>OY986053.1:16365734-17565734 GCA_963920205.1 Stenodema calcarata
AGGCTCGTGCGGTGCGCGGCCTGAGCCATCGACTGTCGGTCCATCAAAGTGAGCACGGACCGCGGCAGGCTCGTGCGGTGCGCAGTGTGGACGGAATTCAGTCGATTCAGAGCTGCGAACAGAGCCGCGGCACACGTAAGTGATAATGTGTGATAACGTGTGATAACCTACCTACCCACTTTGAAATTACCTACTAGGTACTCGTTTGGTTATAACCGTTTTGTTAATTATAGGCTCGTTTTGTATAATTGTAAAAAAAAAAAGTACGAAGATAATATGGACCGTGTTTTGTAAAAACCAGCCAAGTCGACTTGGCTGGTTGTTGCAAAACACGGTCCATATTTGAGGTAAGTAGTGTACAGCACCTGCTCCACGCAGCAAGGATCGAATTTTTGAAGAAAAACAAAAGTAAAGTAGGCTAATACGCTATTTTTTTATTATGGACCTCAGTATTTGTGATTTTGGACCTCTGGGTGCAATCAAAACGGGCCGCGACTACTTGCAACCAATTCAACATCCTACAAACGTGATGAACGGCTCACAAATAATTTTGAATTACATTAAAAACACGTAACAACATTAAATGTTGTTACGTGTTTTTAATGTAATTCAAAATTATTTGTAATTAAAATGCTATACTTAGGGCCGGTTTATCAATTGCATTTGATCGCCGATTAAACTCCAACTATCGCTGAATGACACCGTCGATGTCAAGTTTTCCTTCTTGGCCATTCGTTTGATCTTATAACTAACTTTTAGATGTAGAAATGCCCTGTTAACCTTGTTGAAAGTAAATAAATAACGTAAGGGTTTAATAGTGTTTTTTCTATCTGTTATTTCCATTTTATTAAAATTTAATTCACTGTGTGAAAAAGTGCTCATATGATTCGATAGTCTTCAGTATCGAACATTTTTATTCGATATCTGAGTAGTATCGAATATTTGTTTCGATACTAGTATCGAGTAATGGTATCGAATATTTTGTGGTATTGCCCATCACTGGACGTAGATGTTGTGTTTCTGCCACTTTTCTGTCTTGATCCGTCGTAGTGGACACCAGTTGCACCGCGCAATGTTGGATCAGGGCTGAGCATGTGCGCCTCGCTGTAATTTGAAAATTTGTATCGCGGCACATCACATCGCGGCACATGGCATCGCGCCGCGCATAGGCTGCGCGTGCGGTGCGCGGCCTGCCTCTGCTCAAGTGTATTCCCGGCTTAACGGCCGAGAATGGGCCGAGATAATCCGAGTTCAAGGGATCAAGGTGCGCTCTGAAGATACAGTGCGAATCGTCGGGCGATGCCATCCGGCCCACGCAACTACATTCATAAACCCACAGCTGCTGGTGATGAAATAACAAATAAAGGGCAACTCTGCAGTCTCAACAGGAAACCTGAGGGTTACATAAAGCAGAATCAGCGTTTGCAACATTCTACATACTGGGTGGCTAGCGCACCTTCCAGCAACTAGTCCTGAACAATTTATTAAACCCTTCATCACCTGTGGCTTTTTTGTCGGGATGAAATTTCCCAAGGACTTTTTTCAGATGCTGCGTGATCAAAATCTTCACTCAAAGTTCTTAATAATGAGGTATAGATATTGAAGATAAAGAGAACAAAAATGTGTGAGATAACAATGCTCCTATGGATCGTGTACGGTCATGGCCAGTACGATGGAAGTGGTACATGGTCATGATCACGAGAACCACGAATGATCCAGAAATTTTGCTGAGCCATCAAAATTGCGTGGAACTGAAGCTTTATAGAATCAGAGTTATGAATACGGAAATTAATATTCATGTTGAGTGACATTTATTTTGAAGTTGTAGGTAACATGAGTGCTGAACTCTAGTTTTCTATACATTGGAGAAAACTAGAGTTCAGCACCTATATCCTATATTATAGGTATATAGCATATAATATATAGGTACTCCTTCTAATAATTCGTTCTTCATTCTTTCTTACTGAATATGCTATCGGAAACCAAAATTTCGGCTTGGGGCTAAGGTTCCCTGTATTTTAGCTTGGCAGTCAACGTGTTAATCCGTAATATTCGAGTGATGATACCTCAAACGATTGAAAAATGGATCAAAATAATGATAAATTTGATGTCTGTGGCTGATAGGCACATCCACGTCATATGTACATCTCAAAACTTAATGATAAACAATGATAATATCATTGTTCATTCAATATTATTGAACGTTGGCCAAAGTGTGGCACAACTTCTTCGTATCCATAATACAATCGTGAATAATCATCATCACTTTGGTAGTTTAGGTCTCCGAATCAAGAATTAGATTGTTTTTTTATTATTAAAACCAAACACAAGAAAAAACTCGATGAATCGAACCATTCATGTTTATTACGGGAACTATTTGCACGAGCGTTAGCGAATCTAGCATTACGATTTGGACAAAATTCATGCAAAACCAACGCAGAAAGCCAAATCTCAAACCTCGACGAATTTGAAAGAATCGAAGTATGCGCGCTGCAAGGTATTTGCATGTTCAGCTTAAAGTATCAACTAATTCAGCTTAAGTGTTCAATTAAAGTTTGAAAAATAAATAAAAAAAAACCCGTGAGCCAAAAATTGGCAATGTTATGTTGTCCAGCTAGTGTTATAGTAGTTAGCCCAATGACCACAAACTTTTCAGCAGGGTATCTCGATTTTCAAAATAGTGACCGTAGGCTGAGTTCGATCATGGACGTCTTTGGCGTGCAAGCGGATTTTATAAAGAAAAATTCAAAATCGCTAAAAAAAAATCTTGATTTGGCCCAAGTACAAGTGGGAGTTATATAGAAATTCGGTTATTGTCTGTGATTCCCTCTTAGCGCTCTATATGGAATAGAAAGAATTAAGTTTTCTCTGTAAAATTCAAATCCTATGTCCGTATAAGTTAGGAAAAGGTTATGAACCTCATGAACCCCCAGGATCAAAGTCTGGATCCCCCCCCCCCTGGGTTTATCTGCGGTTTTTTTTTCTTTTTTTCTGGTGGATGCCCTGAAATTTGAGTAGTTGGAATCAGGCCTGACGTAAACCCACCAGTAGCTCGTGAAACCCTAATAATTTTATTTATGGGTAGGTTACTACTACTGACGACCATGACCCAAACTGACTTCACCGGCCCTAGATACGCTATAGAGAAAACAAACAAGAATAAAATTAACTATCACTAGTTGTATTTGTTCTGCGGCCTCCCGTTCCCATGGAGCGATACCAGTCCGGGAAGCTGCCGCTCGTTCGATTTAATTTTCCCACACTGAAGAAAACGAGAGATACCGGAGTTCTCCGAAGTCTGACACAAGCTGAAATTGTTCTCCATTAGGAACTCGACTACTCCCTCGGCATATTACATTCAACTAGAAACAATAGAAGTTTAACATTCCAGGAGTTTCATATTATTTTTTTTCAACTCGGGGCTCGCCTTACAGCCAAGTTCAACGTTGCACTGACCGCGGCATTTCGCGAAAGTTGTCTTCACTCGACGCTTTTTATGTTCAACATTTTGTTACAGTCTCCTATTTCCGAACTTTATTTTACTGTACTGCACTCAGCAGAATGTACTAGCAAATGTTCCTGCCGTTAAACCTACCTCAGGAGTAGTGGTAATGTGAGAGTGTGGCGACTTTCGACCCTTTAAGGGAGGCCGTTGGGGCGGTTTAAAGTTTGGGGGTGGTAGGTAAAATTGAAATGGGGCCGACTTAAGGGTGGATGAGTGGGGCGTTTGTTGGGAATGGGTAAGTTATTAGATCGCCCAAACATGTCAAGTTGCTAGCTCAAAAGGGTAATATTTGGAAAGGGTGGGAAAGAAGGGCTTTATAAATTTCAATTTTACCTACCACCCCCCAAATTTAAACCGCCCCAACACCCTCCCTAATTATCGGACCATCTCCAAACTGAAATTTCACAGGGCACACCTCCCCGAATTTCAGCCCTTTTCGAGCCCTTAAGGGTCGAAAGTCGCCACACTCTCATATCACCACTACTCTCAGGCGGTGCCGTTCTGCTGTACGAGGGACGTCCGTAGTACGACTCGTAGTAGGCACCCCCACAGCCTTCCACATCAATGCGGTACCGCCACACGAAAAATCCACAAACAGAAAATACTCTGCCAAGCAGAGATGACACATCTGAAATTCATAGTAGGCTTCGAAGAAATAATCAGGTTTATACAGGTGTGAATCCGCGAATTTTACGACAAGATCCAGAAATATAAAGATCTTTTAGATTCTGACGAGGTGATCGGGCCATGTAGTAGGTAAATATGGTGGCGAAATAAAACAAACTAATAAACGTGAGAGATCTGGGGAATATCGCCCCGTTTTGAAGTGTCGTGAAAGAAATTGCCGAACAACCCCCTCAGTCAGACGAAACAGCAAGTTTTACTACAACGATCCAAATAGCCAGATGAATTATGTGAAATCCTTGAACTTGTTTTGCTGATCATAATGGAAATTCCCGTTATTAGAGCTGTTTCTCTAACAGGAAGAACGAGGGGAACGATTACCGATTGGTTTAATATGTGCCGATTGGTTTAATATGTACCTGCATCATACAGATACAAAGCAAATCTGGTTGGCACTACAGAAAACCTTGTTCAAATGGATGGGGCCAGATTTGCAGGTCGACGAATGTAATCGAGGCAGAATGTAGGCGACCTGAAGAAATTTACTGCGAAGAAGAATCAATCAAAATCATGGTAGGTGGACGGGTTTTTCGACTGATTGTAGGTATTTTTACGTTTCCAAAAGATACAGACTAACTGTACCTATTATTAAACGTGAGGGCCAACAGGGATCGGATATTCGCTTGAGCGAGTGGGGAGCATACGCAAATTTGAACAGTATTAGTTTAGTCATTTCACGGTTAATCATTAAAAATAACTATGTTGACCAATCAATCGGAGCCCATACCCAGGCCAGAGCACTCATGAACAGATGCCAAAAAACCAGATTTTAAAGATACTGAGAGCTTTTTGATGGCGTGGGCATAACAATTTTATTATATCACATTTTTCTCATTATTATTATTTTATTTTGTGTAATAAATCGTACATTTACACAATTTGCAAACTGTAGAAGATTCACAAGTGAAATTGAGAATGCAATTTTTTATTTTTTTATTTATTTTTGGTTTATTATCTTCGATAATGAACCATTGGAATCGCCCAAAGAAAAAAAAATTTTAACCCCCCCTCAAAATTTTTTGGTTTACGTTTCAAGATACGTAGATTCAGAAAATCGAATAAAAAAAAATCCGTCCGTCCGCCGTACGCCGTCCGCCGTCCGAGGCACTTTGCCCAGTTAGCGTTGAGTTAAAATTACGAAATTTGGTTTCTGGGTTTGGACCAGCCCCACAATGATCCACGAAACTTTTCATAACCCTAGGTCAAGGGGAAGGGGTTCAAAACGAATTTTGAAATTTTGAAAATTCCATATCTCGAAAAATTCCCATCAAACGGTATGTTTTTTATTTCATATTTAGATAGAGTTTGTTCCGTAGAATTTTTCAAGACCATCCGCAGCTTTGTACGACCAGCCGTTCGTTCACAATTACGGCTCAAAGATTGTGCCTCACTACAGGATCGTGAATCAAACTGTTGAAATACAGGTCCATTTTCATACTAACGAGCTCTTTGGAACATCATATGGCTTAAGGGGAAAGTGGACGACAAGTGTGCGAGAGAGAGAGAAGACACCAAAAGTTTATGCAAAATATTTCAACAGCCGGTTGAGCGATTTTCAATCTGAAAAAAGTTATGTTCATAGTTTTCCTAAACGAAATGCTGCATCAAAAAAAAATTTGAAAAAAAATTCAAATTCAAATTTTAGAAAAATAATTTTGGACAATTTTAAATTTAAAAAAAAAACTTGGTTCTAGCCCCATTTTTGAGACTTTCCTGATTTCAAATTTCCAAGAACCAAAATTCTGCGATGAATAGCACGATCGTAAAACGAAAAATAAGAGTCAGTGATAGCAGCTGCCGTGTCCTCTTTTAGACAGTGGATCTGCTGCGTCAATCACTCATAGGAAAGGTGATGAGTCCGAGATTCGTCCAACATTGTTGACATTTCCAATGGAACCTTTGAGGTAGAGGAGACTATTATTAGACCAGTCAAATCGTAAGTACACAAATAAGGCCTAAAATCGCAAATGAACGGCTAGGTCTGATTTGTTGGTATGTTGTTTGGGACTGTTAGGGAAGTCCAAATCCAATTTCGCAGGAATGGAAACCTGGCGCTTCTTTCGTAGCACCCGAAAAACCTCGAAATTTATGCCCTTACTCTGGGTTTTTCGCTATAACTTTGAAACGATGCGTTTTTCGCGAATTGCTACCACGGACTTATTTACAGGAGATAAGATTTGCTACACAATGAGACCAAGTGCAGTTCTGTGGGGTCAATAGTTACTGAGATACAGCCTTTCAAAAATTGCTAATTTTTCAAAAAGTGAAATTTTAAGTTTTGGTCAACTTTGGACCTACAAATCATGGAAAAGACGTATTCTATGAAGGACGTTATACCGATAGATGTTGTAGCAAATTTAATTAGCTTTGAGTAAAAATAGTTGAGAAGTACAACGCCTTCCCATGACCCTCTCGGATTCGCCTGCGTCCGTGCTTTTTCCCGTTCTATTCGTTATAGCTCATCAGCCACTGACCCTACGCTGTCGAGGTGGTCATTTTCGGATTCCTCATAAAATTTGGCTTCAGAATAACCTGGCATGTCCAGTTTGCACCCCACATGAGACCCTAGCAGGGAGGGGAATGACAAGTCAGTGGAAACGTCACTTTAGGCATATGAGAAAAATTAGTCCTGACAAGTCCTGAAATTAGTGACTTTGACGGCGTGTAGCTCCGAAACGAAACGTCGCACGGAGTTGCGGTTTGTTTTGCTGGTTTGAGCGCTTTCTTCTCGACGACTATGAACCAACAAAATACCCCTAAAAAAATATTTTCCCAGTTTCCCCAAGATTTGAATATTTTGTGACAAAGTTAGGTTATTTTTGGATGTTTTCCAGAAACGTTTCGTTTTAGCTCAAATTGGAGGCCATATTCGTGTTCCTTGATACATTTTACCCCCGAAACCAATTTTCAGCCAAAAGACAAATAGTTGCTGAGAAATAAATCATTTCCCACAAATAGCCCCAACAAGTTTGGTTTCCCCTAGCTCAGCCAATAAATTTTTTTGGGATCTTTTGGGATCTAATATTTTGGCTTTTCACTCATAGATGAAGTCTGATAGTAAATTTATCCAGCTTGAGAAAAAGCAATTTGGGATCGGACCAATAATTTCGGAATTACGGCAAAAAATGTGCCAAAAAAACTTGGATTTCACAATATTACGCGGTATTTAGCGTACAGGCATGAGCATATTACGGGACTTGATCAAAATGTCATATATTAGGTTTGATGGTAAATTTAAAAAGCTTGTAGATGGAAAAAAGGAATTTTGAATCGGACAAACTTTTAGCGTTATAGCGAAAAAAAGGCAACATAGGTAATAGGTAAAACAGGAAGAACATAGGGGTGAAGAACAGGAAGAAATTTATTACAAGAAGAAATTATTACAAGAAATTATTACAAGAAGAAATTTATCACAGTATAATTATGCCCTCGCACCTAGCATTCACTCAAAGGCATAGACCTGCACCTCCTCTGGTCCACAATTTCGGGCAGAATTGCCGTTTGGAAAAAATTGAGGAGTTTTGGGAACATGCGCTCTTCCGAAAAATTCCCATACGAATAGGCGCGAATACGAGTGATGCAAGTTGAAATGACTGAATGAGCAAACTACGGATGATCGGAGATGGGAGGTTCGAGACCGCGAAGGGTGGGGGGCGGCTTTGTGTACATACGCGAGGACTTTGCCCATTTGATGCTATTGTAGGGTTATCTTTTCCACGGAGAGAGACGGATGGAGAGAGGAGTGGTTCAAGAGAACGGATTGACAGAATGGCTACCGAGGAAAGCGAGCGTGGTGACCTTGAGAGCCGAACTGGGGTCTGCAGTCATTCTATTTTCCTTCAAAACCAACATTACCATTTTTCGTTTTACGTCTTGTTTATTTGCTCAATCATTGCAATGATGCTCTCAAAACCCATCCAGTCACATTGGGAAGGGGGCTTGCACCGGCTTTTTCCAAATTTCAACCTCTACACCTCAAAATTTTCAAATTTTCCAATTTTAAATTTGAATAAAAATTATTTGAATTGTTGCAGCAACTTGTAGGGGCGTATGAAGGCAAACTGCGTTTCCCAAACTGTTATAAATTGGATGGTTCCAAAATGAGACTGCAAATACTTTTGATGCGTCAGTAACGCCATCTCTTATCCCAGAATCACACTAAGGGCCCGTCCACTTCCCCCTTAAGTGATGTCGAGTTTGTTGTTCTGAGGTGCGTTTCGTGCTACGGAAATGAAGGTAATTTCGAATGTTTGTTGGTAGGTACTTCTTTTATAGAAAAATAATTTTTCTATAAAATAATTATTATTACCGACGTAGTATTTAAAACCCCAGAATTATATCGTATTAATTAATCATAATTAATAATAATTATTATTAATAATAAATTCGAATTATTAATACCTAACAATAAATTACAATAATTTTCACTAGGTACTTGATAAAATTAATTTTATAAAACTAATTTTAGTGATAATTGATAATAATAATTAATCTAACATTTAGGATTTAGACATTTAGACCTAGTGATCTAGACAGAAGGGTGATCTGTACAAAGAAGATAATGAACCGTTGTGTCAAGAATTTGCAGAGTTTTTTAATACAAAAATCAAGGTTTCAAGCAACATTTGTGGTTTTTGATAAAATATATAAATCAATTACCTAATAGTATTATTGGAAGCTTGGTTCGAAGCTGCATCACGATTTAAATTTTACAGGTCAATTTCAAATGGGCTAAATGCCACGTTTGACTGGATTTTTTCGGTTTATTATTTTTAATACATTTTGGTTTATTATCTTCGATAATGAACCATTGGAATCGCCCAATTTAATAAAGAATCAATGGAATTGAAGATTGATTGAACAAATTATTTTTACTCAATTGATAACTAGTCCTTCAACTTCTGTAGGAATTGATAACTAGTCCTTCGACTTCTCTAATGAGCTATGGACCCGTTCACTAATCCTATAACATTCACTGCACCGTAAAATATAATATCCTCTTTTTTTTTAATTTCCATAAAATATACGGTATAATATAGGTATATATTATATTGTTTGCAAATTATTAAAAATCTAGCCATGCAGCATGGCTATAAGAGCGAATTTTCGAAGAAAGGACTGGTTTTAAGTAAAATGTCTTCATTTTTCTGGCTTTATAACAAATTTCGTCTCCTTATTTTTGCTGAATAACACCTCAGTTTATTAATTTTTCAACGCTGAACACGATGGTGAAGTCAGAATTGCGATATCCCATTCTGGTATCAGATTAGAGCAAATGAACCGTGAGGAACTTCTCACGTTTCTTCATCTTCAAAATGCTCTAGCTTCACCATCGCGTTAAGCGTAAAACAACCTTTAAAACGAGGTGTCACTTGTCCAACTGTTTAATTTTGAGAATTTATGGGTAATCCCCCCCCCCCTAAAACTCTCCAAAAACCCCCGTTAGAGCGGCCCGATTCTGCCCATCTACGAACAAAGACTCTCGATTACCGGTACGGATTTTTGTGGAAATTTGAACTTTTCATCTCAATTCTATCGAGAGTTATCTGGAATGACACATGATAATATCATAATATAATATTATTATGTGTATGATTTTTATTTATTTTTATGATTTTATGTATGATTTTTGTGTTTTTTGGCAGTGAATTCAGGATGGTCTGAAACGGATTTCAGTATGAAAATGTTTTGGAAATTCGAGTTTTAACAATTTTTGGACCGAGAACAATAGCTTCATTTTCTTCGAAAATTAACTTAAAAGTTAACTTGGAACTGAGCATGGGAAATTTCATAACAACTATGAATTTATCAAGTAGATGCGTCAATGTGGTCTCAAATATCCCGAGCGAAGGGCAATACACCAAAACAAGGAATGGAAAGAGACAAAGTTCAGAGTCCCGCAGAAAGTCCTACGTTGTGAGTGAGCACAACATATTCATTAGCCAACAACCAGAGACTTCCATTACGTCCGCGGAGAGAATGATGAGAAGAGTAAATCAAATAGTTCGTTAAGAGAATTAAGACAAAAGATTCACCTGTTTACGCTAAAATGAAGATGACCCGGCGGTGTCCACAGTCGGAAATGTCAGGATATCGCAAAGTTGAAACGCGATGTACACTATTTTTGAGTCACTGACACTTCACACAAATCCGGGACCTAAATCGGACGCTGAAAATGTTTCATGAATAGTTCGATTACGACTGATATATCGGTTTGAGAAGAGGGAAAATGACGGGTATGGAAGGATCTAAAGCCGACGAACTGGTCGGAGTTTGGCTCGATCCAATTGAACTGAGTGCCGAGCGATGGCCGCGGACGTTGGAAGGGAACTGGCGGCGGGTCGGGCCGGTTTCGGCGTCTTCCCCCACCTCCGGCTTCTGCCGCCTCCCACCACCCTTGAGGTACTTGGAACCTTCCGTCCGGACAAACTCTCCGGATGACTAAAGCCGTCAAATAAGTGGTATCTAATGAATACAAGTCCGCGGACAACTTGTTTTTATCTGAGGATTAATTGCGATAAGTCTCCTACAGGTAATTTAACCCTAGGAGTGCATTGTGGGGTCGATTTTGACCCCACTGTTTACGTTTGATCGCATTTCTTCGTTGAAAAGGGATATTTTGTATTTTACGTTTGTAATCTCAGTGAGCCCCTAGAATACCTATTTTTCCGGAAAGATAAAATCGTGGAAATATTTCTTGAAGTATTTCCGAAAGATTGGAAAAATTGGAAAGATTGCCGTTTTTTACAGAAATTGAACATGAGGAGCTCAAAAAATAGGTAGTTAACGGACTGCCATGATAGTATGAAGTGGTCTTGGAGAGATATTTTGATGACGTAGGTTAATAAAGTAGATAAAACATCATTTTAGAGCAAAAAGCAGTGCTCGGTGGTAGCGGGAACCGTAGGAGTTGAGTAGTGTTGCAAGATGGCCCTCTCCCCTTTTCCCACAGTCAGGGTTGAAAAATCCCTTTCTACACCAAAAAATCCAAAAAATCCCACAAACGTGAAAAATGGTATTTAGACCGTTTCACGTTTTTCTACTAAAATCGACTGGAAAATGGACCCGCGTCGTGTTTGCGCTCGATCCCTTTGCCAAAAAATATTGTTTAGTTTTACATTTTATCCGTCCCAATAATGTTTTCAGTAATGTTCCTGTAGAGTATTAAAATCAAAATCAGCTGCTACTATGCATGTTCTGTCTCCTACTACAATGTGTAAGCATCCTTCCGAACTTTGTGTTTAAAATGCATATTAACCAACTCTTGTAATATCTCCGCTTTTATACAATAAAACATTTCATTCATTCATTCAACTTCTATTTACATCCAGAAGACACAAAATCGATGAATTTTTCAGAAGAAGTGGGCATAAATGGGTTAACCCGGGCGGCACGTCCACACTGCGCCCTTTGCTTCCATTCCGTTCGGCTTCCTATGATCCGGACCGAGCATGATTCGGTTCGGCTTTCGGCACGGCGGCAAAGCCGAACGCCGCGTCCACACTGGTTCGGCCTGCCCGCTCGGCTTGTGCCGAATCATGCTGATCATTAGTTCGTTATGACTTCTGAGTTAGCGAGTCATGTAGGTATATTCTGTAATCAGAACTCTACTTATGGGAATGTCATTATATGGTGATACGCCGTATTGGAGTCAACGATGAGTTGGAAAAGTTACATTATTAGTTGACGTCGTTTTAAATGCAAGGCGTTGGAGTAAAAAATATGCGAATATTACGATTGGTACGCGAATTTGTGATCAATACTTCAATTTCAATCACTAGCATTTTGAAATGAGTACAAGTACCGGGTTTACGCTACATACCCTTTCCATAACTAATTTTCCAATCAGAGAAGAGTCAATATTATTTCTGGCCGGGGTCACCGTCTCGCGCGTTCATTTATGAATAGCCTTCGTCAATTTGGTTCAACCCCCGATCCAACTTTCATTGAATTTAGATTGGCTGACCGTCACTCTCCATTGTCAATATTCCGGCTAAAACAATATAATTTAGACATCCGTGGGAATAGTCCACAGTCCCCTTTACCACTATCGGTTATTGTTGTTATGAATCACTGAATGATAACTCAATATTGATATTCCCAGTCAGTCAGAGCTAATGAATAATCGTTTTTCATATTTTGACTTCTGTACAAAAAATTAGGTTTCGATCATAAATCCACGACACGTCGCGACGGTGGCTCAGTCGACTTGAGCGAGTTCTGTTATCTACAAAAATGTGACTCCTATCGCTTAGAGCTAACGACCAGAGACCACATCTCATCCGTAAAACCCGTCGAAGATCTTTACTTAATACCGAGTGTTTTTGTAGCTAAATGTGTTAAACGCCACGAGACTCACATTACCACGGAACAGTCATCACCAAATACTCTGATGAGACTGTTGTGTAGCATGACCTTTGAGCGAATCCAAAAATACAGGCCAAAAGCAGGAGACAACAATTCTGCCGCCCTAAGTTAAAACCACCTATCTCCATTTTTTCATGTCGAGAAAGATGCAGTTAAGTGAGGAAGGGGCCCCAGATCATCAAACTGGAGATAAGATAAAGTCTTTTTTCGAACCTTTCCAACGGAGATAGGAAATTCTACCTTGGCAGAAAAGACGCGCCACGTCGAGATCTACGCAGCCATGTGCCCAACTCCAAAAACACCAAAATGGTCGATAGGGGACTTTATCTTAGCACGGCAGAATACACCCTTGCTAACTATGAATGTCCTATTTGACAAAAAAATACGATTTTGAATTTTTTCCCCGATTGAATTCTGGAAGTAAAATTTGCACAATAATTGTGCAAATTTTACTTCCAGAATTCAATCGGGAAAAATCGGGGAATTCAAGAACCGAGTTGCACTAAGCAAAAGTGTCCTAACATACAGTTCGTGCTAGGTTAAATCATCCTATCAGACTAATTATTGCATTTAGCACTGAACGCGATTTGGAGGATTGGTATGTCTGAAAAAATAATAGCCAACGAATAATATGATGTTGCTCAATAAACGTTTCGTCTCCTTCTGTGGAAACTGACTACCAAACAAGTAATATTTGGAATCATCATACTTGATTTGTAAATCTACTGTGTTAGGATAAATAGGTCATCTTTCTTCTCAATCACAAGAAGGGAATGTTCCAGAGATTAGGTACTAAGATTTGGTTGGTATTTGGGAATTCGTCGTCTATATTTATATATTCGGCGGTAGGAGGAAAGCAAATGACTACATAATGTTTTCACAACTCAAGTTTCTTACTTATTTCCACTTTTATTATAAATTTATTATTTATTCAATCATCTCGGCTTTTAGCTCTCCCCCTCTTAACGTAAAAAAGGAGAATCAATTCTTAACTACATATACGATGAGGGTGACTACCCCAAGGCAACGGATTAATTTCTCCCGGCCAAGTTCATAAAAATCTGCCTCGGATCTGCTGGATTATTCAAATTCAATCTCCTCTCCCACTTTGCATCACTTTGCCCTTCCCCTGTCCACCATACTATTCTCCAGAGAAAAGAGATTATTTATATAAAATGCGTTTCTGTACAAAAATATTTGATGGCATTGTTTGCTATTTTAAAGTTTCATTTGTCTTCTTTTTTTTTCATTTGTTTTAAGGCTTATTTAATCCTACCCGCTACATAGCTCCCTGAAGTTCTCCTCAGTTTTCGTAGTAAATTCCGAACTGACCTAATTGCCTTTATATAATTCAGTATTTTTTACCTGACCTACCAACATCGCAATAATTTATCACCTAAAACACCTTTCAACTAATATTTGAAACGTGAACCCACCAATTTTGAGGGGGGTTAAAAGTTTTTCTTGGTTGATTCTAACGGTTATTATTGAAAAAAATGAACCAAAACTCAAACCAAACTATTGCCTGTCGCTGTTGCATGTAGGTACCTTGGCGCGGTTGTTTTGAGTCCATAAACATTTCTCAACCAGAGGCTATTGAAAGTCGCTCTCGTGCATATTTCTTCCGTTGTATCGTGTTATCTATTACTCTCAGTTTCTCGGTGATCCAGTAACTCTCCTACCGTAAAAAATATATTTGGACAAGGAAAAAGAAGGTGAAAGAGAAGTCTGTAAAAAAAAAGTGTCCGTGGCAATGTAGACGTGACAGATCACCTTTGATGGGGTACATTCGCAAACGGGAGTCAACAAAGTCGTGGACTGGCTGTATAAATAGGACAAGATGAGGTATCATCGCATGTTGCACAAGGGCGCTGAAATATATTCAAAACTTTCATATCCACACCTTATAAGCTCTGGAACTGAACACCGAACCGTTTTATCTAGTATTTCGGAAAACCCGTCGATGGTGTCACATAATGCGCGGTACGGCCTGATGAAATGTAATTTTGAATCCATCGACCCTTTCGTTATTATTCACGTATTATTCAGCGTTTTAATTCAATTTGATATCGCACGTTATGCGCTTTCTTTATAACACATTTCGAATAAACAAGTTGCACATATGAGTCATCATGAGTGCAGGTTGGGTTTGTTCAATCCTCCTATTTGTCCCGATGCTGGAGCATCTCAAGTTGTTCAGCCGGCTTATCTCACTAAAATTCTTCGCCAATCATCGTGTAAGTTGACGCGATTTGCTCCATTGTTTATATTTTGCCACTCTACAACAGATGTAGATGCATTTACATCTACATCTCTTGTAGAATAAATTCTTGTGAACTGAATCTCATCAATCCACGAAATCATCTCACAAGAAAGTCAATACAGATGATGTAGCGAAATTTAAAGTTTGAACCCCTTCCAAGAGATTAAATTGTTTACAAATTTGCCAAGCAAATGTTTCAGGTTTTCTAATTGAATTAAGTACGGGAATTATATCATGTTCAACTAAAACTATTAAACTGTGGGGAGTTTCACTTCCAGAAAAACCCTTTCATGTCGAAACACTCTTGTTAATGAGCTCTGTATCACAAATGCACAGCCTCACTTTTTCTCTTTCGCTCTCCCTCTTAGAATTATTTCATCTTCCACATGCTCAAAGGGTTTTTTCCAATTTGAAAATAAGGGAAATGAATGAGTATGAATTTATGAGCTCCTTTCATCTACACTACGTCTGTAACAGCCAGATGATGTTTCGTTTGCCACCCTACTGGAAGGTTAGAACAACCTTCAACAATCAGCTCTCACAATGGAATTATACAAGAGCAAGCTATCGAGATCGACCTACAAGATTCGGAATGACGCCCAACATGGAAAACAACTTCTTCCGCCACGACGGTATATTATTTTCCGTCCACACCCTTTGGGGAGAGTGGGTGTTTGTACGCAATACCATCGAAATGCTACAGTCATTGCTTAGTCACTGCCACGCCACCTTGAATGGAGGTTCATTCATCAAGAAATGGAGGTTAAGATATACCCATAAAATATGTGGGACTTACTTGATCATGACACCACGTGTAACCAAGATCTTGTTATCTCAACTTCGGTGATCTAACGTGACCCGGATGATTCCATCAGGTCGTTCGACTGAACGTCAGTATGTTTACCTTGGGCTACATCCAACTTCCAACGTTTTCATAGTAAAATTCCACAAACGATTGCACCAAGTCGAAATCTAGCTCAAAAATAGCCTCTTGAGTTTCTAAATTGAATTCCGGGCGAACCTTGTAATAATTTATTTGTAGTGTTTACAAAATTTGTTTACAAAATTTCGCTGGTTGATGAAACCTTCACTAAACCTATTAATATACCGCTCTAGGCATGTATGATTTACTTGGCAAGTGTGCAATATAATATAGACATTTTTTTACTATATTATAATGGCTAGAATTACTTTGTGAATAAACGTAATGGATGGCAATTTAATTGTATTATTCTTACCTCGGTTGAAAATATAGTCGTTTTAAATATATATAAGTAAAATATAACCGTGTAGAGTAATGCTGAAGAATAAAATTGTTATTGTGTAGGCATGTAGATTTACTGACTTATTCTTACAACATTTCCATACAATCGATTTTCTGTTCTTATTGCGGTGGTCTGCATCTTGTTAGTGGAGAGCAGTGGAGCGTGAAAAAGCCCTCGGTGGTTTTTTCGCTCCGAAAAGAGAACTGACTCGTCAGACTAGAAAGAAAAAAATTTCCTGTGTTTTTCTCTGGACGCGGAAAATCAGGCTTAGTTAGAAGGGATGGAAGGAAAATAAAGAGGAGGACAAAAGAAGGTTGAAACAACTTGAAACGGGAAGACGTGTTTCATTCCGGACATCAAACAGTATAAATAACCTGACCGTGATGGAAAAAGCCTACAACAGATGAAAGGGACTTCGGGATTGTATCGGTTCTAAAAAGTAGATTATCGGTAATAGAATCGCTGTCTTGTAGTTTCGAAGTGCAGAATATGATGTGGAGCTTGAAGGAACTTTTGCATTGAATTGTATAACATGAAACAACGTCCTGAGAAAACAATGGATGATGTTATGACTTGAGATGATCTCTCGTCCGCTCTCAACCAGTAATACGAAGGAAAATCAATGTCCAGATGGATGAACAAAATGAAAGGGAAAATAAAATTGTTCGACGATTCATGAACGAATTGGATTCAAGAACTCAAAGATTGAAGATCGAATAGGTAATTACAGCAGGCATGTGAAAGAAATTCTTCTGATGTACGTTACAAAACAGGATGTTCTTATGTCCTCTCTATCGAGATTTGGCAAATCTCTGTATTCTGACAAGAATTTAAAATTAAGATGTCCACACGCGTTTTACATAAGTCATGGACGACTTTACAGCATTTTTATAAGGAACATGTTTTAGCTTTCACATAACTGGTTGAAACCGTCCGTCCATCCGCTGCGCTAATCTATTTCTATGCTAAACACACTATGAATCTACATAATATGGCCAGGGCAGCCTCAAGTTAAAGTCCTAAGGAGGCTGGGTGGGTCCTGACGCTAATTTCTACGTTATTCACTCTATGAAGCTGTAATTTCGCATGTAGCCTCCTTAGGACTTGAACAGAGTAGACCCAGGTTCAGCTGAGTGGCTCCAAAAGCTAATTTCGATGCTCTTTACATTATAAGGCTGTAATTTGGTACCTAGTCTGCTTGGGCTTTATACTTTAAGCAGAATAGGTGTAGGATCAGCTGAGGGGCTCCTAAAGGTAATTTCTATGCTACTCACTCTAAGAAGTTGTAATTTGGTATGTAGCCCCCTTACGACTTTACCTTAACGTCCCCAGGCACAGGATCAGCTGAGTGGCTAAAACATGTTCCATGCTTATAGAAATTTAGCCGTAAGGCCGCAGGGCCAGGTGTTTTCTTCATCTTTCGTTAGTTGTTGCGTACAGCGAAAATAATGAAGCTACGGAATTTTCCAGCTCGAAGCTTAGCATCAGAGGACTCATAGACACAAGTTGACAGTTCACCATGCATTTCACGGATGAGCCTCTTAGAAAATAGGCCTCATACGGGGAAAGCCTCCATTAATCCAGTATTGGTTATTTTCACATCATTATCGACTCGAAATCCTGGTTCTCTGGACTATCCCCAGAATCTGCACAAAATAGAGAGGGGCAGTTGGACAGGCGGTAAATTCCAAGGGGAAAAGGCGAATGACAAATGGTCGGAAGGGGGCCGTGGGTGAATTCTATAGGTAAAAATAAATGATCAGCTATTTCAGCGAAACCGTAATGAATAGGAGGGAGAGGTCCCGTATACAATTCTTTTCGCCAGTTTCCCCGATCCGATGCCTTTATTCTCCCGATCATTCTGGCGGTCCATTATCTTCCACAGCGATGAACCGCGGTAGGAGGCATGGAAGTGGGTAAATGGGTATAGTTCATGATAATTGACACGTATATTTTTTATCCTGCTCTGGTATTTATTGGAGGATTTAACCGGCTGACTTATCCACAGGTCCACAAAACCGAAATCATTCATTGTTCTTGTAGGGGTGGCTTCGATCATGTAAACATTTTATGACAATAATTGGAGTTTCATAGATCGAAATTCACGGGATGTTTTATTATAAGTGCTAGGGCGGATTTTGAACAATTCAAAATATTCAATCTGCCTGGGAACGACAGGAATGCAACTACACTAAAACGCTGTTGGTTAGTTGAGTTGACTTGATTTCACCATTTTGATGCTCTTTAAGCCATGCGGCATAATATGCAGAATATTATTCTTCTTCAAAATGATTGGCTGGCCATGTAGGTAGGCAAAATATGCAATTGAATGCTTTTATCTAGTGGATAAATATTTTATGCGCTAACCTTCAAAATATGCAATTTTATGCAAAATAAAATGGGTGTTTTTGGAAACAGAAAGACGTGGAACGGGCAGATCACTGGGTATTTCCTTAGAAATTCGGCGAGGGAGAAAATATGCATTTGTATACCAATCCGCCCTCTAATAACAACATTACTGGCTACTTTTTACGTGAGCAGTGAGGACGGGATTAAATATAACATCGATTTGATACTCTCATACTTGACTGATAAATATATTAAGTACTCATTTCCAATATTTTTTATATTTTGTTTGTATTTAAAATGAAAGGGATTTAATCAACGTTTAGCACAAAATGAGAACGAGACGAGTGAATTAGGGAGTTGACGGGTTGTTAGTGGCATAACAGGTCAACTAGACGGTTCATCCGTGGAGTGAGGCATGCTATAAGACTTAGTTTTGTCAGTGCGTAACACCACCACATGAACGAGAGAACGAGGCGAGCGGGCGTTGCTGGAACCGTTTATAAATCAATACCATGTTGCTTGTTAACGTTTTCCATCCCTGGAACGGATATCCCCGAAGGCGTTTTCTGAATGTGGGCAGTATAACAACTCCGATAATGAATTAATCACTGAACGACGGTAGAGGGTTGCAAATGTTGCGTAAAGTTTTTTCTTGCCTTACTTCAAAAGCGGGTCATTTTTTGTAAGGTGACATTATCAACATTACGAGTATTGAGCTAATGACGGCACTAATGATGGCACTAATGATATTCTATGAAGGAGTCTCAGTCTTCTTTCAAAATCTTCTCTAGGCACAAAAGAGCAGCAAATTTTTATATGCATCATCAATCAATACAGTATAATCTTTCCAGGCCAGTCAACATATTTTATACATCAAAAGAAGGATAGTAAATGAGAACGGTAGTAATACGATTCAAGGTGTTTCGTACTCTACGGCAGGTGATCTAACTGATAAATATAAATGTAAATGTTTCCTGGATAAGTACTCGGATGTTAGTACATGAAATATTCATGACAAAATCCTTCCGATTCCCGAGGAAAATCATTAAAAATTAGTCGTACCTACGAGAGGTCAAACATAAAGGGACTCAAATAACAATGAATTGAGGAAGGAATGAGACATCTTTAGTATTCGCAAGTGAATAATTCAAGGAAATTCAATTTTATGCACGAGGAACTGATTGATCATTAATCAATTTTTGTTCGTAAAAAAGTTACGTAATGAGCAAAAAATATGGGAGTGATACGTGAAGAAGCTTTAGAAGTGAGGAACATTCATGAGAGCTATGAATTTACTTCGGTAATTTTTCTTCGTCGTTCAATTCGACAACTTGTGCAAAACAATAAAAAAAAGGTAAACTGTACAACGTGCAATGTATTCTGAATGGGGAAGTAGGATCTGAGTTATACGTTTATTGAATTTGGAGGGGGGATATCTAGGCTGCTCTCTATTCAAGTAGTATTGCGATTAGGTTAGTGATACAGTAGTGACATTTTACCCATACTTTTCGTGGATTTGAGAAAAATTGTGACTAATTTGGAAGTCTGTCGGCAACTGAACTTCAACCACTAATAAAAAACTCGTTAAAATGATTTCCCGTTGTTTTTTGACATTTTATGTCTTTACTATGGCACATAAATGAAAAATCGTCACGCGGAGAGCGTTACGCGGAGTTTCTGATGATTTTCGCTTACAACCGATTCGTTGCTACGGAACTTTATCTTCGCCAGTTATCATCGTACAAAATCGTTCACTACTCGTTGGATAGCTCTCGATTTACCTAACCATATTACGTTAACCACTGCGGAGTGCGTGGCCGACAAGCTGCGGTATGAGCGTGATTGTTTAAATAATTGTTTACACACAGGTGATCATTCTCAATAATTTATATTGTCAAGACGAATGCAAGCTTCATAATTTATGATGAACCTTTCAATTAAGTATAACAACTACGCTACTGGGGTAGGTGATGTAGTATAGTTCGAAGGCCCTTGAATCCCTTCTTTAAAAACATAAAATGTCCCAATGTGTTGCAGACTCGTATGCAAGCATTTTTATGCAAGGATACTAAAAAAAAAACTGGATAATATAATAACCGGTTCATGTCTTTGCTTTGGCACATAAACTGAAACGGGAAAAATGTGTTCCCTTGATTCACCCTTTCACTCAGATCACGTCAGAACACAAGCGACCGGCGGGCACTACGTCAGAGCCTATGACGCACGAGCGTATGACGTAAGACGGCTGGCAGGAGGTCAACTAGTACGTCAGAGCCTATGACGCACGAGCCTATGACGTCAGAGGGCTGGCAAGAGGCCAACAGGTACGTCAAAGCCTATGACGCACGAGCGTATGACGTCAAACGGCTGGCAGGAGGCTAACTAGTACGTCAAAGCCTATGCCGTAAGAGCCTATGACGTCAGAGGGCTGTCTGGCTAGGTGATCGGGTGGTAGCGAAGGGAGGTGGTGATGGCGTCAGAGGGGACAGAGGGAGGCAGTTTCTTCTGCTTTATCTTTTTGGCTATTCGATATGTGGCGAAAGCGAGCAAACGTACTTGCAAGAGAGGCATTCGACGCAATGTTCACGGATGTGTTCAATGTCACCCTCTTCGCAGTCACGTAAACATTATAACTTCGGCAGTAAACAAAAAGGCCCGCTCGATCGAGGGGGAGGGCGAAAGGAAATAAATTGCATTGAGCGTCAGATCATAACAGCAATAAAAACCAAAAGGAAAGTTCCTCACAGAGCGAAATCAACAATATGAGTTTTTTTTTCTCTAAGAATGGTTGTCTCACCACCAAGAATGGTTCATAAAGTGGTGAAAGAATGGGCCATATTGCGTGTTAAAAAAGCTCAAGTATTGTGGTATGGATGGGGTTTCGCCTGTAGGGGAGCAAGAGATTTTACGGTGGTACGTCGACGGATCTCGATAAGGGGGATTCCTTAGGGCTCAGACCAACACGTGCAGGAGAATGTGTTTCGGTTACGATCGTGAAACATCATTTTTCGAGTGAAATTTATCATAAAGAGACAAGAAAAATGCTCGTGACGTGCCGTTTATGAGATATTTCAAATTGGGCTCTGTCAATAGGAAAATAGGGGGTTCTAGAAATGATTTGCTTCTCGAATATATTCCAATCTAAATATTCAATATCAAACAATAAGTGGTTGAGAGAGTTTTCAGTTTGAGTTTCCTTCCATTTGGGTAGAAAATCAATTGAGATAACATTATTAAGCCGGCCAACATCTGGCAGTGGTATATAAGCCCTAACCTTATACTCGTAGATTCTACTCCGCATCAATATCATGCACGAGTACGTCAGTTATACGACGCAACTTTATTGTTTCAATTGAACAGCCAAATTTTGAATTTTGATCTTTGAACGCATCAAGAAGTAATCAGTGTCATATGGTCATATACCAATCAAACGCATAAAATAGGTGTTTCTATGGGTGGTAGTACATTAAGCTGTTTCACCCAACCTGATCACCTTTTTTAGCGCGTTCCTACTGCCCCGGGCACGCCCGCCTGATCTCGTTCCAGACGGACGTTTCTGTCTGATGAATCAATAGTTAATGAGGAGATGGCATCTACTACCAATCCCATTTTAGCTTCCACAACGACTATTACACGTAACCACTGCACCTGTCCGAATAAGAAGGAGGAGAAGAAGAAAAGGGTAAGGGCGAAATACCGGGTGATTGAAGTTAACTCCTTCAGACCTAGCGACTTGAAACTTTCAAAGCTTTCTAATATCCGCACCAAGAAGATCGACACCAAATTTCAAGTGGATCGGTCAAAAAGGATCGGTCTGTGGCCTTTTTCGGTATTTTTACTAAATCATTCTGGGATGCGTGGTTGTAGGACTGGAAACAATCTTTGTGAAATTATAGTTAAACGTCAGTTTACTGAACCAAGTTTTTGATTCCTACTTTTGAAATTAACACCACGGCTCGTTGCAGGATGAAAATCCAACGTCTAAACCAAATTACGGGTAATTTTCCGTGGAGGTCTCGCATTCAAAAGCCGCCCACCGGAGGAGCCAAACCTGTTAAATTAATAGAAGGCAATTTTTCATCCGTCTATTTTCTTCTAACTCCGTACCGACCACTACGCGTGTCGGGAACAGGCGATGACGAGAAACACGGTGTATTGAACCCACGCCAGATCTCAATCTCGTCCTGAAGTTTGGACAAACTGCATTCCGCGATGGTAGAAATAAGGCATTCCACTACTATACTATCCGCTACTTAGTACCACTCGAGGTATATACCAAACTGGAAGGCACCAGTACTTAGGCATTGATTCAATGATGTGAAATGGCAGCATAGCGGTGGTATATTCTGCACATAATAATATGTGAATAGACGCAGTATGAATAGAAACTAAGTTCCCCTTCAAGTACTCAGCTAATAACATAATTTACATCAATGTTGAATGTCGTTTGAATACGTCTCCGTTAGCTGTATGCAGTATGTTGAACGCATGGAATGATGCATTCCTCGGAGCAATCACGCTGTTCAGTCGAATCTCAGTAATATCATATGATGACGAGCCGATTAGCTCGTTCGTTGAGCCGTGAAACACAAGCTATCCCATGTAACAGGTTCTATTCGTGCCAGATGCTTCAACTGCTAACCCCAATTCCTCCAACTGAGATCGTCCCTCAATCAGCTCCGAACATGTATAGCTTTTATTGGTTTATTATCTTCCACAATGAACCAATGGTGGCGACTAAGAATAGAGAAATGTTAATCCCCCCCCCCCCCCCAAAAAAAAAACGGGTTACGTCTCAAGATAGAATAGAATAGAATATAATAGAATAGCTTTATTTATATATCTGTACAACATCGGGCTAGGTAGCCCGCTCTTCCCGTCATACAGAAGATTCCAGGCTCGTAGAATACATACGAAAATCATATTAGCAATAATTCGTCCGCGCCATTTTGCCCAATTAGATATGTTTTAAAGTTATGAAATACAATTTTTTTAGCTTCTATACATATGAAGGGTACAGGGGAAGAAGGGTATAATTCCACTATTTGTCGATTTCGAGGTTTCAATGCCTTCTAGAAGCTTAAGCTTCTGGGGGTAGTTTCACGTGGTAGGTCGGTACTAGTGAAAACCGATTTCATTTCATGATGGTTTGGAATAGTTTTTTCATACCTTGGCAACGTATCATGAGATGGTTAAGTTAGTTTTTGCTCTCCTGAACATTTTCCAAATTTGGAATCGTACCCTTCTTCCCCTGTACCCTTCATATTTGAACAGAGTTCAATTCGGAGAAAGCCCATTTGAAGCATTTTACGACCAGCCGTTCGTTCACAATGAGATCTCGTATACCAATAGGTAGCGCCGATAAAAAATCGTTAGAATGAGCGTAAATCAAATGGCGGCAACTTTGGATAATTTCCATGCTGGGAAATAGCTGATTCTAACCACACATGGTTTTGTGACATCGACTTACTTGTATTGAGATACTTTCCGTGTCTAACGAAAGAAGGCAGTTATGAATATTAAATATTGGTGGTAGGAACGTGATGCTATAAATTATTGCAAAATTATGTCAATTACACAATTTTTTCAGTTGTAGACGATTACAGAGCCAACCCCTCGTCAAATCACTGTTCGAATTTAATTCGATTTGATGCATGTCTTTGAGATGTATTGGTGTATTGAGCGCTTGAATGCCTACCAGACCATAAGAATAAATGAAGAAATTAAAAAAGTCCACAGTATATAAAAGCAAGGTTATAAGAGCGAATTTGCGAAGAAATAACTGATTTTATGTAACATGTCTCCTTTTTTTGCCGAGTAACACCTCAGTTCGTAGATTCTTCAATGCTGAACACATTCAGAATTGCGATATCTCATTCCGTTAAGATATCGTAATTCTGACTTCACCATCGTGTTCAGCGTTGAAAAATCTTTAAAATGAAGTATCAATTGTCAGACTGTTTTATTTTTGGAATTTATGGGTAATTTTCCCCCATAAAACGCCCCTTAACCCTCCTGAGAGTACCCCGATTATTCCCATCCACGAAAGTTGTCAAAACTGATTGTTTGTGCAAATTCACTGTCAAAAGACTTGAGGGAGAATTGAGGATGGTCTGATACGGATTTTGATATGAAAAGTTTTTAGAAATTTTAAAAGTTTTGGGCCGAGAATAATAGCTTCCTTTTCTTCAAAACTTCGCTAATAATAGATGAAATTTAATGATTCTGTATCGTAGGTACCAATTTTGTTAAACCAGCGGTAGCACCGGCATATATTCTGTTCTTACAGATGTCCGAAGATATAAATGAGAATTTTGAGCACCGTAAGAAGCCATTTGAAACATCATCGTTTTTTCCACATAATATTATAGGTAAGTCCCAACTTGTTACATTTAGAAAACTGGGCTTCACACACGAACGAAGGTTAGCCCGAATGAAACGTAATCGATGAACCCTCATGTATAACCAACTCGATAACTAAACATCATTCGACATTGTATTTCGAACAGGACCTCGTTCCGCGAAATAATGATGTGCTATCTAACCGCCCGATCAATTTTGAATGAATAACAGAGGCGGACATCACGTACAGCCATGCACATACTCATAAATGTTCAATGGAGGAAATAATAATGATCGACCCTTGAAAAATCCGTATGTACGCCGCTCTCCCACACGAAATGTTGTCCTCCCGGAAATGTAATAACAGTCCGAAACAGTATTTTTGCTTTCCATCCCTTGAATATAATCTCACGGTTTCGTGCCTCGTGTAATCGGTTTGCCGTCAAATCGCCTGGAAAGGGTTCGATTGCGTAGGACTTAGTTGGGATGGGGCAGTTTGACCGAGGCGACAGCTCAATATCACCCTCTCGCTGACTTCTCACCAATAGAATCCCTCTTGCCTAACTGTTAAGTGTCAAGTTGTCGTTTTGTTCCTCATTCCTTTCTACACTTTTCGTTACAACTTTTCTTCCCTCTTCCACTGAGGGGTAACAGGGAAGAAGAAAAAGTATAGACATTTTCCGTCGGTTTCTCTGAACTGGAGAGAAAAAAAAGTTTTGCATAATAGAACGTCTGAATGAAGAAGCGGTGAAGAAGGAAACGCCTGAAGAAGTGGTTGGGGATTTTTAGGCCTGGTTTCATCAGTATAATGAAACTGTTTTGATGAAATTTACGATGTAAATTAAAGCATTAGAATGAACTCATTCGGTGCGTGATGCTGGCTTAGAGTGAAAAACATTTTCCTCCGGTTATTGGATTATTTCAAGGAATTCAGAGTGGTTGGTAAGGTTTGCGGAGTTGGTCTCTTTTCTCTTTCAATGTCAACACATCAACTGTAATCAAGGAAGGGTGGCTTCATCTCAGAAAACGGGTAAATTAAGTGCACTCTTGTAACTTTAACAATGACAAAGACGCTGAGGTATCTGACTAGACAAAGACATATAATACGAGTATATGTGTCAATTAACATATTATGTGTCAATTGGGGACTGAACTATTGATGAATGTACTCGCAACAGTAATTTTGGAGTGATTGGGCCAGTTGCCATGATTACTATACCTCAATGATGTGTAACATTTAGTCGACCTAACACAAAATAATTTTGTGTTAGGTCGACTAAATTATTGTAATACGACTGACTGAGAGGGTGCCGTATTGAAGGAGGTTTTTCTAGTGTTAAATAAGCACTGAATTCAGTTGATGAATTCTACAAAAATACATATTAACAATAAAAGTTCCATGCTAGTAAATACTGTATGACGGAAACAAAAGAGTAGTTGACGCAAATACAGGAGTCAGGTTAGAAACCATAATGTGGTTTTACTATGTCATAAATGTCAATATTGAGTTAGCTATGTCCAAGGAACATTACGTGTTTCAGCGTTTCAGTTGAAAACCACGCGTGCAGTAAACACTAATGATCGAATTTGCGTGGTAACCGATCAATTACTTGTTCCGGTTACTCTCAATCAAACCGTGGCAATTTCTCCAAGGTTTTAATTGAATTATGAATTTGTTAGCGTCAGCTGCAACAACCTCGCAGATTAAATAATAAAAAAGTAAAAAATGATGGCAAATATAACGGTGGGAAACCGGATTTTATTAAATCTTCCGGAATCTCATAAATCACATATGGTGCATGGGAGATCAGCGAATCATAACGTTTCCGTTTTCAATATTTGAATTGGTTTGAAAGAACCCCCACCACTCACTCGTAGCCTGCATCAATCACCGTCAGCTTTGTTGAGATGCAAATTGAAATCGGATTGGTGAGTGGCCTCTATTGGAAATCGGGTTGCAGAACATCCATTTCCACGATCTCTGTAAGGAATTATGGGTAGTAGGTAGATGTGTATAAATACAAATAGATGTATTAAATTTACAAATTTTGTAACATATTTTGGATAGGTTTCAAGCTCTTTTCGCTAAATCGCGTCGAGTTTTCAAGTTCATAAGATGATAAGTACATATAGATAATAAGGATAGAGAAGCGCAATGGTAAAAACACGAAGTAGCATCACCAATCTTAGTTTGATGTCTTCATTTACCGTAGATGTATGAATGATAAGGAATGGCATGAACCATGTTTGAGAAAAGTGAAATGGCCAGAAAAGCTAGATATAAGACGTTGTTACTAATACGAGTAATGATCCAACTTCATGATTGAGGATCAAGGATTGAGGTAAATAGGAGTTTCATAGGCATGTAAAATAGGCGGTAAATTCTTGGTGACTAAGCTCTGCGATCCAGAGATTATAACATTTCAAGATGATTCCTTGTTTAAAGAGGAAAGGGAGTGATCTCAGAATCTCCCGAGAAGGATATGCAAGTTCTTCGTGGTTGACTCTTAACACAAAAAAGCATCAAGTTGTTATGTTTGAAGATGAAAGGAATTGGATCACAGGGCTCGTTATCCACGGCAAATTAGTCAGGGAGCATCGAAAATCCCCGGACGGGATGGATCCCCCGAAGGTCCCGGGAACGAGTCGCGGTGTGCAACAAGCACAAAAGTGTGGAAGGGAAGACAGGAAAGGGGGAAGACGACAAATATCTAATTATAAATCTACGGGGTTGTTTGGCGGGGCTCAGAAGGATTGAGAGAAGAGATTTACAACTCGGGGTTTAATTGGGAACAGAATAGGGACTGGGATCTTCTCCTGGAAGCAGTGTTAGGAGGTATTTCGTACAGCCATACAGGATCCCCGAAGGACTCAGAAGCAGAAGAGGGTGTGACGGCGTGACGCTGTAGAGGACCTTTTTTCCTTTTTTAGAGCCAGAGAGAGAACAAACCTCTTGCGTTTTTCTCTTATCTCTTCTCCGGTGGAAATTGCTTGATGACGAACTTACACAAGGAGGTGGCCCCCGTTCTCTGGTATGTAATGAGTTTTCGGGTCCTTCGGGGTTATCTAAAACGCTACGGATACTGTGGCGAAAGTTCATTAATCCGTGTTTTTTTCAGTAAAAGGAAGTCGGTAGACTGAAGTGGAGATATAAGGACAATTTGTTTTTCTACTACGTACTTACTACTCTTTGAGAACTTTGTAAATTGGCGTTGAGCAGTGGAACAACATAATTTGTTTTTTCTCGAATTTATTCACTCCCTTTGTAGGTTTTATCACACTCTACGTTACGAGCGCTAAGGTATAATTGAAGAATACAGTCTCGACCTCGTGAGAGGACGAATACTAAATGTAACACGAAATACTGTATAGAAATATTGTGCAAGAAATTATGGCATCTCCGATCTCCTTGGTCTTCTCAACGATTGAGTACGCTAATTTTCTTCACCCTTACCATGTTCTTCTTCTTATTCAGTTAGGGCCTAACTGTTCGCCGAAACTACAGCCTTTCCTTTATTCTTGCTTAATTTATTTATTTTATTAATTTACAAATTTGTATTATATTCATAATCTTTTATTAACAAATAAATGACTTACAATTTTATTAATTTGCTCAATTTATTCTTGCATATTGCCTCTACAGGTCTTTTCAACTTCAACAACAAAAAGATGTGATACGAGGAGGGGTGCTGTGCTATGGGAGGAGGGGTGATTTTTACACGGAGTGTTTTTTGGGAGATGATATTTTACGTGATGAAATATTTGAATATTGTGATACAGAAACAGTGGCGGAACAACAAGTTAAATCCTAAAATATAAACGAACCCTCAAGATGGTCACAGTCTATTATAAATAATTTCGTCAACGCGAAGTCATCACTCAAAAGTTGGGGGTATCCCTTCGAATATCGATGTCCATGGTTGTTTTTTTAATGAATCTACCAACTTAAATATCAACTGATTGTTAAGGTAATGAACGACAATCGTTGTCATTACGCGAACTTCACAGACTAAGAGTGGAGTGGGAGAAGCAACAACGTATTGAATTATTCGTGCCGAGCTTTCACTAAACCATCGGACATCGGACCAGTCCTCTAAATTATTCGCCGATTCGCCCGTTACAAAAAAGGTTTGAACTCGATCGAACGTCAGTGATGTCAGTGAAAGAATGGCACAGGTTGTGACTTTGAAAAATTCCTTCAACCAGAAATGACAAGTTGACAGCGGAATTAAATAATTTAACTGATTTTTATACCGCCCGGGTCACCTTATATTTTGGTCTGGTCACCTTATATTTAGGTCACCTGGGTCACCTACTTGTAGTCTGGAGAACTGACTGATTATTGGAGAAGTTTCCATGATACACTTCTATATTGAACACAATTTCACATAGAAGGTAGAAAGATGTGCTGTATCTTTAGTGGGATACCATAGTTTGATCTATAGTGTATATACTGTAGTGTGGGCTATAGTGTGGATCTATAGTGTGGACTGTTGAATAATATTTATACGAGTAATACAAATTGCAATATTTTATTTGTTGTAATTTATAATATTTATTTATAATACAAAGTGTCTATGATAATATCATTATTATTATCATACACAATTTGTATGATATTTAATATGTTTTTTGTATTTCAGCAAAGATCGGTTGCCTGAGCTGGTGGAGTTAAAATCATAATGATGATTATGATGATGGTGAAGTTATGATCATAATGGATGCTCGAAAATGATCAGAAGAATCCAAGGTTCCAATAGAATTCAAGAAAAGAATAGCTTCCAATTATTGTCATTCCAAGAAATGTTTCTTTTAAGCGAATGTATGCAGCTAGCTTTGATGGTAAGCCACTGATGTTGATGTGCACCAGTAGTAGAGGCGGCATGATTGATTGATTGAATTTTTTATTTATTAACCAGGGAAGGTTAGGGCCTTGAGGCCCTCTCTTCCACCATCCCTGGATGAAAGATTACAGAATTCCTCTTACCATCATAATTCTATGATATACTAGATACATAAATCTTTAAAAAAAAAGAAATATATACTTATAAAAAACTGCTTTAGGTAACTGTGGTCGGCTTCATTTTCTTTCCGAACCCACTCCGACTTTGTTTCACCCATCTACCCAGCTATGTGAGCCTGTCACAACAACATATAATATGCGTTTCACACGGAAAACAATATGAATTCCAAGCATTACTTTATCTTGCATTAACAAAAACCCCTATTTCTGCCGTCAGTTGCCCTAGTTCTCCACTCGTGAACCAAACGCCTTTCGTGAGGACATATGATCTGTCAGTTTCAGAGAGCGATCGTGAAGATTACACCTCGATATGACGTGTCCTGATGGGGCTCCGCCGAAAAACCATTTTGACGTTGCGATAACCCAACGTCAAGTGAGATGAAAACGGAACACCCAGATTTCTGTTATCCTCTTCGACTCGAGCCCACTTATTCCCCTCGGTGCTATTTGTAAACCGCATCGCGTGGGGGTAAATCGTAATTCCATTGGTGATCGTCTCGTGGAGGGATACCAAACGCACGGAAAGCGTCTGACTGCAATAATCCACTAACACGGCTCCTGCAGGCTCTTTCAAGTACCAATATTTTCCAGTAATCGTAAAGTTAGGTGTTTGGAAACCCATGCACATTCCTCCTGTTTTGATTAATCATCCTCTTCGAAATCAAAATACTGGCGTTGCTAGATTAAGCGTGACTATTGTCGTCATAACCAGCAGTAATTTATCGTATCATCAATCTTCCTAGAAAATGGTTTAATACCGTGAAAGCCGTAAAAGATATCAGAAGAGTGTTTAATCATTTGCTGTTGGCCGAATGATATTTCGTTAGAAGCAATGCCATGATCAATAATTGATTAGTAGGGTAGGTCAGCACCAATCTTGGCAGAGCTCGTGACACTGCACAGCCACAATACTGCAGGAGAAGAGGGTGGGATATCTACTCTGGATTGCACTCGCTCTACTATTAATTTTATTCTCTTATTCTCACAATAAATTCTATTATACGAGTAGATGTCCTGCCCTAGATGTCCATATTATGTGAATATTATCAATTGATTTGAGTCTTGATTTCGATTTATTGGGGCTTTGGATGAGGAAGGAAAACTTCTTTGCTTGAATTGGAAGGACATCTAGGACAGGTGTTCCCAGAGAGCATGTTGACCAACATAGACAAGATTACTGCGATCACATTCAACTGAAGAGTAGCACATGCCACGATGACATTCAAACGGCTTTCATACATAAACAACCACGAGTTGGCCATTATTTGAAGAATGGAAACAATCAAGGAAAATTGAATTGTTCCCGCTCTGTTACATAAATCGTTGCCCACTGGTTAACCTCATTGAAAATTGAGACATAACAGACGACCAATATTGCGTGTTTGAGCGTTGCCCATTAATTCATTTTGGGCGGCTTCATGGTGTGGTCAAACGTCAACGCTCAAAACAGTTGGTGAGCGTCGAACTGGAACTTCCCAGATTCTGATGGAGCAATAAATGATTGGGGATGTGGGGACTCACAACTTCAAACAGCCCAAAGCTACGAGTGATCTCCATTAAAATATAACCGAACATGAGAGTCACCATCTGGCTGATTTGGTGTGATGGATTGTAACCCTCATTTGACCCACATTACAACTAGTTTGTATAAATCATGAGTTTCGATATCCAAATCGTGACATGAATCTTGTAGGGGGACGCCATCGGAATATTCCATCATTATCGAAATTACAGTCACTATTAACCCTTACACGCCAAGGAGAATCGATCGCGTTTTCAGAACGAATGAAGTGAAGTTGAAACCAACTATGGTTCAAGGCTTCTTTATTCACACCTCTTCGGGGAACGAAGGTCTCTCCCTCAACAGGCCACTTCTTTTCGCCAATCGAAAACCTACGAGTAATTTAAGGCAATAAAAAGATGATAATTGTAAATCAGTTGATTCCATTCCAAGTCCAATGATACCAACCAAAATTGAGTTCATGGCTTATAAGGAGGGAATGGCAGTGGCAATGGAACTTCAAAACAAATCTAATAGGTAACACTTATTAATGAGTCCAGTGGCGGATCCATAGGAGGGGGGGGCAAGGGGGCGACCTCCCCCCTCGGGTTTTTTAAATGTGGTACTGAATGTAAGAGTAAATATAACAGAATCTATGTCTCTTTGAATTCCCATTTTAACTGCTAACACTGCCTAAAACTACCCATTTCGCTTCAAAAATATCCACATTTTCCGGGGGGGGGGGGGCCTCCTATTTGGGGGGTATTAGTGTATTTCGACCCCCCCCTTCTCTCTAAAGCTGGATCCGCCACTGAATGAGTCTGATACTATAATTTATTGGAATGTAAGGAAACGTATAGGAATTGCTTATTTTAATAAATCCATGTACCTCATAGTACATTAGAGTTGGCAATTCCACCACAACTAAGTCCCCAAAATTGATACTTTACGAAAAATTCAAACGTTGAAAAATATATTTTGGCAACTGTGAAAAACCCGACTACAAAGTGAGGGTGTAACTTAGGAAGAATGTCTGAAACCAGAATTTGACCCCTAAGTGATTGGCAGACGGCAGACACCGTACCAAAAAAGTGGCCTTTAGGAAGCGAGTAAACATTTTGGATGACAATAATTATTTTGGTGTCTTTATATGAGATTTTATTTGGATTTTATTCAACTTTAATTTTAAAAGTTCAATTGATTACAATGTTCAGCTTTACATTACACTGCCATGTCCATCTGAATATGTGATCTTTAGAAACAGTCTTCAGGCGGCTTCCAGGCATTAAGACTCACACCAATCACGTGATAGTGACGACTTATTATTATGCAGTCAATCAATGTTGCAAACGTACTATGACAAGGCAATTTTATTACCTTTTACGATTTTATTAATAAATTAATCCTAGGTGCAGGAATGGCAAACTGAACTATTTGGATCGTAGGGAGAGTCATGAATGTAATGTGCCAGATTACAGGTGGCAATATACTCGTAGATTTCTCTTGAAATACAGATTTGAGAAGAAATGAACCATTATAGAGTCAACCATTAGATGATTCGCGAAGAGTTAAGGGGTTAATTGAAGGATATTTCTCCAAAGTCTCCCATGGAACATCTGTTGGGAAGTTGCGGCGGAAAAAGGACTGTGTGAAGGGCGGTGAGGTGGAGGGCGTCACTCCGGTGATTTAGTATCGCTCTAATTGCTGCGACTTTCAGGCTGGTATCCCCTCCTCAACCCTCCCAGCTCCTCTGGTGGACTGTCAACTCTGGTTTATGTCTGTTTTTCCACGTGTTGGCTTTACCCCCGTCAACCCCACCAACTAAGTCCTCTTAACCCTCACAGAACTAACGTCTTTTAAGTGAGAGACAAACGCAAGGAAAAACTAAGAGAGCGGTCGCTAAGAGAGAGTTAGCTGGAAAAAAACGGCTCGGGGTGGACGCGAAGAGGCAGAGAAAAGTGAGAGAAAAATTACCTTAATTTGTCAGCTCTATAATCTCTACGACAAATTGTAGGCTGCGCGGGTGTGAGGGATCCAACTGTGTTACTTCCAAGGTAGGAAACTCTGCTACCTTTTCCAGCCTTCAGAGTTTCCCCGAGTTATGTGATAAGCCGTTACAACATTCACAACGAAAACATGTGGGATTTGTACGATTACTTGCTAATTTGCAGATTACGGGTAAATCAAACTTATAATATAATATAATATAATATAACATATAGCGCATATTATTCACTTACGCAGGCGAGGAACTAGACCCTAATCATGAAGAATCATTTCCTATATGTATAGCTGTTTCTCAAAATAGATTTCTTTGCATGAATCGAAATCCCTGTTTGATCGGTTACTTTCAACCCGAAGTTGAGACACCATCCAGCGTGTTTAGTTCTTGAGTGATTGACCACCGTGACCCGTGGTGTCATGTGCAATTATGGCTCTAGTAGCTGTTTGTTGAACACCCTTCCACTCAAGGGAGCGAGGCGATGAACAGCCATGAGTGAAATTATCAAAATAAATTCTGATCCTGAGTAGAGGACAGCTGATCACGACCGCGAGAGGGCAGTCGGACGTAAAGCTCATGTCTGAAATGGTGGTTGTTAAACATAATTTTTCTTCTGCTTTTACCGTTCAGCGTATACGCCAGGGGTCGGCAAACCACGGCCCGCGGGCAATAGCGTCCCGCGAGGGATTTTTATCCGGCCAATGGGTACATCCCAAGACGGTACTGACGTGGTAAAATATGGTTACCAAGAAAGTTTGTTCTAATCCTAATCTAAAAGTAGTACGATAATTGTACCCGAAAGTACGACAATTTTCATGCCCAAGTACGATAGTACAAACAGAGTAAGAGAAAAACAAGAGTAAGTAACAGAACAATACTTGTTTGTATTGTATTGTTTTGTTAGTGACGATGGTTCAATCACCGACACCGGTCTAACAGTGTACTCATATTTCAGTGGAAATAGAAGATTTTTTCAAATACTCTTATTTTCCTTAACATAGGGTTTAGTGATTTAGTTCGTACGATAGTTGGTTTTCAAAATCTGGCAACACGGGTGGAGGCGGATGGTTGACATAACTTCACACCTCAATCATTTGAACTTGAAGCTGCAAGGGGAAAATTCGATTGCATCCTTCTGAATAAGCAGTCAACTCTTCTGGAAGATCAAGGCATTCAGGAAAGAACGTTAGAGAAGCATGTGGAAAAGGAAAAAAATCTTGAACATTTCGAAATATGCAAGAAATTCAAGAATTAAACAACGGCACCTTTTAAAGGAATATTCATTCATTACCTGACTTCCACTACATAAATTGAAATTGTGGGCGTTAAATGGGCTTGTGGTGTGGAGTGGTGAGCGGGGGAGGATAGTGACAAGTGCTAGGCTCAAGTTACTATTGAAGTTATTTGAATGAAAAACGCCTTCAATTCAGACAATGTGCATACTGGCCCAGCTGATTTGAACAGCCAATGGTTTTCAGCTATCGAATTAATTAATGGTTATACAATGTATATTATTTATTATGTCATAATAACTAATAATACATTAATTATTGATAACTAACAATAATTAATCATAATTTACATTATTTGATAATAATTATTAAGTAATAAATTATGATAATCCATAATAATAAATCTATCATTTAGTGATCAAGACAGAAGGGTGATCTGCACCAGGGCTGGATCGGGCTCCTAATCGTACTTTCGAATTTTGACTTTTGCTCTCAATAGCAATTTTCCCCACAGTGCTCGCACACACTCGACGTCCGTTCTGGCTAAATTTGGCCTTCACCCTTCGGGTTATATATACAGGGCGAACCATTAAATAACATTGTTAAACAATGAACAACAAAGTTTCAGTAGTTCTGCGGTAAATTTCCAAGTAAAATCGGACGCCATGTATTTTTGTAGTCCAATTTTTATGCAATACATGAAACGTCATAATGTTTAATTATTAAACACAACTAGTTTGGATACTCGCATGAAATGTTTGTTGATTTTTTCACTAAGTCACACATTTTTCTGGGACACAATCCAGAGATTTGCTTAGCCACTATTGTTCTTCAATGCCATCGATTGCAATTAATTTCATAATTTTCCATATGCAACCTCATCTTACATTCCCTAAGAAACGGGAAGATGGATCGTTTGATACTGCCTTCGGGGTTAGATGAAAGTAGCGTCCGGAAAGGCATAAAACGGAGTAGCCCACGGTACAAAGCAGGTGTTCCGTGTAAATAACTGGGATTACCATATCATGCCTCTTTTTTATGCTCATCTCTTTGTGAAGGTAATGCAATCCTTGATCGTCTTCCCGTTCCGCTATTCCGAAACAACCGATACAGATTTCCCTCCAAGGATGGTAAACTGGAAGGTTATGTGGGACAGAAAAGGAAACACGATGGAAATGAAATTATGCGGAACTGATCAATCATTCTTCGGGGAAATGCCTCATACTACCAGATATTTGAAAGAAAAATGTTCGAGGGATGTCAAGTCTTTTGGGATAACGCGGACAGGAGGGGTGTGCGGAGCGGTTAGCGTGGAGAGATATTGGGGGATCGTTTTAATGATGGAAAGGCTCTTTTAGATTGATAACGGCTCAAATTGCGTACCATCTATCAGTTTGTGTTGGAGGGGAAAAAGGAAATATCCAACCAATTTCTATGTATAAAATGACTCGTTCGGAATTTTGCGGTGTTATAAACGATTTTTTAAAGGTTTCTTAAGGTTTTCCTAAGGGTTTATTTCGGCTCATAATTTGTACCGTTCTCAGGGCCCAATCTTAAACGAATTCGCTAAAATACAGTTTGTTCATTTGTGATTAATGCGTTCAAATCCAATACGATTACAGCACTTCAAGTGCCGCCTCGCAAATATCAGTGTACAGTTATCATAACCACTTCACAAGCACCGTACCCGTTTTGAAATCTCCCCTTGGCGCCATGAAAAGGCGTTTTTATTACTTCACATAATATGTGTAGTACCTAATATACCTATATTATATTTGTTGGGTGTGTAGTAATAAAAACGTCTTACCATGGTGTCAAGGGGAGATTTAGAAACGGGTATGGTACCATAACTTTTTCCGGCTGCTGTAGAATGATATTTGCGATGGTGATTAATACACGGAGTGTTTTTGGGGGTCATTATCTATTCCTGCGAGAATTAGATAGGAGTAGTGTTTTTGTTTCCATAAAATGTAAAAAGACAGGGTGTTGAATGAATACAACTTTATACCGCTTACAATATTGATTTGTCAGCCTTCCTACTAAGAAAAGCTTGACGTTAACCTGGGTGTTATAAACTGAAATGATGGTTTAACCCTCAGGGTTATGACGTCAACCAGATTGCTGGTCCCACGCCATCGAGTGGGACTTGGACCCCTGTGATCGGTCCTTCACCCTCGGGATCCAGAGATTCGTCTTATCGTGAAGAATCTTTGGAAAACGGCGAGGTTTCTACTCAGATACCAGGGGCACGGTGGCAGACAGTTGAGGCCGGTCTTCCGATATAGGAACCGGCGGGGCGTGAAGGACTGACGGAGCCTACGGTTTCTTTTTGGAACTTGTACCATCGCCCTTCCTCTCCCTGATCTCCTCTTCTGGTCATTTATAAGCCCGAAGCGGTGAGTTGTCACCTGGAAATGATTTGGGCCCGAGACGTTTATAACGGATCCAGTCCGAGGAATGGTCACTCACTATCCTATTACATGCATCCAGAATTTACTAAAAAGAACGATCGCATTAAATATGAAGAAGGAGGGTTCCTTCTGGACATCTCGACTTTCTCATAAGTTCTCATAAGATCTCATAAGTTACATCGTTATATTTTCAACTTGACTTTTTTAATGCATATAACTGAGGTAGACGATGGCCACAAAAACACATAGAGTGTTGTTACTACACATATAGGATTATCGATCCTCATAAACTACAAAGAACCGTGAGGGAGAACACACCAAGTTCTTTTAGTGTATTTTTGTTGACATTGTCAAGAATACTGCACAATAGGGATGAGCATCGATGAACAAAACATCGATGTTGACCATCGATGTTAACATCGAACCAATACATCGATGTGTGGAAATTATCGATCTCTAAACATCGGTGAATTTCGGTGCAAAACATCGATGTTTTAGGATCGATGTTTTTAAAAATGATTTTAAAAAGGTAATTTTAGGAATATAGGTACTCTAATTTTAATTAAAAGAAATACAATGAAATACACAAATAATTTTATACTTAAAAAATACAATGAATTACTCAACTAATTTTATATTAAAAGTGGGTGTAAAAATTATTAAATTGCAACAACTAAACTACGTATTATTTACAGTTTTTTTAATTATTCCCAGCTCCAAAGCGTCTCATCAATGGAGTGGAGGAAAACCACTTTGGATAGCATTTTTCCTTCTGTCTGTTTCGGGTTTTGGTAACTGTTTGCCCAACTTTGGAGAACAATTGTTCAGATGGAACTGATGTTGCCATTATGATGAGGTATGTTTTAGCCAATTCAGACAGTAGTGGGTAAGTGCTGGCCATTTGCTTCCAAAATAGAAGGGGTATTTGCTGGATTTTTTCAGCGGGGGCACCTAAAAACCAAAACTAATGTAAAACTTCGCACGCACGATCATATCAAGTATATATGAAAGAATATAAAAAATAAAAAGCATTGGCTTACAGCTCTGTCACTCAGTGAACTGAACAGTAATTGGGATACTGGAAGTTTTTAGCGAGGTTATCTTATGAAGTTATGAAGCCAAGGAGCAGTGGAGGGAGTGAAAGGCTGTTATCGGAGGGTTTCATTGAAGCCAAGTAATTCCCGCCGGTAGCGATCTTACTCTTCTCAAAATTCAAAACGTTCTCTTTATTTAATTAATATTTATTACACATTAACCAAGTTTTTAGAAAATGGTTCCTAATAGCTTTAGTGTTGAAAATAAAATTAGCAATTTCGCGTTTATAAAACATCGATGTAAGAAAACATCGCTGGTTAACATCGATGTACGAAAAACATCGATACCTTACCATCGATGTCAAAAACATCGAACATCGACATGAAAACGTCGATGTTTTGAAAACATCGACCATCGATGCTCATCCCTACTGCACAAGTAGGTCAACCATCGTTGAATAGCTATTTAACAAATTGATGTCCTCATAGCTTACGGTCAAGCTGAATATTTTCATCAGTTCATCTGCAAGTGAACGAACTTTTAATGAATCCACGATATTCGTGGAGCACTGATTTTCAAGACGACTACTTTGAGGATCAGGTCGGAATACCTACACGTTTGTTGAACTCCGTCGAAATTCTCATAAGCCGTTAAATTCAGTGCTCAGTTGACGGTCCCAAACTATTTTCTCGAGTTGGAAACTTCCAACCGTCTCTGACCCAAGATGAAAAATCAACAGTGAATATGCCTCCGACCACACATGTCGCCAATATCCCACGTCTTTTTTGTACGCCGAGTATTTTACGACGTTGCACTCACCATTATAGCTTGACTGAAACCTCTTCTTTCTCCTCGATGAGCACAAACATACTATACAGATGGAAATCAACCTATCAAACCAGTTTTGAAGCCTGCAGCAGCTATGGGGCGACGTATATTAGGGTTTAAACGCCCCATTCACTGTCGACGTTTCTTTATCATTTTTATTTATTTTTCTTCTCTCATCGCCCTCGGAAGAATTTTAATGAACAAAATTTCGGAAAAGTATGTCCACATCTTCCGTTCTGATTGTTATAAAATAACATTTATTGCTCGTATTACAGAGTTTTCATGACGAACTTTATAAGAATCATTAACATATTAGGCTTATTTATAGGAACTCGAGGTTTGGTTTAGTATTACCTCCTGTTTCGAATCGGAAGGCATAGGTAAATTAGGAATGAAAGCGAGGGGAAAAAAACATTGGAGGCTCCCAGGTGGTTATAGGGTGGGTTGAAATGGACCGTTTATTGGGTTCGAATGAAATCCTGTCGGCAAGACGAAATCGAGTCGATGGTTTAGGAATTCAGTGGGTGCCTAATGCATATTACAACGGTTTTTACGGCTTCCCTTCCAAACGAATAGGAATTTATGGTCGAGCTCTTTTTTTTGAATAAAATCAATTTAATGTGACCGGTATTTTGATTTACAAGGATATCTACGTGTCAACGGTTTTTTAAAACGTTGATCACTTTGCAAGGAATGCAGGGACTGAGGAGGCTATTAGTCGAGTCAGCTGTTGGATGGTACTACACCGTTTAAAATACATCAATTGTTTGATAATGTTATAAAAACTCCAGTGTAAATTAAACAAGCGGCTGACTTACTATTATGACATAATATTATTATATTTGGTTAAATAAATAGGTCGATGCGTCACACCCTAAATGATCTTCGAAATCCAACAATAAAATCGTCGATTTATGTTTTATTGACGAATTGGAAGAAAAGAATTGGTAAGCTATTGTTCGCGGTCCAAAATTTTTAAAATTCGATTTTCCGAAAGTTTTTATCCAAATACGTTTAAGACCATCCTGAATTCACTGCCAAAATACACCAAAAATCATATATATATGTGTGTGTTTAGTTTGTGGGTAGTTTATGTGTGTTTATGAATGTGTCATTACAGAGGATAACTTTCGGTAGAATTATGATAAAAAGTTCAAATTTGCACAAAAATTTTTCTTGGCAATAGAAAGGGTAAGTTCGAATATGGGCAGAATCGAGCCACTCTAAGGGGGGTTTGGGGAGTTTTAAGGTGGGGAAAAATACCCATAAATTCCCAAAATGAAACAGTCTGACAAGCGACTAAACATTTTAAAGGTCTATTTTTGTGATGATCACGATGGTGAAGTGAGAGTTGCACTTTGGGGAATGAAGAGGAGCACTTTGAAGATGAAGAAACGTGGTGGTTACGTGATGTTCTTCACGGTTAATCGGCTCTAATCTGATAACGGATTGATATACCGAAATTCTGACTTCACCATCGTGTTCAGCGTTGAAAAATCTATGAAGTGAGTTTTTACTCGGCAAAAAAAAAGAGACAAAATTTGTCATAAAACCAGTAAAAAGGAGATATTTTACATAAAAACAATTATTTCGTCGAAAATTGGCTCTTATAGCCATGCTGCATTACTGATAATTTTCTTTCGTTTAAATTCATATTGTGATAGATAGGTTTGGCGGTCATTCATCGTCAGATTGGCTATGCAAGGTGAGAAACATCACCGCTATGTGCAATGCAGCAGTCTTGAAGACTTCAAGACTTTAGTGTTTAATGTAGATTCAACTGCGTGGATGCAATCTTCGTGGTGTCTAAATAGGGTTAAATGCGCATGGAAAAATGGTATATAATAAATATATATGTTTACGCTCCACAAGTGATACATCTTGTTTATATTTGATATCTCTGACCGAAGTCTCCCAATCCCCCTCTCCGAGGAGGTTTTCATGTCCCTTCCATTTTCAACGCCTCGTGCTGGTCAGTCTACTGGTGAATGTCATTCGAATCTGCCGCCCATTCATCCTCCACTAAATCCAGTACCACGTGCACTGTGGAAAATCGGAAGAGCGATATTAAGTACGAATACTTCATCCCTTCCCTCCGATTAGTGGATCTCCTCCAGAAGACAGAACCCAGGACTCCTATAAGTACTCCGATCGGGAACGAACGATGTAAGTTAACGTTCGCACAGTTTTCCCCCTCTACCGTCGTATGGCCAGTACTATATTCCTGACAATTTAACCTTTATTTTCCAGTACGACGACCAACCAGCACGAGAACCCCTTCATTTTCTGCGAAACCTTCATTTTCTTCACCATCTTCACCAACTTCAGCATTTTCGTCATCCAGCTTATAATTCATCAAAAATTCGGTCAGAGATATCCATTTATTTTATTTGTATGCGCGAAGGCACTATTATTTCCATAATTTCATAAGATAAAACCTTCTGTTCAGGAGCTCCTTTTTTCATTTTCATTTTTTATACAGTCCATTTCAAACATTCTAATTATATCTAATCATTCTAACTACGGTAGAAATTGGTTTTTCATATTTCGAATACCCTTCTCCATAACAATATACCATAACATATATCCTACTCAACAAGGATATATATATATTCACAACATATTGACATCATATTCACAACATATTCACATCATATAACATACAATGGTCACAATAACGTTTACATTTAAGTCCCCAATATTTACTTACGCATCCATGTTGACTGTTTCTTTTCCCATAATAAGCTGAACCGTTTGCAGGCATGACAATTATGACTATCATGACAATAATTATTATGATGTTGAGGGATGTCGAGGGTCAGTCAAATGATCCGTGGTTGCTACCTCTGCCATAATAAGTGTGTGTGAATTTTTTGACCGTCAGTAAGAATGATGTTGAGGGACCCTAGACCCTCGACATCCCTCAACATCATTCTTACTGACGGTCAAAAAAATCACACACACAATAATTATTATTGTCATGCCTGCAAACGGTTTAGCTCATTGTGGGAAAAGAAACAGTCAACATGGGTACGTAAATATTGGGAAATTAAAATTTAATGTAACTAACATTACATTGATCATTGTATGTTTTATGAGTCGTCGATATGTTGTTGTGAATAGGCTCTTCGTAAGTGTATTAGTTTTACATATATGCCGGAAGGTAGAGGGGGAATAACGTAGTTATTAAGTAGTTTGGAATTGAAAAATCGATTCCTGTACCGACTTTGTATGAGATCCTCTGTATAGCGTTCCATGCGATCATTTCCAACTACGAATGTAAGGCAGTACTTCCTTCTGTTCTTTGTATGAGGGATAAAGCGCTGGCTGCACACGACCTCACTCATACACGCGCTATATTTAATTCCAGAAGAAATAAAAGTGCAACTGAAGGAAGCGGAAAAAATGGGGAAACGGTAACGCTGATATGCGTAATGACTAGATTCCCAATCACGCTAATAGCCACTCCCTTCATAAGGGAGAAAACTACAGGGTTGTTATGAATAAGACCAAACTCCCCCTCCTTTGATCTTGAATCCATTGTATTTCGCACCTATTGTGCTCTTCTCTCGAGGATTAGCCCCTTTCCTGGTTCCCCTCACATACTTCGTACCCCTTATTCACGTACAAGCGAAGAACAGAATAGACGTGTACGAGAGAGGGAGGTGTAGGCTTGAAACTGCTAACACCAGAGAGGTGAAAGAAAAAATTGAAGGAGAAAAAGAAAAGGAAAAACAAGAGAAAAAAAAGTAAAGCTTTCGAAGGAGGTTTAAAAGAAGACGACAGGGGCACTTGAACCGATGAAATAGATACGACGCGTTTTTGAAGGAAGGATGTTTATAGTCAGGGGCTTGGAAAGATGTTTGCTTTAAGTGAGCCTTCTCTTCGTGAAGGAGAGACCAGCGGAAAATGAAGAGAAAACATAAAGGGTTGGTGTGCAAACCCTCGAAACAAACTAGCAATCGCCAATCTCCACTGGTTATCTTGTAGGGGGGCCCCTTTAGTTCAAGAGTAGTTTTGATAGGGCAATCAAGATCCATCATTGCCGTAAAACAATGCGGAGGTTGACGTGAAGGTTGGGGTGGTCTTGCTTATGCCAACTAGCTCCGCATCCCAAATATATTAACAATAATAATGATAATTTTTTTTAAATTTTGTTTTTCGATAATAACTAGGGTTGTGTGGTGCATCGAAAAGGAATCGAAATTACGATTCGAATCGCAATTCTATTCAGCAGTAAGAAATCAAAATAGCGATGTATCAATTTGGTTTCGATGCATCGGCACTTTTTGATTCACAAGACGTAATAGGTCAATAGAATAAGTAAAACACTAATATTCAAGACAATAATGAATTAGCCTTCAACTAATTTATTGCCTTAAATTCGATATAAGTCAGTATAGGCTCCTTAACATGGACAATAACATTGATACTGAGGTCCAAATGTACCTGAAAACTCCAATAATAAAACAAAACGAAATCTCCTCCAAAATTGCTGAGTTGGCTCGTAAATACCCGGGGAATCCGGCTACTTCTGTGCCTTATGAAAGACTTTTCTCTTCAGCTGAAAATGCCTTAGGCTCTAGGCGAATTGAATTGCTTCCAGGACATGCAGAACAACTAGAACGACATCTTTATAACTTATTTATTGTTTGTTTTATTCATTTACATCTTATTTTCTCTGTACAACAAACCATTGATTATAAATGTTTTTTTCTAGTCCTAGTGTAATATCAAGAATCAATACAGTGTTTGTTTCTTCACAGTCAAATTCTAATGTAAATTTAAGGAGTTTAATAGGAGGTAGATTTAGTTGGTGAGCAGGTCTGTCGAATAAGAATCGGAATCGGAATTCATCAAATACGTTTACAATACCTTGTCCATTCTTGCAAGCATAGTTGGCTGATTTCATTTTGGCAGGATATTTATTAGTTACTTACTCGTAGTTTCCTTATTGAAAAATTTCCAAAAGTAAGGTTTTCTGTATTGTTCATTGTTCTTTTGTCCAAACAGACAAAAGTAAGGTGGAATTTAGGTAAGGTTAGTAGGTGGTAAGGTAAGTTACAGGTAATTCTGAAAACAATTCACGCGGCACTGCATGTCATGTTGCTATATTGGTTATTTTACAGATTACCATGAGAAAACATAAGAGAAATTGGTAAGACTACACCAGATACAGTAAGGGACGCTGTTCATCCACACATCGATGAAAAAAGGTCTACCCCAAACTGCAGAGTATAAGATTCTCCAACGCACAATAAGGTACGTTCAGCTCAGCGAGATGATATTGCAGTGTCTCGTTAACTCCAACCCATTCCATCGATAGGGTACGCTCATCCTGGAATAGTATGTGGCAAGTTTTACGACTATTTCTTATATTATTATATTATAAGAAATATTGTCATATATTATTAGGTATATACCTCTTCATTTTTTGTTGCAGCTGATCACGCTTGAACAAGAATTTCCAGTCAGAATATTTGAAGAAGGCCGCAGTTGAGTATTGACTTTGTGCTACCACCCAAAGAAGTGCGAAAACTTACCAGCATGCAAGAAGGAATCATTTCGTTTTCCTCCCTATGGTTTTCAGCTCAACTATTTTTGCCAACTTATTCCAATGAAGGTATATGGGTTAGTTGACAGACTCAACAGCTTACTGAATAGCGGCTGAAAGGGAACTTGAACATTTTTGAATTAATGGGTCTTTGTGGATTTTTGTAGAACGAGGGCGTTTGGATAACAACAGCATTAATCAGAATCCCTCCAAGTATACCTAATTAGAAAAAAATAAAATAAAATAAAACTAATGCCAACTAACTCCGGTCACCCCTAATATAATATATTATACAAGATACTATGTACAACGGAATTTAAAGTGTATGTACATTGGATGGCATGATATGGCTTTGCAAAGCACCGGTTTGAGAAGGACTGCCCAAGGGATACCCGTGTGTTGGGGACTGTTATTGACTCAGATTATGAGAAAAGAGGGCTAATGGAAGTAGGAATACACCTGGGGGGGATTAGGAAGTAACGGTATAAAGAAGTGCCGGTCGGTAAGATCAAGGGAAGTATGCAGTGTTTTGTGATACAGGTAAATGGATCCACTGTTGCGTAGCAACAGCTCCTGCTTCAAATTATTCATTTCCACATAAAACGATCTGATGGGGTCTACTTTAGAATATGCGCAGAAGTTAGATCAGTTTTTAGTTAGCTTCGTAATGATCAGATGGCATAGCCGAATGTTTCAACTTTGTACTTGTGCGGAGAATCGGATTTAAAAAAATCCAACATGCCGAATTTCAGCTTCATAGTGTGAGTAGCATAGAAATTAGCATAGAAATAGATTCAGACGGTTTCAGCCAGTTAAGTGAAGGCTAAAACATGTTCCATGTTAGAAAAAAACTTAGTACAATCCAGACATTAGTGAGAAAATTATTGACAACATCTCTGAGCTTGTTTGATACATAAAAAGTAAATGGAAATCTAGCAATACAAAAAAAGTAGCAAATAGGTATGTTACACATTTCTCATAATAGCATTAAACCAGCACGAAAATTATAACTCAATAAATTGCAATTAGGTACATAATATTTTATATTACATTACATGAGATTACATTAGATTTTATGTATAATATATGTATTATATTATAATACAGAATGGTTTCTGTAGAATGGTTAGAGCCAGATCAGACACCACAAGAAGCGAGGTCGCCCCATAAGCAGATAGTTGGATGAAGTGCCTCTTCCGAAAGTAGTTTGCAGCGTTTTTCAATATCAGTAGTCGCAAGTCACCTAAATAACTAATGGGCTACTGTAATTGTATAAGAGATGCTCAAGTGAGGTTAGGAGATCAGTGGTGAACTGTTAAGCGTTCAATATCTGTAGAAATAGATACCTGAAGTGATGGTTTTTTTCTGAGTAGATGCAATCTAAAACTGGTAGTAGATGCATTACAGGCGGCGTAATAGCCAGTGGGTATGACGCAAATGAAACCGTAGTTTAAAACCCGATCACCTAGACCTCCGTTGACCCCATTATTGTGCCTATAGGCAGCATGAATAAATTTATTATCCGAAGGTTATCATAGCAGACTGAGTTATTAAAGAGAGCTTTATCGCGAAGGTATGAAAGCACCGCTTGTATAGCAATCGAGGCGTCCCGCCGCGGCGTTGGCAAATGTAACGGACGCGATACAAGGTTCCAGGTTAGATATCAAGTTATTGGAATCCAAGACACTAGGAGGTCAACATGATATGAATGGGAGTCACGACATTCAGGCAAGATCCGGCCGTGAGTGCTCTTTGTTTAAATACTGGAGTGATCGTGATCGAAACAGGCTTCCTAATCGGGTGCAGACATTTTCCGATACCACTCTGAGTAACCGACTCCGTTTATGAATAGTCATTTTCAATTGACGAATAACTACTCGTGAGAAAATCTATAATCATAGAATTCCTACCTGAAAACAACTACTTACTACACATTTTTCAATTGTACCTACGTCTTGCTTTAGAGTTTAACGTAATAAAAAACGTTGATCTTGTTCTTAAAAGTTCTAGTGTCATCGTTTCAATCACCTGAGAGACTTTTTCAAGTCTATCACCAATATTTCATGATGGAGGCTCTATGTATAATATACACTATAATTGTATGTAGTGCAGGAAATTTATTTGCAGGCATCGAAAGATAACAATAAATTATATTGCTTACTAGAGTGGTTGTTAATTGCTCTGTAACTTTTATTTCTTCATCAACATAAAAAAATGCAAACCTCTGTTACCTCAATCGATTATCAAACTTCCCCAGAATATATGACATAATATATTATATCACATTGTGCTGGTTTTTGGGATACTTTGTCATTAGAGGGACGATAACACAGTCTGTTATGCATTTGCCATCCTTCAGATTCGAAAAACTCTAGTGAGCATCCAAAGCTTCCCCCTTGGTAACGAAAACATGGCTGAAGTATTATGATCAGGGTAAACTAAACTACACTTGAGATTAGAATTTGTTTCCGAGGTCGGAAAATTACTCCATTACTTGGAAAATTACTCCATAATTGTTTTGGGCTGGAAAACCTGTGACAACGGGTGGGAGGAACGTGACATTCATGACTACACGAAGAGCACAATGTGCAATGTTCAATGATGTCATAATATTATTTCAACCGTAGCAACCAATTCCTACAGCAGTTCCTTTCGTACAGTTCTGTTATCTTTATCTCTACAGTGTCATCCGCTTATATGAGACGCCGGCTAATTATTCCATCACCTACTCAACAACTTCTGGAAGAATTAACGCGCGTCACCAATTATGAGTTTGCGAGCATCGATGTTGACGTGCCTTACTGCAGCGAGGAAGAACTTTTGGACAACGAGATTGTATAACAGGTGTCGAAAAAACAAACAAACATCACGGAAATTGATTAAATTTCTACAAGCATAAAACATGATTTAGCCACTGAGCTGATCCGGGCCTGGGCACCGTCAAGTTAACGTCCTAATCACAGCATCATAGTGTGATTAGCATAGAAATTAGCTTCAGGAGCTACTCAGATGATCCAGGGTACGGGCAGCCTCAAGTTGAAATCCAAAGGAGGCTTCATTCCGAATTACAGCTTCATAGGTTAGAGTTGCATAGGAATTTTTTCCGAATTACAGCTTCATAGGTTAGAGTTGCATAGGAATTTTTTGGCGTAACGGACAGACGGACGATTTCAGCCAGTTATGTGAAGGCTAAAACATGTTCCATGTTGAACATTGACCTATATTATATAATAAAAAAAATACAGGCAGCCGTTTGGCGTGGATAAGTGATCTTGTGCTCAGACACCTCCTTCTCCAAAGAGAAACTAAATTTACAGAGGAGAAGTTACAAACGTTTCGGAAATTACAAAGGAGACTTTTCGTGATCTCGGATGTCTCATAGTGGGAAAACTCCAAAGTCACGCCATCATGGCATTATGAGCAAATTTTCTATGGAGGGTTAACCTTTGGAATGACACATACATAAATGTATAAATGATTATTGGTGTCTTTTGGCAGTGAAGTCAGGATGCTCTTTTTTTTCGGAAATTCGAGTTTTAAAAATGTTGGACCGAGAACGATACCTTTATTTTCATCGAAAATTCGCTAAAAGAGCACATTACGTGGCCCTCTGGGTCCTGGGGTCTCTGCTAAGTCCCTCTAGTTTGATGGTTCTGATGTCAATGAACAAGGTGGGATTTCACAGCTGGTCCCCTTCGGTGCCTTGTACCCAATAAATCCGATCAAATTACTGCTCAGACTACCCTCAGACCGCTGCCCGGGGTCGAGTACACGGACGAGTACAAGGACGCATAGTTAACAGGGTGGTCGTCTATTTACACGGGACACTATCGAGGACGCACTCACCTCCGAGCGTACTCACCTCTTCCTCTAATATTTCTCGACCCTCATTAATTTCACGGGCGAGCATCGTCACGACAGAGACTAAACGCACTTGGCCCCGCGGGCGCTCCCAGCCTGCGAGAGACTAATGAACGGCATTTATTAACTGCCGGGATTATAATACTAAATCAGTGCGTAGTTCGCTAAAAACAACATTCATCCAGTGTCATTTCCGCAGAGTTTCAACCTGAAAGCGACATAGCAGGCGCAAATTTAATGCAAAAGTTGAAGTTAATGTATCCTTTCACACATTACGTTCCCTCATTCCACGAAGGTCCATGTTTATTAGCGAATTTTCCACTCTCAGAGGGGTTTAGGGGAGTTTTAAGGGGGGAAAATTATCCATAAATTCCAAACTCTCCAAACACTGAAAGAGAGCGCAGTGATTTCTGATTGAAATCACCAACAATTGGACGAAAGACTAGTCCAGCACTACAACCGAACTCTTACGTATTTTGGTCGCCACTCAGAATGTCGGCTGACATTTCAATTTTCGCCCATTGATTTAATTTTGGATTAAAATCCATTACTTAAGAATAATGTTTGGCCATGAATTATCTATTGCTATCCGTAGTTTCTTCGCACCCCTTGACCGTTAACGCCTGCCTAGAACTGGGGGCCGTGTTTTTGGCAATTTCTATCATTATTGGAACGGATGATGATATCCTGATAATTAACTATGGTTTTCTGTTGCCTTCCTCACGAAGTGATTCATGTTTGAGAAGAAACCAAACCAGGATCATTCTTTTGTACCTTTCATTATTTTTATTTTGTTCAATAACTGCAATGTGATTTGCCTACTAGATACTCTGAGACACTTGGATCCTAAGTATTTCACCTCAAGAGTATTCTAGACTCGACAATATGGGCACAGGGGTCCCACGAGGTCCCCTTGAACCTGTGCTATGCCTAATGTACACAAGGGTTTCGCCATCAGGTGCACAGCAACTTTCACGTCCGAGGGGGACACAGCAGAAGAAGCTGCTCACTAACTGCAAAATCAACTTGATAAAGTCAATAAATGAACCCACCAGTGGAGAATCAAACTCAATGAATCCTAACCTGCATGCAGGAATTTTGTATATACTCGTAAGAAAGATAGACCGTGGCCTATTCCAAAATCATTCCCGCAGCAAGCACAAATAAATATTTAGGGTTCACGGTAGATGATGCTGAACTGAAATGGAAACTCAAGCTCAATATTCTGTATTTAATATACAAAGATGTACTGGATACTAAAGAGGCACTCAAAACTAGAGGTTCATAACAAGTTACTGCTGTAGACTTCACATACGAGTACATGTAAATCTGGAAATAATCCGGACCTTAGACAACAGTGAAACGTTGTTTCGATCGAATTGTATATTTCGTGAAATTGAGGAAATTTCGTTGAATTGAGGAGGGTGAAATTGAGTGGTCCAGAGTGATGAGCTGCCACTATGTGATTCATGTACCCAAATGAAGTAGCTAGATGGGCTATGTGGCTCAGTTGTTATAAATGAAAATTTTGGAATTAAAACAATTGTTAAATTTTGTACCATAATATGGTATATTATGGTATATAGTATATTATACTATACAATCTTTTGTAATTATCAAAATATTAATAGATGGAAACATGTGTTTACCTACACATCAGTCAGTTAATACCAAGTACCTAGAATCTAAATTAATTGATCAATGGTTATAAGTGCACGTGGTTCACACGTTTATTTATAGTATAGTTGAAACGAGTATTTATTTTTATAAAGCCGTTCAATTAAGAATTCAGTTCGGAGTGTATTTTCGTTATATAAAAAGAATGGTGGGGTATATATCTCTTTGTTAGTCATTATCCCAAAAACCTAGTCGAATGGAACAACCCTTATATTTTCTCCCGGCGAGTAAGAACGCTCAGGGGAGGATAATTCGTCACAACGGACAAATTTCAATCTGAAATCCCTTCCCCCACATCTAAGCAAGAAACTCCCGGTAGAAAAGAGCCGCGCAAAGTGGCGGGATTAGCACACTTGAGTTATACCCATCAGTTCCGCCTCTACATCTGCTCCACCTCGCTATAACGCAAATGGCCTGCTGAGCTAAGGGATGAGGGCGGAAGGTCTATTTTCTACCCTTCCTTCAGCACCAGCTTTTTCCGAAGTAAGGAGAAGGAATTTTTCAACACTTCTCGAGACCCCTCCAAGAGCACCACATTCAGGTTTCATAAGATTAATTTGAACAGCTTTCCCTAGAATTGGAGATAACACGCGCAGGCAAGTTCAGCCATTCACAGAATCTGATTTGGAGATCGAACTGCCTGATAGGGAGCCGTGCATAAACACAAAAAACATTATGACTGATAATTATCAGTGCTAACCGGGGGTAACTGGTTGCTTGCAAACTCAAATCCCAAAATATATGTCATTAGCAAAGTTGTTAAACTGGCGACGAGGATGCCTGGACCGGATGTGTGCGGTACTCCCGATTCGGAAGAGGAGTTAATGTTACACTATAAATCATCCCTAAAGCATTCAGTAAACCTACAGGTTAGTAACCGGGAGTGACAGGGGCCACCAGAACAAAGAGGCCATTTTGAAAAAAAATTGTGTCACCACAATTTTCACCTCTTACCATCCAGAGCATTCTTACTTCTTTTTCGCCCTACATTGAAGTTGAGGGTCAATTGAGGGTTGGTATTTATCAGCTGAACCGTTATTATTATGCTATATTATTGCCAAAATTACTTTGCATAGATAAATTCACGTCACCGTAATGCATAGAAGATGGCTATGATGGCTAAATTCACGTCACCGTAATGCATAGAAGATGGCTATTTCATCAAACATTGCGTTCTTAACGGCCAACCTGAGTACAGTGCATGGCAAGAGACTGAATATAATTTGCTTACCACGGCTAACTACGTGTCTGGACTGAATGAGCGGTCTCGCCGCCAGTCAGATAGCAACCTCTCTCCTGCGGTATCGAGAACTCAAATCACGGTCATCCTTTCGTCCTAAAGTTCTGCTTTTGGCGTTTTACTGTCTAACAAATAAAGTTGGCACTGTGTTTCCATGCTAGCGAACAGCCCTGTCTGCCTAGAACGCACATCTTTGTGTAAGTTATATTTCAGGATTTTCAAGGCTAGTAGGAGAAATGAATGACGTTATGAGGAGTAATCAATGCAGAATGACAATAGATACATAATTTTGATGGTTTTTTAATTGCATAATTTTCAACATCGCGATTAAGTGAAGAGTCCTGTACTGCAACATTCATACATTCAGGCGAATGAGTGAGGAAAGGCCCTAATGTAATCGTACAGCGTCAGAAAATGAAATACGATTAGTTTTAAATGCACTTCATGAACATGGTAACGCATTACAAAAAAACGCATTGCAAAACCCTGGAGGGATTGAAACCCCGCAGTAATATAACAAGTTATATGAAACAGAGAAGGGGTTTTTGCATGCAAATTGCTGAAAGCTTAGCGGATCATAATATTTTTCAACTTCCATCCGAGACTGGCTAAGTTCTATCTTTATGATGAGGTTTAGAGGGGGATTCGGCTGAAGGTGTATGTTTGTTGTGTCATTTACATAACTGAAACTCATGAGTCATATGCGAGACTGAAAGTTGCACGAATGTTATTAACGTTTAGTAAACTTATTTGCGTCTAGAAATTAAGTAGACATCCCGGAAATATATCATGGTAGAAGAGGCGTGCCATGGATCGGTTGGAACCTTCTATCATACTCATTTCTAGACCAATAATTTTTACTTGCAACTAATATAAACCAACGGCTGTACGCGATATAATTCGGAACATCTACCGACTATTGGAGCATGGAGTCTCAGAAGACATGGTAGGTAGCCACTGTGACTAATAATTCAACAAGGTTATGAAATAGCGATTGTTGGAAAAGTACCTAAGTGTGATTGTGAAACGTCAGTGAAGTGAAGAATGTGCTTAATAGGTTCGTTCACATGGGTGCAGAAACGCACAAGTGCGCAGTCCTTTACTGCACACCCTTGCATCCATTTCTCATTTTCTATTCTCTGCATTTCTATTATCATCATTGGGGAAAAAGATAACATTAAGTAGGTACTTCATTTTACTTAACATTCGAATAGAGAACTATTCCGATCTCCTCCCGCGACCGCTTCACGAATTCGCGTTTGCGATGATTTGTGACGTTTAGGTTCATTGAACCGATTTTATCCGATGATATTTTCAAGTTGCGAGCAAGACGTGGCCAAACACCTACTTGAGTCGGTGAGAATAAGGGCCTTCAAATAGGTACGGATGAGTCACGAGCAAACATCGGATAGGTACATGATTCATTTGTGAGGATGCCGATATCGATCAGAACTCGATATTGTATTTCACCTGGACAACGGTGGGAGTTTTAAATGTTCGAAAAAACGTTAATAATTGATAATTATTATCAACAACTACTGAGTGTACATTTGAATTGCTGACCTCAAAATCGTATTTTGCTCGTTGGAAGACAAGACAAAAACCTACCCTACAATTTCAAGCTGAAATGTACATTAATTTACCCATAAAGCGGGAACCAATAATAACAATTATGACGTGATGCGGTTGTCACAGGGCCGGTGACATTTTTAAAGTCACACCACACGACAATTTTTCAATGTATAAGCAATAGTATTTTATTATTCTTACCAAATATTAAGCATACTTCATTCAGATTCCTCTGCTAATCCACCGAAATACGACCTACAAGAACAGAAATCTAAACTGCCCCCTTCTTGGTAGATATTTTATTAACGTTATTTTGACTCGGTAGCAATCTTAAATGAACACTGATTTCAATGCGGTTTGGGCTAATTACGGAGGAGGCTATGTAACACAATATTATTCATATTATGAATAATTCAAGGATCCACGTTCGTCTGCGAAACCAGCTGAACGAATATTTTTCAGTCAAATGAGTTTTGAAGCGGTTTATTCCATTAGATAAGGCCGTTGGGTATGATGAAATAATAATTTTAACGTCTTACAATAATGAATAATATTATAAATTATTCCAAGGTACAACCAATCTGGTGGTCTTCGCATTTCATTATATATAATCAGTGTTATAACACTGATTACTTCTTTAATTTAGTAGGTATTCTTTCATTGTAGGGAATTAAGTGTACCTTTCAGTAAAAAATGTATCTCTTAATGCATAATGAAGATAATCAAGAGCAATAAAATCCTGTAACTTAATCAAACCCAGAATGGGGCATCACAGCTTGACGTTAAGTGACTATAATCAAATTATTAGAACAATATTTTCATCCACTCGAATGTTATTGAGTTCAGCTTGAACTCATTTCGTAATTAATTCAAAGCTTGTAGAGTTTCCTACGTGGGGGATGTCCAAGGTCTTTGGATCACCTTAGAGCGCCAATTCATTACAATCCTCCACTTCATCCAAATCAGTACCCTTTCCCATCACCCCTAAAAAGCTTTCTAGTAACAACCCCTATTATACTCCCTTGTCTCCAGGGAGGTTTCTCCCTCCACTATTCAACGAAGAAGGTTATAAATGTTTCCAGGCTTTTCCCTCCTTCAAAAGTGAAGCACAATAGCAACGGCTGGAGGAAAGCAAGTTGAGGCCTCTTCAAGAAAAACCTTTTCATTTGACGGCTTTTTCCTAAAGGTTTGGGTTCCCCTTCCAAATTGAGTTTCCAAGAGGAAGGGGGATGAGGTGAGGGGGTGATTCTGTAGTAAATCCCTTTACTTCATTTCACTGGCGTTCGTCTCAGAAGCTTTTCAATGTTTCAGCCGTTTTGGGATCTGCCAAAAGGGGGACTGCTCGCTAGTCTTTTTCATCCCATCCCGTGGGTACATCAAAATTTGAATTCCACATTGGACGGTTCACCATTGTTCTTGAAGTTGTATAACACTATTTTCTACAGCACAATACCACTGTACTTTGAAGGTTTTTAGTTGTTCTTTAGAAATATTAGAACCCTGGGGGAATAATCTTACTTAACCTAGGAAGAGGCAATCAATTTCAATTTTAGAGCAGGTTAGTACTTACTCAGTAGGTACTGCTGGGAAAACGATTTCCACCAGAAATTGACAAAGCAATAAGAGTAATGTAAAAAATCATTATGTTATAAGATAACTAAGGGTGTATCCATTAGCTTTTAAAATCCAAGTTTTGTGTTAAATGCTAAGTTTAAGAGTGTGCGATTTTGGAGAGTGGCTATCCGAGGTTTGTACTCAATAGCATCACAATGTTATGTATACAGCCATCTAAACCGGTTTTGGTGATTCCCATTGCTCGTGAGGTAACCAAAATATTGATAATTCTCGTCGTCTCATTTAGCTTAAAATGCTCCTGAAACCGCGGCCAGCCCATGGGGCCATTAACGAAGCCAAAAAGACGTTGGCACGCCCCGCGCAATCCTGATAAATTCAAGAGCTTAAGCCTCTCTCCTGAGCGAGGAACCGATCTTTAGAAGCCTCGACTGATCTTTTGTTATGGAATCTCAAAACAGGTCGTTTCAATGCCCTCTACCATCCTTTTTAATGCTTTTCCCAAGCGGTGTCCCTTCCTAATCCTACCGCCAATCTGTTATTTCTTAAGGCCCCCAGAAAAACCACTGTCCTCCCTCTTCCACTCCTGGAACCAGATCCCGATCCGTCGAGAGCTGTAAGTCCTTTTTTTCTTCTTTTTCTTCAGCCTCCTACAAAAAGAAAGAAAGTTTGACAAATTAGATTTTATTAACCCCCACTTTACCGTCTAACTCCTTCCGTTCTCTGCGGGTTCTATCATCTACCTAAATCATCTTTAGCCTCCACGTGATTCCATTATGAGTTTAGTCTAGCCGGAGCAATATCCAGCTCAACAGGTTTTTGTATCGCTGCGCCATCTTTTTGAATCACGGCTGACGCTGAATGGGGCTACACTACCGACACTAATGCACCATATTTCAAGAAAGAATGTCAAGTGTTAATATACCGCCTTATTGAGGATAACCATCACGAAAGGAATTAAGATAATTTATTTACGTAATGACGTAATGAACGTTGAACCGTACATAATTGTGTTTTTGGAATTCCATGTATGAAGGTGGCACACAGCGATAAAGAACTTAGAGAGTGAATATATCGCTGGTACGGAAGAAGATTGTCACAACTCAAAATGTGACATTTCTCAGGGGAGCTTTTTGAAATATCTGTTCGAATATAAGTTCGAAAGTTAAAATAACCTTCATATTTAGTTAAAATTACCTTAATATTTTCTTTTCTTTGATCTTCCCTAGAACTATATAAATCTATATCTTCTTTGAGTGGGTTATCACCGAATCCGTGTGTAATTAGCGACACTGCCAAATAATAGTAACTATTTTACTATTATAGTCAAAACTGTTTTGACATTTTATGTCTTTACTATGGCACATAACTCAAAAAGTGTGACATTACGGTGTGACGAAGAAAGCGTTATGAAAAATTTCTAATGATTTTCACGTACAACCGATTCGTTGCTACGGAACTTTAACTTCGCCAGTTATCATCGTACAAAAATCGTTCACCACTCGTTGGATAGCTCTCGATTTACCTAACCATATTACGTTAACCACTGCGGAGTGCGTGGCCGACAAGCTGCGGCATGAGCGTGATTGTTTAAATAATTGTTTACACACAGGTGATCATTCTCAATAATTTATGTAACAATTTAAAAAAAAAGAAAAAAAAAATGAAGTACGAGGTACGTGGTGTGGGTGTGGGAGGGGGCGCAAAGACATAAAATGTCCCTCGTGGTTGCGTACTTGTAGGAAAGCTGTACATTTTATGTACAGTTTCTTCGAAAATTCGCTCTTATAGTCATGCTGCATGACTGGGGACTTTTTATCTCAGTTTGATAACCCCGAAACAGAAACACTGTACTGAGAGTGAGAGTACACCGATAACCCGCACACAGATGGATGCCAATGCATAAGGGATCTACTAACATTTTCTTGTTTACTCAATCTTTATGTTGCTTATATATCCCAACCGTTGTTTAACGCTATTTACTGAAGTGTTTTCCTCAGTAAAAGATTTATTAGATGTTGATGGGCAGACTGACCAATTTGGGTGGACAAAAATCTGAAACTCGGAGATCCTTTTGGAAATTTCACGGTGATCAAGAAAGTAGTGAGGAAGAAATGGGGGTTTCAGATATCTGCCTCCCTCTGGCCCGTCTGACGTCATCACCACCTACCTTCGCTACCGCCCGATCATCTAGCCAGCCAGCCCTCTGACGTCATAGGCTCTTACGGTATAGGCTTTGACGTACTAGTTGGCTTCCTGCCAGCCGTCTGACGTCATACGCTCGTACGTCAGAGGCTCTGACGTAGTGGGCCGCCTGTCGCTTGTGTTCTGACGTGATCTGAGGGAAAGGGTGAATCAAGGGAACAAATTTTTTCCGTTGGTGTCTGGACTAGGTCCTGTTTTTTTAAATTTTCGACTTGGGACACTCTTATGTGTAAGTAGAAAGCTGCAGCTTCATAGGTTGGATAACATCGAAACTAGCTTTGAACGTAGCTCAGTTACCTTCAATTATTTTTTGTTTTAGTTTGCAACATTGGTTATTAGCTCTGTGCCAGGCTGGCCCCCATCCCAAAAACATAATATGTTTTTCTGGATATTGTCCATGTTACTCACTGCATTACCGTACATTTATCCACGAGAAAAATCTTTTGATGGTGCTGCAATTTTCGGAGACTATTTTCACTTTTAAGCTGACACGGATTGGTGCCCTATACTGCTCTCACGGGCACGTGAAATAGTGTACTATCTATTTCACATCAACCACAGGAGAGTATGTGGGTTCAGCGAAGGAAGCATGTGGGGGTGCTCTCATCGATTGTTCTCATAACACAAAGAACGAAGGAGAACCCTGTCAAGAAGTCACATACGACGGGATCTGAAGTGGCACTTGGGCTCAAGGGAAGCAGAGGCCCGCGGATGGAGGGGCTACATAGGGTTCCAACGTTACGGCCACTGAAGGAAATCAAAGCGCGATGGTTTCCCTTATTAAAGCAACCCCTTTCCGACGACGAGGAACGGGTCATATCGCGAAGTCTCCCTTCCCGCTGTGGAGTCTCTCCTACTTGGATCATTAGCTTGAGACGGCGTAAAGCCCTCCAGAGCTCGACCATCCAGAAGGGAACTCCCGAGTTTATTAGCACTCCCTACGCAAGAAACAAAAGCAACTTGGGTCTTTTTGGAGCACGTGCTTGAACAAGCTAATTTTGCGAGGTCTTGGTGGAAACCAGAGAAAAGAAAACCATCTGGTATTTTTCAGCCCTTATAAAGGGAACTAGGTATTTCATATTTTTCCTCGACCGCCTTGAGACACAAGAGGTGAAGTCCTTCGTTGATTAATCTTGGCAAAATTATGTACCTTCAGTACTTGTTATTCCCTCAGATTTCCACAGTCCCAAACAATAATTCTAACGTGAAATATAGTATTTGACATAGTTACGGGTTTTTATCGACATTGCCGGTCACATACATGTAGGTCCAACTCAGAACGTGGGTTTGGGATGATTACATAATATCGTCATAGTTAAGAGGTTGATACTTTGATCTTGTATTCCATGTTTCTACCCATAAATTCAATGGACATTCATGAGTTGCAGTGGACCTACAACGCCGATTTTTAGTTCTACGTATCTGAAAACGTTAACCAACACACTTCTTGGTGGAGGGATATGAAGGGGTTACATTCCTTGTAAAACTATGTGATGTGGTGGATTTCATCAGACTGATAGCCTGTATGCAAAAGGTACGATAGGTACGTTATTGTCGGAGATGAAGTATCCGTGATGGATTTCCAGATATTCGTACGTATTGACCAAATGTCACGAAAAAGTAGATAATTTTGGATATTGTTGGCTTCATGATGTAGACATTGAAGATAGTAGCAGGAAAAACATCTAGTTTAGTTACCATCAACTTCACCTTGAACTGGAATCCACTGAACGTTAGAGGGACATTGCAACCTAAATAGTGATCGTGACAGGAGGGTGTACAAAAAAAAAGTTGAACCATTGTGGAACAATTATAAGTCTACTACTGATATCTCATGCAGCACTCAATTGAGAAAGAAAAAAGTTGCTATTTCTTAATTAAGTGACGGATACACATTCGGGAGGAGTTGTAGCTAACAGAGGCTATATGATGGAATCTGCGCCCAATAAAGCTGACCCACAACGGGCGGAAGGCCTATAACTTGTAATCGCCCAACATCCGCTCGTGTTAACAGCCCCTACAAGTTTCCATACTTTGCAATACAATGCAGAGGATTCGGAGGGTGGTGGGGGAATTAATTATGCTTGCAGAGCGGAAAGCCGTATACCACTAACATCCTCAGAACTAATAATATATCCGTCTAAAGTTGGTACACGCTGTAGCCACGCGACTGTAGTTTTAAATTCACTCATCACGCTTGCGGATTTCAAAGCGTTCCAAAAGTTTTGAAATTTGAGATAACTTTTAGTTGATGAATATATCGTAAAAGTCAATGGATACAAAACCTGTACCTGTAACCTGACAACGTAAAATAACGAAATTGTTTCTAAAATATTCAGTTTTAGATTGAATTTACCTTTGAATAAAGTAATGAATATGGGAATATTTTAAATCTTCTCCTCGTTCGAAATCAAAATAATCTGAAGAGTTTAAAAAGAAACAAAGCTCCTGAAGCTTCTAGGAATTGCGTGTCATTTTGCGAATCTAGAGATAAGAGGATGGGAGTCCTTTCAGGATTTTCTATTAGCGCTTCTGCCGTGTTGTAGGCTTAATTTTACTTTCTTCTCAGTAACTATAGTCTTGGGTGTGCGTGGGTGAGGGTTAGTACGGCCCCTGTAGTCCCCCCTTTCGCTGGTTTGGTTGTACATAATTGAACTTGTCTGAATAAATTGCCGTCCCCACCTTCCTTAATCCCGTCAGGTAGGCAATAAAAGCGCCTAAAGAAGGGAAATTCAAATTAAAGCTGAATCGAATTACATAGGAGCACCCCATGCTGTCGCCAGTCTTTTCAAAGTCCTCTAAGCAATTGTTTCCGTCACCTCCTGGGGACGGCGCTCCTGTCTTAATTTCGGCATGCGAACTGGTAGCTCGAATTGTGCAGGTCCTTCCCTACCAGTGGTGGATTCAAGGGGGGGGGGGGGGTTTGGCCTCATTGCCCAATAGCCATAAACTTTATTCGCACCTATCTCAGTTTTCGAAACAGTGACACCTCCCAAATTTCGAGGGGTTGCTCAACAGGTCCATACTAAGGCTGAGTTCGAACATGGACGTCTTTGGTGTGCAATAAGTGTTTTATCAAAAAATGCAAAGACCAAAATCGCCATGTAAACATTGATATCGCCTTGTACAAGTAAGTATTGTCAGTGATTCCCTAAACGTTTAGTTTTTGAACCTCATGAAATATCCTAAAATAAACCAATATGCATATCGGGAAAGTGGTCGGTTGAACAGAAATGTTTTTGGTGAGTTTTATTTTGGCTTTCTCCATAATTTTACTCTGCCTTATACCTACCACGGGGAATACATAAACATAGGCATCTGTCAACTCCTCCGTTGCTATCGGCACGACTGATCCCACCAAATATAATATATTATATAATAATATTATATAATTTATATTATAATGTATTATAATGTATTATCTCATTATCTAGTTTTTAATTATAATCAATGACCGGCTCCGGAGTTGAGAGCCAGCTGTGTTCCGATTTCACCAATTCCCTCTTGCTCTTCTTCCGCACGACTCTACAGGTAGTCCTCTGGAATTCCTCTTTCATTTATAACCGGTCAAACAACGTTTTTAAACATTCTTTTTGTTCTTATATGCTCTTTTTTCTCTCTTTTTTACATTCCAAGTCTTGAATAATAAATAACGATTTAATCCAACTTGACATCCGCCCAGCCGAAGGAATTGGCAACTTCTGACTCAAGAGAAAGATAATGCGCGGTGATGTCTCGAAAAACGAATAACTTAGTCGGCATACATGAACCGGCAACGAGCGCAATAGGCCGGCCACCTGTCGAGTGAGTTGAAATGATGTAAACCACGTATGACTCCAAACAGGGTTCGAGTCGGGTACCTCATATTCAGTGTTATCGCCGAGTACGAGATGTTCTTACAAATATACGCTGGTTCTGAAATAAGGATGAAAATACGACGATCTTTTCTCCCATATTAGAACAGAAATCTGCATCACTGGTTTGTTTTTGAATAAACAAGAGGAGGGTAGAAAAAAGTGTAGACGTACAAGACGATGCTCCACGTGCGTTGGCATACCACCCGAATCAACAAGTCTGGAATTGTGAAGATCAAATTCTAAATATCCAGGGGCTCCAACCAGGCCCAGGTTTTCGGGCTTATAATAGCATTTCTAGCAGATACGACTTGCTGGGATTAGCCACTGCGCATCATTCCCTCTAAAGAAGATAAGGAAACCTAACTTAGGATGATGGTATTCATAGCTATAGTTTTACACACATTTTACGTGAACTAAAAGCTGGCATGAAATAACTCATGATAATAGTAATAACACATAATGTTCTCGATCATATTCTGAACGCTTACGCAAAACGAGGAATTTAGCCTCGATGTGAAGAAGGCCTATGACAAGGTTTGGCACAATGGCTTATTGGCAAAACTAAAACCTCAGCAAAATGACACTTATTACCGGATCATTCAGTCCTTCCTGACTCCTAGAGCGTTTAGCGTGAGCATAAAGAATACCTTGTCTGAAGAAAAACCTATAGACGCCCTTTATTTTCCACGTGCACGACTTTCCCGCTCCTGACGAACAACTTGTAGCACGATTCGCGGACGATGTTGCCATTCTCTCCAAAGCTCAGCTAACTCGAATGTAGCGCATCATTTTGATGTGGGGCATCAAAATCAGCGCTTCTAAAGTTGCATTTACCTATCGGAGAAACTTCACCCCTCAGCCAGTCTTCATGGGCAACTCGTAAGTCCACGAACGATCCTCGGTTAAATACCTAGGACTCACATTAGACCGCCGATTAACGTGGAATGATCACATATATATATGTGATCATTCCACGATATATCCAGTTATAACTGCTCTGTATGGCAGGATAAGGCAGCGGATCATACAGCTTTATCCACTCCTGAAGAGTCACAATATCCATGCATATCAAGTTGACGATGTACAAAGTACTTATTCGTCCTATATGGCTGTGTGGAGGTGGATTGTGGTGCTCAGCATCCGAGTCTCAAATCAAACGCTTCCAGGTCCTGCAGAATCAAATACTAACAATTATAATCAACACAGACTAACAATTATCACCAACAGAAAGACCTAAAAATTCCCACAGTCAAAGACATGCCTATCTGGAGCTACCACAGCATGATCACTAAAGCTGCTCATCCCGACCCCCTCATCATCAACATACATCTCCGACGTCTAAAGTGTAAGCACCATAGCGATCACGCCGATAACTTCAACTGAACAACTGAACAGCCCAACCTACAAATCGACAGTAAGCCCTTGCAATCTGATAATTTAGCCATCTAATTTTTATTCATATTTGAACTCGCTATTGGCCACTTCGCCAGTCGCTCTCGTCATTGGCACTTGAGACTCGGTAGCTTTATCGAGCTTCATTTTTCTCATCGACTTTGTTATACCACGTTGATCAAGTATATTGCACGCTACATAAACTGTTATCACACTAAATAGTGCCAAGCACAGAAAAAGTAATAGCAATGAAACAGAAACACTCATCTATCCTCAAGTTTAGAGATTTTTGTGATGACAACAGCTTGTGCAAACTTTGCTCCCTTGGTTTGGTGAGTTCTTGTAATTTGCAGAATTGAGTCAAAATCGTAGTCAGCAAAACGTCAGTTTGCATTTCATTAGCTTTGCGTGTTGGGAAATGGATGAAATCATTATGAAAAGGGAGAAGGGACGGCTAATGTTAGGCCTGTGTGTTGAAGCTCACGGCTCATTTGATAGAGGTCGGCCATGCGGGAGGGGACCGGAACGTGACGCGGGTTGCTAATAAGGAAAGTTGCAGGGGTCCTGAATGTATTTTAAGTGAAGTCCCCAGAACGATGCTTCTCTCTCAGTCTTGGATGCAGCGGGAGGAACAAGGGGCTCTAGCTAATAGAGGCGAAAAGGTGGGACGGTTCCAAGACAAAAGAGAACCTCCAAACCTTCCCTATGTATTGCATCTCTGACTCTCAGCGTACCTCAATGTGGTACTACGCCCTCCCATAGCGCACACAACGCCCCACCAGGCTAACCCTGGCAAACAATAGCATCAAAGGAGCCCCTTCTGTTCTAGAAGTGCGTGTTTGAGAGCTAAGTGAAACAAATGAAAGGGAGAAGTAGAGAGTGATGGCGACAGGGGTGTACTCAAGGGACCAAACATTGTCGACCTTTTTGACACCCATTACATGGCGCAAACACCTGAGTACCCATCCAACCTATTTACATTAATATTACACGTTAATGGATACCACAGACTAGTCCTTCTCTGAACCCAACACTATTAGACTATGTTAGTCGTAGAAATACGAATCATTGGTTACCGACGTACTCACCGTACTAACTCTGCCAATTTGTGACATAAAGATAAATATGTATGATAAAGATTTGTTTCTGTACTACTGGAAGAGCGGGCTACTGAGCCTGAAGTAGTACAGATATATAAATAAAGTTATTCATTCATTCATAACGGTTTATTATCTTATTGCAGGTAACCCTTCCCTATAATTCACGAAATGATCTATCATTTCGTGAATTATAGGGAAGGGTTACCTGCAATAAGATAATAATCCGTTATGAATTCATAAATGTAGATGAAACGTTTATAATAATTATAATAATTATTATGATGATGATAGATGAAACGTTTATGAAAAGATGATAAGGTAATTACAAATAATTTGTACCAATGTTTCTAGGGTACCTCCACCTACTTCAGAAATAATTTACTAATTAATAATTAATTATTATTAGTTAGGTACTCAAAAGAATCAAGAATTAGTATTAATTATTTCATTTAAATGTATTAAATTTATTAAATAATAAATTTTATTATTTCAATACCTCAACACCAAAGTGCTCTTTTGATCAGCCGGGCCATTATGAGCTGAACCGATAATATTTACCTACTCGGTTTATGGTGAATCATATTATTACATTGTCATCCATCCTTGACATATTCTTAAAATGTCAAGACTCTAGCTCATCATCCAAATTTAAATTGTTGATCAAATATGTATTGTTTAAACCATTTTAAAGACAATAAACGTGCATTGTCGTACAGTTCCGACCTAAATTAAAAATTTCAAGTGTCTAGCAGCTTGACACTAGCTAGACTCTAGCTCATCGGGAAGTTGAAAAAATAAAACTTGAACGGATACATCAAAATTCGTTTTGAAGCCCCTCCCCTTGACCCGGGTTTATGACAAATTTCGAGTATCATCGTGGGTGTGCGCTGAACCTCAAAACCAAATTTCATACTTTTAGCACAACGCTAACTGGGCAAAGTGCCGCTGACGGCGAACGGACGGATTTTTTCAATTAGATTTTCGGAATCTACGTATCATAAAACTTAAACCAACAAATTTTTTGGGGGCGTTTTTTTCTAGGGCGAAGATAATAAACCAAAAATAAAGAGTTCGATTTTCCAACTGTTTTGAAACATCTTTTAGTGCTTCGATGTACGAGGGAAACGGAAAAACCGCTCTATTGCTACCAGTACATGTTTTGGTACATACAAGATTTGTACAAACTCCAAGCAGGTCCTAACTCACCTCCTAATAACAGTGAGAGTGCCAGTTCCCTCATTTCGGGCACTTCCGCGTGTAAGCAGAGAGTATGTTCTGTCGACCGTCTTCATTAGGCTGAACGTGAGACCATATGGACACAAATTTCAGAAGGTTTTCCCGGAGCAATAGGCAGCAGACGAGGAAGAGTGTGGGCGTTGATATCCCGTAGATTGCACACATACGTACTGCGGTAGGATCAGATGATTAGGCAGGTGATTATCCCATTCCTTTTTAACATTCTTGGAGTGTGCTGACCAACCGTCCTCAACTGAGCTACTGTGCGAGTTAAGTGGTATACCAATATGACCAATTTGTAGACAAAACCAGTGCAGCTTCTCCAGGCGAATGGCTGTTCAACGATTATGAATAGAGTAGCTAAATTACTACCAATACCACCAGTTGCATTGGGACTGCCAGTACTCAAAATCTGCCAGTGGCCAAGAACGCAGTAACGTAAAATACTACCTAACTATTACCAACTCCAGGACAAATTTTGTTCACTGGTTCACTTTGTTGACTTTGTAGCTTCGTTCAATTTCTGTGGGTAGTTAAGAACTGATTCATTGAGATGTACTCGCAACCGGTTGAACTCGAATGACCGGAGTACTTCAATACAGCTGGAACCTTTCGGCGTTTCGGTGTATTTGATGTGGTTATGAGTGTGACAGATCCAGAGTAGTTGTTTCCATATTCGCACAGGGCATCATCATCTTGGGGATACCACGTAGGCACATCGCAGTTTTTATACGAACTCTCAATATGCGCCTAGTCACTTTTGTTATTGTTCTTGATGTTCCAACATTGCCTATTACGGTTCACCCCTTCGTCCGTATGATATTCCGCAGCAAAGTTTCCTCGGAGTTTTTTCCGGGAAATTTAACGAAAAACCGTTTCACCGCGGTAGTTGATGATTGAAGTTGTTTTTTGTTGTCACATGAGTGACGTCGCTCTAGAACCAACTGAAAACTGTCATGTCCCTATGGTAAGCCTATCCCTCATCCCTCCTCACCAGGCAACAAGCGTATATAATAACCTGTCACACCTGGCTACAGACAGAAACTGTTTACAGACTCCGCGCCCGTGCTGAGGGCTTACTACCCAACAAAGGGCAACTCCCTCACCCCTCCACTCCATTATGCACACATATCCTGCTCCACGGACTTCATGTTAGTTAACGATCTGGGACGCATGGCGGAAAACAGGGGTTTTCTAATGTTGTTTGTATTTGCACAGGGACTGGTAGAAGAGCTTGACAAACAGTTGGGAGGAAGGAAAACAGCCCAGAACTCGCCCTATTACTTTTTTTTCTTAATAAGGTACGTAGGCCCTAGGAGGTAACTTCTATTAACCAAGACAAGTAGAGACTTCTGTAACATCCGTCGTGCAGTTTAATGGGCGTTTTACCCTGCCAGGCTAATACGATTCATGGTTTGCGATACTTGGTTGTTAATACTTGGAGTTATTTCGCCATGTCACGAAGACAGGCGTTCTTGACGTTTTCCATGTGTGCACATTGCACTAGTTAGTGGTATTTTTAATGACAAATCTAAACGCAGTTCTTTATTTTATCGAAGAATTTTACAATAACATGACTCAACGTGTATTTCGAGTAGAACAGGTTACATCATTGAACTGATGAAGGAATTCATATTCCTCGGCCACCGTCACCACCAGAACTTGTTACTCTTGCATATCTTCCATCAACCTTCCGCACCGGGCACTGAGCTCTTTTGCGCCGAGGGTGATGAATGTTGCTCGCATCATCAGATAAACCTCTGGCGGCCTTTTGTGTTAGTTCTTTATCAACTGAGTTCCCACTGGGTGCGGGGAACCCAAAAAACACAGAATGACTCTGGGGAAAATGCCTATCCATGGGCTGAATATTCGGGTCAACACTCGAAGCTAAGAAATCTTGCGGGAACTAAGAAGTGAAGCGCGGAAAGTCATGTACGAGTAATCTTGAAGATCTTATCGGCATAACAACGTGCAATTATCCATGTTCTTCAAATCAAAAGGTGTCTCACAGGATGCGAAATTAGTCCGTCCAATTAGAAATTAGATTCGCCATCTTGATTTTTCTACTCTTACAACTTCTGTTTTGTTATGAAGAATATAGATCTTTCATTACTACCCAACCCGAGACAAAGGTTTTTCGACGCTTGAATGGTTCCACTACTGATCGATCTTCTGTTCTAGATCAAAACGTTAATACCATTAATGCTTTTGATTATTGAAATAGTGAACCAATCGTAACGTTGCTATTTTTCAGGCTCCTCCGACTGATTGTACCACCTAATGTCCACCCACATATTGAGTAAACGATGTATTTGTCATATCCTGCTCACTGGTTTTTGGTTTATTATCTTCGATAATGAACCATTGGACCTAAGAAAAACATTTTTAAACCCTCCTCAAAATTGGTTGGTTTTCGTTTCAAGATACGTAGATTCAGAAAATCGAGTAAAAAAAAAAAATCCGTCCGTCCGCCGTACGCCGTCCGCGGCACTTTTCCCAGTTAGCGTTGAGCTAAAATTTCGAAATTTTTTTACGAGTTTTTTGTTTCTTTCTCTGCTTCTCAAGATGTGAGTTTCCGATCCCTCACGAAGCTCTTGAACAAGTTCTTTAGACCCTCCAAATAGTTTGTTGACCCAGTTGGTTTAGGAGTTCAGCGAAAAATGTTATTGTAGAGAGTCAAAGGAAGTGAAAACTTGTCAGGGGTGAACATCGGTCTCAATCAATTGTTGTGCACCGCAGCGTGGCAGCCTTTAGTCCACCGAGGTTTTCTATCGCTCTGGGGTGGTCACATTCATGGAAGACGTCCCTTTTCTTCGTCGTTATTCGGTAAAAACCCCTTATTTTGGGCGGTCTATTTAGCCACCAAAGGGCCGTAGGCCAGGCAACACCATCGATGGCAACACACTCTTGAAGCGGTCGTTTCACGGTTCGTGAAGTGACCGCTTAATGTAATGTCAAAGGTTGGCACTTTTGAACCGTTTGGGAATGTCCAATTGTTCACCTCGAATATAATGCATGTTCGGTTCATTTATATAATGAAAAGCCCCAACATTGTCACAAGTAGGAGGGATTCCTCATTAATTTACTTCATGTTAATTAGCTTATAATTACAATTTTTCACCAGTGTAATTGTCAAATAAATTAATGAAGACGATGGCTACTGTAGCAATATTTGGATACAACTCAATAGTCAACTTGATTGTTGTAGGCGTATACGTTAAACCATCTCAGGGTAAATTACTTTACCCTGACCGCTGGAACAGATTATTAGCGTACCCTACTTAGAATCTTTAGAACTTTCCAGAAGGCAGCTAGGTGAAGGAAGGACACGCACAACGTCAACCCTACTTCAATATTATTTATTTAAATAGCAAATATTTATGCAATTACAAAATAGATGAGACTGAATTTAATGGGGAAAGAGATGAGTTCTTGAAGAGATGAATTCTTGAAGGGTTGAAATGTTGGCTTATTGGGGAGAGATTGGAAAATCTCCTACCTTAACTCCTCCTGGCTGTCTGGCGAGGTTCCAAGATGCAGCAGCTTGAAGATCGGTTGGCTAGGCCGTCAGCTGAACCAGGTAGCTGTGGGTGAATGCTACTGGTGTCCAATCCCAGAGGTTGATCGGTCTCCTGGGCAGATTCTTCCTGTCCTCGAGCTCCAGCAGGGATAGAGCGTGCTTCGGATCGGAGTAGAATGGTTGGAAAAATGCACGTTCTACTGGTTTTGATGAGCCACAGAAATTGTACGGTCTTGCGCAGAAGGCTCATCCAGAGAAGATTTTCTTGAAGGGGGAAATTCTTCGAAAGTCATCGTTTTCCGCGGGAGGCGTCGCGCTCTCGCCTTTCCCCACGCGAGGCGTTCTTGAAGAGTTTTAATATTTTTAGACTTGAGTAATATAGTAGTAATCCATCCATACATTTGGGGGTATGGTGGATGCCCTGCAATAGTATAAAACTGTTACGACATACTTCCAAGATACTTCTCAGTAGGTGGCCCTCAACATGAACAGGAGAAACAACCAAGGCCTGAAAGAGAACAGTAATGAGGTAATACAAATCCGTTTAGAGCGTGTTGAAAGCAACTTCCAGATAAAATAAGTTATTATTGTATGATAAATATTAGTGTAGTTATGTTTTCGAAGACTTTTATACTTGGCATTTTTTCCAGCTTTGAGTTTAGTTCCATTACAAAATGCAAGGATGCCAATATTCATGTAGTGATTGGGGCTAACTATCAGATTTGCACATTTAGTTCTTCTTCGTTGCTACCAAGTCAGCGTTCTGGTCACTTTTGGAAGAAAAACTTGTTTTTGCCGATGGAAATAGATTCTGGATGACGGAAATAGATTAGGTATAGAAGTAAATGTAAAGTATAAAAATGTCCAGCAACGAACTTATTTTTAATCGAGGTAAAGGTGTTCTCTGTGCATGGGAGAACACGGAATCCTTGCAATGTGATTTATATCTGGTTCTGTTCAGGAGACTATTGGAATTTTTAGATTTCGGGGTCTTCAAATCGTCCTTAACGTATTTAATTTCGAATGTAGAAATTGTGGAGAAAACGTGTAATCCTTCAGAAACTCATAACCTCCGCTCCGTATCACCAGATTCCGATGTAATTTTCAGCGGCTAGCAAGTTATCTATCACATGGTTCTGTATAACGTACTGACACGAAGTAGAAGATGTTTTTTTAAATTTAATTTTTTATTTAAATTCGTTTACACTGGCCTAAAGTTACACTATCAAAAGTTACCTAACTTTCCATTACCGAATTATCGAAGAAAAGGAAGCTAGTATTCCCGGTCCCACTCTAAGGGGGTTTTGGGAGGTTTCAGGGGGTATAAATTACCCATAAATTCCAAAAACGAAAGAATCTGACAAGTGGCACCTCATTTTAAGGGCTTATTACGCTGCACACGATAGTGAAGTTCAGAATTGCGATATCTTATTCCGTTCTCAAACTAGAGCACTTTGAAGATGAAGAAACGTATCACTTGAATTGTTCTTCACGGTTCATCTTCTCTATTCTGATAACAGAATGAGATATTGCAATTCTGACTTCACCATCGAATTCAGCGTTGAAAAATTAATAAACTGAGGTATTACTCGGCCAAAAGAGAAACAATGTTTGTTATAAATCCAGTAAAATAGAGAAATTTTACATAAAACCCGTTATTTCTTCAACAATTCGCTCTTATAGACATGCTGCATGACTGTGAATTTTTAATCAATGTTATTTTAGTGAGAGCTTGCAGTATAAATATTACGTGCAACGTTAGAAAATAAATGCAGGGAATTGGAAGTTTGTAGATGGTTTTGAAATTACGCGTATCGGGTTTTACAGCGTAGCTCCAACTTTAGAACCCTCCCATCTCTTTCTCTAGTACCAATTGCCTACCCGATAAAGTTGTGAACATTTCAATCATCAGGAGTTGAAGTTGAAATACTGTAAGCAAATTTTAACAACTATGGTGGATATTATAATTTTCTGTTTTTTTAAGCTTCATAAGCCTTTGAATAACGGGGAATTCCTGATTCTAACTTGAGCTGGATATGGAAGCTTTCAATGTCATTATTAGAGTGATAGAACGAAAAAAACGGACGTTCGGCAACCAGGGGGAAAATAAGAGCGGTGGAACAGCCACTAACGAGAAACGTGGTTTGAAGTAACCCAGATTTTAATGAAAGAAATCCGTTAGAATGCGGAGCGGGAATGCGATTAAAAAAGGTTTTGCCTCCCAATATGTGTCAAGTAGGGCGGCCCGAGGGCGGGGTTCTTATTCCGCATATTTCATTCGGCGTAGGGAGGAATTAATGTAGATGTAAACGAAACTAGATTGCAATGTCATAACTGAATTTGATAGTAACGCTATTGAAAAAAATTCCCCGTACCACTTCCACCCTCTTTCTCTTCAAGTTCGATTTTCCAACGGCCGTACGTATATGGATGATTGCTCTCGGTATATATTGAGAATTTCATACAATAATTTACACTATTAAAATGCATTCGGAGTTCTCATCCATCTCATAATCATTCTTAAGTGTGGATGGTTATCTTCGATAATGAACCATTGGAGTCACCCAAAATAAACAAAATGCCCCCCCCCCCCCCCTCATCACCCTCAACATATGAGGGTTTACGTTTCAAGATACGTAGATTCGGTTTCCGGATCTAGGGACGCGGGAGCGTCCCGCCCGCCAAGAAAACCGAAGCCCTGAAAACCGAAGCGACTGAGACACTGATTACGCGACGGAACAAGTTGGTGTTTTCACCCTCTCGTAGCTCTGACCCCTGAGTGTCTCGAGAATTGATTTTTTGTACACCAACCCTCCAGGGGCACGTGAGGACGTAAACCAAAATTCAGCTCTCGGGAACATCAGGTGTCGGGGGTATAACAGTTTTAAAACCGCTATTTTTCACGTTTTTCGTGTTCTTCTTCTTCTTCTCGTTGTTGTTGTTGTTGTTGTTCATTGACGGGGCTACAGCCCAGCAGACAAATCGGATCGAGCTGAAATTTTGCACACACGTTTGTTATGCTCCAAGGGAGTGCCTTTTGGCCATTTTTTCTCCCTCCCCCCATTTCCCCCCCAATTAGGGGGGAAATAGTGTTTTTTAGGAATTTCAAATGGTCATAACTCCTTCAAAATTGAAGCTTTTTCAGATTTTCTTTTTTAGTTGTGTTCAGCTTTTCAAACTGTTTAATTTGAGATCAAAAAATGCTTCCTAAGGGGAAGAATAAAGGAGTTATGGTGATTTTTCTATTTTCAACAACAACTGCCGCAAATATTGATGAAAATTGGTGCGGTTGGTCTTAAAATGTCCGCTAGGTTGTCTAGAATATGCTCAATAATTTTGAACTAAATCTCAATCGATTTGACTAATCCACAGCCAAAAATACGTGAATAAATTCCACATCTACTGATTTGGCTAATTTCCGAAAACATCAAAGTTGAACGGTGGTCAGAAAAATTGTCGTAGAGTGGCGCCTGTTTAAGGATCGATAGGAAATTTTATGGGCTTTCGAATGAGGGTAGCGCACTTTGGCACTTTTCCCAACGGTTCTCGAGTTATTCGCGATTTTTGGTATAAAAACGTGCGTTTTACCAGTTGCAAACTTTCTCTTTCCTCTTTCTCTTCGACACCAATAATTACAATTATTGTAATGATTCTCAACAACAAAAATTTGCACAATCCCCAAGAAAAAATGCAACCAATTTTCAAAAAATTTCTAATTCAAATTTATTCAAATTTCTAATTCTTTCTATTTTTTTAAATTTAATAATAAGAATAATTGTATTAAATTTTAATAATTGTTTTTAAATTGTTGATTGTTTTAATTAATCGAAAATTTTAAAACTAATATTTAACCAATTCGCAAAAATTTTAAAACTACTTATTTTTCAAACACATTTCAGATAACAAACAATAATTTCCAAAAAATAATTATTCTTGTCACAAAAACAAGAAACAAAAAGGCAAATTAGTAGGCGTACTAATTTTAACATGAATAATGTTTTTGCGGTGCCCTACCAGAGTTGAAAAGCGTAACGAAGTTTAAGTCACGAAATTATGTCACGAAGATTTTTAATGATTTTCACGTACAACCGAGCCGTTTCTAGGGAAATGAAACTTCTTTAGTTTTCAACGGACAAAAATCGTTCTCCATTCGTTGGGAAGCCTTTAATTTATGCATAAATTATATACTGCCAAAACCGCTGTAAATATCGAAGAAGCTGAGATACAGCCCTGAGTAAATAAAAAAACTAATAAATTTTCCGCACATTTCTTAATATTTTCCATACAGACAAAGAAAAGGGATAAGGAAAAGGGGAAACGGGACGCAAAAACATTATTCATGTTTTGCATAGCAAATACCTCGTTCTATACAAAGTATAGAAGAGAAAAGATCCGGGGGGTCCAGGGGGGCTTGCCCCCCTGGCGAGGCGCGAAGCGCCGAGTTTTACTAAATTTTGACTAGGATAAAACTTCATTTAGGAAAACATTTACTAGTTACCTCGTAGGTACTTTTGTATTGTATAAGTTGTTGAACCGTATTGTATAAGTACCACTCGAAAACTAGCCATGCAAAAAGATGTGATATCCCCCCAAAAACAACTCCGTCGTAAAAACTGGCCCGCCAAAAAACCTCAGCCGCAAAAAGGAATGATATCCATTTTGCCCGCCAGCCACATATATAGGATGCTCAGTGCTTCGCACCTCGCTGTTGAGTGTGCATATAGAAACCTGATCCTCCTACCCCTAACCTCCACCGTCAATGTTTTCCTGTTCCCTGTCACCTTCCCACAACCCCCTCTCACCCTTAGTCACCCTCGGTTTCACCTAATATGTTTCCTCTGTTACACCAGCAGGGAGCTTTACGCTTCTTTCAATGCTGTTGGCGGGAGCTTTTTGCCAGATGAACAAGCCTGAATTGAAGCATTACTTCATTACAGTTGTACCACCGCTGATTACTCGTGACCACCAGTAATACTTATGTTAGCTTGTTCATCTGGCAAAAAGCTCCCGCCAACAGCATTGAAAGAAGCGTAAAGCTCCCTGCTGGTGTAACAGAGGAAACATATTAGGTGAAACCGAGGGTGACTAAGGGTGAGAGGGGGTTGTGGGAAGGTGACAGGGAACAGGAAAACATTGACGGTGGAGGTTAGGGGTAGGAGGATCAGGTTTCTATATGCACACTCAACAGCGAGGTGCGAAGCACTGAGCATCCTATATATGTGGCTGGCGGGCAAAATGGATATCATTCCTTTTTGCGGCTGAGGTTTTTTGGCGGGCCAGTTTTTACGACGGAGTTGTTTTTGGGGGGTTCGGACTACACCCACGATGATCCTTGAAACTTTTCATAACCCTAGGTCAAGGGGAAGGGGTTCAAAAGAATTTTATAAGTAGGTATATGATAGTGCTTTTCACCAAACCTATCTTAAACGCCCGCTAAACTGACGAAACCTTAACGCCCGTTAATGGGTTAACGAGGCCGTCAGAAATTTACCTTACACCAAGCGAATCACAGCGTCAAATTAACGTCGCCGTCAATTTGACGTCACCGTCAAGGTTTCGTTAGGCTAGCTTTATTTGGAACTCCAATTTTGGAGAAATATGTTGGAGGACGTCGACCACACTGTCCTTCGAAAGACGAAACCGTCTCGCGAAATCGTCGTTCCGTAACGTTTTCGTTAACTCGGTGTTGGTGAAAGGTAAATCGCGTTGACGCCCGTTAAACTCGGGGCGTCAGAGCTAACGCCGTCGTTAAATGGTTGGTGAGTAATGTAGTAAAAAAATAAGTATGTAGTTTTTAGTTCACATTTTAAATGGAATTTAATTTTTAGATTTTTTTAAGACCATCCAGAGATTTGTACGACCAGCCGTTCACCGTTGTGTGAAGAATTGGTACAGTGTTTCCTTAAGGTACGATTTTATTTGTTCGGTGGACCGTCTAGACGGAATAGCTATTTTTGCTAAACTGCCCCAATGTGATTCGCTATCAAAGAGCTTATTTTTTTGTTTTAATTTATTTTAATTCGGTTTTGGTATTGAAAATCGCTTGCATTCAATATGGTCTTCTACGCTATATTTGCCATGGTTAGAGTAGGATTTCAGTAATGAAACTTACAGAAGATAATAATATTATTATATATTATAATTATAATATATTATAATTACTTATTCGGACTTGTGTAAACCATCGTTTTTGAAAAATAATTGAGTAATCAACTCTTGATTCTGACGGCCTCATATTGTTCGTACTTGTCGTTACACAATCATGAATTATTTCTTCGTGATTGATTATAATATATTATAGACATAGTGTAAATGATGTCTAATAGCACTAGTGACATATCTTAAGAAAAAAAATGAAGCACGAGCTGAACGAGCTCCACATCATCGTTCGTAAACAGAGGGAAATTTAGTGCAATGAATGCCATTTCAATGCAATGTGTTGATATCTCTCCCTTGAATCTGATAAACGGTGTATTCTTTCGGTTACAGCCGCAACTCTTTTCATTATTTATATTGCATAGGGGAGTCATGGGCGGCCATAATACACATAAGACATAAAGGTATTTTCGTTGTTACAATTCAAGACACGCCCGAAGAGAGGACTGAAACAAGAACGGGATGCGACGCGTCACATTATGTAGGTAAATACCAACTTATTTCAATCTAGTTGTGCCGTCTCATTTGAATCTCCAAATAACGGTTATATTCAATGTGTTTCTGGGAGACATAGGTACCTAATATAATAACGGAAAAGAGACCATAACTAATTTAACCGTCAGACAACTGTACCGTCTTTAATGTATCTGCAATATGTCGTTTTGAAGATCATCATCAAAAAATAATTTTTAATCGCCTATAAACTGCGAAACATATGAACAAATTCCGTGAAATCATAAATTTTTGGAAGTAATAAATGTATGGAATAATTTTGATTAGACTATCAAAATGTCTTCAAATTTGGATTGATGGTAGACAAATCGTGTGAAATTTTGATATTAATTTTTATCGATAAAATTCGTTGACTAGGACAACAAATATGTTTGTTTTCATTTTTATATTTCGTAAGCTTGTTTCTGTGCGCACGTTCAACATACGGCTACAATCAAATGGGTAACTTATCTTATGTGGATGGGCGGCTTAAGTCGACACGATTCTACATTACAAGAAAACTAAACTGGAAAAAAGTAACAGGGAGCTATCAGGAGCCGTACAATCTGTTTAGTCCCGATCGTAACAACATGAAGGCGAAATGTGCTTACGAGTAGAAGGTTTTTTATGGGTCGACTTCAAAACCAGTTTTTCGCTTGTTAGAAGCCATTGAAACGAGCAACGTGGAGCCTAATGATCACTTACCAGCAGATAGTGCTACCCCTAATTACTGTTACTTATGCAAATGGACGGCGTGTATCGTTCTTTTTCTCCACCTTTTATATCTAACCCTCCTACTCCTCTCCCCGTGTGTTCTTTATTTTACAATCGGTTTTATTACTACCGGTCTCTGATGCATTTCGTACTTGACGTTGTGTGAGACCGGAATGACTTTTCAAGTTGGAACTGCCCTTTGTGAAATATATTCACCTTACGGTGATCCAGCGTCGTAGCGGTTGTTTATGGTACTTGGATTAGAAGGAAAATAGTGATTTGTTGTTGAGGGGGAGGTAAAATTCAAAATATTAGAAGCCACTTTTCGGTGACTGAACTCGAATTCGACTACCCTCCAGATTGTATATTGTAATGTTATTAATACAATTGTACATTAATTGTACATTAATCATCTAAATTGTACATTAATCATCTAAATTGTACATTAACCTTTTTTTCCGAAAACTCTGTATTGGGCTTCGGACTTTACCATAATCAATTCTTTTTATATTAAGTACAGTGATCAGAAATAATGGAAAATAAATCGACTTGATTGTTCGACGCTAATACCGTAGTAAAAAAATAAACTCTAGGAGCTACTAAGCCAATCCGGGGCCTCGGCAGCGTCAAGTTAAAGCCCTAAGGAGGCTACATACCAAATTACAGCTTCACAGAGTGAATAGGATAGAAATTAACTGTAGAAGCCAACCAGCTGATCCTGGGCCTTATTCTGCTTGAACCTGGTCCTTAGGAGGCTACACACCAAACCACAGCTTCATAGCGTGAATACCATCGAAATTGCCCGTTGCTGTTTACTGATACCGCGTTACATTTTTTCCAGTGTAGCAAAATTGTTCATGACTCCCAGCAGTAAGACATATCCATGTAAAAAAAAAAAAAAAGTATTAAATAAACTGTAGATCAATAAACTAACGTATATTAAATAATACATTAAATAAAATCTTGTGATTTCTGAATTCTTGCAGTCTAGTTACCGAATTCGTTTATCGGTCTTGCGTCATGATTTTTGATCTGAAAGTTGGGTTGATTAAAAAAAATCACGGGGCCATGTGTCAATAATGTTCAGGTTAATCATGCTTCATTTTCCGCGATGTATTCCGGGCAACATATTGAAACGACCGACATCCGAAACATGATGCATTATAGACGTGAGCTGGCCTGTCGGATGTGGGAGACATTGCATACCATTCAGTCGTGTACGGCGAATAATAATAATTACCGAAAGACCAGCTCACGTCTAGCCTTAAAATTTCACCTCATTTCAAATATTTCGATAGTTACTGGCGTTCCAATGGAAATAGCTTGCGGAATAATGATCAAGAAAGAAGGGCGATTCTATACAAAAAAAAAAAAAAACGAACCGTTGTGGAAAATTTTATTTCTCTTGCAACTCATCCTTCCGTTTTTTCCATCCTTTCATTTCCTCTATTAGTCCGTGCGATATGGCGTGGCCATGAATCCCAGCAACAAACGAAAGGTCGTACATTTCTACACGATTTCAGTGTTACGTTCGTCCTACCAAAGCCCCCTACCATTTTTTTTTTTTAAACCACGATCATACATCCACGTCTGCCCTTCCGCTGAGTAGGTAGTTTGCTTTTTCCCTCTCCTTTCCACTCCTTTTGTTAAATAACTTATAGGGCACTACCATTCATGCGTGCTTCCTTCCCTCATTATTTTTACCGTCCAACCCTTCCTTTGGTTTCCCAAGGTACCCGGAATGGTGGGGGTTTCAAATGGCTCCAGCACCGGAGCTAAGTGGTTCCCTTGTTCAACCCCCAATTCACGTCTATTCAACTTGGATTTGCTGAATACGGTCCACTTCTACTTTAAAGGGAAAAAGATAAATAGTAATTATCAATCTTGTGGCATGATGCGGACGAACAAGTTTGCTCTTTGCTTTCTTGCCTTGACACGCGCACCTTCATCACCAATTGAAACACTGAATTTATCAGTCTAGCAAGCTCCATCAGTCGAGATTTCTTGAGTATTATATCCTTCAACCAATCCGTAAAAACAAATAATGCACTTATCCGAGTCTCAGCCAGACCTTGGGTTCAATAGAGGACATAACAGTCCTCTAGGGCATATACTCGTACATTGTGCTCTTCTATACAGAAGAATCTGATACGAGTTGCATATATGCCACAGTGGATGATTGTGCAGCATTTTTGAATTCGATGTTTGGATTCAACGCACCTACTCATCTCAAACCACCATATTTTGGGGGTGGTTTGAATTTTTTCCGATTTTAACGGTTCATTATTAAACATGAAAACTGATAAACCAAAATGAGTTTTCATTACTAATTTTGCAAATGTTAGAGTAATTTGGTGATAAAACTGCGTGTTTCAAGTAACATTTTAATCACGTTTGTTATAACGGTTTTGCTTTCCAAGTTTACTTTGATCGTAAATTAATGAATATTTTCTAATTGAATAAGTCAAGATTGACAAGAGGTAGAGGTTATCTTTGCGTTTCTACCGTCATTTCATCTTATCTCCTTTGAAGCTTTGAGCAGCCAAATATGCCGGGATCAATAATGCATTAAGATATTTGAATGGGCCATAACTCAAGAACTCTCCCACTCGCCTTTGATCTGCCTGAATTAATTTGCTGCATATTATCTTCCCACTGGGAGCAATAATCCACTTTTCAAGTTTGTAAGGAAGGAATTGTTGAGCTTGTTGGACCACCTGCGAAGTTTGCTTGAAGATTCTTCCGAGACATGTAGCAGTGACTACTGGGCCCCTTCAAAATACAGGGTACCCTAAGGAAGGGAGTTTCTACAACGTTTTAATATGAAACTGGAATCCTTTTTATTGGAATAGAATAGAAATTAGCTTCAGGAGCCACTCGTTTTGAGCCTTGAGGCTAAATTTCTATAAGCATGGAACTTGTTTCAGCCACTCAGTTGATCCAGGGCCTGGGCAACGTCATCTAATGCCCACTTGCACCAAACGCTCGTCAACTACCGTTGACGCCCGTCAATGCTGACGAAATCGTAACGGCCGTCAGAACTTTACCTTTCACCAAGCGTCAAGTTAACGTCGCCTTAATATGTTTCATATATTATATGTGTTTTATATATTTCATATAATATATGAAACACAAGAGCTGAGAGATACGGTTCGACAAAGGACGGAACAGAAGTGAGTCATAACCGGCGTGACTTCTGTACACTGCCACTGTTCTCGACAGTTCCAAGTTACTAGAACTATTCTGACAGATATATTATACATAATATACACATGTGTGCTACCTATAACAAAATATTTCCCGTTTCGTTAACTCGTTGTTGGTGAAAGGTAAATCGCAGTGATGCTCGTTAAACTCCGGGCGTCAGAGTTAACGCCGTCGCTAAGTGGTTGGTGCAAGTGGGCATTAAGGTCCTAAGGAGACTGCGTACCAAATTACAGCTTCATAGTGTGAATAGCACAGAAATTGGCTTTAGGAGCCACTCAGCTGATACCGGCCCTATTCTGATGAAAGTTATGTCCTAAGGAGGCTACATGCCAAATTTCAAGTCTCTACCGCCACGGGAATTGGCGTCGGGTGAAAGGACGGACGGTTTTTGCCAGTTTTGTAAGAGCTAAAACATTTTCCACGTTAAAATGAAATTGTACAAATTTATATAAATAAATAAACAGTTGTGTAATTTTGAGGTTTGAAGAAAGAATGGCGCTAACTATTTGAACAAATAGGTACGTTGCTTACTTCGAAAATTCGCTCATTAGGTCATGTTGCATGACTGGAGATTTTTCTCCATTTCCCAAGTGAGCCACAAGGCCAAGCGAGGGAGTAGACACCACTTGTAAGCCGACCGTACTCGAGAAAGGCTTTTTGTCAATTTCCGTCTGAAACCCGTCATGTTCAGCCTCCTCAGGCGGAATCACCACAGAAAAACGAGCCCGAGGAATAGCTCGCTGGTCTGGGGAAAAGAGGGAGGTAAAATAGGGTAGAAGTAGACGAGTGGAAGTGGTCCTTCCCAGTGGAGTGATGTAACGCAGGACAAAAGAGGTCTGATATCTACATTGCCTACTGACAAGGATTCCTAGGGCCTCGTTGCGAATAACTCGGCAAAGATTTTTACCTTACTTTTTCTCTCTTGCCTCCTTGGAATCCACAGTTTTTCAGCGAGCCGCACACTCCTTATACCTGTCAGGATCCCCAGAGCATCCTCATCTCAATTTCTCCAATATCTTTATCTCATCGAAGATGCTAAAAGATGTGAAGTGGACTTCAAAGCAAATGTACTCATGGTGCATAGGTACTGCTGTATATGGACATATCTTTCGACAAACTTATCAATATATCCTTATATAGGAAAACCGAAAGAACAATAAAAATACAGAAGAGAATCTTTACAGATACTTACTTCGTTATTAATGATCAACGTAATTACCTATTTTTGAGTTATTCTTACTGTAATAAATTCTTCTTTATTACTCAGAGCTTATTTACAAAAAATAAGTAAAATAAAAAAATATAGTAACAGTGGCACAAGACCCATTACCGACTTCTTTTCTTTTTTTTCACAGTATGTGTTGGGTAGATTCATGTGTCTTGATGTCTTGGAATATCGTTCCGCAACAGCAACGCCGGTTTACTAAACTGTACACAAAATTCTCCGGGTGAGTGTTTCCGTTCGAATTGAAAATTGTGCAGTTATAGCAAATACCTAAAAGGTGAATGTGTAGAAAAGATGTGCGATATCATGATACAGAAAGCCAGAATAAGGAATTATTAAATCAAGCTACGCGAATTCTCCTACTGCTATTCAGCTGGCTGTTCTGTAGGAATGTTTTACTCATTGAGTGCAGTAATAGGAAGTAAGAGAGTTGTCGGAACTCGTTCATAGCTGGGCTTTCAGGAAGGTAGAGTTAATTTTGAATCCTTTGCAAGCCAATTGAGCAAAGGGTCGTTTTGATTGGAGCTGTTATTAATTCTGCATGAACTTGATGGAATTGCAATGGAATGGCGAGCTCATGACTCCGCTTCCTTTCAATTTCTAAGCTGCGTTACCCAGCGTTTGATGAAACGGTTGGGTTAGTCTGGTTTCAGTTAATTAACCTGAGGGTAGCTTTCCACGTCAGAGGGGTGGGATTTTGTCTTTGACGCATTGAGGCAGGTCAAGCTTCCCACTAACGGCCCCGGCTCGTGTCTCAGCTAAAGTGGCTATAAGTTACAAAAACTTTAATCCGCCTCAGTGGATCTTACCCCCTTGGACGCTATCAGAACTTAATATATTATTCTCATTAGCGCGCACCCCTTTTCACGACAAATTACGCCCTCTGCAGTTGTTTCACAGTCGATTAGCTGTTCGTACACAGTCAGGTGGTAATCTGAAGAGAAAATGGGGTATTAAGCATCCCCGCAAATTGCAGGTTGGCCCCCAGCAAACCCTGAAGGTTAACCAAAGGCCATAATTGGTTAACTCTATAAACTGGGCGAGTTGATTGTTTCAGTACACAAACCAACATCCAGGCTGATTCTATACAACATGGACTAATTACAGTAACGGCCGTATTCGGGTGTGTACCGTCAAAAGTCACCGTACATTCAAACATTCTTGAGACGTTAAACGCAAGATACTAGTGGGGTGGTGGGAAGGGAAACAATATAAATAAAACGAAAAAATAAAATGTATAGCTGTGGTTGTAGTGCTTACATAAAACAGACATCATAATTTAGTGATCTACACCAATTTAATATTGATGGTTTATTATTGTTTGTATGGATCAAAGTTCTACTTACGATGTCCGTGCAAACTCCCTAGTTAATAGAAATAATTGGTGTGAAAAATTAAATACCAGGTGGTCTTCTCTGAATCAGAGTGAATTGTAACAGGCTCAGTGATGGTCTCGTCCATAAACTGAGAATTGAATATTGTTCAACTAATGAGCACTGAAAAACATTAAATGTTGTTAAATTACATCAACATTAAATGTGGTTATTGTAAAGTTTACAATATTTATACAAAATTAAATATTGCATAGATACATATATATAATCTACGTATACAATGTAAAATATTGTATAGATTATCATTCATTTTATGAACAGATATTTTGTGAAGTTTCAAGGAAAGAGGTAGGAAACTCGTGAAAACTACCCAAATGTTGTTAAATACTCATTAGTAAGTGGACAACGAGCGAAATTTCAATAATCCAGAACATTTGTACATATTAGATGTGAAGAGTTTGAAGCTTTGACGGATCGTTAACCGCTCGGTTAAATGACTATCTTTTCACAAGTGACGATAGCGTTTGGAGATTAGGTTGAGCTGTTAACGGGCGGGTCAATATTATTCTTAGTGACGACATTGCGAAGTTAGGCAAAACTTGAAAGCTCTTAGGCACACCCTACGAGACCTTGGAAGAGTGTTTATCATCGTATTTATGTACCAACTATCCTATTAATGGCATGCAGTCTAAGACTTTCATTTGAGCTTTGAATAAATATGAATTCACGAAATGAAGTACATGGAGAATTGATTCGATTGGAGAATTCGAACTCCAATTGGAGATAAACTAAATACGTTGCAATTATCAAGTGCGTTGTAAAATAGTCCCATTGACATTTTTTCCGTAATTATTGTGTAATAGTGTAATAACTATTATCTGGATCACAGACTAACATTATTATTGTAGACTAGTGAAGTTATAAGTCAAACAATTTGCTCAAAAATCCATGCTGGATGGCTGGAACCCATTTATTTCTTAGTAGGAGATAAACCGGCCTATTTTGTTTTTTATCAAGTCCATTTACTAACAATCGACACCATAATCTTATGGTAACTGTTCGCAAACATTCAGGAGGAACTCTCGGAGTGACTTTCACCTCAATCCCTCCAAAGACACCTTCAGCCACCTGTGACCCTTTCCTGGTCTCCCTTGACTTGTGCCAGGTCGTGACGAGACCGCAGAGTCGTTTAAAAAGGCCGACCGAGGTTTAACAAGTTCATGAATTTGAATAGGCAGACTCGTCTTTATGCTCGTGTAACCCTCTCCGCCAGGCCCTTCTGCGCCTTTCGCCATCAACTTCTTTTCCGAGGTTCTCATCCGCATCCCTTGGTTACTGAGTTCCTGAGATCGCTATCCCCATCACGAAGTCTTCAAGATTGGCCGAGTGGATCTTTTCTGTTCTCGCCTTTTTCTTCTCTTGTTCCGTTCCATTTTCACCGCTAATGAATCAATATACGTTCCCCCTGTGTAGAAGCATTAACGCCGCCAGATCGACATCTATGTAGCCCCGTGCAATCGCTGTTTATTTTAACCGACAGAATCGCCTTGCGATCTACCGTATAACGACCATCGGGTAAAATACAAGGGTACGCCCTCCCCGTTAAAATTTATTTCGCGATCCCACCCATCCCTTTTTTTCGATAGACACAGGCACTGATAAAATCTATTTTTATACATCGATGTGGCTATTACACCGTCAATATATTTCAATTTATGTTTCGTTGCTCCGGCTGTGAATGAAAGGCATGCGAAACCGATGAATATCTTACCGAAATGGATTTTGAAGCCCTCTAGAAACACATTCTTGTAATATCACGATCTTCCTCACCGTAGCTCTATAATAGCTACTACACAAGGTAACCCTTTGAAGAGTAAGTCGCAAATAAATCTTGGGAAATCAGTTAAACCTACGAACGGCAATAAATTATTGCCAATAATCGACTGTCAGTTTATGTAAATAGATTGGAATCTACCGAGTTGGTGAGTTTTCTGGTTGGTCGTTGCCGGTTGGCAACAATTACTCTTTGATATAATGATTAATTGATTTTATTGAATTATGGCAAACACTGGGTGACCTTCCGTATTGTACGTCCACAGCAGCAATTCTTATGGAGCCCCCATTTGCCTCTTCAAGATGGTTTTCCTTCACATCATGGATGAACCAAGAGATCCATTCAAGAGATTACGCTACAGTGCTGTTGTGATAGTGTTTTGTTCAAAATTAGGCATGGCAGTATAAACAGGATGTTCATGTTGGAGTTCTTGGTAATGGTAGGTTCACGTAAGGCTTCAAAAAGCCGAGAAGAGGTGGGATGGAGAACGTAAGGTCTGGGGACCAGGGTTAGTAGAAGAGCGTAAGTTTGCCTTTTATCGGCTCTTCGCACGCTTAACTTCTACCTCTCAACCCCATCGCTGGGCCATTACAGCGACACCCTTATCAAACCGGCTAACAACGTTTTCATCGTCCTTTCTGAAGATAAAGCCATTCTTCTCCCTACCCCTCACCCAGCTACGGAAGCCACTTCGTAGTACCGTGTTCGCCAAATCCTCGTACATCGCATGCATGCAAGCATTGACCTGGATCAGGATCCAATAGGTGTAGCGCCACTAGAATCACCGCTATGAGACGGGTCTTCAAATAATGACAACTTGAGTTCATATGACTGGACCTCAGCTGGTCATATCTATAGACAGAAATATTGGACTCTACATAAAAGAATAGATCAGAATCTTCTGTACCTGATACAGAAGCCGGGGATGGTTAGGGATACGTCTGAAAACGTCAAGATTCGCTGTTGAAAAATTTGTTAACCATTTTTTTCCCTCTAGAAGATAAAGGTTGAGTACCTATCACGGTGAGATCTACCTACCTTAACTCCTATTGCCGCCTGAATAATTTTCAACGGGGTTATGTTATCAAAATTGCTCACCCAAACCAACAGAATCCGTTTTTATGGAAGCATAATGCAACCCATATATATATCTCAATGTTTTTCGGGTCGCTGATTCTGAATCTGAGATCGGTTGAAATGATTTGAAGAAATATGAAATTTTGTAGATAGGTTTTTGATGCTGCCGATTTCCAATATGGATGACTCTTGTTTATGTCTACAACATCATCTCAAGATTTGCAATCAATGACATCAATTTTTTTCAGATGTTTTCAATCATTTCCCCCGATTTGACCTTCAAAAATCATTAGAAATGTTACCATAGGTTACTGAATTATACGACCATTTCGCCGATATACCTACCGTTGATAACATGTATGAACACAAAAATGTAAATAAAATACGGCATTTTTGAACTTACTGGAACCTTCTCAAGTGTTCTAGATGCAATCAAAATCTCATTCAGCTTTCAACAGTTGATTGTACCGAAATCCTCACTTAAACGAAAGAGAACGTCAAAATTTGACGTTGAATCTTAGGTATTATTGAATCTTAAGTATTATTTGATGATACTCAAGATTCAATTAGTGACTGTACACAATTTTGTTTCTAGTTCAAGATAATTAATATGTTTGGGTTATGGACTTACTGGTGGTTTGCCACGCTTGGTTATGTACCGTGGATTTACTGCAGCGCTCGCCCTTCCTCAATGTGGACATCTTCTCCGTCGGGTACATCTCATGCTAATTGCAGTTGCATTACTTATGTAAATCTAATTATTCGTCATACATCCCTCTGCCCTCTGGAGGTTGCTAAACTGTATAACGGCGGTCAATCAGTCGTGATGGGATGCAATCTAAATGTTTGTACTAGCTAGTGCCCCCTTTCGCATTTCCTGGATAGATCATACTTCAATGAGCATTGCTGAATAATTAGTGTCCGGGGCATATGTACCATTTTGGTATCCAAATGGTCTCCCGAATTACCACGATATGTTATGCTTCATCGTACTTAAGGTAAACAACCTTCACTCACTCCTCACACATTATCTAAGAGGGAGAACGTTTGTGGTCAAGATTCAGTACGCATCATCATCCAGCCGACCTGTCAGGGCGGGCGTAGCGCAAGGCAGTGTATGGGCTCCATACTTGTACAGTCTCTACTGCTATGACATGCCACTTCCAGGCTCACCCGACTTCTCGGGGGTATATGCCGATGATTTGGTATATGCCGTGAGTGGTCCGGACTCCGATGTTGTGGCTCAACGACTCCAAGCCATGCTCGAAACACTAGGACAATGGAGTACTAAATGGCGAGTTAAAATAAACTCTTCCAAGTCCTGTTCGGTGTCATACACCTACAAAAGACGCTACACTGAGCCAATCCTGGAATACCTCCAGCAGCCCATCCCAAATTCTACCACTCACAGATACCTTGGTGTAACTCTAGACCAGCGCCTCACATATCACCAACATGTCTCAGATTTGATCAAGAGACTTAGGAACCGATGTTCGCAGCTACGAACTCTACTACACAGCCCACATGTATCACTACAAAACCGAATCATCATGTACAAGGTACTGATACGTCCGATTTGGACCTATGCTGCCGAAATCTGGGGAACCTGTTCAAAATCTGAATTCAAGAGACTAGAACAACAACAAAACAACATCCTACAAAGACATATCGTTCAAGCACCGCCATTTGTACGAAATGAAACTATTTACAACGATCTACACATTGAATCCCCGCAACAGTACCTCGTAAAGCACTCAATCAGCTTCCATCTACGAAATGAAAGCCACTTCAACCCCCTCGTAAGTGAAAGCTTTCAACCACCCACATCAAGACGTCTCATCAGACCAAGATACCTCTCTGACATCATAAATTAAAGAAATTATAACCCACTCTAAAACAGTGTAATACTCCCCACCCAAGGACTGTCACCATGAGGGCAAGCCTGAATAAGCGATAAAGAGTGTTGTAAATGTATTCATGTCATTGAGGTATATTACCTACTTGATGTAATAGTCTCAAATAAAAAAAATGTCAAAAAAAAAAAAAAAAAAAAAATCGTACTTAAGGTAGGTTTTACGCTTTGACAATATCATGTTATGCTCTGAACACGTATTAAGTAGGTAGGCCTAAATCAATATCCTAACGTTACACCTATAATGTAGAAACCCTCTACATATCAGCTGACTAGGTTCATAAGACTGATGAGGTGAACGTTGCCTAAAAGAGGTTTGCCAAAATTTGGAAATGTGTTATAGCGATATGATTGCAATAATGTGTACACAGCAATGTTTTTTACCCGAGGTATGTTTGACCGATTTTAATGATTTATTTTATGGGTAATATGAAAGCGAAGGAAGCAATCAGCTGCATCTTCCGTCATGTAAATAAATTATTGACCACGGATGGACAAATATAACGCCATTGATTTATAGGAATCTCAGGGAGAATATCAAAGCCCCCCATCGGTATACAAACTCCTACTGCCACAGGCATATGGCCTATATTTCACATCCAGAAATAGTTTGGACAGGTTTAGTGTTTCACTTGAGATGTTTGTATTACCTTCTGACGATGCCGCCCATAGGTTTCCAACCATCCGACACAATGGGTGGCGGGACGGCAGTGTGTTTGGCTCCGCATCACAATATTTATCACATGTGGCACCCTCGGTTAACCCTCAGGTCAGAGTTTTCTGTGAGTTCTTTTGTCGAATTTTTCCAGGTAGCGACGAATCTCTTAGCGGGAAAATAAGAAGTCAATGCGAAAACAGCAGCTTAGATGGGAACCAGTAGAGCTATTTGGGAGTGTTGCCAACCAGCATTGCGTACGCCATAAAAAGTCACAGCTGCCATAATATGAGAGCATGATATCAATGATTGTTATGATGAATGGAAACGCTACTTTGCTTAGAAGGCTCAAAACAAATTGTACCATGATGTCTCTGAGCAACGAAGAACCCGAAGGATTGGCGGCATGTTTTTTTGTAGTATGGTCCAATCCTCAACTTTCAATCACATGGATAACAACTGGAACCCTAATGAGAAAAATTTGGATACCCAACATCTAAACGTGACCGCGTGTTCGATTATTAAAATGGATTCATGACCACTTTTAATATCGCTAGTCACGATCTCGAGGAAGAAAGCATCACGGAGGAAAGAGGAATGCTACTTTACCTCATCGTTTTCTGGGCTACATTCACCCAACGATATAACTGATCAAGAAACTTATATTCTTGCACATGATCATTAAACACTATTATATATAGTGGTCTAGTGGTGGAAAATGATCTTTCGGTGAATAAAATGCTGAATTGTGAAATGTACAAATCTTAGGACCAAATTACCACCTAGTTGATATACTAGGCTGTAAAGACTAGACTTTTAAAGTTTAAAAGTTAAAGTTTAAAATTTAAACCCTTGGATACTATTTCTCAAGAGCGTAGAGTGGCTCTGATCATGGGGTTACCGCACTCAATCCCCCCACACACTTCCTAACTCTCTCACTCTACTCAACCTAAAAATGAAAAGTGACTTAACTGGGTCTGTCGTAATGTCACCTAGAGTGAGTCTAGCTATAGCACTTATAAGATAATTTTGGATGTCAGGGGAGGTCCCTTTAAAAATCGTTGCCGTCTTCAAATGATCTTCCAATGGCTTGTCGTAGAAATTTAATAATTCCCTTTATTATGAAATGAGGATGACTCGTTGCGATTCTCATTACAATGAGAGATTGGGGTGGTCTATTGCACATCCAACAAAAGATTAATACGAGGGCTTTTTCCCGAATTTTAATAAAGCAACAGTAGAAACAATGTGAGAATTGCTACACTGGTGTTTTGAGCAGCTTTCGGCAAGTTTCTAAAACTAGAAAGGTAGTAAAGAATACTAGAAAAGCTACCATGATGTTTTTTCAGAGGACAACAAAATGCAACCAGATTAACGCTGTAGGGTGACGTCATGGGCCCCCGCTAGAAGCTTGCGGTTCCCCTGTGATCTTGATCACGGTAATCAGATGTTTGTAATTCTTCTTCTTCTTAGATAACTTGGCTTCGGCCAAACCAGTCATAGTCATTGGATTCGTGATTCAGAGCAACAATCAAAAGTTGGTAGCTGTAGGTAACTGGCATAGCGAGCAGCCGATTCAAATGTTCTATTGAATGTTTTCAGTTTTGATTGAATATTTTGTTATTTCCAATACATTTTTTCATGATTTAACTTTTACCTACACTCTTCATTCCTTGTGGGGAAGCGTCCCTTCGTGTGCTTCCCCTGCATTTCTTATCTAGGTATTCACTATGACTCTCTTAAAAGTTTGTAAATAAACAATAATTATTATTATATATTATTTTTATATGGAATAAACAATAATTATTATTATTATATTAATTAGGTATTAATAGATTCATTTTTGGATTTCCATATAATAATTTCCTCAGTCACCCTACTCTAATCCTTTACGTCTAATTATTTTGTGTAAAGGATTTAATCCATTTTTACGTCTAATCCATTTTTATAAATGGATTTAACTAGATAGATGTATAGTTATGTCCATGCAAGTAGGTCGAAGAACATTTGTTTTGCATTGATGTTTGAATTTGAACAGTACAATTTAGTTTACCTGTTGGCGCACGGTTAGCTATAGCTTGTCACACATGAATGATGTAGCATGGTCAAATTTTAATATGGCAGAAATAACCATTTTTCTCTTCATATTCACTTGATTCTGACTTTAAATTTTTACATAATACATCAATACATTGATAACTAGAAAACAATACTTCTCATTAACCCTAATGTGTTGCAAGCGGTAGAAATACAATTAACTTTATTACCTACCGGACCAAAATGTTGTAATTAGTAAGTAGAGTGCCCGTCAAAGATTATGAGAAATCTCAAATTGCTCGTAAGCGTAATCCTCACTGAATCGCGAAAGAGTCGAAAGAGTAAATACTCTGAAGAATATGGTTACAGAAATAAATAAATTCAATAATTATTAGATCATAATATATTATATTCGTATAAAAATTCGTATAAAAATAAGGCTGTGTACTTATTAAATGGCTCGTTATTTCATTTTCTATATATTATATATAATCGAGGTAGAGGTGTTTTCTCACTTTTACATTGTTGTGAGTCAATTGGTTTTGGAAGTGCATTGGAAGGTTTTTTCAGTTGAAATAATTTTGCGTGACAATCATTATTTATTGTGATTGGTGATTGGTATTTATTCATGGTGATTGGTTTGATAGAACTTCTACGGTAATTTCATAGAGTGCACAAACCAGATTTGAATGATGGGCAAATATCAACAATGTGTAATTTCATTTTTCAATAGTTCAGAGGGGTTACATTTCTCATCAAATTCTGAACATTCCAACAATGATTTACATTTGGTCTCAGGTACAATTGCCCATGTGAAAACTAACGCCATCACATTCATTACGGTGGGAATGAGGAAGTTCATATAATCACCCACGACCCTTTTGAGGAGTGGGTTGCATCCCAAAACGCCTAAAACAAGTATTGACGTCAGTAGTCCGTCAACCGATGCAATGATGCCTTTGACTTTGATCGGAGATACTTCATTAGGTATTACCGTGGTCAATGGAGCCGTACCAACGCCGTAGAAGACTGTGAAGCATATCATACATACGAACGGTAGCCAAGTGAATTTTTCTGTGTCTGTATTAACTTTCTGGGTCATCAAGTATATTGTCAAAACTAAGAGGGTGAGAAAATTGCCTCCGTGAGAAACGTACAGCAGCGCTTTTCTTCCAATCGAATCGATGAAGCACATACTAACTAAGGAAGCAACGATTCGTGTTCCTGCTATAACAAGTCCAGTGTACCTCTCGTTGAGGCAGTTACCTGTGTAGAAGACGATGTTTTCAGAGTAGTACCAAAACACAAGGAATCCTGACGTTAGTTGGAAAAACACCAGCCCCATTGAAGTGAGGAAAGCTTTTCTTGTTGCTCGGCTCACGATTAATTGGAGTATCGTATTATGTTGAGTAGCCAGTGATGATCTTTGTAAAAATTTTAGTTCGCCTTTGGCTATCGTTCGATTGGATCCTCTACTCCAAAAAAATGATCCTTCAGCTTCCAATGTCCGCGATTTGGATACAAGAAAATACGGACTTTCTGGAATGAAAGTGTAGAGTATAAGTTGAATGACTGGTATGGTAATGTAAACCACTTGGTAAATGTTTTCGGGGATGTAGTAGTAGAATGAATACGCTAACATAATCCCTAAATTGAATTGTAGCGTGCAGAACGTAATAAGAGCTCCTCTGACATTTTTATGGGCGATTTCAGAGAGCAGCATCGGTCCGACAAGAAGTCCTGAGATGACTGTACAGCTCGCGCAGGCTTTTCCAGCCCAAATGGAAGTCGAGTCGTGTGCATTTCTCAAAATTACTCCACCAATTATGTTGATGATGGCGGTCAGGTACAAAGCGGGCTTCCTGCCGCACCAGTTGACCACGAGACCCATTAGCAACGCGGAAAGAATTGCAGCGTAGTGCGACGTCACCATCACGTCTCCGAGTTGGTCAATCGTGAATCTGGCCACGGTATCAGCTCCACCAGTGACTTCCACTGTTTTTGGTCTCATCCAAAGGATTGCAAACCCGCAGTTAAGTGTTGTCAACGACACTAAAACAAATAAGGTTATCCGCCGGTCATAATACATCACACTAAGTGAAAACTCGAATTATCTCAAATTCAAATTAAATAATTTATTCACAGCTTGGCCTCCAGCGAATGTGTGGGGAAGGGGTGTTATCAATCTCATCAATCTCGTTTCTGAGTTCTAAATTTGTTAAAAAGTATGTTGGGCCCACCGGGCCCATGAATAATGCAGCACTGACTACATTGAAGAGTTGAGTGACAACAATATAAAAATATCCTGTATGTATGTACGTATTTGAGGGCTCTAAATCCAAACCGACACCAAATAATTTATTCTGGCACACAGGTTGTGGACTGGTAGCAAAATCCAGGTATAAATTGTGAGCATAGATTCGTTTTTTAGAGAATATTTGAAGAAAAGGGAGTTATTGTTTTCAGTCCAAAATGATTAAAACTCGAATTTCTGGAAATTCCTGAAATTTCTGAAAAAATAAGTTCGTAGATGGGCAGAATTGGGCCACTCTAAGAGGTGTTTAGGGGAGGGAGTTCTGAGCAGGGGTGGGGGGATTATCCATAAATTCAAAAAATGAAACAGTATGACAAGTGACACCTAATTTTAAGGTTTTTTTTCGATATCTGCTTCCGTTCTCAAGCTGGAGTACTTTGAAGATGAAGAAACGGCGTTGTTACTTGAGATGTTCTTCACGGGTAATCGGCTCTAATCGGATAACGGAATAAGAGATATTGCAATTCTGACTTCGCCATGGTGTTCAGCGTTGAAAAATCTATAGACTGAGGTGTTATTTAGTGGTAGTATTACCTAGTTGATTTCATTTAAAAAAAATATCGTTTTTGGCTGTGAAGGTCAGTGCTTCGTAGCTTGTCTATTAGAAATCTGACGAAATAACTGTTTACCATCTCGGATGGAGGCAAACGTACAAGAAATGAATAAGATCGAATGAATATTCTGCAACTGAACCCAAATATGAACCAAAATACAATAACAAACTAAAACATGATATTGAAAATTACTAGGTTATATTGAGGTCAGAGAACAATATTAGTCATATTCTTCCCCAATCAAAACGTGACGTGAGTACCATTTGTTACTGTAACCGATTGAATGAGCTGTTCTTTGATTGTTCCACAAAATAAGCAGATCTGAGCGGCTTGACCGAAATTGAAACCAATGAAAATATACCAAAAAATTTTGATTGTGACATCATAACAATAAAATATGTACCTACAAATGTAGCGAAGCACTGTTTCGGCAAACCATGATTTGATGCAACCTCTTCCTCGGTGGCTTCCCTCGGTGACTCCCAACTCACAGGCAACGGTGTTTTCCTCATAACAGGTATCGCACCAACACAATTGACGGATCGTCACTACAACGTCAAATCCACTGAAGAGGTAGAGGTGGTCGGGTCTTATCTCTGACTACGCACTTATCTTCGAAATATGGTCCGTATCTGCCTGATTGGTGATAGTGAAGGAGAGGGATGTAGACACGCAGTGTCAACGAAAAACTCTCGAAACACGGATACATAAATAAAAAGTGCCGAGTACACATCCAGTGATTTTAGAAATGATATCACTAACGAAGCCTGGTTTTTATAACACTTTTTATAATTTAAGTTGATCCCATGGTTTCATGGGGTTTGGATGAAAAGATTTGGTAATTATCACATACCTATTAGAATACAGAATGCAAACTGATCACTGCCAACTATGATAATACAAATTAGTTTTACATAATGATATTATGTACTTAGTCAACATCAGTATCGAAAATACCACGTCATCACTCACTAATTGTTTTTACTGACGATAGTGTAACATTCTGATGACCACGTTCATCAAGGTATAACTAAATTGTTATCGTCAAATAATTGTTGTTGTTGTCAAATTAAACTAGAAAATTCACAGAAAGTACAATTCTATCAGATCGGTATGAGTAATCAGTGATTTGACTCGTTACATTGACTCGTTACCAAGTCGAAATATGTATCTACCCTGGCCAGGAGTGCAGGGCAAGACAGTAAGTCAGCAGTCAGCAAGTTTGTTGTTGTGGAGAAACGTAAGATCCGCGATGCACCGCCGCTACTCAAGAGACTGCAAGGGACAAACATCCAGCAGGTGGACGTAATCAACATCAAATTACTCTCTCCAGCGGATATTAGTGCAGGGCGTAGCTTATGCAAGCAGTGGGAGCAGTGGGAGCTCCCGGCGAACAAGCGTTTTTACCGCTCAATTCAATTCTGAATCACGATCAAGTAAGTCGTCCCACTGACAATAAATACTTTCCAAGAGGCCATTTGACCAGAGTTGACAAGAAGAAGAATAAATTAGTGGGTGTTACTTTAAAACTGTAAATCGGTTCGAATTTCTCAGAAACAAATCGGGTAGGATGAGGGTATACCTAGATTGAAACCGACGAGTTCCTAATAATTATCGGTACATAATTATTTTTGAGGTATACGGACTGGATACCCTAAAACGAAGTAGGCCTTACGCACACATTCTTGTTCGGAATCAAGGACTTATGAACTCTTTCGTAGGGTATAAACTCCCTTTCGGTGTTATCTGTAGACGGACGGCAAGTTGGTGGAGAGCGCTTTCCGTAATGTGTTGAAAAGAAGTGATCAATACGGGGAACCTAGATAACGAAGTCATGAGACTGCTCCCAATCAGTTTTTCACTGCCATTCGGGCAAACGTTGGAAAAACTTAGATGGAGAGCGTGTCAGTGGTGTGAAGGATCTTCGTCTTGTCGTTCCGCGACAGGAACAAATGTGAAGGCGAGATCCCCGTGAAAAGAACGAGGGTTGAGTGATAGCACTGCTGAGCGATGAGTGATGGAAGAGGTCGGTAGGTGGCGCGGGTCTGAAATCACAATCACTACAAAGCAGGAGCTTGTAGATTTGCGGATAGGGGCGTTATCACAAACGATTCGGATATGCCATGACGGATGTGTTTGCACGTTTCCATCCAACCATTTTGTTTGTGTGTATATATAAGGAGTTTCTGGTTATTTTCCCCAATTATTTGTTTGTGCGCGCAGTACCGATTGCTTTGGACGGGGTAAAATAGTAAAATCGCAAACGAAAATTTCAAAACCCTTTGGGCACTTTGAGGGCGGAATTCATAGACACGGTCTACGTGTGACCCTCAACTCGGCAGTCCTTATTCATAGTTGAGGGCGCTGATCACTCAGAACTTGTGAGTGGGAATGTCCACTCAGGGAGTGCTCGATTCATTTTCCCCTTAAGTTGTTAGCCATGGCCGCACGTTGAGTGGGCATTTCCCCTATTTAGGGGAAAAAGGGACGGGAAAATTCCCTCTCACATGCCCAACTGTCTCTGTAACAGTTGTGAAAGATTCTTTGTTCATATTAGTTCTTTGTCGTTCAATAATTTATGAATAATGAATAATTTACTATCCTATGTTTTAAAATTTTTAAATTATTCATTAAAAAAAGTATTCAAAAATTATTAAAAATTATTCATTCTTCATTGAACTAATTCTATATTTAATACCTATATTTAATATAGGTACTCTTAATTTTATCAATCTAAAAATGAACATTCTTCTCATCCCTCTAATGTGGTTCCAGAATTAGTTCAACGTGTTGATTTCGTTATGTTGAAGGTTACGTGAAGTGACGTTCTATGAACCCCAGTTTCCTGAAGAACAGCAGGTACTGGAGGAACGTCAAGGAGCCTTAGGTTCACTGAATCAGCGGCTTGGATTCCGCATTAGTTTGGCCCGACTTTGCCCATCTACGAAGTTAAATTTGAACTTTCTATCTCTTTCTATCGAGAGTTATCGTCTGGAATGACACATACATAAATATGATTTTTGGTGCCTATTGGCAGTGAATTCTGAATGTTCTGGAACGGAGTCCGGTATAAAATGTTTTCTGAAGTTCAAGGTTTAATCATATTGGACCGAGAACAATTATTGCAGCAGCTATAATATTATAGCAGCTATTATAACTGCTTCCTTTTCTTCGAAAATTCGGTAAGCCATTGCCCTTCCGTAGGGTACACGATAGTTTTGATGTGCTTGTGATACATCATCTTGATGTCTATTCATACGCGTGTGTGTATTAGAAACCATGACGAATCATACCGCTAATGACCTTTATCACTTCGATCCGATCATCAATAGAAGATACGCGGGTTTGAAACGCGTACATGAATTTAATTCTTCCTGACTATCTGTGTATTCAAGTTATCGTCAGATAAGCTCCCTCGATTCGGAATATGAGCAATAATGGATGCGAGGCAGTCAGTTTGGAATGATGAAGCAATCCTGTGAAGTTGAGGTTATTCCTTCTACTCGAGAGTCGGAGCCAGTATCGATAATTGAAGAAAAACGTCATAAGACCAAAACCACCATCACTGAATACTCAGTATTTTTAACTGGTGAGTAGGTATTTGTGATAAGTGAACATACTAATAATAGCTTGGATAGAACAGAAGGCACGATTCATTTTATCTATAATAAATTATATAACAAAATTACCATCATTATTATAATCATAATTTATTTGTATAAATAAATTATTAGTGGGCCCAATCAAAATTGTGTTAAAAAATTCACGGGACCATCACTGAGCGCACACACATACTACATCTAATTACCTATTCCCATTATTTCGTACAGTGATTGAAAATAATGTACCGTTGCGGAAGAATTGCAGGGGTTTTAAGCCTATCTTGTTTATGTATTCTGTTTCAGTGTCGCTGATTTCTTTGAGCGCAGGATTCGTGAGTCAAATGACACCCTCAATGCTGGACTATTGGGCACTTTACGGCAACTTGACTCTGAACGCCAACCAATTGACCATGCTGGATCTTGAACCATCCGCAAGTAGCATCGCGGGGTCGTTTATTCTATCATTGATGGCCAGTTTTTTGGGGCGGAAATCAGCTTTGTATCTGGCTGCAGTCACTGGAATAATATCGGGTATCTTATTTGCTTATAACGAGGGTACAATAATCTGCATCATTTTAGCCAGAGCGTTTGCCAGTATTATAATGACAGCAGCCTACATGGTCTGTCCATTGTACATTATTGAAGCGGTACACGATTCTACCAGGGGTTTTTTCACAGCTGGATGCTCTTTTATGATTTTTGGAGGGATGACCGCAGCCTTTACACTCGAGCGCATGATCTCTTATCCCATCGTTTGCGCATTTTCGTGGATACTTCCCACCACGTTCTTATTCCTATTTTTCTGGCTCCCGGAAAGCCCTTACTTTCTGGCTGCGAAAGGTAAGTCAATTAGAGCCGAAAGATCCCTGGTTTGGATGAGACGACAAGATCCAGATCGTGTGAAACCGGAGTTTGATGTAATAATCGAACTGGTTGAATATGATACCGGCCCATGCTGCACTCTGAAAAACGACTCTAGCGCAGGAATGGCAACAGCCCTCTCCCTGTACATACTCAAAGCCACTGGTGGTATCGCTGTTACACGTAATGTCTGTGAACTGGTGTGTTCCAATCAGCGCATAGGTGTGAGAGACATGCATGGAATAATTCTGACTCTCAAGGTTATCTCATCATTTATTGGCTTACTTGCTGTGGATAGAGCAGGTAGAAAAATGTTATTGTACATCTCATACGGCGGGTCAAGTTTGTCTTTCTTACTGATAACTGTGTGTCTTTATGTGAAAACTGACATTTTGGATTCCGTTCCACTGTTTTGCCTTTGCGTCTTCGCGATATTCTACGGACTAGGGTATGGTACTATCACGCCTTTGCTTGCATTGGAATTAACACCACCACGATCTAGATGTAGGATGATGGCTGTAGCTATCTTACTGGAATCGATTCTGTCAATGTGCATCCTAGTGTCACACCAGCCCATTAACATAGTTTTGGGCCGTCCTGTTAATTACATAATACCTACTATTGGGAATGCTTTAGGAGTGCTTTTTGTATGGATGGTACTGTCTGAGACTTCATGTAAAACTTTGAAGGACATCCAACAGATCCAGATTTCCTAGAGGTGAAATAGAATAAGGACAAGCATTGAACGGCAGAACACATGTAAAAGCAAAAAAAAAAAAAAAAAAAAAAAAACCCTGCTCATACCTTCAACATGTTATGCGATCGGTGCACCAACCAACAGTTTGGAGGAACAAAGAGGTGAACAATGAAGGTACCTCTTACTTGTAAATTGAACCAGTTTATTGTAACTTTTATGTATATAGAAGGTTGTACTGGATGTTGGTGTATATTGTTCGATGTAAAATGATGATTTCAATTGTAAAATTCTCGTAAAAATACATGCGAACCTCAACATTATTGTTTTGTTTTTTAAATCAATTATGTTCTCCGCTGTACCATTGTTGATTTATCGTGGAGTAGTGACTGATGGAGAAAGAAAATGTACTGTTGGGGAAAGAAACATCATTTAGAAGTTCGAGTCCAGAACTAAAGAACTCTCTCCAATTGTATGAGATCTACATTATCCTTTGAAAAAAAGTAATAAAAATGGGCTTCTCAAACTCAGGAATGATCCCCCTTTGATTTCCCGCAGGATTCAATAGTGAGCTTATCAAACAATAGAAAGTGATAATAGAAGATAATAAACTAATAGAAAGTCATTTAATAATTTAGATTTTTCGGATAGTAATTTAGAATACCTATTCTTCTTGACCTCCACACCCTCACTATTTCAATGTTTTATGGATTGCTGACATGGTAAATTATTCAAATGCTTCTACGACCAACCATTTTTTATCTATAGATAAATTTAAATTCTAGTCCTAATTCTACTCTGCACAAAGGAAATTAATAGATATTTAGGCGATTAAAAATAATTTAAATGAAACGTATGGAAAGGGTTTATTTACTTGAATACACAATGGGTGACAGGCAAGTAACGAATGTGTACGTCCTCAAATAATAATTATTTGAGGACGTACACATTTATGTAATTTTTCATAAGAAAATAGAAATAATTAGGTATTATTCTATTTTCTCTTGAAAAATTACATAAATTCCCAAGGAGCGAATTTGTTCAATCCTTGATAAAAAATGAAAGGCTCGAAGGACCAGGTGTATTGAGACATCGAACTGATATAACTATGTATAATAATTATTACAATTGTACAGCAAGATAAACATAGATTGAATCCTACCACAACTGACCTGGGCGGTGTTTGGTTGAAGACTGACTTCGAACGAACTAGTCGATGCCTACTTACACTTGACATAGGTAGAGTGCAGCACCTTATAGTGAACATGGTAATAGACACAAAGATAAGAGGTAGCGCTGAACGGATTTAAACAAGTGACAATGCGCAACAGAATTGGAGCAGCCAAAAATGGTTACATAGGTATAACACTTGTAACCTTCCGCTTTAGAAATCCTCAGATGTAACTTTTTTGCGGATTACTAACATTATTTTAGTAAAATACAAAAGCCAATTTGAACAAAACTATTGATTGAACAAAACGAGACAACATACTCCAACAAATAAACTCTCCATTTTTGTAAGACGGTAGAAATGGTGTTCTCCGGGGGAAGAAAATGGGAGGCGGGAGTGTTCACGTTTGCCCACGGGCTTATTGCAAGCTACCTATCAGAGGGTCCCGAAAGCTTATAGATTTCTTTACCCGTAGAAATACAGACGGACGATGATAATTATTGATGACAAAATAAAATGTTAATTTTTCGGCTATTCTTCAGGTGTTTTACGATTTCGTGCATTGTGCTTTGGTAGGTACTAGTTAAAACCCCTGAGTTATGCACATGATAAGCAATACTTAAGCTCATTACTGCAACTAATTCGTATGGTTATAGGACTCACAAGGATATTGAATACTGCGCAGTGATGTACGTAGAAGGGTTATCTATACATCTAATGATGATGAACCACCGTGGAAAAATTTGAAGCGTTTTATTAGTTTTGGTGACGTCTGACATTTTATACGACCGAAATGGGATTGTAATACATCTTCCCTCTAATTCGCAGTTTAAGACGCTGTACCGCCACCTTGTTCTTCTAATATCAGCCTAACCCAATTTCACGCAATATCAGGGAAAACAGGGGAAAAAGTTGTTCTCCCCCGCTTGAACCGAATAAAAATATTCCAATAAAGTTAGTCCCTGGCGCACCTGTCGTCCTCATAAAATTCCGGCCGATCGACTCCGCCCGCCTCCCGCTCGTTGGATTGTTTCACTCAGAGCGGAAACTACACGCTCTCATAACAAGCACAAGCTCACGTTGGTACACTCCCTCAGTTCTGGCGAATGTATCTCGTCTACCTCAATTTTACATTTTGATCAGGTGAATGTGTTTCGTTGAGTCAACTATGCGGGAGTTCATCAGTTGAGTACCATTACAGCAGGACTCCATCGATTACACCCTGATGAACCTCTTGAACGTTTGGCATTATACTCGTATGTTATTATGCAATTAATCAAAATAATTTATCATTATAATTTATTATTATAGTTTATCATTTTAATTTACACTTATAATTTATTGTGTATTTGTGGTGGCCTCTACGAGGAATTCCAGGAGGCCCTAGGTCCCATGCAACCTGGCGAGTAAGTTTTCGAGGCAGGTGCTGAACCCTACTACCACACCGGATCGGAAATGGCTGCCAGGCCTGGTCCTGTGATTATAGGCGATGTTGAAAGACCCAGAGTATCGAGAGTATTTTCCAGGTTATTATTGATACTCTGGGTCTTTCAACGTCGCCTATCTAGGCTGGAATAACTAGTTAGAATAGCGTGATCAAGCACTCCAAACTCCAAAACAACCCTGAAAAATTCTTGGAGCGTGTACACTGAACATTATCTAATGAAAACACAATTTCATAAGCTTGGCATATCGCCATTCAATAAGCTCTTTAGTTCCAACAATAGGTGACATGATTGTGTGGACGTGACCTTAGAGAATTGAGTACCGCTAATTGGATATCGTAACACCGTCCACATCATTACAGAAGTGGGTGCCCTGTTTGAAGGTCAGGTGGATTTTCGGTAGGTCTCGGGATTTAAGTCAAATATGGATTTTCTCGTGTCCAAACCGTAGAATACTTTCATCCGATTTTTTTTCCCCCTATTGAAATCAATTGTTCTTGTGAAGCCCTGAGGGCAGAAGGCCCAACCCTAAACTAACGGGGTACTAGATAGGTAGGTACTATAGTGGACTGTATTTGATAGGAAAGGTATTGCACCCAGAGTAGTAACCAATGACTGGACGTAAAAAAGGAATACATAGAAAATAACACAAATACAGATATGATTTCGCAGTTCATTGAAGGTAACTAGTGTACATGGGTTGGTAATTCTTCCTACCTAATGGCAGCTAAGTTAAGGTAGATGAAGTTAACACAAAGACTCAGAAATAAACAGGCACTAGTGTCCAGCAACGCAGGTAGATAATATATTAAATGGTAGATAGAAGAAGAAGCCAAAAATGAACAGTTATTCGAAAATGGGCGGATCTCACTAAACTCCCTGAATCCTGTCTCTACTATGCTGCAGCCCACGGCAGTCCGAGTGTAGCTGGAGTCACGATATCACACGTAAGTAGCGTTTATACGAACTGGAGCCACTCACAGATCACATTTACACTAGCATCACAGATCTAAATTGGGTAACTAACTGGATTAACTGGGATAACGTATTTGTTCGGGCTGGAACAATATCGTGGTCAATATTGCTGCTTGGTACCTAACTAATGAGCTCAGTTCTTGCTTCAGTTGGTCAGTGTTCTTTCTGGTGAGAGGTGGTAAAGATAGCTGTACACGTTCATGAACGTGCACTTGGATGAATAGATAAGTGAAGTGCACTTGGATGAATAGATAAGCATGTTATAACTGACAATAATGAATGAATAATAAATTAACATTGATGGAAGGTCTTAACACACAATATATATTAACAAAATTTGTTAATATTTACTGTGTGTTAAGACCTTCCATCAATTTAATAAATCGATAATAGAACATAGATGATAATATTATGAGAGTGGTAACTATGGGTAACAGAAATTTGGTTGTGGTTTATTGGCAGCCTTGGCGAGCTCCCTTCATTAAGGTAGGTTAGTTTCTGTCGATGACACTTCTGTGTTAAGTAACATTCTGAACAGTAATAGAAAGTTATGAACAAGGAGAAAATTCGTTTTCCAGCCCATACATTCTGAAAACCCTGAATTCTGTGAAGCCTGGAGCTCTGTGTATATTAATTTATACCAGCTCCGAAAGTATCTAAAATAGAATAAAAGATCCATATTTGATCTTGTATATTCCATGTTTCAGTGATTGTGTTATATTTATATTTGTATAAAACTCGTTCAACGTGCAAACTGTGGAGACCTTTGATTCCATACAACCGAATTCATTACTTCTGTCCGCTCTTGACGAAAATATTGAACAAGTGATGGAAGTGGATGCCCATTTGAAGCATCTCGTTTCCCATAATCTTGGCAGGATGCGAACGTCCCAACTAACGAGGTGCTTTTGGGGACTCAGTACCCTTTCCTCCCGTTGGTGGGGGTCAAAATAATTAATGAGGGAGTCTTAGGGTTTCCAAAGCGGTTGCCTGCCTTGCCATCACTCCGCCCCGTACATTATTATAACTGAGGCAACGACAAAGGTGCCCCAGTTAAGAGGGGGCTTTAGTTAGTAAGTTAGATTCCACCTCCTTCACTTACTCCGGTGCCCAGAGCGAAAAGCCCGTCATCTCGCGCCTGTCACCTTTGACATCACGCCCCAGCAGTGTTCTTCATTGAAATGTCTCCTATGAGGGATCTGTTGAATCAAGGAGGGTCTTAGAAAAAGCTCTGCTTTTGAAAGAGAGCAGAATGAGCCAAAATTTTATTAATTCCATACAGTATATAGGTATAGATCTCCAAATCTGTCTGTGTACCTGGATGTTTCACTCAGCTCCGAGGCTTCTTTTAACGATTTGAAATCAGCCAGTGGTACATCATTACATGTTGTTCCCTTGCAACTGCAACTTCCAGAGTGTCTAAAACTGATCATGTTTGGCCACTTACAATAAATGATTAAGTTAAAGTTTTGTAGATCTCACGAACTCAAGACAAGCAAATCCAAACCGTTGGTAACACAGATACTAATGGTGTTAAGGTTCGAGTTACCTCTAACTCTGAGTCAGCGAAAAGATGGGTTTCACCACGCTCACCCGCAATTAGACCACGTCAACTTCGAATGTAACTCGACGGTAGCCATTCCACCAACATCTCCTCTTCAGGTTTTGAAAAATTTATGTTTCTTCTCTTTTCCATAATTTTCAGGCAATTAAAACACAACAGAGACACAAACAACTTACACGGCATACGACAGTAAACGAATGAATCTCAGTAAACGACAATAAACGAATGAATCTCAGTAAACGACAATAAACCTCATCACTCATTTTATCACTTGTTATCTGACTTTTGCCAGGGAAAAGAAGTCTACGGCCACCTTCCCGAAGCTAACCGTGAACTAACTAACTCCCACCTTCAAGCTCATGGTTAAATGGAATCTCTCGTAACTCGCAGATACCCTTAACACCGAGTGTTAGATAACACGCACTTCAACACTCGCTTGGTGAACTCAAAGATAAATATTATAACCTACCCCTGGTTTTTTGTATATTTTGATTGCCGTAAAATCATTCCACTTTAACTCTTAACGTTGGAAGTTCGTCATAGCATCATCATCAAATCCATTCAGTTCGTCTTGTTTGACTCCTTACAATCTGTGGTGAACTTCAGTATACTGTGATGGTGGGTTAACACAGCCGCCAAGTGAGAGTAATTCACGTTCTGATTGGTTCAGAGATACACGAAATTGCTATTTAAACCTGAAAATCGACTGTTAAACACATAACCTCCTACGTTCCAATTATCAAATTTGTCAGGAGACGTAAGGATTGAAGGTTGATCACAGAGGAGCTATAATGGGGTATGCGCATGACAAATGAAAACACCACAGAGATCGATAATCACAATTGAAATCTGATTGATTTGAAACTCGGACGTAAAACCGCGTTCCCATGTGACGTCACCCGTCGGGCCCCCTCGTCCATCTCGCGTGTTTCAGGTGCACCTCGACCAATCAGATACTTCAGTCGTTCTGACGTCATCGCGCGGTTTTTATGAACATGATTATGTTTCTCTACCCATAAAAAAAAGAGTTAACTAAATTTGACGGACGGTTCCCATTTTTACGTTTTTAAAGTGATTCTCTATCAACAAAAATGCTTAAAAAATTTATGCGCAGACCCCATTGCTCCTTGGCCCTTTTTCTTGGATCGAGGACGTGAATATCGTACTCATGAAAACCCAAAAATGTTTACGCTCAAAATGGCACTTACGAGGTTTAGTGTATTCACAGTCGAAATACTTAATATCTGGTCACGTGGTTATTTGAATATTCTTAATGTATCATTATCTTTGGTATTTAATGTATCATTATCTTTGGTCTTGCTGTTTAAAATTACACAGATTATTACGAGACCGGGTCAAAAATGTTGTTAAAAAATAAGAAACTTCTTAACCTACTTAACAACAAATCAATCAGAAAGTGTAGTTGTATGGCTATCAAAATTACGTTTGGCTGCAATAAATATTTATCTCCACACCGATTTGTATACGATTCCACTAAATTTCTAAGTATCTTGCGATGTTTTGTCATTAGAAGAGGCAAGAACCTAGAGCAGGATGGACTCATAGACCGTTTTTAGATGTCTTTATTTCCGGAGCCCACGCGCCCATAAAACGAATGACCTGTGCCAACTCTGGAAATTCGAATCGCATGCAAATTGCATTACTCTCCTTCCGGAATATCGTTAGACGCCATGAAAAAACCCCTTTCGGTGATGGCGGTCTGGGGACACTTTGTTGCGAAGGTTTGTGGAAAGGTTGACGCTGTGAAGATCCTTTTCGAGCAATTGAGTCATTCCGGAATAAATTCAAGCATTCGAAAGGAAACGAGCGCAGTAGGATATGTGAGGGGGTAGTTGAATTTTGAATGTTTCTTTTATCTTGGAAAGATGTTCGGGTCATGAAGCAAATGTAGGTCTAACGTAGCACTCCTGGGACTTGTGAAGGGCTGGAAGTTGAAATGACAAAAGATAATGTAAGTTTACAACAATTCCGCAACAGTTCATTATGATCTTCCACATGAGCTTCCGACCTGGACGCACTGGAACAGAAAATTCTATAAAATGCAATTGTCTAACTGTGCTGGCTGAATTCAGGAGCAATAACTTAGTTCAGGGATTTCATAGTTCAATTACTCAATTGAGCTGGTTTGTAAAGTAAGAGTGACTTTTGTGTTGGTTTAGGAGGGTTTCACCCTATCTGTTGGTCGTCATCACCGGGTGTTGGAGATCTTCCTCGCACTAACCAAGCCGAAGGGAAGCAGGAAAGGATGGCTCATTAAATAAAAAGGGTGGCGATGAGCATAAATCAAATTTCATTAAAATTGGTTGTTTGGAGGAGCCGTCTGAACCACGCAACGTCTAATAAGAAATCATCGGGAACCATCTGGTTTGCACTGTTTAATTATGCAGATTGGATCTCATTAACGGTGGCGCATTCTATTCCATTATGGTAACGATGGTGGGTTGGTGGGGAAATTAGAAAAAGGGTGAGGGCCGAACCCAGGATCGCTTAGGCAAATGTGAGGATTTCCAAAAATAGAAGAAAATTAGTTTTGGTAGTTTCCGTAGTTCAAGTGGGTATCACAAATATGTCAGTGACATTAATACTTATGGCTTTCAGTTTATGGGTTTCAGTCTGTACATGTAGTTCCTTGCTACAATTATTATAGATACACCTTCGCATGTAACAAACGGATTTAGGAGAATGTGATTACACACCGCTTAATCGATTGTTCCAACATGATCTATATCTTACGAAACGCAAGGGTCGACTCCGCGATGTTATCCCTGCAATGAGTAATCTCGGGGATCAGGGAATCAATGAAACCGAAACGGGGTTTAGGCCTGAAAAGGAACGATGTGGTATTGTGCCGTCGCATCGTGAGATTGTTGATCCAGTGGTAGTTGTTGGTAGCGTGTGTAGCCATCCTATCAGATACGAATTTGGGAAGAGAATATTCCCTTATCTCGACGTATTGGTCGACCCCCTCCACCCCACTCCGATCGGATCAGTACCTAATGCTGGGTCTCACAAAACCAATTTTCCGATTCAAAGCTTTGATCAATCCCAGGCTAACGGGTTCCTGGTATAACCTTATCCGTCTTCAAACTCGAGAGCCGATACAGAAAAATATTGAAATCGAATACGATTCGACAATAAAATTTTGTCCCACCTGTAATTTGAGGGATCGCAAGCTTGTTTGATTTCTAAAGAGCCCCTGAAAAAATCCCCGAAATAACACCATGTCTATTGTAAACGACCCAAACGTTACAGAAATAAAAAAGTCTTTCATTTTCCTCTTAACATACAACGAATTGCAAGCAGTACACTTTTACCATCAGATGAATATCCTTAACCACGATTAAGGCTTTGCTTGGCAGCTGATTTTCGGTTTACGTTAACAGATTCTGCCTGTAATTGGCACAATATGCTACATTGCACGTGTTTGTATGTGTATGTGTGTGTTTATGTAGTAACTTCATAAATAGGTAACGTCGGACACACGAGCACAGCAATTTATTTCAATACACGACATATTATGCTTTACTTGTTTGCATTTAAGAAGAAACGTTCTGCTCAATGAAATCATATGGATGGCCACAATTCGCTTGTCGCATGGGATCTTTCCGTTAGCGTTGAAATTCAGATGGGGATATTTATGGAACGACATTGTATCGCAGTGATGCCACATACGCCTACATCATGCGAAATATTTTCACCCGCTCTTTGTCTGGTTTAAAACTGATTGAACTAATTATTAGCACACTGGTATTGAACTCCAATTTAAAGAAAATTTAAACTTGGCTTATTCGCTTAAGTGTGGGTTTAATATTGGAAAGCAACTTACCTACCAGCTAAAATACAAGTGTTCGCAGTATATCACATTAACATCTGCTTAGGCCAATAAAGTGACCAGATCACTAAGGATTATCACATGATCGAGTTGCATTTTTCAGAGTAAATTGACATCAACCACGAGAAGCTTTTCTTCTAATAAATTGACTGGGAAAGCTCCGAAAGGGAGCCAACTCCTTATTTCTTACCAGCAGTGCTGAGTGATGCCTAATATTGATGTCCTAAAACGATTTTCCCCCTGTACTAATCTTATCTGTGATACTAGTCCAAATTTAGCTCAACATTCTTCGTTGTTTCAGGTTTAGAGCGCCATCAGCCTAACAAGAAGATTTCGAGCTGGCACGCCTTCTTCAACTCAGTGCACAAAGAAAACCAATGAGCCGTCACCGTAATCGAAATAATCCTACTACGGGACGGTAAGCTGAGTAATAAGGTTCCATTGTCCTCCGCAATCCGTTCCCGGGACAGTTTGGTTTATCGTCCGGAAAAAACGACCCGTTGAAACGTTTTGAGAAGTCAACCGTTCGTTCGTCGATTTATTTTGAAAGCGTCCGACCCGATTATGTTTTAATTGACGGGGTCCCATGATACCATCGGTAGATGTTTCAATTCAGATGGGCACTTCGAATTCCCTTCATTAAATAGACCCACAGTCTGTATGCGTATGACAAGGTTAACACACACCTACACTGTTCAACTCGTGAGAATGCAGATAGGTGCACGTTTTGAATTCCACTGAAACCAATATTTCAAGGACGATTATTACCATTTTCATGGTTCATTATGGGGTCTTTACCTCGAGTTCGAAAAAAAAATCAATTTTTTAAAAATGTTTTTAATTCTTTACAACCTGCCGATCATTTAAAAAAAAAATTGTAAATCGGACATCTGGAACATCGTCAAATAAATGGCCAAAACTCTACTCCAGCCTAGACGAGTAGGACCTCGACAGCCCACCCAGAACGCTTTCCGCGAGACATGTTGATTTTGCTACCACAAGATTTACACGACAAGTTCACTCTGTCCGAAATTTCCAGGAATAGATGAGAGATGCAGACAACGTCGTTCTCGTATTCACTAACAAACTGATCGTACTCATCTAAATTACCGGCGATTTTCTTCTCTGACGTTGAAGAAGCTGACGACCCAGAAGACGACCGCCAATCGTCATCGACCATGTTGTCATCATCTTCCCAACAAGAAGGTCCAGGAGTTGCAGAAGGGAAACTGAAATCTTCAGAAAATGCTGCAGTTCGTTTCGGAGGTTTTGCTTTCTTCTTCCTAAACTTGGGAATTCTCTTTGCGGGCAGCATAACGACCTACTCAAATTACTTCCGTAGCTCGCAACGTTGAACAACACAAACGAACTCTTCAACAACAAAAACTTTTAAAAAATTGAAAAAATTAAAAAATTGAAAAAAAATCACCGTGAACCGTGCTAAACGCAGAAAACATTATAACAGTATAAATTACATCAACCTCTTCTTCATTTTTCATCGAGTGGAGGAAGATTCAACAGGCGGAGGACACTAATCGACCGAATAAGTATCGATTCCAGAAGAATCGCTCTCCTGAAAAGTTACGTTTTTTGGTGTAAAGTAAAGATTATGTCCATAACTACGTATCCCACAGCAGTGGAATTTTTATACAATGTTCGTAGAGAGTATAGGAAGGTTTCATGCCATGGGTTTTCGTCTATTTCAATTAGCAGAACTAGGGGAATTTTCCCGACAAGGGAAAATTTGTCTGTTTTCGTGACTCATGTTTGTCGTAACGCAAAAAAAAACAAAAAAAAAAAAAAAAAAAACTAGAAAAACTAGGCGATATTTCAGAAAATCCATGGCACCAAACCTGCGTAATATGGTGAAGAACAGTTTGTAGAAATGAGAAAGGATTCGGTAGGATACAATCCAAGTTAGGCCTTCCTTCACGAAAAATCCGTAGAAATTGGTTTCCGATTTTTCATTCTTGTTTTGTTGGTAGCATTGACTTGAAATTCGGCATGTGTGTTCTCCAAAGGTTGAGAAAGGTGCATACAAAATTTGAATTGAATCGGTTAAAAATTATGGATTGGGCGGTGAGTTGAAGTGGGGCACTACCCTCCGGTAGGAACTCGAGGCAAAGATCCCTTATTGTGTTATAACTTATAAGCTTCAGAAATTTCGATTTTAATGTCAAGGGGGTGCTTTTCAGAGTTGGGTACTTTTTACTATCCCAAAATTTAACCCACAATGTGTGGCTACCGAGTGTCTTAAAGGAAACCCCAAAATGGGTCACATCCTTTTGCTTGATGGGGAGAGCAAGCGTTCTAGAATTGCAGCTTACATACGCACATCCATCTCTGCGTCAAATCAATTTTCTCAAAATTTTACGTTAATGAATAAAAATTCATTCTGTATTCTGATGACGCTTGCGCCATGTCTCCAACGTTTCTCATACCGCTTAACTGGTTCTAGAATAGCTGTCAGATTTCAAGTCCGATGAGCATAACCGAATCTGTCAGACGAACCTCAAAGCAAGTCTGACAACCGATTGATTATGAAGGGGTTTCGTTTCATCTTTGTTTATGTTAGACGGAACAGAGTAACCTTGATGTCGAGAGCTGAAATAACGGGTCGTCCATCCAAGTGCCACCTGCAATCAACGAACGGTAGGAGAAATGTATCGGACAGCTGTCGCGTAGGCCGATCAGCTTCGAATCCATCGATAACTGATATGAGAACGATCTAGTACCTCAAACGCCATTGCGGGACATGGGAGAATAATCAAAACAGTAATTTTTCAATAGGCGCGAATAATCAGGATGAACGAAATGAAATTGAAGGCAACAAGATCCCCATGAACAGATGCTTGTATGTTGATAGTTCGAGTTGGTTGAAGACGAACCTCATATCCTAGAATTCAAAGAGAATAACATGAGATAGAAAAGTGACTTACTATCGCAAAATCAGTTTGGAACTTGGCAAAACCACGCAAATGTATAATAATAATTATACTTTCTGTGCCTCCAATCAAAAGAGCACAATTGTTTGAGTTATGGCAATGGAAGGTAGCGCATGCTATACTGTGCATTTCTACATCAACATTTTGATGAAATAGAATTGCAGACATTCATACCTACTAGTTTTGATTTTCCAAAAAATAATACGTACCTATAGAATATGTCAACACGTCAATATGACATAGTGTTAGTGACTGTGATAGCGTGAATATGAAATGTGTTGAATATTGCACTAAAATTCGATTGTCATGGAAAACAATATGTATTTTGGAGATGGCGCATAATGATCTGACCGGCAGCGAACAAGTGAGTTATCGCGGTATTCCAAAGGAAACGAGTCATAATTATACGGTTTCTCCTGTCCAAAGAATACCCTTTTGACGTTCCAGGGCATAATAATAATGCCCTGAAATAATTAACATAACAGAATAATACCAGAATAATACAATACGGTCTGTATCCATGTGGAGAGTAGGTACTAAAAAATAATCTGTGGCGTCATTATGTAAATATTATGATTTATTGATCAATAATTTATGATTTTCCAACTTTACCTAGGTACAACATCACCTGTTGTTGGCATATACGCATCCGTGCATATACGAACATGGTTTCTGTGCTAATGTTCTGGGAGCATTGTGTCACCAAAATTGACGCGGTAGTTTCAATGAGTTGGAGCCAAGGAGCGGTGTCAACCTCAACTTTGACGGTAGTAAAAGACAAGTTGTTGGTTGCAAACCTTCTATAGAACTATAGTGGGGGTAGGATGGTTCTAATTCAACGGGTTTTGATGTTGATAGAATTGAGTTGCAGTGCAGGAGAGAGGAACGGGGGTAACTTCAAGTGCAAATTGGAGTCCAGGAAGGTAGTTTGAATAACTTCTGTTTTCTTTTTTTTTTTTTTTTTTTGGTCGTTACCATTCTTTTTGAGAAACCATGCGGGCAGCATGGCGGGTATCTGATACCGAGTAGTAGTACATACCGAGATAAGCCGAATTCAAATAAGTTTGAATCCCATACACCGAATATCAAAGGATAATAAATACCGTTTATTTTTACGATTTACTTGTTGGCGATAAAAACCAGAACAGTGTTTGGTATCTGCATATAAAATTGACTATTATTTCCTCCATAAGAAAATAAAGCTCCTGATATGTTTCGGTACGCTGTTTCACTTTTCATATATCATAGCTGTTTATATGATGTAACTGCGCTTGATACATCAGTCAATATAACCAATATTATTAACATACCTACACTAAAACTAAGAGCGTGCACGTGAAATGTAGGTACACAAAAATAGAATGAGTTAATTTTCGTGGATTGCAGAATCGCATGATATAATATATTATATTTCATCAATATAATGCGATTCTGCATAATTATACATACTTAATTATATTGTACATATCACGTACAATATAGGTAGTTATGTAGCACCACGAAATATTATTAGTATGTTTGGTTATGTTATTCCATTTTACAGAGATATTACAGAAATGCAGCAAAAGATTCTGAGGTGGCGACATCGAAGGTGCCTGAAGGTGGCGACACGATCGGCCACACGATACACATCCGGCCACGTTCATTGTACGCTGTTAAAATGCAAATGTTAAATCTGCAGAAAACACTCGCAAACTTTATTACCTACTTACAAGCAGCCAAATCCCACTGAATACAAAGCGTCTTATGTACATAACCCTCTTGAAGCCCATTTGGCATTACGCCTGCGCCATATGGGGTTCAGCAAGCGACACCCAAATACAGCGTATTACCACACAGCAAAACAAAATTCTTCGAATTCTCACAGGAGCACCCTGGTACGTGCGAAATACGACACTGCATTCAGATCTCAATATGCCAACAGTTCCAGAAACTATCTCTACAGCATACAACAGCATGGTTTCCCGTATGATCTATCACCCTAACCCTACCATTGCGGCTATACCTCACGAACCTCGCCCACTCCGAATTCAAAGACGCCTTAAACGGAAATGGCACTCAGACCTACTAGTTCCTGAATCCTGATAATTATTCCCTACTTCTAGTTACCATTATTCTTGTTCCTGTTCAATCTTGTGTGTATGTATTTTTTCTGTTGAGTCATTAGTAGTTATATTATTCTGTGATATCTGGGCCATAGGCTAATACCATTAGTCATTAACCCATAGTACTAGTATATAACAACCACTGGGTTGCAAATATATCACAAGTGTCATACGATATAGTGTATAAGTCTGTAATGTGCAAACTTGATAGTGTATACCACAATAAATTTAATTATTTAAAAAAAAAAAAAAACACCCCCCAACACGAGGGGATACCATTGACTCATTTTGGCCAAAAAATTGGATATGACTTTTTCGCTAAGGACGACTGTGTGAATATTCTGCTGTGAGAATACTTAATTCGTGAAAGACACCCACACCGCACTCATTCTTCAGGAAAGTAGCCTGTCATCATAGCATTGACTTCCGAGTCAGTCGGCAGTTGGTGAAATAATGTGAAGGCGACCACCCGGCCTCACCATCTCCAACACCCTTTCAGGAGTAATCATCGCTCCGGAGGTTCCCACATCGCGCACGCTCTTTTCCATCACACCTTCGACATATTTTTTGGCCGTTTTCCATATTTTTTTGTTACTTTCCTCCTCTGGACTGGGATATTCATTCTTGAAATTGCTGTGAAATAAGCGCTTGGGGGTACGTAATGATAGGAGATAAAAAAAAAGGATGAAGTAAAATGAAGCGAGGTAGGGGGTGGCGTGGGGCACGCGATAGTTCCCTTCGAACAAGGCTCATCTTTGGCAATTAGGAATCTGACGGGAGCGAGCGGAACGGCCTAATTGAAACTCACACATTCACGTCATTTATCACTCGTGGCATCTTTTCTGCTCACGGCCGCTCTAATTGGGTGTGAGAGGAATGCATTGGAATGGAAGACTCAAAGAGGAATGACAACAGTTGTGACATCTCCACACCATCACACAACAGACTGCGACATTTTTAGCGTTTTTCATTCAGCAATTCAAACGTATCATTTAACGTACTATTCAACCGTATCATCAACCGACGCAATGTAAACGTTAATTTTCCCAAATGACACTTAATTACGCCAGGAACATTATGTATTTACATAATTACATATCTACTCGTAGTCAGATCTTATATTAGGTACTTTTGTGACCAACGACCAAAATATAACAACCCTAGTTATTATCAAGCCAATTTACGAAATGGTTTTTTTTTTCATTTCGAATACTATTATGGACCAATGTGCAGCAGTGAGATTCACTTGGTTGTGACGTAACAGAACTATGTCTCCTTTAGTGAAAGGTTGTGTGTGTGAACAGAAGTTACGTCACGGGAATGTGAGAGTATAATAGTATTGTGGTATTTAAATTTACACTGGACAAAATAAAAGGAAAATCTCATCAGGCGTCACAACGGAGTCTCGTTTCGAACTCCTCTCCTCATAGAGAAGAAAAGGACCCACGGATAACGAACAGCTCATTCTTTAGAAAAAGTTGATCTCTGCGTGAAACCAGCATCCATCGATGTATATACATCGATGCCAGCATCACGGTAAGGTCTTACGAGTGCTTTATTGAATGTCATGGACCTTTTTCAAAGGAAAGACATGACGAAGAAGACCACCCATGCTAACCACTTCATGGCTTGTTGCACCTATATATATTTTTTCGTCCTTCTCATCGGATCTCCGGAACGATCTTTTGACGTGATCCTGTCAGCTAGACCGCATTGTCCGTTTTTCTTTTATCATCGCTCCCAACCTGGTAACGATTGCTGTATTCTCTTGAATGGGAGGTCCGCCGGAGCCTTTGGGATCCCTGAGGGCTGGGTCGCATCAATCTTCACTAGGAAAAGAATGTGTCGACAGACAATTGACTTCTGGCAATTAGGTTAACGGGAGTTGTCATAGCTTATTAGATGCTACGGTGGGAAAGGCAGAGCCCATGCCCCCACGAAGAAAATAATTTAGATTGATGGATTGCATACTTCGGAGACTGATTTATTACGATCGGCATTGTAGTTTTTACGCAATTTAACAGAAAATATATATAAAATTATGGAAAAGAACCATAATATGATTCTTCTCGACATTAATTTCATACTATGAAATTAATATCAGGATCATTAGGAATTATGGACTCTAATAAATAACAGTTTTTTCCTTCACAAGTTACTTGAACACAGTGTGAAAATCAGAAGTTGAATACTACAACACGTGAATTGACATAAGTAACATAACCATTATGAAAATGCCAGTACAGTAAAACTTGTCTTACTCACTAGTCTTACATTTTTTAGCGAATTTTCGAGGAAAGGAAGCTATAATAGAACAATTATTGTTCTCAGTCCAAAATTGTTTAAACTCGAATTTCCGAAAAGTTTCATACCAAAATCCGTTTCAGACCATCCTGAATTCGCTGCCACAAGACACCAAAAGTCATATGTACATATATTTTTTTATACAACTTATATATTTATGTCTGTGTCATCCAAGACGATAACTCTAGACAGAATTGTGATAAGAAGTTAAAACTTGCACAAAAAATCTGTCTTGGCAATCGAAAGACTAAGTTCACGCAAGGGCAGAATCGGGCCACTTCAAGGGGGTATTTGGGAATTTGAAGGGGGAAAAATTACCCATAAATTCCAAAAATGGAACAGTCTGACCAACGACATCTAATTTCAGAGATTTTCTTACGCTGAATTACGACATCTTATTCGGTCCTCAAACTGGAGAACTTTGAAGATGAAGAAACGTAAAAGTAAAATGGAGACATTTCACATGCAACCAGTTATTTCTTGGAAAATTCGCTCTTGTAGCCATGCTGCATGACGGTGGGTTATTGTCCCTTCTTTTCCATAATATGTAATTCGAAGGTTTCCATGGGTGGGTCTTGCAAGTCGCCTGATTCCCCCATTGAACAACATCGTTTAATGAACATAAATATTGTGCCACATGAGTGATCACAAATATAGTATCTTAATCAGGAACTAACGACACCAACACAAACATTAAATAACACACAAACAACAAATAACAACACAAATAATATTTGTGTGATATTATTTGTTATGTTATATGTGTGATATAGGATGAATGTAATCGTATAACTGTAAATTTGAACAAGTTGGTGTTTGTATGGTTCATAAATCGTGTGAAATGTCAATTAATAGTAATCGGTAGCGCGTCATGTTGCATGACTGCGGCCTTTTTTTTTTGCAGAAACCTAGGTCTTATGTATCCGGTTTGGGACTTCCAATCACAATCAGCGTCTTGCTGGTAGGTACGTTACGTCAAAAATGCCCGGTGAAATGATTTCTCTCTCACCTAATTTATTAGGGAGCTAAAGGGATTTCGGAGTCGCGTGAAGCACCTACAGATGATGAGCAAAGTAATATCCTTTTACGAGCACTTTATCCATACAGGTTATCCCTGTCCGTCGTAAAACACGGAAAGCCCCTCTACTTCAATAAAGAGCTCCATATGACCCGACTAACAGCGACGAAATATCTCGCATCTTTCATCAGAAAACAATATTCCAAGTGATCGGCATCAAGTTTGATTTCTCGTAGTGTCATCACACATCAGCCAATCAACTGGGAATTATTTTGAAAACGAAAAGGTCGATTGTTTCGATCGATTTATTCACGTTTTCCGAACAACATTTCAATATTTAGCTCATGTTTTTTTTTAATAATTAAAATTAGTATATAATTATTATATACTTATTATACTATGATGTGATGAATAGTTGGTTCGAAATGGCCAGCAGATTATACTGACAGTAAGATTGATGAAACCACGGCATGGTATCTGTGCATGTGCAATCGTTTCATGTATTCATATCATTTTGAAATGGCAAAAATCGCTAAGTACTTATTCAATGAATATGTGAATTTTTTCCAGGTTTACGTACACTATTATAATTTGCAAATTTGACTTCCTTCGTCTGACTGCAGGACTGAACGAATCATGAATTTGGGCCATTCGCGGAGGGTGGACGGTTTTGCTGTAACGTTCGTCCTGTTTATTTACCCCATTTTGAATAAATAGCGGTTTAATTACGACTGAGCCCCGAGCTCTATTTACTCAAGAAGGCAAATCGGGTTTCCAATAATAATAATAATGACGTCGGAAAACTGGTTGTAAAATAAGCCTCATTACTGCGGGTTTAAAATTCGTGATTAGGCGAAACGTTGAGGCGTGCAGTATTGTTGAATTTCCAACAACCAATTAGTGAAGCAACATTTTTATCCCAGGCTCACCCTCACAACAAGAAGGACGTTCCGAATGGGATTCAATTATGGTTTACTCTGTGATTCAATTACTCTGTGATACTGTGGTCGTTTACGGCAGAAAGAGTATTGAATAAGAGTGTCGAATGTGATTTAGTTGATGAATGGTTCATGGAAAATGTATGAAAGAAATTATCGAAAGTTTCTTTGGTGCTCTGTCAGCTTTAGTGTGGATTCGTGAGTTCTCAAAAGTATATGCAGTGTGAGTTTTTCAAATTAGAACAAAAAAGTGAACCACGTAGACAGAAAGTTATGATACCACCTCACACCTATTCAGGCGATCTATGTTCTCATATATCACTATACCCACTAATACTAAATTCTAGAATTTTCTGGTATCATGAGTTGAAAGCGTCACTATTGAGTTATAACTCAAAAGACGGTGGAGCTGGGTTGTACTGACGCGATTTGATTCCCCAAAACGTTGAAGTCGAAATACTTATAAATCGTAGACGAAAGAGAATGCGACTTTGTGTGATATGGTAATAGCACCATTTTCCACGGTTTTACTCAAATTGGATTGTACTTGGCAGATAGAAAAGAAATGGGATTCAGTGCGCAGCAAGTTTAGTTGTGGCTCCATAGGAAGAATGCGGATCAATGGGTCCTCATTCTACTGGTGGGTCTGCAGTGTGGATATCATTTGAAACACCTTCATGTAAGTAAATACGCATTACGCAGATCATTTTTCACCCCAGCTGTTTATCGAAACTCATCTCACCATGTTCTTCCACGCGCATCAAGAACAAATTAGGTAGCCTCCCACGGAGCTCCAAATGTAATGAAAGAATTTTCAGACTGGGAGAATGCGAGGTGAAATAGGACGGCTCGTGGAGGTGAGATTTGAGGGAGGAAAAATTGAAGAGCGCCCTTATAACGTATCCTGGCGTTGCCTTCTCACTCCATACCTACAAATTACATTGCGGTCATATTATTACGATAGGGGAAGGCTCATACCCCTGTGATGCTGCCGTCATATCAAATGAGTTCCGCATGCACTCGGTGGAGAATGGCAGTGTCGTTTAACATTACTTATCTCTGAATGGGGGTTTTCTAAGCATGGTACATGATTTTGCCATTTCTCTCAATATAGTAACTTGTTTGTATTTAAAATTATATTTTCATATCCAACCTAACAAAGGTACTGTTGATGACCACTGTACAATTTGAACAACTTCTGACTATCAAAACTAAAATTTGACACATTTTTTGACCGGTCCTTTCTTTTGTCATTACGAGTAAAAACGTTTCGGATTTAGGATTATTCTTTGTGTATCCTAGGTCAGATATTGTCCAACACAAGGTATCAAAAATAATCGAGGTGGTTACTCAAAGTGATGGGACCATCAGAATATGAGTTGTCTTCGGAATTATGCAAGAAACGGCGTTATGTTGCCTCCTCAAACCAACATTTATGTGGTCATAAAACCTCCTCATCTTGGATTATTTGAAAAGTGAACATCACTTAACTGGGGCTCGGTGGCACCTGAATTATTCAGATCAGTAATAAACAGACCCCTACATCTATTATAGTTGTATGGATCTGTTTATTACTTTTCGTAGGTAGTAGTTGGAAGGAAAAATTTGTTTTTCCAAGCGTAAACGTGATATCCAACCATCTTTGAATTGGTAAGAAACATTTGTTTTAGTTGAAGATTAGGTTGTACTATAGTGACGCCAATTGATTGCTTACCTGGCAGTAGTCGTACAACAAGCTTCAAGCTGTAGTTGGGGCCAGCCCAATGGTTTATCTCATTCATATCTTCTTTCAGCTCTCTAAGTATAACCAAATGAAGAGTACAGGGGAAGAATAATGCATGTCCATAAAAGCTGATCTCGAGAAAAACCATTATTAAGGTTTAAAAACGTTTTGAGGCAAGGGAATGATCAAGATTTAAAAAAATAAAAATATCTGCAAATATTTGAAGTCTTTTTCAAACCTTAAAATTGGGTTTTCTCGAGATCAGCTTTTATGGACATGCATTATTCTTCCCCTGTACTCTTCACATGTCAATTTCTATATAGAACTATTTATCGGTTCACTTGGAAAGTGGTGAAGTTCGAACGACAAGGGAGGTTTGTGTATCGTACATGAACTGACGATACATGCATACGATATTAGTACTGTACATGTCAAGAGTATTGAATACCATGTTCTGTCTGAGCGCAATTGTTATGTGGGTTGAGCTTTCAGTTCAGTACCTCGGTAGATAGTCATGTCCCGAACCCTTTTCTCGATTTCTTCATGCACTATTTGTTGTGCAAAGAGTATGTGGAGCTCGCAAACACGCAAAATCCTCATATTATGTACCCGCACATGAAACGTCAACGTTTATGCGAAGATTTGCCTTCTCTCCCGGCGTCCCGTTGTTCATACCGGCAAGGGAATAGGCGGTTCATGCAAATTATTCGGGCGGTTCGGTGGAGGAAGGACCTGTGGAATCCACGAAGCCTAACATGTCACCGCCGACTTTATTTCTCACAAATGGAAAGCGAATTATCAAATTAGCACTCGGTTCTCGAACCGCGGCAACATGTTGCAGGGCCTTCCTCCGCCTCACGTTTCTTGAACAAACGCCAGTCTACAATCGTTTCGCGGTCCTTGTGTTACTACATATCGTGCTAACCTTTTTACTTGTGCCGCGGTATTTCATAGTTGGTCCTCTTTGCAAATACGAATCATGCGAAATGGTAATTGCATTCATATATGCAAGGACCTGGAAATCAGGAGCTTTAGCTTTAGTGTCGCTACGAGTCACGCAAGCCGCATGCGATGGCAGTTCATGGATTATACGAGTAATCTCAGAAATCTATTTTCACCTAGTAAACTGTTGGTACTTATAGCGTGCTGCACTGTGTAGATATGAATCGGTATTCAGTGAAATGACAATAGAAGGCTAATTGAAGAAGAAGTCCATAGACACGATCCCCAGTCAATCATCTAACAGTAACTTCGAGAGAAGTTATAACCACATCCGGTAATAATGCAATGCGTCCTTAGATCTACGTAACGAGAGCCTTCTTTATTGTGGGTTGTTCGAAAACCGACAACCTGCCCGGGTGGTCCTTGGGTGAGGAGTCCGTATTTCCAAGCTACTTTACACAAAATATACTTTACAGAACTCACAGAACTAGAACGTAAGCGCATGCGCATTTCACAATTTTTTCAGACCTTGTGGAGTAAACAATAACAAACTTCCATTGGTTGCCGTGCGTACAATTAATTTGCTTTACCGTTGAATTCATCCAATTTGCTTATCATTCATATTTATTCCAGTAATAATTACTGTAAACTAGATCTAAATGCCAACTACCAGCGTAGTTTCGACGACGGTGGTGAAATGGTGTGGTTTGTAGGCGATGAGGTCGAGATCGATGTGGTAGTAGGATTTCGTCTACATCTACGAAATTCGAATTTTTTCGACAAAATTCTGCCACGAGAGTTGTACAACTATTCAGAATTTCCTGATTTTTGTGGGAAGTAAATAGAAAACTCGAGTAGTCCTACTCCACCTTTTTAGACTTTTGGATAAGGATTTTGAACGGTGAAAACGGCCATTATTCAATCACAACGGGATTACAAATCCGTCCTTTTCATGCAGCCAAAAAAATCTTAACAGTTACGGGCATCCAGCTGTCTAAAATCATGAGGAATATCATTTTTCACTCAGTTAAATAAAAAATGGAAATTTTCTTCTTTGCAAGACTCGACCAATTATTGTCAGAGACCTTGTCAACATGGTGTTATGTACGACTTATGTTATATATAAATCAAATTTTGCTTCAAGGGAACATCAGCAGCACAGGTACCACGAGTTGAGTGAGGTTACGAACAACAAGACATGTTCTTCCAGTTCTGAAATCGTTCGCAGTGCAGAACGCGATTCTACAAGTTCCGGAACTCCAGGAGACTTTCCGTCCAAGTTCTGAAGAATCCCGGAACTGTCAGAACGCGCACAGCAAACGAAGCTTATGAATAGGTACACAAGTTATAAGAAGTGTGGTATTATAATTATTTTGTCGTCTTCAATCATCGTAGGTAGCTAAAGAATTTTCCGAACTTGTTTTCCATTCCCTATGGTTGGTCTAAGTCAGCTGTCGCTTTCACTTCTGAGCACACTCTGCAATGCGAAGTGCTTGCGTTGCGATCATATCAGCGTCAATTGAGATGTGTGACCCGTCAATAACTTAATATTTATATGAAGCCACTTCTATTCTCCCCCTCATCCAGCATTATAAATGCAGTATAATATACTGTACCTAATGCAGTATAATATTATGTACCTAACTCCGAGGCTTTTGAAGGACCACGTTCTAAAATCACGAGAGGCAGAAAGTGAGCTATAAATCCAGTTTAGAATTCTTTATTCTAGTTGTACCCAATAATAATAGACACGATTATTAGAAGTCATAGGATTATATTATGTGACATGAAAAATCGATCAGTAACTTGAGAGGTGGGGATGAGAAATTGGGACGGATGGTGCCTATTCAAATAAAGGCGATATCCCGATCCAAAAATATCTCGGAGATTTTGGGGACCAATCTAAGCAGATGTAGATTCCACCTAAAAAAAAACGAAAGGAGCTAAGCAGATTGGAACGAGTTGTCGAAATGAGAACGAAATAAAAGATAAGAAGAAAAAAACGCCTGGCTAAGGCTAAGGAAAGAGAAAGAGGAGCAGGAAAGGATCTCTTGCTTTTATTAAAAGGTTATTTATGAATGGCCGAGTTTGATTGAGAGGGCCGAGCGCACGGTTTATTGAGCTCCCGTCTTCTTGGACATCCCAGAAAACCTCCTTCGTCCTGTCTGATTTATCTCCCTTGCAACTGGGAATGGTCTCTATCCCATCTCCCTTCCTGATAAAAAGAAGTGGGAGGCGGGGGAGTAGTTGGTTGAAGGAGTTCGAAAAATAAAAAATTCAGATGCAAATCTCACCGAGAGGTCAATGTACGAGTACTTTTGGTGTTCGAAGACTGGAATCAATCGATCCGTGAATATAGTTTTACTGCTCGATGGATAAATGATTGAATCGCAGTGAGATCCATTTTGAGGACCGTACGGTTTTTTTAATAGTCATATTGAATTACTTAATTCTGAGAGCTCATTAGTTCCTGAGCTACGAAATCGATTTTTCATAATTTTTCAGACTATATTACCATGGAACATGTACGATTTTGTACGATGTGTACAATTTTTGTACGATCAAAAATGGCGAAGATAAATTTCCGTATCAGCGGTTTCGTTGTAAGCGGAAATCACTGTAAAATCGGAAAAACATTGGCGGTACGGACGGACAGGCGCTCGTTTTGTGCCTGAAATGTGAAGGCTAAAACACGTTCCATGTCTACAAATATAATATATTGCTGTGTTATGGGATTCAGTTAAATAATAAACCCATACTCCCCAAACCCCCTTTTTGGGTTCTTGAGAAAAATTGCAAAGATATTAATAATATTATTGGAAATTAACAACTTGCAGCATCCCGCACATTTCTCATACCTTCCCAAGTTTTCTGTTCCATAATTCAGTAGATTGTAGATCAGTAATTTGTAGATTTTTTTTACAATTTTTTAATTTGAGAGAAATTTAAAAAAGCTTAATTTTTTAATTTAAAGGTTTTACAACTACGGTCATAGGTACCTTCATTTCGGGCAACCGGACGTGACATTTCCACTCCCTCCCGGTAATGAACTTTTATGCCTCGCCCACCCCCTTGTTTCCCTCGTCCGTTTTTCCGCGGATATTGGGCCGTAAATCCGATGGAAAGACGGTAGATCGGGACCAGAATCGGATCCGCCCACGTTCTGTTGTACATTCCCTTGAGAAATGTCTCTGAGGAAAAGGCGCTTTAAAGGGAGGGCACCCGTAAAGGAAGGCTCCAGCCCGTTCTTGGCAAGATGGATGTGTGCATCCAAGTCCGAACGTTTCTCTTCGCCTCTTGTTGACACCGTCCGTTCTCGGTTTGGATACCTAATGGAAATCTAAGTGACAAGTTTCGCAACCCAACTTTCGTCACAGATTTATAAGTGGATATTTGAGGGAAACATTTTGTTAAAGATTTGTCAGAGGTAGTTATATGAACGGGGTGGGAAGGAATGTCGTCCCATAGAGAGTTGTTTTGATTCCGCTACTATGTTCACTACAAATGGTACCTATCTCATCTGACATCGGTTGCAATCTGGAAACTAACAACAAGCACTAGCAATATTTTCGAATTGTTACAAATAGAAACAATTAACTACGTATTATAATAATTGTAAAATATTGTGTAAAATTGTGTAAAATAACAGTGTGCTTTCACCCACAATTGAACAGGTAAGTACCAGTGGTAAGTAAATTTAAATCAGCTCAAACAACGATTCGTAGCGGGTTATATACGAAATATCCTACATTCTGCAGATAAGGAAAGTATCTACCTATAGCACTAAGAATAATTCTCATTAGTAAGTAATAATTATTATTACTTCTACAGATCTACAGAAACTAAAAACCTCCTTATCTCAAAACCACGTGTTGTCAGAATCATCTGTTCCCAGTATGTAAACTTTCAGTGGAATAGACGATGTTTTTCAAACACTCTTGTTTTTCTTTTACAGATAGTCAAGTTCGTTCAAAATAAAGGTTCAAAAGCCGAACCGGAAAAATATCATCAACAAGATCATGAAACAAGCAAAAGTATTTGAAACAGTCGTCTATTCCACTGAAATCGTTTATTTCAAGAGCTCTTGATTTCTTCATGACATGAGTTTCAGTGGAGTGATTTACTGGTTCACAGTAGTTACTTATACACCTTTGTGTGGTCTTAGAGAATACTCTAAATCTATATCTACTCTAAGTAATAGTATCCAGTGCCTGATTTGAAAACTACAATCCTCTAGGCTCCACCTGTGGTTTGGGGGGTCCGGGAGCTTTTAAGGGTGCAAAATGGTGGCTTCTAAGGGAATTTGCGCTAAGTACTCTGTATTGTCTGGCGTGGAAATATTACAGCTTTGCCAGTTTTAACAGAATGTTTGTACCCATATGGATGAGAAAATTTAAGACATCAGACAACATTTTTTATAACTCAGGTAATTTTAGGTCAAGATAAGCCGCAAAAGTAGATATAACTTTAACACTTGAATAATAACAAAACACGACTAGTGACATTATTTTGTAATTTTAATTGTGGTGCGGGCCCCTAGGCCCCTGTGCTTAAGTCCGGCCCTGATAGTACCTAGGTATCTAAACACTAACAAAATCAGAATTAGCCTTTTTACGCATTTTTTATTGGTGACAAATAAAAATGCAAACAAGAACCACTCAAAAAATAAGTATTAAATAATAAAACAAAATATTTTTAACATATTTTGTTTGAAATTAATGAAAGTTTTATTCATTTCACTCAAAATATCCATTAAAAAAATTCACATGTACTCTCTCAAGTCGTTCATTTCTTATTTTTTGCCTAAATATTGCTTCATTTTAAGAAAATGAAACATTTAATGTTTCATGGAATGATAGAAAAACACTCGAGTAAGAAATACTAAGTTTGATTAAAATACATGAAATTTTAAGACGAATAATGTAGGCACGAGCACGTCAGCAAGCGTGGTAGATGCAATTGTTTCCCCGTTTTCGCTCCACTCCTCTTACAATCCTTCCACAGCTGCAATACATTCTTTGAGCTTTATGCTATTAGTTTCGATAAAATTTGTCCTCTCGATTTTCCATTTCCAATTTCGCTGTCTCGGCCACAGCCATGCCAGGCAAAGGTAGGTTGGTTGGTTGGTGTGATGATGATGAGAGATGATGGCGAGTAGTAATGAAAGCGATTGAGAATTCAAGGTTTGATTTGACGAAGAAAAGTCATATCAAGCTTATCAGATCAGTGAACACAGCTGTTGCGTGCCTCCTCTTCCTATGAAGGACATAGGTGTCCCTTCCTGCATCTACATAGGGAGGTAGGTAGCTTGTGAGTTAGGTACACACCGCTCCTTCATTCTCTTAAGAAAACAGTTCTGGAGGAAAATTGAACTTTTCAGTTTGTTTGGAAATTTATGCATTTAAGCCATGCTGCATATTTTTCCTCAAATCGAGTGGCTGGCCATGTAGGCAGGCAAATATGCGATTGAATGCATTTATCTAGTGGATATTCAAAATCGAATATTTTATGCAATTTTATGCAAAATATCCATTTGTATACAAATCCGCCCTCTAGTTATCAGTAACGATTGGTTTTTGTTCAAACTACATTTAATATGTACCTAATACAACCTTTGAAATTGCGATAGGTACCTAGTAATTTGAACTAGCCTTTAAAATGGTTGAAAAATGATTCAATAAGAGTTCTACCATCAAAGAAAAGTGTTTATCAGCAAGTATTTGGCTGGCGCCGAAGATTCTTGTTTCCGTGGATGTTGAGAATAATCGAAAATATGTACCTTCAACGCACTCTTAGTATCATTATGAAATTCCTCCTGTCATTGTTCCTCCCGGTATAATTAGTTTCACTTCTGTATGCTATATTGAATCCTCCCCATTTTTCGCTCAAGCTGTTTCTTCATCAACCCTCTTAAAGTAGCAATTTCTTCTTTCTGCAGCTTTTGCTGTCCAAAGCATTTTCACGCAATTCTAACTAAATTATCAGTGTGAACATTGTCAATCCTAATTACAAAACGAAATCTTCGATAAAGACAACCCAACTGGAAACCTGCAGTTGCACATAATTTTCGATTATAGACTATTTTAGTGAATACCAAAATAAAATTCAGGTGGATGAAAACGAGATTATGTAGTATCTATAGATTCGGTGTAGCTCACGCATTTCAACGCTGGGTTTGTCGAATACGAGTAAAAACTCTCGACCCGAGAATTATGGAACATAGATAGGACAAAATTCATTTTTCGAGCCATATGGAGGGTACCAATGTGTACTCATTGTGTAAAGACAGTTAAGTTTTAAAAGAGTGGAGGAGGTAGGAAAAGAATGAATCATTCCAGTAGCGTCAACGTCGAAAATTCCATTTAGCGGAGGAATGAGAAATCGTCCCTTACTGTTGACGGATTCTATGGAACACCCATTCATAAGAGATTTCCTTTGAAAGGTGGGAAAAGACGACGGAGAAAGAGACGCCCTGGGGGACCTCCAGTCTGATTGTGGGTGGAGATGAAAAATAATAAAACTCCAAAAAAAAAGGAAGCCTTCAGCCGTGTTTACTTTCAGTTCCTCTGCGGCGTAAAACCCGAGCTCCGGGCACTGGAAAGAGACTGGAACTGTAAACGCACACGTCGGAGGGCTTCTAGAGGTCGTTTATCACGTTGGGGGTAGTGGATTGTTTTGCGGCACAAAGGGCTCGAAAGGACTCGACGAATGGGGGAAGAGGTCACATCCAGAGGAAGGTCGACTGTGGAGAACATGTACCTCGACCAAAACGTTGGTGAGGACCAATAATTGTCCACTCTGCGGACATCGTACGAGAAGTGAAGGAGGAGTAGACTTGAGCGGTAGCCATCGTTTTACGCGATGGCATGATATTGACAATTTATCGCCCCTCTTTGGTGGACTTGAGAATACCAAACAACAGAATCTAGAGATAGAAACAATAATCAATACCCGCCCATTCAATCGAGTTCATAACCTAACCTAACATAATTTTTTTTAGCGATTTAATTATTTCTTTAAATAATTAATTCTTTCTTTAATTCTTTCAGAATACCAGAGAACTCTCTGACAATAACTCTGGCGCCGTAAGTTAAAACCACCTATCTCCATTTTGACATTTTATGTCTTTACTCTGGCACCCTTTCCCTCAGATCACGTCAGAACACAAGCGACAGGCGGGCCACTACGTCAGACGCACCTATGACGCACGAGCCTATGACGTCAGACGGCTGGCCGGAGGCCAGCTAGTACTCAGAGCTTATGACGCACGAGCGTATGACGTCAGACGGCTGGCAGGAGGCAAACTTGTACGTCACAGCCTATGCCGTAAGAGCCTATGACGTCAGAGGGCTGGTTGGCTAGGTGATCGGGTTTTAATAAGCCTCTGGAATTCCGCGCCTTCATTTTGCATTCATTTACATCTTCATGTTGAAAAATCCTTCATCTTGTCGCTAATTTTGGTTTATTATCTTCGATAATGAACCATTGGAATCGCCCAAAGAAAATTTTTTTTTAACCCCCCCTCAAAATTTGTTGGTTTACGTTTCAAGATACGTAGATTCAGAAAATCGAATAAAAAAAAATCCGTCCGTCCGCCGTACGCCGTACGCCGTACGCCGTCCGCCGTACGCCGTCCGCGCCACTTTGCCCAGTTAGCGTTGAGTTAAAATTACGAAATTTTTTTTATGGGTTTCGACCAACCCCACAATGGTCCTCGAAACTTTTCAGAACCCTAGGTCAAGGGGAAGGGGTTCAAAACAAATTTTGAAAATTTGAAAATCTCATATCTCGAAAAATTCATATAGAACGGTATGTTTTTTATTTCATATTTAGATAGAGTTTGTTCCGTAGAATTTTTTAAGACCATCCGCAGCTTTGTAGGACCAGCCGTTCGTTCACAATGACGGCTCAAAGATTGTGCCTCACAACACGATCGTGACTCAAACTGTTGAAATATAGGTCCATTTTCATACTAACAAGCTCTTTGGAACATCATATGGTTTAAGTGATGTTGAGTTTGTTGTTCTGAGGTGCGTTTCGTGCTACTGAAATGAAGGTAATTTCGAATGTTTGTTGGTAGGTACTTCTTTTATAGAAAAATTATTACCGACGTAGTATTAAAAACCCCAGAATTATATCGTATTAATTTATCATAATAATTATTATGATTAATTATTAATAATAATTATTATTAATAATAAATACGAATTATTAATACCTATCAATAAATTATAATAATTTTCACTAGGTACTTGATAAAATTGTTAATAATTAGTGATAATTGATAATAATAATTAATCTAACATTTAGGATCTTGACATTTAGACCTAGTGATCTAGACAGAAGGGTGATCTGCACAAGGACGATAATAAACCGTTGTGTCAAGAATTTGCAGAGTTTTTTTTTTCATGTCGAGAAAAATGCAGTTAAGTGAAGAGGGGGGGGGGGAAGATCATCAAACTGGAGATAAGATAAAGTCTTTTTTCGAACTTTTCCAATGGAGATAGGAAATTCTACCTTGGCAGAAAAGACGCGCTACGTCGAGATCTACGCAGCCATGTGCCCAACTCCAAAAAAAATTTTTTTTCTTTGGGCGATTCCAATGGTTCATTATCGAAGATAATAAACCAACACCAAAATGGTCGATAGGGGACTTTGTCTTAGCACGGCAGAACTGCATTAAGGTGGAAATAACTGCATTGAGGTAGAAATTTTTTACCTCACCCCTAGATACTTGTACATAGCCAAATTAATGTTTTTGAGCGGTTTCGATTTTTTCACTGTTTTTATAAAATACTTTTCGCACGCCCAAGACGTCCATGTTCGAACTCAGCCTTGGTAAGGACCGATTAAGTAATGCGGGGGGCGTCTCTACATGAAAATCGAGATATCCTGTCGAAAAGATATCCTACCCATTGGGCAACAAGGCTGGGACCAGTGCTATAAGTACCTACTGTTACAGTAGCCAGGCACTATAATATTACCGATTCCCCCCCCCCCCCTCTGGATACCGCCGCTGAGATGACCAGTGGATAGAGGACCATAATGGACGATATTACAATCGATTACAAGTAGAATCGATTCTACGATTTGGCGAATCTTTATTCTCACTGCTTGAACCAAAATCAAAGGGTTTTCTTTTACAATTGAGTTATTCTGAGTAGATATGTATAAAAAGTCATAACCGAAAAAATATCATAGTTTGCCAAATTTGTCTTACAGGCAGTTGAAGAAACGGAATGTTTTGCCTGTAAGAACACGACAAATTTGGCAAACTGTGATATTTCTTTCGGTTTCGACTTTTTATACATAATATGTACGTAGATATTATCTACTCAGAATAAATATAAAATATTTAAATTTTTTTCTGGATATTCATTTTTCGGATAGACTCATGATGTAACTATTGTAGTGAGGAGCTCTAAATGATAAGAAAGGAGCATTCAACAATGAAAATGAGTGATGACGGGGAATAAAAAGCTGATTAAGACATACAAACTGGTGAGATAGTTGGAGGAATGTGCTCAAGGTTCATGTAGTTTGCCCTCGAAATATACCCAAAGATTGGAACTTCATCCAACAATATTGGCTACAGCTATGAGATTTACCGCATACTGAGTGCCTCACAGATGGTATATAAGTTAATAGTGAAAAATGGCAGCTTATGATCAATTATCATCCCATTCCGGGGTACTAGGGCAGTTTATAATGACTAGTATCTATGCTAAAATAAATGCACGTTTGAGAAACTTGATTTGATGAGCTTTCAACAATTTACAAAGAAATGTGGGAGCTGTAGAACAAATAGAAGCTTTACGTAGCAGAATTGGCTCGACTAACTCGTGTAATAGTTTCTCTGTGATCAATGGTGCCCAAATACCCTACAAGCACGAAACGTTAGTGGACTATCGAATAAATAAACTTTACAGGGATGGAAAAGGGGGCCTACGAAGAGGGATGTCGGTAAGCTTGTTGGTTATTCACATAGGCCCCCTCCACTCAGTCATTATCGAAAATGTCAACAATAGGATCCTTCTGATCTCTGAAGGTTTGGCCAAGCACTTTTTGATGTCACTCTACCAGGAAAAATGAAGATAAAAGCGAAAAAAACTGTTGACGTCAGAATGTTGAGTTTATCCTTGCAAAAAAGTGCCGTCAATGGTTTGCTAATCGCAACTCGAGAAAAAACTCCCCCTCCCGTTCCACATGAGACGGAATATTGTGCCGACCGCTTCGTGACAGAAAAAGCGGCACTGCCGACCCCAAAAGAGTAAATATGATGAAAATAACGTTTTCGCCGCCATTCGCAAAAATTCGTCGTAAATATTTACCGATGTGAACCCCGTTACCGGTTCGAATATAGTACGCCAAACAATCCTGTAGAATAATATTTTTTTTTGACGGGGTTCCCGGTAAAGTACTGGGACTTGGGGACCGTGGTGAACGGGATAAGGGGAGAGGAGCGGATGAAGCCACCGAAAAGGTGAAACGTATTCGAAAAAGCTAAATCGGCATGCTCTGGGGAATGGGCGTAAAACGCAAATATTGTCATAGGGCGTTCTTCGGAATGGAATGGGGAGAAAATACGATAAAAAAAAGAAGGTGGCAAAGCTTCGTACTTCTAGGTGTTACGTATCGCTCTTGTGGAAAACCACTAAACAAACACAGGAAGTGTTAAGTTTCGGCGCTTCTTGTCCTTTACCTTCATTTCAGTTTCTTGCGTTCTTCGGCCTATTGTATCCTTAAAAATGGGTGTATCGCATCGATTGAATCGGCTTTATCTACATCGATGACCATTGCCGAAGGGTTTTTACAAAGTCCCTTAAGACTAACATATAAATATTACATCATTTTCGTGTGGATATAGAGTGAAGTTGCATAGAGTCTTGCAGGACCGTCATAAACATGCCACGGACAAGCTATAGCTGGGTTAAATGTAAGATGAGAATCCCTTTTTGATGACTAGAAATAATCACCTATTTGTGATATAATTCGACAATGAGGTTAAACTGCAAAACTTTCCTCCTCCACTCAGCTCCATACCAACAGGAGAATAATAACTATGCAGCATGGTACATAGGGCGAATCAAGTACGAGTATTAATACAACGAAATAAAACTACGTAAAACGTTTAAATTCACATTTCGCAACTTTATATAACATTCAGTGTAAAACCACATCATAATTATTATTATCATCGCTTGAGCTCGTACTGAAAAATGACCAATCGATTGGAAATAGAAAACGCTACCAACTCTTTCACAGAGGTCTATTATTATCTGTACACCCGTCTGTCTAGATCACTGTTCTGTAACTTCCACAAATATACAAAATAAATTGAATAATGAGGTAAAATATTGTTCATTCGTTCGAGACAGACGATATTTAACTAAGTAAATCAAAGTCTATTCTAATTTTGTATCCTTCTAAACTTTGGTAGTTTAATCAAAGTTTTGGAGCTGTAGCGATTTGACAATTCCAACCCCCATTTCACACTCCTTCCAATCCAGTAATTATAATTTTTTGGTTTATTGCAATCGAAGAAGGAAACAAAATTAACCCCCCCCCCCCCTCAAAATTTGAAGGTTCACGTTTCAAGATACGTCATTCAGAACATCGAAAAGAAAACTGCGAATTCTTGACACAACGGTTTACCTACTATGTTCTTTGTGCAGATCACCCTCATGTCAAGATCACTAAATGATAGATTAACTAATAATTATTATTATGAATTATCATTAATATTATGGTCAGTTATTATTAATAATATTTATTATTATTCACTAATAATAATAATTATATACTTATTCATCTTAATAATTATTTATTAGTAATAATTATTATTAATATTAACTGCCCTTTTGGAAAACTAGTTATAATTGTCCGTAGTAGTTTGTATTTCGGGTTTTGAGACGAACATCAGAGCACGAACCAATTGAGCCGAAATAGTGAATCCACTTCCACACTCTCAAATCTGTAGCTAGTGGTTGTTGGAAGAGAAGGGATGCGATAAGATTAGGGGTTTTCACTGAGAAAAAAGATGTTCCCCGTGAAATCAATTCAGACAGGGGAGGCTTTGCTTCCCCAGGCACCCGAGACTTTAGCCTCCCATAGGGATCCGATGGTACATACAAATTTAACGGGTGACAGGAACTAACAAGGCTATTTATAAACATTATCTTCCCTTGGGACCCTTATGATTCCACTCCTCTGCCACATGATTTAGGAATCGTCAACCCCGTTTGAGGCGGTAGGTTTCGGTTATCAAGAAGTGCGATTTGGTTGAAACAGAGTTACAAGCGCGTAAAAGTAAATCCCACTTTATTGAGTTACAAGCTCCACCTACGACACCCCCTTACGCTACATATTGTTATAGTTGGGCTTATTAGATACATAATAATATATTTACGATTCAGCACAGTACACTTATTGAATGACACATCTATTGGTTAATTTGTAAATCAATCATACAAACGTATTCATGTTATTGAACGCGTTTCTCTTTGTTGGATAAACTTTTTTCCGATTGTCATCTTCTTTAAACCGGTAGCCGCAGGGTAAATGTTTTCCTACAGTGCAATGCTGACCGAATGGACTTCTTTTCCATTTTGGTTAGGCCTTGGCGCGGTTATTTAATAGTTTTCTCGGCGTAGAAGCCTTTCAAATTACAATGTGCACTTCCAATCGGTACGCTTAAAGTCCTATTGTGTGTCGTCGAATCATTCCATTTCGTTAGTTACTCTCTTGTAACGCTCAGTGTATGCAACTTGAGCCCTACCCCGTGTATCTATGACAAAACACCGTGTATTTCCAAACCTACTCGCTTTAATGAAGCTCAACTGCAACTTTAGCATTCGACGATCATACGTATTTGGAAGGAACAGAACATGAGTGAATGATATGTAATGGATATAGGCGATGAAGCCGTTGTGGACGGAGGGAGAAGTTCCGTATGAAGTTGGTATGAATCTACTGAACTAAATAAATAAATAATAACGTGATTACTTCATCATACCGGAATACAAGATCCTAAATGTCTCCTAACAACTAAATGTCTTCCTGAGAAATAAGCTGATGTGTAGTTAAACATGAAATATCATTTAGTAGTTAGCGTTTGAGTTGAGAACAAAATAACTTCACTGCTTCTTTGTCCTACCCCCCTTTATAAACTGATTAACCCCCCCCCCTTGCTTTGTTGATTAACTCTGGTAGGTTTATTTATGTTAGGAAATATCATCACTCCAAAACAATGGCTATGAGAGTTACGACTTCTGTTGGACGAACTATGTTCAGCCATTATTATACCTAAAGGCTTCGTACGTACCTCGTGGGCCCTGACTTCACAATGAGGTGAGACTCTAGTTTATAACATTCGCACTCAAACTTTAGGTTTCATGTTTATGGAGTATAAGACGGTTGTTATGCGGCGGGAGGCGCAAACTTCCAATAAGAAGTTGCGTGCTCGGAACTTCAGTCTCGAACAAACCCATTTGATGGCGTTTGAGCATGAGAGCCTCTCTGAGGTCTCGATCACTCGGCAACAATTACCGTTTTAATTACAGATTAATTAATCGGAAGTTTGAAGCCGTTCACCGAAACGGATGCATCTCAACTCCTGTCGTTCTGTGGGGTAGGAAACTGCAAGCAAGGGTACATTTAATTAACCAACTAAAATGCCTACTGTGGCGAGGGTCGCCCTTTGAACGTGATTTCTTCGCGTGTCTGTGTACAAATAAGGCCCTTCACCCTCGTCAATCTGCAGTTAATGGTTTCCAGCCACTTGGGCCTCTCCGAGAAAGTATGTTCTAACTCTTGTAGCTTGGTATCCGTAAAACGGTAATTTATGAGTTGATGACCTTGGACGTATATTGGTGTGTTGTCCACCTGAAATTTACTGACGTAAATCTGCATCTGATGAGACTCTCAACTGAAAACCTTATTATACGTTTGTCATTATAGCATAGTTTCTCATTATACTCGTAGCATAGTTTCTGCGTGGATCTTTGGGCATCTACATGTCGAGTTGTCTCCAACACAGTGCCTCTTCAGATTCCAGCAGTAGTCTGCCATCATTGATGCCATCTTCGTTCATACCATTGTTCCATCAATATAACATCCTGGTGGAAACGCTCGCCCATTTCTTCATTCTTCATTCTCGCACATTCCCCCAATTTTCAGGAAAAAATCCTAAATGCGACCGAGGGAACTGAAGTTTTACGCTCATGAGACACCCAAGATCCAAGGTGTGTCAGCAAGTCTTCCACTAATTCTGTTATTTCCGAAAAACCCGGTCACAATTTATCCAAGCATTCTTTTCAAGGATGCTAGAGGCAGTGGCGGATCTAGCTTTAGTGTGAGGGGGGGGGGGCGAAATACACTAACCGAGGGGATTGGGGGGTATGGAATAGCCCCAACTGGGAGGGGGGTCCGCCCCCCCCCCCCCGGAAATGTGGAAATTTTTGAAGCAAAATGGGTAGTTTTAGGCAGTTTTAGCAGTTAAAATGTGAATTCAAAGAGACATAGATTCTGTTATATTTTGGAAATTAAAGGTGAAGCACCCCCAACCCCAACTTTCATGAACTGTACCTAATAAGACAACATTTTTCATGAGAATTGTGCGAAAGTGGTGACTAATATAAATTTTAGATGACAGTGATTGCGCGTCGGAACCGACGGAACTATGATGGTAACATCACATGCGCACCAAGGAGGTATCACCTGCCTAGCCCACTCAAGCTTTTCTTCAAGCTACTTCTTATATGATATTTTTACTTGGACTTCCTCAATTACTTCAGTAGGTACATAATATGTATAATACAGTATATTATACATATTATATCATACCGATTGATACAGTATAATATTATTATACTGTATCAATCGGTATGAATGATGAATTTATAAATGTTTACTTTACTGCTAACGTAAATTATTAAAAACAGTTGTACATTTGTTAATTTAGAGTATTTAATTGATTGTTTGAAGTATACTTAATCAATATAACTAATTTATCAAGGTCTAATAAACTATATAAATGTTAGAGCAGTTTATTTTATTTTGTCTAATATTACCTACCTACAATAGATTACACGAATAAAAAATGTGAATTTCAGTGGAAAAAAAAGGAAAAACTAACAATTCTTTCCAAAAAAGAAAAACTATGAGAGTAAAATCCATGAAAAATCAGGGCTCTAAAATAGACGATAAGGAATTAAGTGTGACAGTGTGACACAAATGATTGGATGTAATGTGTATTTACTCTTACATTCAGCACCACATTTAAAAAGCCCGAGGGGGGGGGGGGGGTAGCCCCCTTCGCCCCCCTTATGGATCCGCAACTGACTGGAGGATACTCAGGTCTAAGAGCGGATGGCACATTTGGGTACTCGATGGATTTCTTGTTCTTTGTCGAAACCCCCAAAAGATTGATGATGCAAAAAAAGCGTTCATTGAAATGAATGCTGAGCGCCCTCCATACCATTGGAAAGCCACAAGGTTTGTCCTAGTCCCCATGTCTCACACAAAATGTCCAAAGTACACATTCACCTCAAATTAAATTTTTTTAGGAAGAAATTTTCTTCCTATTATTTAGTCATGTGATGAAGTAAACTATTTGATTTGGAATAGTAACATGATTTAACCAACATACTAAGTAGGTGGTATATGTATTTCGGTTATGAAGATGTTCTTCGACGCCCGATTCTTCAGGCACTTCATTGCATAATTAAATTCATAAGACTCATTGCTTGTCAACAGTTTACATCGAATTTACGACGTTATCTCAGTTGCACCGAGCTCTCCCTCGTTCTTCATCTCAACAATAATAAATCACAAACAGCTCGAAGAAAGCCACCCATCCTTGCACCCTCCACCCACGGAACCCTTAAGTGCTCCCGACAATGTTCACAGTTGCTTCATTCAGACGAAGCGTTGAGTTCCATCGCACTTAGCATCTATCATCTGAAGTGAGACGGGTATTGTGGAGTGGAGGGGAGGACAGGGTGGTAAAGCAGTGGTGGTTTAGGCCTCAGAAAGCGATGATTTACCGAGGTTTCCCACAAGGGCCCCAAAAAGGGAAAACCATCCTTGGTGGATGGTGATGACTTGGAACTGGGAGGAGATGGGGGCTTGATGATGCTGGAGGGTTCTTATTGTTATTACGTGTTCATTCACGGCCGCAATGGATATGGGGTTGAGGGTGAACATTATGAAATGAATCCTTGGGTCACAATGGAGGTGAGCTAATTCATTTCGTCGAAAAGGTTGCACTCTCCATCCCGATCTTTTCCACCTTCCAGCACCACCCTGATGGGTACGGTTACTGAGGGCGCGTGTTCTGTCCGAAATCGATGCAAGACACCAACGCAACCCAGTTCTTGAAAACCCAATGTTGAGAGGTAGGCGAGGGATGTTGAAAAAATATTGATATATCGAAATATCGATATTTTTTGCCGATATATCGATATTTTCCCTCGATATTTTTTTGCTCGATACGTCGATACATCGATATAATTTTTCAAACATCGGTCACCGATATATTTTTTTTCATAACCTATAATGTTAGAACGTCAACCTGACACACCTCAACCTTTGTTTGTTATTTTTTCAGTTTCGCTTGTTTTCGCCACCAGCAGTATAGAAGAGTGAAGTGCTTTGTTTTTAGAGTCTTTTTAGTTTAGTTTTTAGTTAGTTAGTTTCATAGTTTTAGCACGGGGGAGCACATTAAACAAAAAAGTTTTTCTCAAGAGCTTATTTATTTAATTTATGGATTTAAAAATCCCAGTACTTATTAGATTCTAATAAGTACTGGGATTTTTAAATCCACTTGCATTATAATATAATACAGGTGGATTTAAAAATCCCATATTATATGATATTATACTATTAAGTAAAAAATAAGGGTAGAAGTTAAGGTATTATATTAAGATATTATATGATGAAGTTAGCAGTTAAGAATAGAGGGTAGAAATGCTGCAGCGGTCAATAGATATCTGTGAAGTAGGTACGATGTATTTTCAATAAAATAACTTTGTATTTTAAATAGAATTGATAATGAAGTATTTTTCATTTTATTTTAAAGCGCATTGTCGTTTGTTCTTTAACAACGAAGTGGTTCTTGTGGTTGACTCTCCATTCCGATAAAAAAGTGTTTTTGTTCAGTGATGTTAAAAATGTATCGATATATCGATATTTTTGCGCGATATTTTTTTCTATATAGGTATATCGATACTTTTTCCCGATATCCACATCCCTAAGGTAGGCAACACTGAGAAAAGGAAGCTACTGATCTCGGTCCAAAATGATTAAAACTCAAATTTTCGAGAAAAGAATTGTATACCAAAATCCGTTTCAGATCATCCGGAATTCACTGTCAAAAGAGACCAAAAATTATATGTTGCGGCCAACACTCTGTATCATGATGCAGGGAAATGCCGCTAGGTGGCCTATGCCCCTTAATTGTTTCGAAAAGGCTTATCCTATTATTGGGCTGGAGGGGGGCTCAAGATTGGAAGTCAGTTGGTGTCCATCTGTCCTTGAACAGAGTCGAACAAGTATCCTTGCACCGTGAGAATCCTCCAAGTGAAAATTAACCGACCTGTGCCGAAAAAGTTTGAAGTAATCGAGAGTTTCGGGGTAGTTTTTCGCCAATTCGCATTATTGTTCGCGCGTATCTGTAGGTAGGGCTTTCCCATCCTCAACATCCTTCACTGCCCCAAAACCCACCCTCTTTCTTCCACAGTACGCTGCAGCCACCTGCGAATTCGAGATCGCGCCGAAAACTATCAAGGTAATACCCATCTTATTATTGTTCCGGACATTTTGTCCGGTGGTCCTTCGTCCTATTTTTTATTAACTATTGGGGTTTCGTGGGAACCAGCGCATAACCGTTACCCACGGGGGTTTGAGATCGATTTTGGATCGCCCTCACATTTATTGGTCCTTCGAGCCGGATTTATTGGTTTCTTCGAGCCGAGATTTTGCTTATTTCAGTACTTTGTATATCTTGTGTGAATAATTTGTCAATCGGACGATTATTCATAATATACAATTCGCAAGTGCCTAGTGTCTCGGGATATTGAAAACTGTTCGGGTTTTTATATCCACACTAGCGATGGTTTGTGTTCAGTCTTTCCATTTAGATCTATTTAGATGATTTAATTTGGCTTGTAAGGATATGAACGCGCTATCGGAAATAAGCGGGCATTCTCTTTAGACTAGTGGGTTTTTTACACGGGCGATCTCGAGGCAGTTGAGTTGGCGATAGTGAGTTGGCTTTGCACAAAAAATTGCACGTTGTGATAAGGAAAACTTGCAGTAACCGGATCAGGTTTTAGTGGTTATTTGGATGATGAACTTGAGTTAGTTAATCAGTGATTGAGGTTGATATCATCACGATTTGCCCCAGTCATCTTTGTCACTTCGAGGTTCATCGCGGGATACTTGTATTCGACTTTGTCGTGTTTAAATCACGAGTCGATTTCGTTAGGACTGTGATATTGTTTAGTTGTAAGGTCATCAATTCTAGTTGTTATTTGTATACATAAATCTTTATTCGTTTGTTGATCTATTGAAAGATTCTATTCGTAACAGCTAGTCTTGGTATAGAGCCGTGTTCCTAATTTGTTAGTTGTTGGTATTTGATAAATTAGTAACACCTAGTTTTGGTTCTACTTGCATAATTTATTAGTTGTTGGTATTCAATTCGTATAGGTGTTTTTAGTCAGCGAATGTGAATACATCGATCGTTTATTCGAACAAGTTCGAATAATAAAAGAATGATTTTTTTGTAACGTCTAGTCTTGGTATAGAGCCGTGTTCCTAATTTGTTAGTTGTTGGTATTTAATAAATTCGTAACACCTAGTTTGGTTCTACTTGTATAATTTATTAGTTGTTGGTATTCAATTCGTATAGGTATTTTAGTCAGCGAATTTGAATACATCGATCGTTTATTTGAACAAGTTCGATTAATTCTTTTGTAACATCTATTCTTGGTATAGAACCGTTGGTCGTGTTCTACTTGTATAATTTATTAGTTGTTGGTATTCAATTCGTATAGGTATTTTAGTCAGAAAATTTGAATGCATCGATCGCTTATTCGAACAAGTTCGATTAATTCTTTTCGTAACATCTAGTCTTCGAATAGAGCCGTTGTTCCTAATTTGTTATTTGTTGGTATTTAATAAATTCATAACATCTAGTCTTGATATAAAACCGTTGTTGATTTTCTACTTGTAAAATTTATTAGTTGTTGATATTCAATTCGTATATATTTTAGTCAGCGAATCTGAATAAAGCGATCGTTTGTTGGTACAAGTTCGAATAATTCTTGGTACTTTTCTCCAGTTTTTGTTTTCATTCCGTATATATAATGGCCGGAAAGGTTCGATCCAAAATTTTGATGGCTAAAATAGCCCAACTGGAAAGTCGTTTGAAAGCAATCTTGGGGAATTCGAAGAATATAGTCTCTGCAAATCGCGCCTTTTTCATCACTCAGGCCGGCTCCGTGGTGGCTATGAGAAACGAATATATAGAAATCGCCTCACAACTTGAAGAGGTCCGAATGGAGATGGATGACAATTATACACCAAATTTGAGTAGTGTGTCGGCATTTTTGGACATGGCTGACGAAGTGCAGACGGCACTTAGTGAGATTCTTAGAGAAGAAAGGATTTCAAATAGGAGTCAGGTGAATGATACCGTTCGATCAGAACCAGCCTCTTGTAAGGTAAAGTTGGAACCGATCAAATTGATGAAATTCGATGGTTCTTTCGAAAATTGGGTTCCATTTATTCAGTCATTCACGGATCTGATTGACAAGAACGACTCACTTTCCGATCTTCAAAAGGTGAATTATTTGGTTTCACATTTGGAGGGTAGTGCCAAGAGCATCGTAGCCGGCGTTCCTCCTACCGAAGAAAATTTCCCGATGTTGTTAGACACGTTGAAGAAGCGATTCGAAGACAATCGGGCGCTGGGTCATTATTATTTGGACAAATTGTTGAATTTTAAACCCGTTCCTCAAGAATCGGAAAAGGGGTTGAATATATTTTTGGAGGGGTTCGTCGGATCGGCAGCGATGCTGAGAAAGTTGAAGATTGTTGATCTTTTCGATTTTTTCCTATTGCACATCGCGGGAAAAAAGTTGGACTCTGAGACTTTACGACATTTTGACATGGAATATCGGCATGAAGAAGTTCCTAAATTTGAAAACTTGGTATCGTTTGTTCAGAGTCAGGTCAAGATTTTGGCTCGTTCAAATAAGTCGATACAACCCTCTTCTTCACATCATAGAACAAATGGAGTAAATAAGAGTCCCCACGTTCTAGTGGCGCAACAAACCACTTCACCAACGCCTAGATTTGGCAAAATTGAAAATTGCTCCTATTGTAGAAAATCAACTCCTCATCCGTTGCATCAGTGCCACTTTTTTCTGAAGTCCTCTCCTAGACAACGATATGAATTCGTCAAGAGGATGCGACATTGTTTTAGGTGTTTGTCGAAATCGCACTTCTCTCGGGACTGTGATTCGCCTTTAAAATGTTCGCAGTGTGATAAGAGTCATAACAGTTTGTTGCATCTTGGCAACAATCGTTCTTCGCCCTCGACGCCTGTCCCGTCAGCATCTCGTGTCGCCGTGTCTCCAGGAGCTACAGTGTCTCTTACCTCGGCAGCTTCGAGTTCACAGCGCTCTAGTTTGGTTTTGTTGGCTACTGCCCAGGTTCATATATTTGATCGCCATGGGAATCCAGTGGTATGTAGAGCTGTGCTGGACGGAGGATCACAATCCCACTTCATTACAAAGGCCTGTTGCGATCGATTAGGACTCACTACACGACCTCGGCACTCGGTTGTGAAATGTCTGGGGAAGGGTACTGCTCCAATTCGGGAAGAAGTATCATTCACATTTCACTCGAAGGTGCGTCCTGGTGTGAAATATCCGGTCGATGCCCTAGTAATGCATGAATTGACAGAAAGTATGCCTGCTGTTCCAATTAGCTCGAAACGCTTGTCACACCTAACGCCTCTGGAACTGGCTGATAAATCCTTTGATGTGCCAGGGCCAATCGACTTGTTGATTGGTGCAGCCTTGTGGCCTGTGATTGTTGGCACAGGTAAGGTGGAAGGTCCTGCTGAGACCCCGTTTGCTTGGGAGTCGTCACTAGGCTGGTTAGTTATGGGTCCGGCTCCAGTTTCGCTGTATGGTCGAGCCCCCAGCTCCTTCTTCGCAGCAGTTGTGGATGACCTCCCTTCGGCCTCAAACTCGGATTCACATGATGGGAAATGTGAAAAGCACCTTTTGCAAAATTTACAGCAAAATAGTGATGGTGGGGTCGGAGTATCGTTGTCCTCTAGAATGCCATCCTCGTTGCTCGGCGAATCGATGAACTCGGTGACTGGGAGATCTCTGTCAATAAAGAACCGATTGTTGAGAACTTCTCAGATGCACCAACAGAACTTTGATGGGATGAAGCTGTATTCGGAGCAGGAGTACATATCGCCGGTCTCGGAAGATAAATTGTTCTTAGATGGAAAGTCTCACTTTATTCCTCACCATGGTGTGGTTAATTTGGAAAATAGAAAAACGCCACTTCGCATTGTTTTGGATGCGATTGGGCCAGCGAGCACCAATGAATCCTGGATCGGAGTTTCATTCGTCGGTCGTAAGTTCCAGAAGGACCTCAGATACTCAGCAAATGAATTTGTAAAGTTGGATGAAGAGGTTCGTCAGTTCCAGAATCTCCGCTTAGACAACGATAATTTGTGCTCATAGATTTAAAAAAAAAATTGTTTATTTTGTTCCTAGTTTTTGAAAAATTGTGTATTGAAATTTGTAATTGAATTGAATTGAATTGTAGTTGAATTTGTAGTTGAATTGATAATTGTATATTGAAATTTTGTTAGAAAGTGTCACCTTGTGCTGACTTCATTGATCGACTTCTGAAATTGATATTTCAGGGTGGGAGTATGTTGCGGCCAACACTCTGTATCATGATGCAGGGAAATGCCGCTAGGTGGCCTATGCCCCTTAATTGTTTCGAAAAGGCTTATCCTATTATTGGGCTGGAGGGGGGCTCAAGATTGGAAGTCAGTTGGTGTCCATCTGTCCTTGAACAGAGTCGAACAAGTATCCTTGCACCGTGAGAATCCTCCAAGTGAAAATTAACCGACCTGTGCCGAAAAAGTTTGAAGTAATCGAGAGTTTCGGGGTAGTTTTTCGCCAATTCGCATTATTGTTCGCGCGTATCTGTAGGTAGGGCTTTCCCATCCTCAACATCCTTCACTGCCCCAAAACCCACCCTCTTTCTTCCACAGTACGCTGCAGCCACCTGCGAATTCGAGATCGCGCCGAAAACTATCAAGGTAATACCCATCTTATTATTGTTCCGGACATTTTGTCCGGTGGTCCTTCGTCCTATTTTTTATTAACTATTGGGGTTTCGTGGGAACCAGCGCATAACCGTTACCCACGGGGGTTTGAGATCGATTTTGGATCGCCCTCACATTATATGTATCTACCGATCTTTAGTCAGACAGCACTACATATGAGTCACACTAAATAAACCTAATTCACACTCATTATATAATATATAATGAGTGTGAATTAGTTATATAATATAATATATATAATATTAACTCATATATTTATATAATATAACTCATTATATAATATTATTTAAGTATGTGGCATTCCGGACAACTCTCGATAAAATTTTTATCGAGAGTTTAATTTAATCGATTTAATTTATCGATTTAATCGAGATAAAAAGTTCAAATTCGCACAAAAAATCTCTCTTAGCAATCGAAAGGCTAAGTTCGTAGGTGGGTAAAATCGGGCCACTCTAAGAAGGGTTTTGGAGAGTTTTAATGGAATTTCATCAGTCCCTCACATACCCTCTCAGTCCCTCACTCGGCCAATCAAGGTAAAATGCAATTTAACGCAAAACTACGAATTTTTGTGAAGGACTTCTTAAAGGAGTCTACCTGAACCGAATTACATGTACAGTACAATAATTGTATACAATTATTGTACATCAAATTTCCTTACGGATTATTTCGTAAGAACTATTGGTTATTATCTTCGATAATGAACCATTGGAATCGCCCAAAGAAAGAAATTGTTTAACCCCCCTCAAACTTTGTTGGCTTACGTTTCAAGAAACGTAGATTCAGAAAATCGATTTTCCATAATCGCTCATTTCAGATACGGAAATTCAAATTCAGGCACTTGAATAGTAACGATATTAACAGCAATCACACCAAATTGTAAATTTCATCCCTTCGATGTAGAAAATACTTGATTACTCACGATTGTGGTGGTTTTGATCTACATATCCGAAGACGAGGCACTGGAATCTACAGAACGTTCGATTTCCCCACTACACGACTCACCACCGTCTTCGAGATTCGGACTCCAACTGAAAACGGTTGTGGATTAGGGATGGGTATCGATGTATCGATGTTTTGTTCATCGATACCCATCCCTATTGTGGATATTCAATAAATGAAAAAGGGAACCAGCCAATGAGTGACCAGCTTTCGTATGGCGTGATTTTATTTACCTAAGTTTCCAAGAAACGAACAATACTCGTGTATACTCTTCTGTCATCTTCGTTTTGTTGTTCATGATTGAATTTCCAAGAATGTTAGGACCCCTCGACGAAGAAAACAGGTAGTTGATTCTCGTTGGTTTGCTCCCTTCTGCTTCTCTCGTGTGAATATTCAAACCCCAAGATTCAATCTAGTAAACTGTTTATAACTTTTTGCATTACCTGTTTTATGTAGGTAATTTATATATATACTATATTTATATTTATATTATATTATATACTAAATGGGCCAATCGGCCTTTGAACAATAAATGTCTTTATTATTATTATTATTGTTGTATTATTATTATATTATTATTATTATCTTCTGCATAGGTGCCGACTACTCCCTAGCCCCCCTGCTCGAGGGGCTTAGTTTTATGTATTAAAACTTCATGGACTTCATAAACATATCGGTCGTGTACAATGAAAATAAGTTTTTTCCAAATTAATTAAACGAAGTGTGTAACGTCAAAATTTTATTTTTCATTAATATTTTTGTAATTCGAATATTTCACCAAAACAGCTCGGCGTCCTTTTGTACCAAGTAGTGTAAATTATTATTAATTATTATTATTTAATTAATATTAAATTTCGATTTTCTGAATCTACGTATTTAATTAATATTAAATTTCGATTTTCTGAATCTACGTACCTACTTATAATTATTATACGTAGATTCAGAAAATCGAAATTTTGAATTGAAAATATCAAAACTCGAAAAATTCAAATGGAACGGTGTACTTTTTAGTTCATAATATGAACTAAATATTATTTAGTTAGAGTTTATTTTTTAGAATTTTTTAAGACCATCCGCAGTTTTGTACGACCAGCCGTTTGTTCACAATGAGGGCTCAAAGTTGGAGCAGATCGAAAACCGTCAACATGAGAGTGAACCGTGATGCAGCCTGTCGGGGGACAATTTTCAAACTGGCTCAGCTGATTCAAACAACACACGGTTTTCAAATATCGAGTTAATAAATAATATTTAATAATAATCATTAATAATGCAGCATAAAAAGTATTAATAACCAACAATAAATATTAATAATTGACACTACTTGGTAATAATTATTAATAATTAATGATAATTCGTAATAATAATTAATCTATCATTCAGTAATCTAGACATGAGGGTGATCTGTACAAAGAAGATAATAAACCGTTGTGTCAAGAATTTGCAGAGTTTTTTTTGTCTGAAAACGCATTTATATTAACGAAAAAAGAAAGAGTAGTACAAGTTAGCTCAAATCTATTTCTGAATTTTTTTTCGAAATGAAACATTTCCAACTGGATAAAACTTCGGTTACACCTGGTAGTCGGTGGTAGGTTAGTAGTTTCACTGTACACTAAGGTGATTTCGTGTAGGGCGTTCTCTCCTCAAACTGTTGATGATCTAAACAGGTTCGATTTTGCAGCGTTCCCCAATATACCCGGATTTCCCTGAGAAACCACGGACGGTCTCTACCGTCCAAATAAATTATTCTTCAAGAGACGTATTTCTGGCAAACCCTCATTAACGACGGACCGGGAACCTCCCGTAGCTTCACCGCGAATGAATAATACATTATCCAGGTGAAATTTTCAATAGCCCTTTTCACAGCTTGTCCCCCAACGAACCCTTCTTCGAGAGCACCATCAACAACAAGACCCGAAAGGAAATACATTGTCAAGAGAAAAACCGCTGGTTCCGCGTTTCCTTTTTTTATGATTCCTGTATCGAAAAAAGGTAGCGCTTCTGCTTCTTTTTGAAGAGTTTCTACCTCTGGAAATAGGAATTATACGGACGGTAAGGTAAAATGGGAGGAGAGGAGAAAGCTCACAAATAGACTCAGAATAAGATGTATTCCGGATGGGATGGATTCAGGAGCTGCGTCCTAATTTTATGGCTGACGTGCTAAATCTTCGGTAGTCGTCGTTCGGGTGGTTTTTTGGCTCATACCTATACAGGTAATGATGATAAATAAGGAACACGTGTCTACGAATTTCCATTTGAGGCGTTCTTAGCATTTTGGACTTTCCGTGGAAATTAGGTTAAAGGTTCTCGACCACTGGTATTCTAAGGAGTGATGTTGGGAGTATCGAGGGTTGGTCCAAATAAAACAATTTTTCTAGGCCGACGTTTCGCAATAAATGTATTGCATCTTCAGGGCTACAAACAGAGGAGGAATACACAGGTGGAATGAACATTGGTATAGAAACATGGCTTGCTTGCACATCTTGTTAGAAGATGAGCCATGCCACCACCAACCAACCAACCAACCAACCTTAGTGTTACACGAATTAGCGTTACTCATGTTGTTGTGATAGTCCATGTCGAGTGTACGAATTGTAAATTAAATAAGATAATACGAATATTGTTTATTATTTACTTGAAACATGGCGCAGTCGGTAGGACGTGGGAGAAAGCCTCGGTGTTGGAAATTGCTGATAGTCCTAGGTCATACTTGGTGCGTGCTGACAAGGGAGGAGTTTATAGGAGAAATTCTTCTTTCTTAAAAAAGTTGTTGGAACCTTTCAACCCTTGCTCTTCAGCAACCATTGTAGCTCGTCCGGAGCTGGTGAACTGCAGTAGTTATCCAAGGCGCTGTGACAGACACAGAAAACCTAAGGATTTTTCAAATCACGTATGTTGAGATTGTGAATTGGAAATGTTGGATTGATTGTCAGATTTTAATCTAAAGGTTTTCTACCTAGTTGAGATTGTGAATTTAGATGTCTACCTACTTGTTTTTTATGTATGTTCTTATTAACTTGTTAATGTATGTTAATGTATGTATGTTCTTATTAACTTGACGAATATTATTAGAACAATAAAAGCGGAGCATGTTAGAAGATAAGCCATGCCACCACCAACCAACCAACCTTAGTGTTACACGAATTAGCGTTACTCATGTTGTTGTGATAGTCCATGTCGAGTGTACGAATTGTAAATTAAATAAGATAATACGAATATTGTTTATTATTTACTTGAAACACATCTTACTAATATCTATTACTTATTTCTTATATTACTTACTTACTAATGACTATTATCTACTTATCAAAATTTTGTGGTTGTTCCATAGTGAGAATTACCTTGGGAAAGTGTGGGAGCTGTTTAGAGTGGAGGGTTCATAGCGGGTAGGTAGGATCGTCAGAGTCCCAACTATTGAATAAGATGTGAGTATGAATATGTCGCTTCTCCGTATAATAATATTATGAATATGTCGCTTCTCTGAATATGAATATGTCACTTCTCCGTGTGCTCTTTATCAGTAACCCAATAGATGCAATATGTGAGTTGCCCTATAGTGTTTGTGCCCTTCCACATGCATACTGCAAGTAACTGTGATTCTTAGTATTCCAACCTATTGCTTCAACATTCAACTTTCACAAGGTAATTCTCACTATGGAACAACCACATAATTTTGAAAAGTAGATGATAGTCATTAGTAAGTAAGTAGATAATATAAGAAATAAGTAATAGATATTAGTAAGGTGTGCAAGCAAGCCATGTTTCTATATCAATGTTCATTCCACCTGTGTATTCCTCCTCTGTTTGTAGCCCTGAAGATGCAATACATTTATTGCGAAACGTCGGCCTAGAAAAATTGTTTTATTTGGACCAACCCTCGATACTCCCAACATCATTTCCGTAGAAAGTCGTATTTACTTATGTCAGCGTACCTACTTCATGAACCATTTTAGTGTTAAACGGTACCTACTCGACTGTACGAGTCGTAACATCTCATTTGCTTCATATCCAGCACTTGGCGAAAGGTCTAATACGGTAAAAGATAGTAATAATAATAATAATTAATATTAGACAATTATTGTCTAATCGCAATTGAGAGCAATAGTCGACCAAAGTTGTTATCATGGTTACACAGAGTTTCATTGAATATGGTAGAATTAAAAAACTTCCTTCATAATTCTGCTATATCGTTAACTGTAGAATTATTGACACATGTCCTTTTAATTACATACCAAAGCTGGTTTAATTGTAGACATCGGAAGGTTATCGTTACCAGTTGAACTAACTGTTCCAATTACTTTCTCATACACCAGTGGCGAAGCCCACAAGGTGCTAATAAAATGTAGCTCTAACATTATACAAGGTGAAATGGATTCAGGAGAGAGATCCTAATTTTACGACCCTCGTGATAAATCTTGAGTCATCAGGCGGGTTCTTTTCTCCGTTTCCACGTACAATAAAATATGCAACGATCGCTTTTCCAGACGGCTGAATGTTACGACTCGAGCTCCCCAAACTTTGATGGCTTGTACCGCGTTATTTTTACACCCGTGCTGGTAGTAAGTGCCGTTTCAACATGATAAAAGGAGAAACGGAAATATCGAAACGGATCTTCTGTTATGTCAAAGCGATAAAAGAATTGAAATGAAACTTCTTAATGAGAGCAGCTGCATCCGAACCTGATTCATCGTGTGTTCTCTTTTCATTATGATTCGCACAAAATATCATATTAATATACTGTTCCATCGAAATCAACCATTATACAATTAGGACGATTTCTTAATGGACGAGAACAAAACCCACATGTTCTATAACACGTGAGATACGCTGGGTAGTATTATGAAATACTCATACCCTCTTCGTTGAATTACTAAAAACGTTTCGAATACAGGCATGTATTCGTGCCATCTATCACTGATGAACTGCAGCTTTTACCTATTCCCAATCCTTTGGCCGTGCAGAATTCGAAACTCTTTCATACACCGCCACTGAGAGGAACAGTTATTGCTGGAACATCGAAGTCATACATATATTTCAGATTTCAAAGCGGTACACTGTATCTGTTTTCGAGACCAATTCGGGTGCGCATCTGTTCAACAGTTTGTTTTCCGATAGTTCCTGTACTAATCAACCATTTTATATGAAATAGTACATGTTGACGTCGCCCCCTGTCATTGAAGTTAAAATCTACATAATATGTATTCCCACGCTATCCACTGTACCAGTGGTAACTACAATGTTATATATTTTTTAACAGTACATACGTACCTATACTATTTGCGCATGAGCCGCAGCCACTCAGATTCGCTGTCTTAAACTGAGTACAACAAATAAATTGTACCGAGTAAAAACGACTGCCGATTCATTACTTCACGGTTCATGAACCCGGAATCCAGCTCATCCACTTTTCATCAACCAAGTTTCCCAGGTCGAGAAACACTCTTCAACAGCGGAATACCGGAGACGCTTTACGGCAGACTTTACGGCTTTTGTCATAAAAGACTCCGAATCAGTTTGAGGTTTTGAAAGGGTCTGGTAGTTTCAAAAGCGGGTTTCCATCCATTCGACGGACCTTTCAATTTAATTAGATCTATTTCACTCCATTTCACTCCTCCCAGCCTCTTGAAGGCAAATGATCGGAAAATCACAGGAAATATTATATCCGCGGGATTAATATATGTCCATAAACATGTGTCCCAAACGCGGTTTCAGATAAGGAATTTAAGTAACGATCTTCGAGTAGAATCTAGGAACGCCGTAGCGTTCCGCCTCGCCATGCAAAGAAGTTGAGAAAACGAACGGTACCGAGTGTACGTTTACCGGACGTCACGAAACGCGTTTTCGAGGTATCCATATCTCGGCTCCTATTTGAACGATCAACTTGAAAATTAGTATGGGTCTTCTTGGAGTGGATATTAGAAAGCCCTGAAAGTTTCAAGTCACTAGGTCTAAAGGGAGCCGAGTTACATAACTTCAAAACCCCGGGTTTTCGGCCTTAGCTTGTTATTCTTCTTCTCCTTCTCCTTGTTCAGACAGGCAAGGCTGGAGCCTCTCCACGTTCACTGATTGACTTGACATTTTGCACAGAGCTTCATTTAACCTTGAGGCAGAGCCTTATAAAAGATTTAACCCATTATCTCAACCCAAAAAAGTTTTAGAAACAAAAAAACAGAAACTTTAGGCAAATTCTGTCCAGTTTGACGAGTCTACAGCCTGGGTAAAAGGACCAATCGACTTGAATTTTTTTACATACTTTCTTTATAGCATGGCTCAGTGCCATTTGAACGAAATAACCTTATCTCAACCGCCCAAAAAATAGGGGAAAAAACTGAAATTTTGGCCATATCTCGGCCAAATTGTATTCTTTATTTCAATTCAGATCATTTTTACGATCATTCCGTTCCCAGTAATTAAAAAAAAAAAAAATTACTGAAATCTGAATTTATTCCTTATAGCTCAAATGCTTTAATAAACTGGCGCTAACAGTATGTAAACGTGGAAACAGATCATTTTCAAGACACAGTGATAGAGAAATCAATCCTTCCATTGTATCAATCCGATAGATAATTCATTTGGAACCCAATTCATGTAAGGGAACGCCAAAAACGTTACTAACAGCTGCCGTAATAAGTTGTCCTTTGTGTCCAATCAAGATCTCATTTACTGCTACAGTTGGATCTCAATTGAAAAGGAGTCACCAACTGCGGCTGATTGAGCCGTCAAGCGCGACCCTCGAAATAAGATCCACTAAAAGATCTGAAGACGACGACTGTTCAAATGCACTTGAGCCGGTCGCTCCACCCCCTACTCGAGCTTCTACAATTGGGTCAGTGTGTGCAGCTCTCAGCTGTACTCATAAATAAAGTCGAAGACGTATGTAAATGAAATTAATCGAATCTATAGTATCACAATCATGTGCTAACAGAATCCCACAGCAACGCCCTTTCAGTTTTCACCTCAGTACGAATAATTATTAAATAATTAAACAATTTTGAAAGCGCTCATCGAGAGATTGCTATCAACTCTTCAAAATTTAATTGAAAGCTATAAAAAAAACCAAATGAATATAAATCATACCAATAACTGTTTCATTCCATTCTGTCTAACGACTTATCCCTTATTAATACCACCAATATTATGAAGCCAGTAAATATATTTGGTTCCGAGTCCACTAGGCATGTTAAACATTACAATACTGGAGGATCTAAATAAATACAACAACAGTTATCTCAAATGTTTGTAAGAACTCACATAATACATATTATGTAACTTTGATATCGATCAGGGAATCGAACTCGGGTGGTTTCGCATCAACGCACTAGACAACATCACTTAGCTAACATTTCTAAACTTTGGAGCGGAGAACGCTCTTTATTTAGCTCTTAATTGCGACCAAAACATCATCTTAATCGTAGGTGAGATTTTGATGATGCACAAGGCTAATAGTGATCACAACGGGATAGTGATCAATGATTTAAAAATGTCCATAATTCCAGGCCAGAATAAAGATGTCGTCAAGGACGGTGTTAATTAAAATATTCACTGATCAATAATAATGAAAATTATCAACCCAATAGCAATGAAAAACACAGCCATCCTGATATGTTGACGCGAGCAACGAGTTTCCCTCGAAAACAACAGCTGCTTGAAAATATTTGATAATATTTTTTCTTCAACTCTTTTCCAACTTCACTCTATCCGAGCTTGACTGAAGCGCCATAGTAAAATATAGCACAGCCAAGTTTTTAATTAAAACTTGAATAGCTTCGAGGAAAATGGCGGCAGAAGGTAGGCTATATTCCTAGCTCATCGGATATGAAGTATAAATGTACGTATCACATTGTAGTTTTAAATGAAAACTTCATTCCGCTCCAGCGTTTTCCCAGAGGGTTTGGAATGGGGAGTAAAGTTTTCCCTGGAGTCGGGGGGCAGAAGGAGGGGGCTCAAGCCGGGGCAATAACAAACTGTATATGAGATGAAAAGCTCTTTTCAGAAGCTTTTTCGACCGAACAATGAAGGACGAACAGGGAAATTTTCGCTCCACGCAACATAATGCGAAAAGACGGCGGTCGTTGTCAGACCGAAATGTTCCGGGGAGTTTCGGGGAAAACGCAACATGTGAAGAATGCTCAATTTTTCTCTGTAGTTTAGGTAAATCTGAAAACTGTAAATTTAAGAGCAAAGTACGTAGGAAACCTCCAACACGCTCAACTCGATATGAAATATTACTGAGCGTGGAGTTATTAACTTCCAGGTTATTTGGGTTGTTAAATCACATTGACAGCTTCAAACGGTTAAGACCATTTCAAAAATGCATAATATAATATATTTTTGTTGAAAATGCTCATAATTCATACATTCAAGATTTTGGTGGTGCCGAGAGGCAAAATCGTTGGGAAGAGCGTTAAATTTGCTTTCTTTTCAAAACATAATAAAAATTTCATGAACGAACTTAGTAAGTGAAAATTCACGCCAAAGTGAAAATGTTGTCAGTCTTTCCAACGGTATCCTAAAATTTCATATTACACGGTAAATTAGGGAAGTTATGGTAATATTAGTGAGTTAAGGTCGGAAACACAAAAAATATCTTAGACGTAAAAAAAGTCGGATTTTCAGCGGAGTTAAAAAAAATGTTATGAAACAAAAGTTGTTGAAAATTAGTTGTTGAATCGATTCCTGAAGTTTTTACCATACATACTGGGACACCCTGTAGGTATAACTTCAAATGCTTTCGCTCTTACGTTTAGGTTTTTCGCTCTTACGTAGTACTGCGTAAGAGTAGAACGTTCAACTCCTTCTTCTTCTTGTTCAGACGGTCAGGGCTACAGCCTCTCCACCTCCACCCATTGACTTGGAATTTCGCACAGAGCTTCGTTTCAACTTCAGACAGTGCCTTTTACTCATTATCCCAACCCAAAAGTTTAGAGAAAAAAAACATGCATTTTTGACTAATAATGTCCATTATGACGAGTCGACAGCATGGATTACAGGGCAAATCGACTTGAAATTTTACACAGATCTTCTTTTTAACATGACCTAATGCCATTTGACATACTTGACATGCCATTATCTCAACCCGTGAACATTTTAGGATCAAAAACCTGAAGTTTAGGCTAATTTTTGCCACTTTGACGGGTCTACAGCCGATCATCTCGGAATTCGGTATCGATCTTCTTGGCGTGGATAATCAAAAAATAGCTACATTTTCTACGAAAATTCGCTAAAAGCCCTGAAAGTTTCAAGCCGCTAGACACGTTAAATATCTTTCTTATTTAGATGGTCAAGGCTACATCCTCTTCACCTTGACCGCATGACTTGAAATTTTGCACAGAGCTTCGTTTAACTTTAGCCAGTGCCTATTAAAAGATTCAAGTTCCTAGGTCTAAAGGGAGCCGTATTATGTATATATTCAAAAATCACCACACATATAATATAATATATTATATTATGTAAGTACATATAGAATGAAATTATTAACATTCGGGAAGTATTCACGAAAATATAGAATGACGAAATTGTTGAAAATACAATCAGTGTTAGGGAGACGGCGGTCAGCACTTCAGTCATGAATCGCGTTAATAATGTTGTTCTCTGTATCTCCATTGTAACCATTTTCATCAAAGAGAGAACGCTCCCCTCCATCAAGCGAAAACTGACGTTCGCGAACCATTCCGTTTCTCCCACGTTCACTAAAATGGAGTAGAAAATATCTGAACCCTCATATTTGGAGGCCATTTCCTTGCTCCAGTCTCAAATTATTTAATGATCCGAGTTTTCAAACGTCTCAAACATTCAGTCGATGAAAAAGTAGGCAATGGGGTACTTATTTGTGTATTCAAGCTTCCAACGGCTTTATCTGGGGGAATAAACCGGTTCTTGTAAGATGACTGATGTTGAGGTACCCTGAGCCTTGTTAGTATGTACCTACTTGGATGGGTGGCCACCGTGACATATGCATTTCGTGTGTGCAGTCTAGATAGCGTTGTCACGGTTGGGGAGATTGGTCTCAACACGTTTCTCTTTATCGTTTATCAACTGCACCTTCTATTTCTGTTTTACGTGATTTTGGTTTATTATTATTTTTGAGGCCATCAGAATCAAAAGTGTGTTAACCATTTCTAACTAAATCGGTTTTATACCGTTTTTCACAAGTTCATACAAAGAAATAAACGTCCTGAACGTTTTAATATAGGTCATCTAGTATATTGACCATTCTCAATATCAAAATCGAATAAAAAAATTCATTTAAAAACAAAGAATATCTCTGAAATATAGTATTGGGGCAGTTGAGTGGGAATAAATAAAGGTCCACGCAACACATAAAATCATGTCCTAACGAAAAATGAAAATGATTTGAAAATCGGACAATCTGGAGTCATATACTTACTTCCTATTCGGAAGGCCTCATATTTTGAAGCTCGACAATGTAATATAATTATTAAATAATAATAATATAATAGAATTAGTTCCTAATTTATGATATAATCTCATCCCTGACATAATATGTATATAATATGCATATTATGCACCTCTGGAAAAGGATTCTGTGAAGTGGAAGAGTTTGAGTCGTGCATAGTGATCATTTTCATTGGTTCAAAACTAGTTCCTGAGGTCACATTGGTCGGTGATGAGTGAGACTGTTTTGGAGGTTACTGCCTGGCAAGGACACTCTTTGTGTACCTAGTTCCATTGAAAGCAGTGAAGGGGGAATAGACGGGTTTGCGGTTGATCCAGGAACAGATCCCAATACGCTTCCCTTTCTTGTTCCTTCTATGCCCGGGGTAGATTGGACTTTGCACCCTTCCCTTCCAGCATCGACCGAACTACCTGACCTACAGGGCTGCATTGCCCTTCTGTATTAGCCACCAAGTAATTAGAGCTGCCTTACCAAGCAAAGTCGTTAGAGATATCTTCCTTCCTGCGGTGCCTCCATAGTCCCTCAGCTTCCCCTGTTTATCTCAACAAAAGAAAAGTAACAATAATTAAGGGAGCTTCTTCGTGCCCTTGTCCTCTCCTTTCTCTCAAACTTGGGAGGTTGGAGATTAGATTCGAACTGGGGCAAGCTTCTTGGCGGCGAGGGACAGAGCGAAATAGGATTGTTCTCCTCCTCTACCCTGTATGGGATTGAGTCTGATAAAACTGAAATTATGAACTAATTACCTTATCTTGAAATATGGCCATTCCAATAAAATCATAAGGAAGAAACTCCGTGCTAATTAGGATTCAAAAGAGTTTCACTCTTCGAGTTAAAAATGTATGGAGATGGTTTCAAAATCAATTTAAATAACTCAATTAATAATTATTTATTTTACTCCCACTGTAGTCTATGTTAAACGTGACGGGGCGCGAATATTCTGGGATGGCTTATTGTATGTTTTACAATATTTCAAACTATTGCTTACCGAGAACTGCCTCGATGATGGGTTGGGCACTAATGGCCTCAGCATCCAACACAACATTGAAAGCCGCCCTTGTAATTGTGGTAATTTTTTTTCATTCATTTGTAATTTCAACAAGTTTTCGAGAGGCCGCAAGACGATTGTTTTGCACCCAGTCTCATGACAATATAAATTTATAATAAATGCCATTTATTCAGATTTAAAAAGTGGAAAATTCACTATATTCTACGTCTAGCCGGTTCCTCACTGTTATGATAATCTCGAACCCCACCAGGTGTTCGGCGACACAAGTTACCATTGTGCAATTTCTTCCGTCGATGTTTTCTCTTCAATTATCAGGCTTAATCCGTTCAATAAAGCCTTCCCTAAGGTAGTTTCTTACGTCTATTACACTATCGAACAAGTCTCATCTATAACAACCCCTACTTTGCCGCTAATCCGTAAGCATTCAGTAAGTAAACCGGAAGCATCATGATGCAACTGATTCCGTTCACAAATGGGTTGTGAACTGTACCTACATTCGAGTGTGTACTATGAATATGGTTATCGCCGATATTACACCAACTACTCCATCAATACTAATGTACTGGATGTCAAGCTGCCCTATTAGTATACAGTTAGTGATATGATAATTGCCACCAATAGCTGAGCATATAGGCGTATAAGGTCATTAACATAATATATTCAAGATTTTCCATATTGAGCGAACACTAGGGAGCCTCATGTGACGATTAGAGGTAGACTCAAGGTAGATCATATGATTCAAGGTGGTACTACATTTTATAATAGTACTTTGGGTACGAAAATACTTTACAATAATAATGAAGTTATGTTACGTCTATGGATTGTCGTTTAATACTCGTATCAGTGTCGTTCAATATGATGTGAACTCACGCGTAGGACCTACTTCGAAGGGCGTATGTGAATGCGATTTTTGTGTGAGGAGTGGTTTAGCTACGCATTCATAACCCTATTACAGTTATAAATGTACGTTGTGGAATGACCATGATTGAGATTTGGATGCCTCGGCCTCAAAGACACTAATTATAATAAACTAATTAACAAACTCTTCTTCTTAAAATTCTTCTTGAACCTTCAAAGTGTTATAGGAGATTGAGAAGACATTATATTGAAACTTAGTTTAATTTCTTAACATTGTTACTCGTATTTGAACATAATTATATTTCATTATTATGACTTAGGTATTTGATGTCTTAATGGACTTTTCACAACGCAATGTACGACCGGAGACGTGACTCATCTCCCTACCACGGGCTATGCCCACATAGGGGATTAGTTTCTGTAAACTGAAGTGGTACCTAATGTTTTCTATATGTTTCCTTATCCTATTTGATGATAATAAATAATTCATTTCAAGCAAAATCCACTTATTTCAGTAAATTGCAAATTTCCCCCAAACAACCTCTCTTCTCCCCTCTTCTCTCTACAACCCCTCTTCTCTTTTTTCTTTATAATTTATTTATTTCTTTTACATATTACATAAAAGAAATAAATAAATTATAAAGAAAAAAGAGAAGAGGGGTTGTAGAGAGAAGAGGGGAGAAGAGAGGTTGTTTGGGGGAAATTTGCAATTTACTGAAATAAGTGGATTTTGCTTGAAATGAATTATTTCTGTGTCAGGGTTTGTTTAGATTAGATGTATAGAAAGGCATGTAGGTAGTGGTTTTCCACAGCATTCAAGACCAGAAATCGGTGAATGGTACATTTACCCGATGGAACTATAATTCAAGTATGAACTCGTTCATCATAACTAGGCGTACACAAATTGAGCCATACTTTCCGTTTCCCCAAGGGGAACTTCCTCGGGCAAACCTCTAATAAGGACCAGCAAAGGGTATCCGAGCACATTGCACCCCGCAACCAGACCGTCCCGCCGGATTTACGACTGGTGAAACCGAACTCTCGACGCTCGGCTCCTGTAGACAACTGCAATAACTATAAAGTACGGTCAGTCATATTGCATTAGATACCCGAGGAAACCTCTATCCCCCAACCACCCGTCATTGTCAATGGTAACTTCTGCGTAACCTCCTGACCGTGACAGCGGGCTATTAACATTAACATGGTTTCCCGAGCATGTACCGGCGAATGAAAATCTCATGTGTGGGCAGGTTCACCTTCATAAATATAGTATTTACAGTTAACTGTCAGATCAACTTGTTATTTATTCACCTGTTGAGAAACAAAAGCTCTGTAACCTCCTTACACTACAACGCTGATGCAGTACGACCTTTTAGGACTCAAAAAGACCCATTGAAAAAAGTTCTCGTTCGTGTCCCCATCTTAATTTCCTGTGGGCGTAGAAACCATTTAAAAAAAATCGACAGAAAGAGCACTGTAGAAACCCATTTTCGGACAAGACTAGTGAGACAAAACCGCATAGCTACACAATACCTACAACAACTGTTACCTACTTGCAAACGTAGTAGTCGACTATCAAACACTATGAACTAATGATACACTGAGTTGTTACTGATGAGTGACGATGATATTGAAGAGTGACGGTATTGCCCATTTACTTGAGCCCAATATGGTGTACACTTGTTAGGGTGAGAGGGACGATGAGGAATTAAATCCGTTTTGAGTCGGCAATGGAATGATGGATTTTTGATCTGCAACCTGACTGGTGTTTCTTCTGGCAAATACTCGGCTATCGGTAAAAATTTTGTTTTGACATTATTTTGTTAGGTTAGGGTTAAAGTTATTTATTATTAGGTTGGCTCGGAGTTTATTTAGAAAACTGAAGGTACCTTCATTGCGCTAGTCACCAAGCCAGGTCCACCTGGCCACCTTCATGTACTTTCACTCAGTTATGAAAGCGATATGATCTGTGCCAGGATATTAGAGAGTTCCTAAGGGGTCATTCCTACGGACACGAGTTTGAACTTATCTCAACTGCGCATGCGCGTCGGCTAAGTCCGGACACATCGCCTCGAATCGATCACAACCGGACAGATACATGTGTCTATTCCTACGGACACGAGTTTGAACTTATCTCAACTGCGCATGCGCGTAACCTTACTCCGGGATAACACTGCTATCATAACAGTGCAGGCCTAAGGGATGGATTTCGCGTTGTGCTAAGGTGACATGACGTTACTTAACATGTGATCAGTTCCGCCATATTGGTTAGCATCCAGAAGTTGCTCGCCTTAGATGTGTCCACTAGATATGTCCACATCTGAATGGATTTATCTCTTAGGAACTCTCTATTATGTTGAAGGTGAGAGCTAGTTTGGAGCAAGGAAATTACTCACAGAAGCACCTACTGAATGAATTTTAAATTGTTCAGTGTCAGGTTTTCCGGGTGCAAAATATGAATGTCTCGGTATGGAAGTGCATCCAACTGACGAAGAAGGGCAATAAATCTTACCAGTACACTTGGAGATTCCAAGGAGGGTTCCATGAAAAGTGGGCGATTCCACGTGGTTTATTGTGAATCTAAATGATAGTTCATTGTAACTGATATTTCTGGAAGAGTTGCCTTGTTTCTCATTTCAATCAAAAAACAATAGGAAATGGTCTATTGTCTGCGGCTTGGTTTCACCAAGATCAAGATTCTGACTCTGCCCCTTCCCTGGGTTTTAGGGGTTATGATTAAACGATGTCTCTCACAGCTTTTTTCTCTCAACTCCCTTTCCATAAAACAACGTCGACTTCCATCTACATTTTCAACCCTCGCCTCTCGACGTTCATTGTTCCACCAACGATTTTTTTCTTGGGCATTTTTTAAATGGATACCTACCTATCTACTGCAACCTCTTTTTTCATTACTATAATATTATACAGACGGTTGTAATAAATTATGTTCTTTGTTACAGACAAAATATTCATAATAGCATTTTGCCTTTACAATTTTGAAACATCTCACTTTGAAATGGAATTTCATTATTCACTTACCTATTACGTATACATATTATACGGAAAAAATGTTATATTTCAACGTGGCTACCCAAGTGTCCGATTTTTTAGTTCCTCGGTTCCTAGGTTTACTAACTGAATGAAGTGGGATTATTCATATTGCTGGAATACCAGGTATAGGTTCTATATATATATCCTGATCTTCGATAGCAACATTGCATTATTCTCTTGAGTTATGTGTTTCCTTTATCTCAAACAACAAACATTCATGTAAATTATACATTGCTATTGGGTTTTTAATATTTTTAATACAATGGGAACGTTATGTTCTTTGGTTACTTTGAAACAATTTATGATTCTTCTTGCAGTATTACGGTATTGTACTCAATTACATTTGGGTATTGGAAACCATCAAAACTTTGTGTTCGAATTTTGTAAAATCAGTATTGTACGACATTTCGTTATGAAAAGTTTATTAGGTAGGCATATACTCGTAATTGATAGAGGGGATCTTATGTTATATAAGTTATTCAACTAATTCTTCACCCATTAGCTGCCAATTAAGAAGGTCACAAACTCCGAAGGTATTTACCAAGCTGTAGGCATAAGAGGAGAGTTTGACAGTGGTGTACTCAAGTTACCTAGTTAGGTACTCGTAAGCCATTCAAATTACTCGCCATTTGTTTATTTATGGAAGAGAACCAAGTGGGATGGATAGTTGGTGCGTCGAGTCGACGGTAATCCTTACGTTAGACCTCATCTGTAGTGGGAACAGGTTGGAAAACCTGGAGGTCTGAAATATCCCGCCCCATTCATCTCCCGAAAACAACCTCGTTGTATACGACCTTTGTGACAGACAAGCCCTCGGCGTTGTACTTTCTCGAGTTAACCGAGCGTTAAGTCTAATCCTGCAGAGCTTCGCCGAATCGGATTAGCCTTTTAACTGATAACGAGGAGGGAGTCAGGATGCTGGAACCCTTCCTATATAACGGAGCATCTGCAGGCCTGTCAAACTCAATCTGCCCGCAACAGACAATGCAGATATCTAACTCCAAAGAGTTCCCATTGAATATCGGTGTTGAGATTGTGAATAGGGTAAAGATGACAGGACCATGACGCGTGGGAGGTATGAAAGGAGTATTGAGAACTTAAGCAGCTGCAAATCTGTTGTGATCTATTTCCAATCCCGGAATGACCAAATTATTCACATTCGGGCAACACACTGGTCTTGTCTTGTCGAGGTGTGAAAACGCTAGCTGATGACTGCCGACTAGGTAGGAGCTTCCAGGTGGTACCCGCATATGCTAGCAGTTTCCCCGTTTGAAGTAGATCAACTGGAATATTTTAGGAGATTGAGACCGTTGTCAATGTACAAACCATAATAAATTACAAGAAACCTCCGAGACAAAGACATCAATTAAGACGGTTCATGATTCAGATATGAAATGATAAATCAAAAACCTAAATGTTTCCTTTTGAAAACTTTCTACCATTGTGATGGTATTGCAATATTGTTAACGCCTTTCACGCTGTACTACATTATCATACCAAATGGGTCAAACGGTTGCTGTTTTTGGCAAGTTGTCCGACAGTATAGAGCCGAATTAGTGCACCATTTTGTTTTGATCCTGCCGATATATCAGCAAACTGTTGGCCATTTTTCCGAAAAGGTTCAAACGTGTGAATGATGTTTCATGAAGTATTCTGCGAATAATATACAACTTAATTTCATTCTCAATTAACAAAAGTCGTTAATATTTTTTCACAATAGCCATAAAATGGAGACCTTTTAATTCCGAGTGTTTTTAATGGTAAAACATAGAATTCCATCTTCAAACGTCGAGTACTCTTCTACTTCGTACAACATCGGTTGAGTGATTTGGAAGGATCTACCTGATGTCCCTTGATAACGTATGTGACTGATTCCACCGTAGTATCTACAACCTTTACAACGCATATGAAGGCGTTACCGACGAGGACTAGCTTGATGCTGAGTTCCATCACCTTCCACGAGTACAAGTACTTATCGGCATATTGGAGATATACCATTTTTCCGGAGGCCTCCTCACCATAGAGAAACACGGTCTGGATCTTCGCACGGAGCTTATTACAATATTTTAATAAACCACAGGAACGAGGCAGCGACAACGTCGCATCATCCCTTCGGCAAACGCTGGCAGTATTTTGTAATTTGAAAACTCCAAGACCCTCCTGCCCTCACCGACCCTTTTTATTCATTCGAGTGAGCCCTTGGCTTTTACTGGTGTTAACGGTGGAATATTTCATGTCTATACAAAAAAAAAACTCTAGTATGAACTTCTCATTTCCACCGCGGATGAGGATGGATGAAAAGACTTTCCCTGTCGTACCTTATTTATATTTAGAAAGATCTCATAATTAGCACCCATGTAATTAACATTCCTGACATGTGTTCTTTATGGGTGGGTTAATTCAAATAATTCTAGTTAGCTACATCAAAAGTCGGAAAATGTACCCGCCCTCAACACTTTTTCACGACGAAACCTTTGAACTGATTCTATCGTTGCGTTTCGTATTTCTTGATTCCTATGCTACAGTTTTCCCAATTCTTGTATTCCCTGAAAACTAAAGCCATTGTTTCTATGATATTTCTGATTTATAGGCATCAGATATTCACAGCAGATGGATGATATATGAAACAAACTGATACAGGTCATATCTTCTTTGAGACAAAGTATTTTTATGGTAGGTGACTTCAAAGGCAGTTTTCATATGAAATGAAACCCTCAATCCCGTGATGTTTCTGCGGTACACCGAGCGTTGAACAGCCTCAACTTTTTGACACTCATTAAAAGAATATGGCTTCAAGATGAATTCCATTTCCTGAATACTATGAAAATTTGAACAGAATTTGACCATTACTCCAGAAGATACGAGGGTTGACAAAAAGTTGAGTTGATTTAATGGTTGCGCATGCACAGACGATATAATCGTAAATTTGTAGGACACCCACGTTTTACTATTGCATTTTGAAGGAGAATGGATTAGTACTGCAGGAGAAAATGTAGTTTTTACAAGATATGATGTCTGCGTACGAGCTACTACTTTTCGCATTGCTATTTATGGGACCATCTAGAGCCCAACCTACATTATCCCTGAAATGTTCATGGAAATCAGTTCAACAGTTTCAGGGGACCAAATTTGTCAACGAACCTATAGTGGAAGATGATAGTTTTCCAGTAGCACGTTTCCCACTAAGCATCTGTCGATCACGCATTGAGCTTTGATTCTTACCCTATCGATGATTTCGAACAGGTTTGAGTGGGCCTGAATTGGTATCTTCTGGGGTCCCTGGCCTCTGTTTCAAGATTTATAGGGGACATTCTCCCTTACAGCAAGACGAAGGAAGAACATACAAGACTTTTTTCGTTCCTATTCAAATTCGAGATCGTTATTCCCCCACAGAAACTCCACACCTAAATCTTACACCCACGCTCCTGGTTCGAACAATCTGAAAGAAGGGTTTTAGTCCCCCGCCCGTGTAAACAGCTCCTTGATTGGAAAATATCTGTAGTAACATTGAAAATTCTTACGGTTTTATTTTACATATGCATGAAATTACTACACTGAATGACTCGAACCTTTTAATTAAAAAGCGATATTACGACAATCATAATAATAGAAAGAGTAGACAAGCATCAACTGGGCCCCAAGGGGCAATAAATTTTTAACTCACCTTCGAAATAGGAAAAAAGTTGTAATCCTTCTTTTAGGACCCCGAGGGGTTTTCGGGATGGGCTTATATGGAAGCTTTGATTCCAGTGACTTGTACCAAGATCGTAGAACGGCTACTGGAACGAAGTCTAAACAGGTTGAATAAATTATTAAATCAATTGTCTAGAGGGGATGGGGAGGAGTGTTAGCTCCCTGAAAGTTTAATTGCTGAGGAGGAAGAGGCCTCAAGGGATAGTGCGTAGTTAGGGAGGATTCCATGAGGAAAAATCATGAAGAGCGTGACGGATTGTAAAAAGAAGTCTGTCACGGCCATTAACAGATATCAAAACATCACGGTTAAAAGCTGATGATGTGTAGGAAAATAATGACCCCCACACCATAGATTTGTATAGAACTCATAACAAACGTCAGAAAGCTACCTTTGTAGCTACTTAGCTACTTATTAGCTACCGGTCGGTGTATAGCTCTAAAATTAGGAGATATACACTATGGATAGCATATTATTCTTCCTTCATTATCAAAGTAGGTAGTAGAAGTTAGGTATTAGTTGTCTGACTCAAAAAATTGTAGGATTCTTCAAAACTATGCTGATGGTATCAAGCAGCACGGCAGGACATTTTCTTCGGTAGTGGTACCGAACTGAAAATGTTACCAGTAATCATCATCATAATCGTTTGATGCATCTTGAAGACTACGACCAATGTTATAGTAGTACAACATTTAATTGAAGAAACCATTCGTGACTGACACCTCAGTAAAAATTTAGCTGCAAGGTCAACTCGAGAAGCAACTAAAAAGTTGGGGAGAATAACGAAGGTTTAAAATAATGGAAGAAGACGATATATCATGAAGAAAATAAAGGGATCCTCCATAAGGAAAAACGGCCCATTATCGAGGCTATTAAGGTAGGCAAAGGCCCAATTAAAACAGCATTAAAGTAATTGAAAAAGGGAAAAAGTTCCAGTCATGCGCCATGAGCTATCGAACGAATTTTCGTGGTAATATATCGACTACTCTCTTACGTACTAATGTTTTATAACAATTTTAACGATTTTAAACCATGAAACCCCACATTTGAATGATTTTTTTGTAGAAGGGTTTCACTGCCCAAATCCCAATGAATATACAATGAACATCAATTGTACCGTTATAATGTTCGTTTATCGATGTACCACTTATTGAACAACCGCTGTACTGAACAAAAGTATGTCAAAATGAGGTAAACTCTGACAAGTTGTGGGAATGCTATTCCATATTACTACCTTTTCCTCTTCTGTCGGCTGTAGGTTCATTATTTGTTTTGCTTTCTCGTCACCAGTAGAACAGTTTTCTGAGCCTTCAGAGTTCTTTTGGGGTTTTCTGCAAAAAATGTCACCTCTTGGTCATCGTTAGATATTCCAACCAAATTGAAAAAACATTGAAGCCCAGAGTTTCATTCTGAATAATATCCTACATTATGGTTGAGTTATTATTTCAAATCAGTTTTGAATTTGAAGAAACAAAAATGTTGAAGCTTATTATTTTCTCAAACATTTTTCAAGGACTAACCACCTTATTTCTTGTATTACCGTTACTATAATTGAACCTGTTATGGTATCCGTTAAGAGGAGCTGATGTTCCTACGACGATCTCTTACCGTACCACCCTCGACGACTGTTTCTATTTAAACGTGGTCTCTATTAAAGATAAGAAGGCTTCCGATCTTCTCCAGTCATCACGAAACGGGGAAATACGAAGGCATTAACTAGACGGGAATCCGAAGAACTCGGAGGGCGATGAAGCAGCCATATGGTATTTCAACCATCCCGCGGACAAGGGGATTCAGAGGGAATCGGGTCGTGAATCCTAAGTACATTTCTGTCTGTAGACTGATGGAGTTCATTGCTCAAATTTTTCGTTTTAATGACTTCCAATGTTGTAAAATGGTAAACTACTCAATAAATTAATGAAGGAAAAATTATTAGAAATTCGTCCAATTTTAATTTTTTATTGCATTTAGTAGATGTAATGAATGGATGTAATGGAGCTGTCAAGTCCTTTTTTGTGGTAATTTTACAACTGAGAATGTTTTTCTGATGAAAGTTCAGCTCAACAACCTTCATCTTTCAACCTTCACTGTCGATGAATCCGTCAGTGCCTAGAAACTAGAGAATTACCTTCATATTTCGACCTTTGAGTACTCCGTAGTGACAGCTGTACATCCTAAAATATTCATAGAGTAATCCACTTCTACCTATCAAACCACAAAAATTGTTGCCTTATAGAGGTGGAGCGTTAGAATTGATTTCTAGTTATCATTCGGTAGATGGTACATAACTCCCTGTACGTATTGGTGGAAAGCAGTGTATTCAAATGATCTGAGGTCCCTTATGCACTGATTTCGATAACATATTACGGGAGAGAAATGGTAACTCTTCGCCGGAAGCACGATATGTCGATACGATGATCTACTTGAAAATCCGTTTCATCTGAACGGCTCATAATTAAACCAGACGTCCAAACCCATACTCCACCTCAACGGATCAGCAGCAAGTTCTGACGAAGCTAGTTTAATCTGGCATTACTGGGTTCCTGACGGAAAACCCTTTCCCTTCATCACATCATTTAAGACTGACCTATTTCATCCGCTTATCAGGACCATAATCAAAGGGCTGAGATAATCTAAATACGGTATTCGCTAGAATACATTCCGAGTTGAGCGGGTTGTTTGATTAACGGGAAATGGAGAGTTCAGGTGCTAATTGAATTAACTTATCGAATACTGGGGGAGTTATCGTGGCGCTTATGCCGGGTCTCCGATTCATTTGTCGTAATGAGATGTGTGATGGGTAGAGGGGAGAAACAAAGTCATGGAAACGATCAAGGAAAATAATGTTGATCGGTGACCCCTTAACAACGGACAATGTTGAAGGTTAATTAATTTAATACCAGTGATTGTAACACGAGCGTGAAAATTACCACTTTTATAATGGAGCAAGTAGGTACCACAGAATAGAGTTTGAATCCCACCTGACTAACCAAAATCTCAAAGTATGCATTTGGAACCATGTCGTGGTCAATAACTCCAAAGGTTTACCATTTCTTTAATTCAAAGCTTCCCCATTTATTTGATTCAAAGATTTCCTATTTCTTTCTACTTATTTGGTACGTATACGGATTTTAAAATCTCAACCGACCGTCAAATCCTATAAAATAAGTCAAGTTTGTTATGATGCCGGTTAAACTTGACTTGTTCTCGAAATATAAATAATTTAATTACATTTTGTACAGTAACAGTGAGATTATTAAAATATATTAGAGTCCAATACGCTGTTAAATTCGGATTTTTTATGGTTGAAAACGGCGAAATGTAGAAAACGTTGGATAATGTAGTTACAGTAGGAGTAGGTTCTGTACTTTGTAAATGCGCTGATTGTTTCATGAAGTATGCGTGTAACTGTTTTCTATTTGGCTCATTCAACATTCATACTCCTCTTCTTCCCACCCATTTTGAGCGAATTTTCGAAAAATATCTTTTCCGTTCTTAAACTAGGGCACTTTGAAGATGAAGAAACTTGGTTGTTACTTGAGATATTCTTCACGGTTCATCTGCTCTAATCTGATAGTGGAATAAGGTATCGCAATTCTGACTTCACCATCGTGTTCTGCGTTGACAAATTCAAAAACTTAGGCAAATAAAGGTGACAAAATTTGTTATAAATCCAGTTATTTCTTTCGTAATCTCATGTACCTACTTGATGATCTAGAAAGCTGACCGGTTGCTGTCTACAACTTGTTATTGAAACGTTTTAAGGCCGACTCATTCCCAGTAGTTTTTTAGCAGCTTTTGATAAAGTTTTGAAGTGGGTGGTGTCCCTGCAGTAAAGTGGGGATGACTTCTTTGTTGGAAATGCTTGATTTTGAGCTTCGAGACCTCTTTTATTTTGGATTCATTTGGACAAACCCTCACATTTTTCCATGTTCCGTTTTATCGCGTAAATGAAAGTACTGATGAGTAAGGAGATGTAACCTTTCAATAATTTGGTTATTCAGTCGACAGTTTGACTTTCAGGAAAACGATTAATGATCTCCTGAATGCATAACTAGATGAATCTTGTTGGGGTTTTTAAGACACCTGCTCCTAAATTGTGACAGCTAGCACCAAGAAAAATCATCGAATATTTGTCATAAACAACTAACATCCCTCTTATTGATGTTAACGGGGGCGACAGAACAATAAACAAGAAGGCGTCACAGACACGGAGCCCTACTCCCCTCGCCGCCTGGTCTGCCATCACTCAGAACGACGGACCGTTTCCAGGGCGTCATCAGGGACATAAAAATTTGTCACTCACTAGCGTTTCCCTCTGGTGTTTTTATCACTCCTCGCTCCTTCTCTCTTCGTTCCTAGAACGAAAGGGGATTTGAAATATCGAACAAGGTCTTGGCGGTAAATGTGGACGAGGGTGTCTCGAGTCACGGTCTCCTTTTCCAACGAACGAGGTTTGGTCCGGGTCGCATCACGACTTTTAAAGTCAAATCACAAGATGCACTCGAGTGAGCGTGCGATGGGACGTAAGTAATTTATCAAAGCTTATGATCAAACGAGGAACCTTTAGAAATACCTTCCGTTACCAACAACAGAAATAGTCAATCTGTTGGTCGGAAATGTACAGCGACAGAATCAGTAGACAGTTATGAGAGATAAAGTTTATATAAATATAAACTTTATCTGTTTATACCTTTATCAAATTTGACCAATTCGATTGCATTCATGTAAATTTACTAGGTACAACGTAATGAAAAAAAAGGAAAAAAAAATACAACAAATCTTATAAGTATCATTTTACCAACAATAACCATACTACAGTGAAGAATACTACGATAGAAATAAACCAACATGACCAACAATCTATGACCAACAATCTGTAACGTTTCCATTATTTTTCATTTTACAACACAATGTGTTGAAGGTGTTTTAATGAAACTATGTCATAGTTTCATTAAAACAACTTCAACATAAACAAGTACCCCACCAGTATCAAATAGTTTAAGAGGGGCATAACAAGTTACACAAGGTGAAATAAATTTTAGTGTCGTTATAGAAGAAGTCAAAGTTGCTCCCTAAAGTGTACTTTTATCTATAAAACGTATAGAAAAAGTGTTCAATACTCCTCACATACCTACTTTTCATATTTTTATGTACGTCATTCATGAACAAACATTGATCAACATATAAGCACATACGAAGGAAGACATTGAAATGACCATTTACAACTATGACCATGTGTATTTTGGTTTATTATCTTCAGTAATGAACCATTGGAATCGACCAAAGAAAAAAAATTGTTTTACCCCGTCCCCCTCAGAATCTGTTGGTTTACGTTTCAAGATACGTAGATTTAGAAAATCCAATAAACAAAAACTCTGCAAATTTATTATCTTCTTTGTACAGATCACCCTTCTGTCTAGATCACTGAATGAAAGATTATTTATTATTATAATTATTATTAGGACTACTTAATAATACACTAGTACACATTATCATTAAATATTGTTGGTTATTAATAATTTGTATAAATTATTATTATTGATTATTAATCATTAAATCGTGCTGTTCAAATCAGCTGGGCCTGTATGATTATTGAACCGACCGACGGCATCATGATTCACCATCATGTTGACGACTTCCAATCTGCTCAGACTTACCTAGAGTCGTCATTGTGACAAAAATCCGTCCGTCCGCCATACGCCGACCGCAACACTTTGCCAAGTTAGCGTTGTGCTAAAATTACGAAATTTGGTTTACGAATTCAGACCAACGAACCAACGACCCTCGAAGCTTTTCTTAACTCTAGGTCAAAGAAAAGCGGTTCAAAACGAATTTTGAAATTTGGAAAAATTCACATCTCGAAAAATTCAAATGGAACGGTATGTTTCTTAGTTCACATTTAGTTAGATTTTATTTTTTTTTTAGAACTTATCGAGACCATTTTTGTTAAATTAAGGAATTAAAAACCAGAGAATTACCTATATCCGGACATTTTATTTTTAATTAATTCATCATCTCAATCACTTAGTTTCTGCACAAAGAAGATTATAAACCGGTGTGTCAAGAATTTGCAGAGTTTTTCACCCTTGAGCTTCTGATAACTACCTATGTTTTGGTACAATTTATACAGTTGGTTAGACTATATGGACACTCTTATATGGTGTGCCTGTAATGAGTTACGCAAAAAGTCAATTTGTAAAATCTCACCTAATTTCAGTTTTTTCTATAATAAACCCCTATAATAAGTAATTGCTATAATAATTAATTATGAAGGAGCTGACTGCAGCCCACATCCAGTCCACCGTTGCAACATTCCGTCTTATGTTCACGTGTAATTACGAGTAATACCTATCTATCGCCAATAATTGCGCATTGATTTTGAATTTGTAAGTCACCGACTCCCAAGGAAGAAGGAGAAAACACTCCCCGCTGGAAAATCAAATAGGCAGAAAGCCGTATTGACTCAGCAATGTCGAATCTTACTTGCACCCCGATCACGGGTCTACCCACTCATTAACCCCCTTCGAACAAAAGAATTAATTAAGCAGCATCGATCATCATAAAAACGGAGAAACCGAAAAAGACCAGTGGAGGGGGTTGGAGTAAGCGCAGTTTTAATCTCTTTTGGCTTCAGAAATTCTCACACTAATGAAACGCCTCTGGGTATTCGAGTAGGGGAAGGCCTGCGATGGCGTAGTAGAGACCGTTTTTGTCTCTTCAATCTTCATTACTTAATTAATTAGAATGATGACTGGCAGTCAGGAGAAGGTTGAAAAGGGAGGTTAAGTCTTAGCCAAGTGATTAACATTAGAGTTTTAACAAGCTTTTTTTCTCCTTTATACAGTTTTCTCCTGATTCATCAGCAGTTTTTCCCTGTAAAGAAGGTGAAATGTTACTCTGATGAGCACCATGAATGGAATGCGACTTCAATATAAAACTTCAGAAGTCAAACTAAGAACCTTCTCTCAGTTCTTGAACCCAAGTTTTGAGTTGCTCCTGAGATTAGGTAGGATTAATAACGCTGCAATCTCATTAGGATAGATTCGTTCTAATCCCACAGTTCATCTTATTTCATTTCGTAAAATTAGCGTACCAACGTTATGAAAAATTACTTAGTTTTCATCCATGGTTTTGAAAATATTGAATCTAAAATATAAAATGATCACACCAAAGAAAGTGACGAGGAGATTGATATCGAAAGTTCCCGTCTCCAGTACTCGAAATTACAGTGACGTCAGATTTTTCCGGATGGCAAAGATTGTTTTGAGAAGTTGAAAACATCATGAAACTTCACCGTTTGATTTATTGGAATATTGGAGGAATTTGTTGAAAACTTGTCGATTAACGTTAAAACGTGTTATAACGGTGTCTGGATTCTATGGGGATCTCCGAATGAATGGGCCTTACTGATGTGTCATAGTTGGTATTCATGACCACTTTTCCAGTTCTAGAACCAGTTCATTCATACTTTTTTTTTTTTTTTTTTTGGGCATCGGTTCATTTTTGAATCATGGCATTCATACTTGAATTCGTTGGAATCAGTCTTTAGTTTCCTTACGTCAGAATTACTTCTCTGCTGACAAAAAAAATCATTGTTGTTGGATCAACGACACATTAATCCACCCGGACTGATCGCCTTGTTCAAGCCTGTTATTATATTTACGATTCAACGTTGTTATGCCCCTGCATCCTGGTTATAAAATCAATACACAATAATATGTTAAATAAACATGAGACGCGAGAGGGAGAGGATTCAGGGCGAATAGGAATAGTCCCCACTCCACCAACAATAGTCCCCACTCCCTACCCTAACTTTGTGAAGGGGAAGCAGAGGGGAGGGTAATAAAATCCCGATTCCTCAGAGAAAAGCTCATAATATTTTCAGCTCTCAAACTGTTCACAATCCTCTCTATCCACGTCTCGATTTCAAAACTAGTGTTGCTATCATTCCTTCTACCTTCTTAATTCCTTGTAAAAAATCAGAAACGTTACAGTTTTATTTGTGAACGGAACCTACCGATGGTATGTCCTTTTCGGGGATATAAACCTCAGGGAGATCATGGTATAGCGCGCCTGTCAGGTTGCCTTAAACTAGCGATTGGCTCTACATACCGGAATGGGAGGCAGTCGACAAAACCTCGAGAGAAATAATGGAAGAAATAAATACGGTAACTCCCGACCTACACGAAGTATGTATGGATTTTTTCTTCGTATTGTATTATGTTATTTTTTGCCGTTTTAATACTATTGAATTCCTCCCTTAAATATCCTTTTCATAAGAGGATCAAAGTTTCGATACTTACAGAGGCAACAGTATTTTTCATCTTTTTATCTCGGGTTGGGTACCTACTTGAAAAGAATTTGCCGTAGTCCGGAGGGGAATATGAGCGGACGGGCCCCTTTTTCCAAAGTTGTTCGTCCTCATCCTTCTGCAAGGGCTAAAGCGGCAAACACTGGAAGATGCCGGAAGTCGTCCTCGAAAAACTTCTTCGGGGAAGGCCCCTTGCGAGTCCTGGGGGAAAAGGTTGTTTTGAAGATAACAAACTCAGCGGGAAAGGGAAGAGAAAAAAAGAACCTAGAGAAAGATGCGCTTTCCTCCATATTTTATGACGAGCCGTAATATCGAGGACCATAGAGTTTTTCTTCTTCTTGGGTCATATGAGGTGGGTAGGGGTGCGGCACGAGGAGAAAATATAAGATTTCAATGACAATGCGCGGTTCTTTTTACGGATGGACCTCCGTGGTAACGCCATGAGAGCGATGACGGGAGGGGTTGTGGTCGAAGGAAATTGGATTTTCCGGACGGCTATTTACATTTCCCGAGCAAAATGGAGCTGAGAAGAGGAAGTAAAGGATAGAAACCCTTCCCCGGATGGATGGTCACTCAAGTTATACTTTTCTTTGTTCGACAACTAGCAAACTCAACTAGTTCTGGCGGACTGGTTCTTTATCGGAAAGACTTATGACGGGGACTCACCCAAATGGCCGCTGATTCCATTGTGTAGGAACTTCGATAAGACCTAATGAGTTTTGCTCAATGCATTATTTACCTTCAATACAATTTAATAACCCCTGGCGAATTGAAACACGCTACGAATTGAGTTTGAGAGTTCCCAAAATTATCAACAGTAAAAGCAGGTTATTTATACATCCATATAAAAATAAGTACGAACGGAGTATAAATTGATTTTTGTTGAAGATTATTTATTTATTTAAAACTATAGGTACCTACATATTGATAGTGTACTGGCAACTGAAGCCTCAGGACGGGTGATTTTTTTGACAGCTTAGGATTCTTCTTACTGGATCAGTAGTTTGGCCGGTACGAGACTAGAAAATGACCGTAACATGAAATTAGCACTTAAATTGCACACAAATTAGGAAAAAAATGGCCTGTCTTTGCGGAGCTTTATCTTGGGTTCTACTGGATCTACGGAGTTCTATCACTGAAGTTGTAAAATCTTTGTCTATTTATAGGAGGTTGTAAAGAAAACGGAGAAGTTTTTCCGAGCTGTCGGCATTGTATTCTGAATAAAACAGAGACTGGGTCGAGGAAACAATACCTGCCCCTGAAGACGGCTTATTAAAGCCGAAAGCTCGGAAAAACTTCTCCGTTTTCTTTACAACCTCCTACAACCCTCCAAATAGACAAAGGTTTTTCAACCAAGGAGGAAATGAACCAAACAACAAACTGAAGTTGTAAGAAATTTTATATAATTTAAAAAAGGAACAAATAACATTTTTCGCTCAGAGGCTGCGTAACTGTTCTTTTGACCAATAACTAATTGTAATGCAAATTTTTCGTAGTTTTTTGACCACCAGAAACATTAGGGTGGACGGTACATTAAGGTGGGGTGAAAAAAATGAATTTTTGATTTTTGGAAACGGGTACCTTTCAATGACTGTTTATGCTTAGTAACAATTCTGTCTAACATATTTCATTTTTTACGACCTCATCTTAAGTCTGCGCATTTGATTTTAAGTTTAGGCATTTTTTCATCTTTTCAGATTTTTCATAATTTTGTTCAGAGTAGGTAGATACCTATTGAAAATGAAAAATTGGTGTTCCCAAAATTGCCAGCTGTACATCAATTGAGAACAAATAGCGAGTAGGAAAAATAATTTTCCAACAATTTAATAATATGGTGATCTAGGTATCGGTTTTTGGTTGGTCTAAGTCTACTTTCCCAATGCTTTATATATATAGCGTTTTTGGCGAAACGCATTTTTTCATCAGTGCGTTCATTTTCCACCAAGTTACCAAAATGTTCATTCAAAGTTGAGGACGGATCGTTCTCCATGAAACCCTAAGACACGTAAGTTTTCTATAAATCGATATCGGATTTCGGGAACCCAGGTTTGCTCGGCCAGTCAAAAGAAAGGCGTCTCGTTTCATGTTGAATAGCACGAGTTTCGTGCGAAGCAGATGTTGAAGCCCTAAACCATGTGTGCCATGTGCTTCCGATCCGTCGCCTTTTAATGGATTTTTTTTTCCCTCGTATTCTTTCCCCCTTGTAGGACTTTTCTTTGGCTCCCCTCTTCATGATGCAGACAAGAGTAGGAACTCAAGCGTCTTCTAAGACGATCGGAAAATGACTCTTGAAAATCACCTTCGACATTGAACAAGTGATGGAAGATGAGAGCGATCGAAGTAATGGTCGTGTCTAAGTAGCGGTCGTTGAACACTCTTGGAGAACTCAAGACTTGAGTGCTCATAACATACACACTTAGTGGGCTTAGTGTATGTTACGATTGCTGTTACAAAATGAGAACGAAATGAAATTGATGTACAGGTCCCCCGAAATTAAATATCGGTTGCTACCGATATTTTCTGGTTGCTTAGATGGAGTTAAATGTTAATTCCATCTAAGCAAGCAGAAGATGAAAAACAAAGGAGAAGATGCTTTTTAATTTGGATATGCACATCCTCTCCTGGAAAACAAGTCTGCATTTCAGTCTGGATCTAGGTAACGAACAGAAAATGTGAATATCGGGAAACATAACACAGCAACGTTGGTATTGGATAAAGTGAAATTCTTCTCCTTTCCCCATTATGTACCTCCATTCACCCATCCATCTCCATATAGAAAAAGGTAAACACTATTTCTGCTCGTAATTCCACCGTTATTACTGAAATCGATTCTACATTTCAACCGAATTAGAATAGAGAATGGCGTAATGCTTTGGTCTTGAAATTGAGAAAACGGCAGCTACACTACCTGATGTTTTTCACAAAGGTTACGTAAAGGAAGGGCTTCGGAGCCTTTTCATTCCCTCTTTATTTCTTGTGGATGGAAACAGAGCAAGGGATAAAAATAATTGGTATTTTGAGGGAAGGGAGTAGTGTGGAAGTGAAGCGGGGATAAAGAACTGTGGAAGGGCCTGAAGATATCATCCCATCCCTCTCGAAATAATGTGTCCAAGAGGAAAAAATATCATGAATTACGCAACACTCTCCCTCTTGTAGTGTACCTTCTTGTTATTTGATCTCATACCCGATGAGCCGATCTCCATCATCACAAGCACCGGCGGGGATAAACGGGCGAATTCGATTTTAGGCACTGATGAATAATTTTGTGCCAAACATTTCTATAACTTCGTTTCCATACTTGGCTATTATTTAAAAAAAAAAAACTCAAAGCATCCATTTCATTTTAAAATTTTTCTTTTTTGCAGCAAATGCATATAATATATAAAAATGCCTATTATGCAAATATATTTATTTATTCGCTCGTCTCTTCAGTGGTGGACACTAAAATCCTAGTGTAATAACGATCTCCTCTCGGTTGGGGTCGCTAGGTGCTAGGTAGGGAAATAAAATTACTAATTTCAGTTTTAAGACGATGATGGAAAAAAAGTAGGTATTTTAGCGTACTTTTTAACTTGAGAAAGTACAAAGTACAAATCATCAAAAAGAAGTACAATACTTCTGAAAATGCTTTGTGACATTCGTACTCGCAATTTCAACAAATTACGACCCTGTCTAGGAAAAAATTTGACCGAACCTTAGGTGTGCGTTTTCCATTATAATATACCATATTATTATTCTCGTTTGCCAGAAAACGGAAAGTATAGTAAGAAGTTACAAATAATGCCTTCTCTGAAAATCATCAATCTACAAAGGGACCATGGAGCAATAAATTATGATATTAAGGAACTTCTTGTATATTGTGTGTGTGATTTGTTGACCTTCAGTGCCAACGTTTGTCTAACCAAATGTTTTAAAATAACTACAACAGAATTTGAATAACTACCTATAACAAAATAACTATAACAAAATTTGTCAATTTTCTCAGGATAAAAATGTAATTAATTAATGGTAATATTGTGGAACTGTTTTCCCTGATGGTGAAAAAATATATTCTTCGAAACGTTGGCACATAAATCAATTTTCATTTGACCGACCCTCGACATCCCTCAACACCATTCTTGTATATTAGTTAATTACCTGCATGTAGGTACATGTGCTCTCAGCTTGTAATATTTCCTACATGTGCTCTCAGCATGTTATATTTCCTCAAGATAACCATCTTCATTTTAATCAATCAATCATTGAGCTTGAAGTGAAATACTAGGGTTGGTGTTATATATTTTTTATATCATTTTCTAATAGTAAGGGAAGAAGATCATTCCAACAAAGTGTTGTTTTAGCTGTCAACTTGTAATGAACCAAGATGAATCAGTCCTGTAAACGTCATGAAAATTGGTTGAGTGTCTGGGAAGTTTCAGTGGATTGACGGACAGGAGCCCAACTTTTGAGAGCCCCAAAAGTCGCAGGAATTTATTTGAGTGGGCACCAGTTATTTCACCCAGAAAAAGTTATGGCGAGGCTCTTTCAGGCAATAGATATTTGCTCGTATAGTTGGTGGTTAATTTTAATTTTCATTCTCATTTCCATTGCACTTTCATCAACGAGGTGACACAGAAAGTCATTCCTTTTCAAATGAACGCCACAATAAAACTTACCGTAGGGGAGGTGACATCGTGCAAACGGCACTTTGTTTTATTAAAAACCATACGTTAGCGGATCCTCTACTATGAGAATGCCGAGCGATTCTACCCGTCCTGACGCCCACCCGCACCCTCTCCAACCTGGTTGAATTATTCGCGTTATTGCGCTGGCATCACAGCGGTGTCTTGTTAGCGGTTTTCCACCCCTCCTAACAAGGAAGTTCCTGGGTGTCGGAGGAGTCATGGACAGGCCGTCTCCTCAGCTCCTTGTACGGCTTAACATGGCACAGGCGAAAGAGACGAGCGAATGTATAATACAACCTCAGCCTGCTTTTTACGGCTTAATAAATCTTTCTTTGCCAGCTTGCAGGAATTTTTCCGCGTTGAATGACTCATTTGGTAACCATACAATTTGTTTAATAATAATCTGACATCCGATGTCAAGTACATGTTTATCAACTCTATCACAGCGCCATAAAAAAGAACAAACTTGATTTTTCTGATTACTACTCATACCTGAAGAAATGCATAAAAATCTCAGCTTTCAGGTTACTGATTGTACACATCATAGATCACAGTTTGGAAGTGCTGTGATTGTAATGAAACGTTGCATGTTCGATTCTTCCCAAACAATATTGAATATTGAATATACTGAAATATTCTTCCCAGATTGTTTTTTGTCCACTACTTTCGGGTCTAGGTACAGTTTCGATAAATTGCTTAATTAAGTACTCCACAAATTTCAGGTTAGTAGATTTAAAGATTTAAAGCCTTGATGGACCTCACAGGTCCTACACAAATCCTTTCATCTAGGTATACGCGAAACAAAGATATTACAGAAACATAGAGATAAACATCTACACAGAGGTAATCTAAACAGAAAATAATTAGCGGTCATGGAATAATTCGCAAACGTTCTTTTCCTTTTCGATTATGGAAAATTAGAGAACCCACTCATTAAGTTGGTATGTGAGTAGGAAAATACAGTGGTTATTACATGGAGCACTGTAATGGTTCCGGTGTTCGAACAAAAATGTACATTCCTTGGTAATTGGTTCATATTAAAGTAATTATTTTGAGTAAACATTGCCAGTAATGAAAGGTAAATTAAGGAAATTGATCGTGTTAAGTGTGGTCACAACAGACGTTGGAAAGAATCCGTTCCAAAAGGCGTAGGTTGAGGGGCCTTTGATTCATGGATTCTTATTTTCTTGGTCGATCACGAAGATCAATGATTGAAAATTATCAACCGGAAGTTTGATTTTGTAACTTTGGATTTTTCGCAATCTTGGTTTGTGGAATGAGATCTATCGAGGAAAATTTCATTATAGCACAGCGCTTGGGAACATCTATGACATAACTTTCTTCAGTAAATTGAGGTTTCCCAATGTCCAAGGGTTTCCCGCCCGCCATAAAACGATCTAAACCCGCCCGGGTGATTGGGGTCTCCGGAGGTCGGGTTACAGAAACTCAATCAAAATGGCGCCACTCCTGATTCTCTGGGAGGGCAATAAACACGATTGGTTCAGCTTCACCGGGGCCTCCTCTATAATTTCCTTCATTACGCCTGTTTTTGGGCTCTGGACCGCATTCCTAGAACAACAGTCCGTAGCAGTTACGGAGGCTCCACGATCTTCAGCAGGTCGTACACGACATCGACATGTTACGCATAAAACATGACAAAGTATTATTTCTCGAATGCAACCAGCTTAGTTTGGATGGTTTCGGTGGGACATTTGCTTACGTAACTCGTAGCTCGTAAAGTTCTCTGAATTTTTCAAGGTATGGCTGAAGAGTGATGATTCCAATATCAAAAGACTTGTTAAGATTCTTCATACATATCTATCAGGAATTCGGGAAGATGGACGACGATCTCTAGGAGATGGCATCTAGTATTGCAGAAGTGGGCAATGCCACCCCTTGTCGAAAAAGTGCGAATATACACCTTTAATTCTGATCAAAGCTTGTAGAAGTTCCATTCTTGAAGTATAGGTACCCCGTTCCCACCCTAAACAGTCCCTGAGTGTTTATGGGTAACTTTTTGGAATAGATTTGAGGTGGACAACTTGACGTGATATTGAAGTACCCACTTTCCCTCAAGGGTCCCACATGGGTGCGTTCCTTTCTTTACTGCTGATAAACGGAGTAAAGAGTCGCGTTTGCGGCGGCAACTCTCTCTTGTTTGCCGACAGTATACGAGTAAAAATTATTTGAGTTATTGAGCCTCGAAGCGGCTTTCCAGACGGATCTAGTTGTGTTGGAAAATGAGTAGAAGAAAAAGTTGGAAAAAAGCTTGGAACCTTTCAAATACTGTTCTATTTAGTTTATTTTATCCTCTCTCTTAGCTTGTTTCCGGACCAGCAACGCCAGTTTACTCCTCACATCGATGAAATATCGATTCCATAGGAATCCTTGGTTTCATCAGGCGGAACAATTGTGAGTCCTATTTTGGAATATGCTTCTGTTGCTTGGGACCCCAGCTATTCAATCCACAGAAGACAAATTGAGCGAGTGCATCATATCTTCTTTAGGTATCGGTCCTTCAAGTTAGGATTATTATAAAATATACCCGTTTTATTTCACACCGTTCTCCGTAGTAGCGTCAATGTCCTGTTGTAATAGGTATATTTCGAGTTTAATCTTGATTTTCAGAAGGGCGAAAGCAATTAAAACACAATTGTTGTTCGAACAGAAGGCTATATTGGTTTCAATGACAGAACTAGACTGAAGCCTCACAACTCCAAGCAAAAGTAGGTAAGAGGGGGTGACAAGGGTGCCAACCGCTCAGGTGCGGTCCGGTGGGGACGTTCTAGGCTGTCAAGGGTGCCAACCGCTCAGGTGCGGTCCGGTGGGGACGTTCTAGGCTGTTCTTGGTTCCCGATACGGCCAGACTGACAATTCACGGTCCCACGTGATAAGGAAATGTTTGAAATGCAATACAGCGATCAATTAGGGTTTTATGACAAAAACAGGGTTGATGACAAAACAGGTGGTTATTACAGTACAGTACAGGAGAAGGTTGTTACAGTAATTGCCTAACAAAACCTATGCTAGTCCTACCTATGGAGTTGTGTCTAATACATTTTGAGCCTGTGGAGAGAAAACCTAATGCTTAGTATCGGCAACTGAAGATAATGAGCAAAAGGGAAAAACTCTCCCAAAAGAGCAATCCCTGGAAGAGGAAAAACTCCCGGCTGGACCTAATAGGCTTCATTATTACAATTATTGTGTTTTAGCTGTTCATTGGTTTCATCGTCCAGTGTTTTTGCTGGATGGTCTAGCTTGAGCTATAAAAAGCAAAAGAGATTACAAACATATATTGTGTTGTTGTCACATAACATTGTGTCAAGGAATCATAAATCATAAAGAATAATGATCATTATTTCTGTAATTATGTGATTCAAGGAAATAGTCCACTCGGCCTTTCCTGGCGGAAAAAAAATACTCAGTACTGATTGGAAAATGAAAAGAATCAGTCAACAATAGCTTTTATAAAATTCGTTTGATCGCCTGAAAAATGTTTTTGAGCACTGCAATTTAATTTTTTTTTTTTTTTTTTTTTTTTCGTGAGTTCATTGTGGGTTGGAACCAAAATCAAATAATTAAAATGTGTCTAATTGTGTGTGTAAAGTTCAATTGAGTTCATCATGGATCGAATCCAAAGTCACCTCAATTGCGGAAATCGTATTGAGTTCATCATGGATCGAATCCAAAGTCACCTCAATAAGGAATTGTCGAGTTCATCATGGATCGAATCCAAAGTCACCTCGCAATTTATGTATTGTTTGTGTAAAGTTCAATTGAGTTCATCATGGATCGAATCCAAAGTCACCTCAATTGTGTGAATTTTTATTGAGTTCATCATGGATCGAATCCAAAGTCACCTCAATAAGGAATTGTCGAGTTCGTCATGGATCGAATCCAAAGTCACCTCGAAATTCGTGTATTGTTTGTGTAAAGTTCAATTGAGTTCATCATGGATCGAATCCAAAGTCACCTCAATTGTGTTAATCGTATTGAGTTCATCATGGATCGAATCCAAAGTCACCTCAATAAGGAATTGTCGAGTTCATCATGGATCGGATCCAAAGTCACCTCGCAATTCATAAATTAGTAAATTATCGAAGGCTTCACATAAAACCATCAACGAGGATTAGTGTCCTCGAAGGTACAGTTTAAATGATATTGCCACCGCCTTGGAGGTCAATTTCGCCATGACACGCATCATGAATCGAATTCAGATGCTATGACATGCATCAGGAATCGAGTCAGAAGCAATTATCAAAGCAATTATCGACCCGAAAAACGGCACCTATTGTACTATTTTGTGTTTTTGTGTGTTATTGTGTTTTGACATGTTGTGTTTGTCATAAGTTGTGTTTTGGGTTTTTTTTTTTTTTTTTTTTTTTTTTTTTTTTTTTTTTTTTTTTTTTTTGTTCTATTTTAATCTTCTGTTGAGGAAGTTTCAGATTCTGTTTCATCCAACAGTTGTGGTAAAAGTTCAATGTCTTGATTGATTTTTCGAATTCTTTCGTGAGAATATTTTAATCGACGTTTCGTCGTGAGATTTTCCAATAAGTACCTATCATTAGGTAATACATCAACAACTCGGTACATGCCCTTATATTTGGGGCTAGTTTTAGAAATAGTTCTTGGTTCCAGTTGGCGTACGCAAAGATCATTTACTTGTAACGGAATTACTGGAGCAGTTTTACCAACAAAACGTTTCAGTTCGTAATTTGAAGAGCGATCTATGTTAATTTTTGCTTCTTTGCGAATTTCAGAAAGGTAAACAAGCTGTCAACTGCGACACTACACTTCACTTTCACAACTTCGCTTCACAGGTCACTTCTTTTATTTATTTTTTAAATAGGTAAATCAACAGTTTAGAACTAATTAATTGTGAGCGCGTTTAACAATCCCACTTCTGATTTCGAGTTTAATCTTGATTTTCAGAAGGGCGAAAGCAATTAAAACACAATTGTTGTTCGAACAGAAGGCTATATTGGTTTCAATGACAGAACTAGACTGAAGCCTCACAACTCCAAGCAAAAGTAGGTAAGAGGGGGTGACAAGGGTGCCAACCGCTCAGGTGCGGTCCGGTGGGGACGTTCTAGGCTGTCAAGGGTGCCAACCGCTCAGGTGCGGTCCGGTGGGGACGTTCTAGGCTGTTCTTGGTTCCCGATATATATCTACCTACAAAACTGCCGGTGGAAAAATACGCTGAATAATTAAATCCTCTCCAAACTGATGGGTCAAGGAGGAAATTACGTTCTCAAAATAACCCGTTACTTCGACGTCAACGATCGATATTGCTCCAAACGACATCATGCCCACTTGCACCAAACGCTCGTTATAACGAGTAGTTATAACTACCGTTGACGCCCGTCAATGCTGACGAAATCGTAACGGCCGTCAGAACTTTACCTTTCACCAAGCGTCAAGTTAACGTCGCTGTCAATTTGTTGTCGTCGTCAAGGATTCGTCAAGTTGTTGGTGAAAGGTAAATCTCAGTGATGCTCGTTAAACTCCGGGCGTGGTTGTGCAAGTGGTTGGTGCAAGTGGGCATTAGTCATAGATTTCTCACAGTGTTCATAGATATTATAATATATTACTTTGAATAATATTATTTTGAATAGTCCCCTAAGCGTAAAACCTTATTATTTCAGAAAGGTGAGAATTTTAAAATTTCTCTATCAATTAGACCTCCTTGCATCCATTCAGGTATCCTAACTAGAACCTTTATATGGAGGCACCACGAAAAAATTGATCCTTAACGAGTGGTGTGAAACAGACCCATTACAGCAGTTGCCGAAATTAATAATTTCCCAAACGATTGTGGTTTTACGTCTCGTACACCAAATTGTGAGAGAGATTTCATCTGAACGATCATAATTGAGATTAACATCAACCAGCTACCCAATCTAATTTAATTACTTTACAATACAATTATCTTGAAACGGATATCCTTCTCCCCAGATCTGGGAAAAAATCGTTAAGAGGAAAATGGGGGTTTCGTTAACTCCTATTTAGGTAATCACTATAATTTGGGTGCCATTTGACTTGGAAGACAAACAATTGACTTAATACAGCGTTTGAATTCCAATTGGAGTTCCAATTCTGTATTGATACAGATACGTAGGCATCTGTGTAGTTTGGGAGTACTATTGAGGCAAAACTTTATGGAAACTTGCATCGGGTTCGGATTTACCAGATCCGGAATTTACTTTTCTTGTCCAGTGAAAATGAATGAAATCCAGTTCAGATGTTTTCAGGATTTATGGAACCCTAAACTGAGTCAATTGTACATGCGAGCACAGGAATTGGACGAAAATGCGGCCTGAGCATCGCACACAAATTATGTCCTACATTGTTGTTTACTTATTTGTTTTCATTTCCGCTCTCCATTGTCCCTCACAAACAAAATCAATTGGTATCCCTTCTCTTGTAAACATAGCTAACGAAAGGTGTCTCTAAAGTAGGAAACTATCTAACGGAATGTGAGCTGCTTAAAAGCACTGGCTTTGAGTTGCAACAGCTTATTCTATACTATTGTTTATAGGCCCGTCAGGCAGCCCCTGTCGTTACGTCGTTGTTAGTCCATCTACTTAGTAGTCAGAACGCCCGAACAAATGTATGTAAGTACATTATAAAGCTCGCCCTCATTATAATAATAACCGGACCCGGAGTTGGTCTAATGCCACAAAAAACTCCGTGGTTCCAGTGGTTCTACGCATCAGCGGATGGGCACCGTTCAACCAAGATGGCCTCGTCCGGTAGGGGAAGAAACATGGTGTAGAGTTTTTGTACCTGTCATCTCTTTCTCCTGCAGGCTGAAAATTATGCTGAAACGGGTATATCGGTTAAATCTCAGGTGGTGTGACGTGCTTTGAGTTTATTATTTCTAATATTCAAATAATTCGAATTTCCAATTCGGGACAATTTGGAAATAAATGTATTTCTTGAAACTTGATGAAAGGTTATTTTTCTCAACTCTACAACCGATAACACAGTACATCTGAACAGTTTGATGTAAACAACCACGGGCTTGAAATGTTTTAGTAATGTTGGGATTTTGAATGAGGTCTCTCAGGCCATTTGTTTCATCGAGATAGCGCTGGGCTAACAATTTCAACATAATATGTTGACCATAGCACCAGAGATGCGTTGACTTACCAAAAGCAAGATTAACAGCTTTTGGGATGTTGCTTGCTCCATCTGAGTTTCAAGGTTCTTCACTCTGAGACCCCATGGTTCAAGAACCCCCAAAAGTTTGTTTTTGAGGTACTCTGTGTGCTTTTGATCGAGGTGTACCACTTTTGCTTTGTTTGGCTATAGGAATCATTCGGCGATGGTGGTAATAGAAATTATTGAGTCCTTTGCGAAGGCAGGGAATGAGAAACGTGATGATCACAAACCACTATCCAAAACACTACAACGTTATTAGAGGATCTTGGGTACAGCATCTTGGGTAGTTACACTAGTATCAGATACCTTTTAACATGGAACATATTTTAAAGTAGTTAGAGTAGTAGGGAAATGGCAGTAAGCTTAGATTCTGAATAGAGAATCTCGATTTAGCATCTAAGCTTACTGCAATATTTGAATTATTTGTATATAATTTATAATATACAATAATACTATAATAATTTACAATTATTGTAGTGAACTTAGAAAGTAAATAGAGATACTTAACTACTCTAAAAAATGTCTCATGTTAAAGGTAAAAACATAGATTTTGTTTTTTAATTGGGGAACTTTTTGGCCAAAACCGTACGCTAATCTATTTCCGATTTTATAATAATTTCCGCTTACAACGAAGCCTAGGAAATTTATCTTGGCCATTGCTGATCGTACAAAAATCATTCACCATGCTCTCCGATTTAAAGAACATTTTTCTGCCCACCATAACTCTCTGACTGTACGAATAGCAGAGCTATGGTCATAAGAGTTTTCATACTTTGTTTACAAACATTTACATTACATATTACATATTTACATTACAATATTGTTACAATCTACAAGTAGATTGCAAGTTTGCATTACCCACATTACATAACATGTAATGCAAATAGTTTGCAATGTAATGTAATTTACATACGACATAATATTATTTGGTATTAAATTGTACCACATGTATTTGCTATTACATACATACCTTGTTGGAATCAGCAAAATTTCAACTATTGAAATTAGGCAAGTAGCCCCCAGTTAGGCTGATTTACACGAGTAGAGTAAACGGTAGAGTAGAGTGGTAGAGTAGAGTGTCCTACTTGCACTCTACTCGTGTAAATGTTTTCAGTAGAGTAGAGTTCACTCTACTGACTAGTAAACGGTAGAGTAGAGTACTCTACCACTGTGGTAGAGTGACTCTACTCTACCATCTCCCCCACCACCAGAAATTGGACTCTCCTGTTAACAGCATCCCTCATTACAGTGTCCTGACGTCGGATCAAGGGCGAAACAAGTTCCAGCAGCTGTTTGAAAGCCTGGGGAGGCATCCTCATTGCAAGAGTGTACTCCTGTGGGTCTTCAAACAAGACTTTAGTGTTCTTTCAGCAGGGTGGCTGATGCTCCGTGGGTTTCTCTCCGACCGATCCAATTCCTCACCCACTCCCTTTTTCTCTCCTTTCCTCCTCCCTCAACATCTCTTCCAACTCATCCACCAACAAACCCGACACATTCAATAAACTTTTCCTCACTTTTCTGATGATCCTGTTTCTGTTCGCCATTTTTCCTTTCAAAGACCAGATAACGACAGAATTGAGTTGAAAAAACTACCTCTACGCAGCTCTCGGCGACTCGCACTCTACTGACGTGTGAACGACCCAAGGTGAGGACGCGGTATAGTAGAGTATGTGGTAGAGTGGTCGGTAGAGTGAAGAGGACTCTACTCTACCGTTTACTCTACTCGTGTAAATCAGGCTTAAAGGCTGATTTACACGAGTAGAGTAAACGGTAGAGTAGAGTGGTAGAGTAGAGTGTCCTACTTGCACTCTACTCGTGTAAATGTTTTCAGTAGAGTAGAGTTCACTCTACTGACTAGTAAACGGTAGAGTAGAGTACTCTACCACTGTGGTAGAGTGACTCTACTCTACCATCTCCCCCACCACCAGAAATTGGACTCTCCTGTTAACAGCATCCCTCATTACAGTGTCGTGACGTCGGATCAAAGGCGAAACAAGTTCCAGCAGCTGTTTGAATGCCTGGGGAGGCATCCTCATTGCAAGAGTGTACTCCTGTGGGTCTTCAAACAAGAGTTCTTTCAGCAGAGTGGCTGATGCTCCGTGGGTTTCTCTCCGACCGATCCAATTCCTCACCCACTCCCTTTTTTTTCTCCTTTCCTCCTCTCTCAACATCTCTTCCAACTCATCCACCAACAAACCCGACACATTCAATAAACTTTTCCTCACTTTTCTAATGTTCCTGTTTCTGTTCGCCATTTTTCCTTTCAAAGACCAGATAACGACAGAATTGAGTTTAAAAAACAACCTCTACACAGCTCTCGGCGACTCGCACTCTACTGACGTGTGAACGACCCAAGGTGAGGACGCGGTAGAGTCGAGTAGAAGGTAGAGTGGTCGGTAGAGTGGAGAGGACTCTACTCTACCGTTTACTCTACTCGTGTAAATCAGGCTTTAGGGCTTACACTTTAAGCAACATGTGGACTGATTTCCGTGTCGCTGCCCAGGCCTCGGTTCAGCTGAGTGGTTCCTAAAGCTAATTTCCATGCTATTGACGCTATTCCAGGCTAATTTACACGAGTAGAGTAAACGGTAGAGTTAGAGTGTCCTACTTGCACTCTACTCGTGTAAATGTTTTCAGTAGAGTAGAGTTCACTCTACTGACTAGTAAACGGTAGAGTAGAGTACTCTACCGCTGCGGTAGAGTGACTACTCTACCATCTCCCCCACCACCAGAAATTGGGCTCTCCTGTTAACTCGACTGCCTACTCTACCAATGTAAACAGTTTTGAGTAGAGTAGAGTGAAATCACAAGAAGAAGAAGACGGAGGAAAGGGGATAAAATGCATGATAAGGTGATAAGGTGTAATTTGTAGTAGATGTTGTGATGATAGGAGGAGCTCCTTTGAGTCGTTTGAGCGTTTGAGTCGTTTCAAGAACAAGAAGAAAAAGTGAGGTGAAAGAATAATAAAATGAAGTGGACTGAAGAAGTACTCTGCGGTTCGTCGAGATTTATCAGGAATATGAATGTTTGTGGAATAAAGCCTGTCGCGAGTACAAAGATAGAAACAAGAGGAGATTTGGCGACTCGCACTCTACTAACGTGTGAACGACCCAAGGGAGGACGCGGAAGAGTGGAGAGGACTCTACCGTTTACTCTACTCGTGTAAATCATGCTTAAATCCAATAGGACTTTAACTTGACGCTGCCCAGGCTCCTATCCAGCTGATTAGATAGAATATGTTCCGTACTTATCGAAATTTTGCCGTAAGGCCCAAAACGAAAGGAAAGCCCCCTTAGCGAAGCCATCAGAGCCGAGAATTATTAATCGTTGACACATGAGCGGCAATCGATAGAAATCTGCCCCATAAATCGTTTGCAAAACTATCAACAATCGGTTTTAACAATCGTTTGCTATCCCTAATTTCTCTGCGTTATGATGCCACAATGTATGAAGGTAGATTCCTGAGTCTCGAAAATTGATTTGATCAGATCGTTCGTGGTTGTGTTTGCGTGTTGTGTCGTTTTGCGTGGTGGGGACGGAGTGAGGATGGTCTCAAGGTTACTATTGTTTTAGAAGGACTCCCCCATCCGTCTCTGGTTTGGCAGGATGCTTTGGAGCCGTCCATCCTAAGGACGTTAGAGCGTGTTGTTGTAGTTGTAAGAGGAAGAGAGGCGTAGAGAGAGATGGAGAGGAGTTTTGAAAAAGAAAAAAAAATATGAAAATAGGAAAAGAAAGAAGATTGTTGAGACAGATAAAGGCGGAGGTAACAAGGACTAAGAGGAGGCTAGGGGTGGGCCGGGGCGTCCGAAGTGGGGGCCCTTCCTACGCTTTTACCCTATAATTATAATTCAATTGCCGGCTCCTTCGTGAGGGCCCCCTCCCATTCTGTCGGGCCCTCTGGGGCCGGCAGGCCCCCGTGTTCACACAACACCTTTTCCCTCAGGGGTGAAGTTCTTCGGGAAAAAAGGGGAGAGGGAGGTCCTTCAGACGGCTAATGCATCCTGCGAGCGGTGGGGAGGCAGGGCGATGATCGCGGCAGGACGGCTCTTGAATCCCCTCCAACCGACACTTGAATTGACTTTGCCAGGAATTCCATCGTGACGCCATCGGTTACTCATGAATAAATTACAACGGAATTCCTCAAAACGCGATGACGGGTTTAATTGAAAACTTCCGTTTCAACTCACACACCGTTTGCATTCTTTCATCATCAGAGGTACCGAAAAACTACCCCGTTTAGAAGGTTTGAGTCATGACCAAATGAAAGCCGTCAGTCAGCGGACCATCGCCGATTACTTCGAAATGATGAAGAAGAAGAAGAAGAAGGGAAACGTTTATTAAATAAATCAGATGAAATTGTTCTTATTCTTATAAAATACACCATGGTATTAAACCGTCCGTCGGTAGTGTCGGCCCCGAATAATAAATGGAAATAAATTGTCTTGAAAGGGAACAGAAACTGGAACAAAATCACAAAGTTTACAAAATCAAAAATTAAATTCAGTCACCATCATTGACCTATACTGCCGCCGTAAGTTAAAACCACCTATCTCCATTTTTTTTCAATTCGAGAAAAATGCAGTTAAGTGAGGGAGGGGGCCCAGATCATCAAAATGGAGATAGGATAAAGTCTTTTTTCCAACCTTTCCAATGGAGCTAAAACATTCTACCTTGGCAGAAAAGACGCGCCACGTCGAGATCTACGCAGCCATGTGCCCAACTCCAAAAACACCAAAATGGTCGACAGGGGACTTTATCGCAGCACGGCAGTATACCGCCACGCTAGTTTGCAAAAAATCACCAGCTCACCCCACCCCTCGCCATCCAGCAGAGCCAATGCCTCCTCACGCCCAAGTAGCGGCAAAAGCTGTTCTTCTAAATCCAGCCAGCACTGGGCAGATGCAAAGGAAGTGGAACACGTCCTCCCTCTGGTGAGTGTTGCATAAGGAACACTCCTCGCATCGGTCGGTGGCATACGGTTTTCCATTTAGATGCAGCAGCTCTCCTCTGAGCTTGAAAAGCCATCTACTAGCCACAAGATCTGTCTTTGGATCATCGATCAGGCTAGACGGCTTTACTAGGGGATCCAGTTCTCTGTAGAGCGAGAATCATTCAGAATCTAGGGCTCTCTGCCAGAACTGTTTACGTTTCAATTCTTTGAATTTCTGCAGAAGGCCACCAGCTTATTATACAATAACCAACTGGACATTATGAGTAGACGTTTTATAAAAGCAAAAGACCAGAGTTGTTGAAAATATTGTCTGTTCCCACTAGAATATGGGTACAGCCTTAGACCGGTTTCATGGATTAAATTATCGTGAATAGGCGAATGGGATCAGTTGATACAAGCGAAAGGAAACCAGAGTCGGTACTATTGACCCTTGAAGTTGATGAAGATTGAGGGAAGTAGAAGAAGATTTGCCTAAATCTATCACTCTTAATAATTTCGAATTTTTCAAGTTCATCCAACCTGAACGTACTTTATCAGAAACTTTTTGCTTGAAGAAATGACAATTGTATCCATTTTAGCGGGTTAAAAACCAGAACTCGTGGTCTACAGACAAAAACATTGAATAGAACAGGTTTTTGAGGTGAATTATTCGTAGTGAGAGACCATAAGAGTTTTCAAACAACACAAATGTTGTCAATATCTGGACGATTAGGACCCGCCCGGATCATTTCTGGATTCAGCACTAAAACCCGGGAAAGTGACGTTCAACAGCGTTGGTCTGAAATCAATAGCCGTTTTAAAATAGCCGTGAAATCAATAACGGTTCCAAAGCCAGTTATTTTCAAAATTAATTTTGAACTGCACTATGTAAATCTGTTCAACAGTGAATTGGTTGAATTTTGGCAGCCATAATATTATTCTTTAATTCATCGTGGTTAAAAAAATGTAAAAGAAAAGTTATGCTCCACGTTGTTTGGATTATCAGTAACCAGTTTTTCGCTTAACGGCTTTTGCAAAACGGACGGCTAAAATACAACTTTATTTCTGTATCTTTTCTGAACGATTCGTTATTCAGGACATTTATTTTAGGCTGTCTCAGTCTGCTTGTCCGCGTGATGGTTCTCAACATTTTACTCATAGTTCTACGATGCTGAGTTCTCCAGATAGATCTGCTCTATGAAAATATTTCTTATTTCATCTTCCAATCTTAGACCGTGAAGAAAGTGGAGGTCTTTGATGGGCCCTCTAAGGTATAAATCACCTTCCCATCCATCAGTCTGTATGCACAATACTGGGGGAGGCTTTTACTCACGTCGTATTTTGGGTTCCACAAAGCTATCAATCGACATGTTACTTAAGCAAGTTTACCAATGCCAAAATGGAAGTCTACGATGAGCCTTTCTCGGAATTATTTCCAAGTGCGCCGTCTAATTGCAAATTCTTTATAAAGAAAGTTTGCGCGGGTAGGCTCCGCTAAGAATTTAGTTCCAAGTAAAATGATGACTAATACCTGCTTAATTGATCAAATATCGGCTACTGGTATTTTAATGTTATGCTCCGTTCTTTCGGTGAAAAAACGTAGTAGCGGAAGGGGAAAACAATGAACAACAGAAAATACGTTTCATGAAGGGACCGTTGGGGCTCGAAGCGAGGTGTTTAGGCAGGTTGCTAAATCTCAGCACCAGAGAGACGCTCATGCGAATTGACGAAAATTAGCATGAGTTGCTAATTATTTTAACTAACTGTTTAGAACTCTTTATCAAAGAGGTTTTAATTGGGGCAGCTACGATTTAGCTACAAATCCATAAAATTTAGGGTTCCTGCTAATCTATCTGTGCTAATTAGCAAAGTCAGCTGCTTTATTTCTCTCCGTGTAGTTTTTTTTTTGGAATTGATTTGAGTTTTTCGAATAGACAGAGTAAAGTTCCGTGTATGTGGAATACATAATCTAGAACTTCGGGTAAACGCACAATAATTAAAATACGCTATATAACCAACAAAACGATTTATTTCGCCTACATCTGCTCATATTATTCCAACACACGAGGCTCTTATCTGACAACTCCAGGTCACCAACTAACGGGGAATTTTCCCTATTTGGGGGAATTTACATGTCAAATATCCCACACATACTATGGTACTGGGTTTAGATTGTTCATGAACCTTCTGATTATTGACTCTAATTTAGTTCATGACCTAAATACATATAAGAGTTGGTGCTTATATTTAAAATGTTGTAGATGCTGAGTTTGGGTAGTATGACTTTCCTCGTGACTAATCTCGAGTTCCTGGTATCCACCCGAAGAACGAATGGCTGTACATAATACTTGCTTTCGGAAATGAGACATGGCCCCAGCAGTGTTATCTCTTGTGCTCCGAATTCCTTCACCGCTTCTGAGACCGCAGAAATCACCTTGTGACTCACGAGCGGTTCATGGTAGAGGCGAAAGCGCTGGGCAATGTAGGAAGCGGTAGGGCCTGAATATTGAGAAGATGGCGGGTCGTATCGGGTACTTTGAACTTAATAAAAACAAAAGAACAATGTCGATGAGCGAGGCAACGAACCGTGGATGGGTTTCGTGAGAAGGCGAGTTGTGACCTTCGTGGGCGATTGATTCACACTCGCCAGAACTGTTGGAGCTGGTACAAAGAGATATCTATACCGCATGATTAGAATTCATGAGTAGTGTAAATTATAAGGGAGGTAAAACCCAGAACTAGGAAGAGAGTGTGAATTATTGTGAATTGAACTGTGCATTTTTCATTGAGGGAATTTTAGTGTGTGAACCGCAGAATGGAGTGTAGAACCCCAGGAGACGTCTTAGCTGACCATTTATATGAAACCTTTGGTTCAAATCCCGTTCAATGTCACCGTCATTCACGAAGACCTTGACCAGTCACTCCAAACCTCTCCTCCTCCTCCTGAATCACTTACATCAATCAGGTATTTCGTACGCATTTAAGCCCCTTCCACGTAAAAAAGCTCCTGGTTATGTCCTCAAAACTTAGACCATTCTCCGTCATTTGCCCAGGGAAGGAATCTTATTCCTTACTTATATCTATAATGCAGTACTTCGGACTACCTATTGTCCCCAACTTTTTCAAATATTCCACTGTAACTATGATCCATAAACCCAATAAACCAATCCATTCTTCATCGTCATATCGGCCGATTTCCCTCCTCTCCATTTTTGGCAACATTTCAGAAACACATCTCCTTGAGCATTTGTACCCCATCCTGGGACCTAAAAATGTTATCTCTACGCATCCGTTTGGGTTCCGGCTCCAGCATCCAACGGTTCAACAACTCCACACAGTTGTTGACAAAATCTCGTCAGTCCTTGAGCGGAAAGGGTACTGCGCTGGTGTCTTCATTGATGTGGTACAAGCCTTTGGCAAAATTTGGCACAGGGGCTTGCTATGGAAGCTCAAAGCCCTCCTCCCCTTCACTTACTTTCTTATATTTAAGTCCTAACTCAGTGATAGGTTCTTTCAAGTACGGCATAAAACCGCTCATTCCCCCACTCTTCCTGTGAGAGCTGGTGTCCCCAAGCGTATACTTGAACCCCTATTATATTTCGTCTACACCTCTGACCTTCCACAGAGATTCCACTCATACCTTTGCTGATGACACAGTACTTTTATCGTCCTCCACAGATCCATTTAACGTCGCCGAAAATCTTCAATCCCATCTCCACATATTAAGTCACTAGGTACTTCAATAAGTGGAGGTTCAAAGTAAATGAAACAAAATCGCAGCATATAGAATTCACGTTAGGTCGCCAACCTTCCCGTTCAATCGTCTTCAATCAAGTTCCAAACCGTCAATCTAATTGTTTCCACTACTAGGATCTTCATCTTTGCAATAAATTGACATGGTCAAAATATTCAAATTCAAATTGCTTTCTCGCCTCCTTGCTAACTGTTCTAAATTGGCCCTTCGAAGTAAACAAGTTCCATGCTTCCCTATCAAACCACCCGAATCGTGTAGTAACCACACTTTCCACTTCCGATCCCGTTTCCTCCATCCATCGGTTGAAACGTCGCTGGCCACGTGATTGACTAGCCACTAGTGAGGGATAATGTGTGATACTGTTGTGTAAACATTTATGATATTGTGCATTCTTATATTTAATTGTAACCCTCCAACATAATCACGCCACTGAATGCCTGCTTCGAAAAAGCTCTCACTCCCCTTCCTCCTTATAATTAACCCATGTAAATTGTTGTATATTTCTGAATAAAAACGTTATAAAAGATTTAAAAAAAAAAATCGAACATTTGGCCATGTAGGACATGGCGTGACGACAAAAAATGTTTGGTGATACATCCCCACACCATATGTACTTAGAAATATGTATCATGGGACATCTGTGAAATCTCTCTTCAATGTTGAATTAGTAATACACCGTCAATCACAACCTGCCTTTTAATAACTATAACCATTTATAACCATAAATATAACTCACTGATAGCATATGTGTAAAGTATGGGATTACACAAAGGCCATTTCTACATAAAAATTATGTTTGAATCAAACGTGGATTCAAAGCTCTCTTTTGAATACATACCTTCATTTCACGTTTCTATAAGGTTCGTTGTAGCTTCAAATTCTATGGTTGGATGGAGGAAGTTGCAAAATTGTTCTAGTGCTGAAAAACATGCGTCAGGCCTGACAAATGGTTCCAGCAGTCTTGCCGTGAATGCCATGACTAGAATGAATGATGTGATTGACAATCGTCATCTCAACCTCAATAAAATTTATCAACCTCAATAATATTTAATATGGTCGTCAGCGAACATTCCTGAGAAATCAGGTGCGGATTGAAGAGGGGTGTCTTGACAGTAAATTACGTAGAGATACGTTCCTAGTAAGCGGCCTTGGACTCCATGTCGGTTGTTCATTTTCTACCTTTCTGTATAACCTGTGTGGCTCAGTAAAATACCTCTTATCAATATACTGTAACTCTATTTTACCTACGAAATTTCTATAATCTGTTCCATTCATTAGATAGCAGGGTATACTTCATTATTGATATAACCACTGTTGGGACATCAATGCCCCCGTCTCTTGCTGATAAGAACGATTGGGATAAGACATCAGGCCTGTTCTCACCGCCCCCCCTAGTACGACCGCAAGTTTTTTTCCGGTCCTTATTTTGTTCATATTATTAATATTTACTTCGTTTCTCTCGTCATCACGGTTCCAGGAAGACCAACCATCGATCAGGGGCCCCTGAGGTACGCCTCTCCGTCAAAAAAAGTTACAGAAAAATCCGTATTCCAAACCTCCCTATTTCTCGCTCCCTTTACCCATAAGATATTAGATCACTATTTTAAACCTAACGAATCTAGCCCTTGAATTTCATACTGCCCGCCCGCCGCATCAACCAGAGTATAAATATAAATAAATTCTAAATTTAGTAACCTACCGAATTACCGATTCTTACTTACCTACATAGAATGGTTAGAGATGGCTAGAGATATTTAATAGATGGTTTAAGAGATGATGCTGATTTTCATCCTGGCTTTTTGTAATATGGTTTTGAGATGTGCAATCTCAAATACGATTGTAGTTGCAGTTGGCACGATAAATTTTCTTTGAATCCAAAGGGATGTTGAAGGATCAAATACTTGGTGTAACGCGGGAGAAAAGGTGGAAAAAAAAGCTGATGAAACTTCACTTGCCGGTTATAATTGCCGGTTATAATTATTCAGACTAACCGGGCTCGAAGAAAATAATATTTATTAAAATAATATATTATGCAATTCTCGCTGCAGAAGAGTAAAGATATTGGTTAGATAGATACAGGTTGCTGTAATGATAGATGTTATAATTACCATTAGTTGTTGGTTTATTTTGAAATACAAGGCTCCATGTAACGTGTGATTTTACTATGCTTGTATGGTACCCAACTCCCGCTCGGCTTGTCTCTCTCTTACATGTAAGTGTCAATTTCAATTCGTTTTAGTAATATAAATCAAGGCTGCTGCCAATAATGAGGGCCCACGACACACTTGTGGAATTATCTCGTATTTCTTTGGATATCAATATCAACATGACTCCTGCTGTGCCCATGTGGATTGTGCGATAAAGCTGTATGAGGAGGCCCCACATTGATTCCCAATATTATTTTACTCGTTGGTTTGGTGCGGCATGTCAACATCGCCTCAACATTCCGGCGTTTTCGAGGAATCTTATTTCCGGAAAATCCAGTTCTGCAAAGTGAACTGCCAGCGCTGTTATTATTCTGGGTGTAGGTTCCGACATTGAAATCATAGTTACAACGTAGACTCTTCCCATCGCTAAACCGAACTGCAAAAGCTATCATGGAAACAATGTAGACACGTCACATCACGTCACATCACACGTCCCCTATTTATCGAATAATTTCGCACAGATACTGTGGGCTACTGTTTGTCATAAACCTTCCCCTGCCCTCACTAAACATATTGCGAAATAACTTCAAATTCCGGGCAGTTGTTATAAGAGCATTCATTTGTCTGGATCACTGGTTTGTACACAGAATGTAAACATCATTATACAATAAAATTTATTTAATTTATATTATATTTAATATCGTTGTTTGTATTATAGCAACACGAAATAATTAGAGTAGTGAGCTATAAGGTGTGTTCAGTTGAATAGGTCACGAGATGGTCCTCTTCGAGTGGAGGGTGGTCAGTACTATTATACTATAATGTACTGTGATTTTACTATAGTAGTAGCTCAATAATGGTCCCATAGGTAAATATCCCAACTAAGTTCCTGGCCAACCAATGGAATTCATCGATTATTACTTGTACCAAATATACAACAACCAAACATTATCTGATATAACCTTCTTTTCGTAGACAAGAGTAGTATCTCAAAATAACATACTCAAACTCCAAACCATGTGTGATTCGAGACAGCTGTTTCCTACTACGAAATTTGGTTAGAAGTTCTTACTTACTTATAGCTGGTCTTAAAATGCTCCCCGTGGTCTTGGAAATATACTCAGAATCTAAATCCATTCGTTTAGTATAAACAACGAAACTATTTAGACTTTTCGAGCGTTGGGAAGTCTACCCTTCTGTTTCATATCTTCTTATTGGCCTCGGGCTTACAATTATTCATCGGCCCTATCGGAGCCCGCATGTCAAATTCCAAAGTGGTCAAAGCGCACAATAATTTACTTCATTATTCCAACTAATTTGTGTAGCTATGATTTTTACAAAATTTGTAGCATGTTACATGCAGAAGGACGATCTATTATAGATAATGTTATCTATTGATTATGATTATGATCTTCATAGATAGTGTATAATACACAAATCCATTGTGGTACAATTTGATAACTTTTGATAATGAACCTTGAAATGGAAGTTTTCCTCTTCTTCTTGTAACAAGATTTTATAGATCTATAGATTGTAACTATAAAGTACTCGTAGTTGTATTGCTGACAAAATTGTTTACCCTCATTTTTCCATCCTGTACAGCTCATCTGCCACAAAATCGGGGGTGGGGGGGGAGCCAGAGCAAAGACATTTTTATGTCAAAAATGAATAACAATTATTCATTATTAAATAATGAATAAAATTCAAAATTAAATAATTTGAATAAGTTTTATTCAAATTTATTGATAATTTAATTATCATTTTCGACATCATATTGTGGAATTCATTATGAATTGATAACACACGCCATGCATTTCAAATTACGAGACTGAGGGTGTCGAAGGACAGAAGATGAGGTGATGATGCTAAGACACTTCTTCGGATGCGACCGTCTGCCCGGTCAGAGAGATCGCAGGCGCAAAGTTTCCAAGAGCTATCCTCCCAGATAATTGAAGAATCACGAGGCCATGATGGGCTCCGCCTTAATGGAATACAAGTTCCTTTTTTGTGAACCGAGGCCTCTCGAAGGAAATAATGATGGTGCCCACGAAACTCGAGCCCGACCGCTGTCTTGACGATGATCTGTCCATACAGAAAAATGTAAGATCTCTTGACGTGTATCTGGCCAGAGACTGAATTCCAACAGAGACTAAATAAGAAATTTTCGTTCACGATAAACACTGGGTGACGTTTTTGCAAGACGATGTGATATCCGCCAAAAAATAATCCTTGTAAAAATATCATTCTAGAGCAACTGGAAAGAGCCCGCCCTTTTCCTTCCAACTAAGAGAGATGTTCTAACCAGTTCAAAAGCACCTTACCCGTTTCGAAATCTCCCCTTGGCACTATGGTAAGGCGTTTTCATTACTACACAAGTAATACAGACATTAGGCAGGGACACAACCTATCTAATTAAAAGCACCAGAAGTCTTAAGTAGTACCAATGGAGGATTTCTAGTTTTTGCCCAAGTGCTATATGCATAAACAACATTATGGGGAGCCCAATTCAAAGAGTATGCCATTACTCAAAGGTACTCATTGCATTGGTAGGGGTGGCAAACCTGTTTCATCGCTTAACCGCTGAGAAACTACCTCCATCCTTGAATAACATCACTTTGGCACCTTGGAATATTCTGCTGAAATGTATTAGCAGCGACAACAATAGTTCAGGAAAGCGGTTAACTGCTAGTTCGGTCATTTCTTTTCCCAATACTCCCCCGCTCATGTACATGAAGGTAACAGGTGGGAATGGTGTGTAGAAGGTTATTTCTGAAGCTCCCTCAGGCCTCAGGAAGAAGGGGGTTGCTGGAGCCGCCGGAAAAACGGAAATCTTGGGCTGGCAATAAATAAGTTCCTTTAACCCCCAACGTGCCCCTATCCTTTATTCTTCTTACCCCACCCACCTTCCTTTCTAAGAGGAAAAATAGCTTTTTTCTCAGGTCTTCCAAATAATGTTTCCACCGGTCTCAACTTAAGGCCCGTTACTTTATGTTGGGTTGCTAAGCTTCGAAGAATAATCTGTTGGGATCACCATAACATCCACGCTCCACATTCACGAATATATTTGAAGAAAGAAGTTCGATATGAACATATTATTTTGTCAATTTATTGCGATACGTTCTTGCATTTCTGAGAAACAAATCTAAATTGGGATTGATGATTATCCTGTGATGTATGTTTGAATTCCAAGAAGCTTCCGCTTGCCCTGTAGGGGATGTTCAACAAAACTAGTAATCTTAAGAACTTAGTATGTAGTCTTGAGAACTCGTTTGTTTGTCTTGTTGTCTATAATTCATTTTTTATTTAATTAATAGTTGTGAAGAAGAGTTCTATCTAATTTAATTGTGCTTGTAAAGAGGTGACATTTGCAACTCGATCGAATGACATAACTACCAGGAGACGAAAATTCTTTCGGCGAAACATTTTAGTATCAACACAAAAATTCGCACTTTAGGTAAGCAGATAAGGAATTTTTCAAACAACTATTGGAAAGCGGGCGATCTGAGGCCAGGTTTGGGGTCATCCTTAGTACCTTCTGCCGAAATCCTGTTGCACTAGACCTTCCGGTACTCACGGTACACTCTCCCCTACATAATAAATTACCTATTGGTGATTCTAAACTTGCCAGAATGTCATAACCAACAATAACATAGTTAGGGAAAGCTGCAAAACAGAACAGAAGGGACATGTGATGAGCAGCGAGGTGGGTATGGTTGGTTTTCCCTCGGGTTTTCCGAGACCAAATCGACGTGATGGCTTGACGTGATAGATGATGTGCTTCAATTTCGTCATGTGACGATGTCGAAGATGCGGAATTCTGACGAGCTACTGATGCTCCAACTGGTTCCACCAGGAAAATGGTGATGGGGCGGATATGTCACAAGAAGCTCGAGGCAAATTGAAAAGAGGAACTGGAGGATGAAGCTCAGGCTGCAGAAAGTCTTCCCTCCTGAGGGTGGTGTCGTCGCGATCACACCACTGTGTTTCACATAGTCGGATTTTTGTTGTTGGTGAACTCATCCGGAACGACCGATAAAAATGAACTAACCGTATATCAGTTGCCTTAAGAGTAAATGTTGGTCTTAACTGAATCAGGCAAAATGATTCAGTATCTAAATCTTGACGTTCAATCCACATTTCTCTTTACTTATTGGCAAATCGTGCTAGCATGTTTGATGTCAAAATCTTATCGTTTCAATAGTTTAGTTTTGTAGTAAATCCAATATCAAAGATCCAAGAGTTGACAGGTTAATATACTGGGCCTTGTGTACGAAGACTGACCTACCAACAAAATAATCTGCAAGGGTTTGTTGTAGCACGTTTCAGAATTCTTTATGAGTGGCAACTTATGAGTCACCCATTAAATTGAACGTCGAGCTTTCTGTCTGCAATATAATACAAACTATTTGCGTAGTTGCCACGCCAAGGGATGTCATCATCACCCAGTTAACCGAAAATACCTCAATGTTCCCAAAACTTCGCGGTTTCAGTCATTCACGGAGCTTCAGCTGTCTTTTCAAAAATTGTGTTCTTCAAAAAACTAATTTAGCAAATTTCACCTCATAGTTCAAAGAAGACCTATCATTCGACTTTCATTCGTGTTTGATCATAGTATTCATACAGCTGAGAAAAAAAGAACAAAAATGTAGGTTATAAGTACAGTTATGAAACATGAAACCTTCCTCAGTAGATAGCCTCTTCCTTCTTCAACGTTTCACCGCCATTCAACATATTGTTAGGATGATCATAAGTTAATAATAAATTCATGTTAAAGCCGGAGGAGTAGATGAAAAATGATTGCCGTGAAAGTAAACTTATGAACACGCTTGATGCTCCCTGTTACACGCTCTTTCCACCAAAAATCTATTTAGAAGGGACTACGTACATAAGGAATGCAGGAAATATGGGTTAGACTTATTATATTGAATTATGTGCTCCGACCCATTCTGGAAAAACCACTAATGCTTTGTGGATTCAGGATATAAAATCATAATTCGAGAGAATTCAAAAATGACACATTAAGCCCTACTATTTAGTTGGACTAATTTATGAATAAAGTAGGAACACCAATTTATTACGCGAAGGGGGACAGTGGTTGCTTTAACAGGTCACCCGTTGATATGACCGAAATAACACCAATTGTCTAACGACATGTGGCTAGCGCACTAAATGATGAAATAAGTGTGGCTTAGATGCGTCTTTAATTGTTCGTACGGCATCTTAAGCAATTCCAGCGAAGCGGATATAGGGTGAAGTTTGGAACGTAATGCGCGGCACGAGATCGACTTAATACATTAGAAACAAAAACACTAATAACAGTTGTTTGAGTAGGTATAGAAAGGGGAAGACCGAAAAGAGCTTCAGAAGAAAAAAAATCAATTTTCAGCTCGTTTTTGTCGCAGATTATACATCCGACAAATTGATGGGCTAGCTCAGGTTGTTTCACTGATCAAAATTGCCCTAACCTTGCAAGGAGTGAACACAAGAGCTTCTTCAACCTGTTTCGGGGTTTGGGAGGAAATTGCTTTACGACGGCCACATGTCTGGTCGACTTTTTTTTCAATTTTCGAGCACCAGAAGTTACTAAAGGAGAAGGCTCGACCACCTGACTCCATTTCAAGTCGGATTCGTCACGGTGGCAGAGGTGCCGCCACCTTCTTTTGGGTACCCTTGAAGAACCGAGAATCGCTTCCCAAGTGAAGGCACAGGTACTGAACTGTGAAAAACTCTGCAAATTCTTGACACAACGGTTTATTATCTTCCTTGTGCAGATCACCCTTCTGTCTATACCAGACTGTGTTGCAAATCGGCACCATACCATATTCTCACCGTACTCATACCATACCATACGAATTTCTTTCCTATCATACCATATTGTACTAGACCAAATCATACATACAATAATATACCATACCATATTCATACCATGTCATACAAACCGAGTGAATATTGAAATGTCATCCATTTCTGACCTATATTTAAAATTTCAAGTATCTAGCTCATCATCAAAATTTAATTTGTTTAAACAAATAGGTATTATTTAAACAATTTTACAGACAAGAAACCGAGTGAATATTGCATTGTGATCCAGTTCTGAACTATTTTTAAAATTTCAAGTCAATAGCTCATCATCAAAATTTAATTTGTATTATAACAAAAAGGTATTATTTAAACAATTTTACAGATGAGAAACCGAGTAAATATTGCAATGTGGTCTATCCCCGACTCACGGTTAAAATTTCTAGACTGTAGTTTACCGGGAAGATGAAAAAAGGTAGTTTTATTCTGGGCGTCTGGTGGTTGGGTCACATAACGGCCGTTTTCGGCGCGAAAGTTTAGTGTTTTTCCTAAACCTTTGCGCGCTCACTGTGAACGAACAGCTGGTCGCACAAAAATCCAATTGGTCTTAAAAGATTCGTAATTTTTCAGGTCATTCAAAAGTGAACTAAACATTACACGGTTCAGTTAAATATTTGGAGATATGACATTGTCGAAATTTTAAATTTCGTTTTGAACCCCTTCCCCTTGACCTAGGGTTATGAAAAGTTTCGAGGATCATTGTGGGGCTGGTCCAAACCCAGAAACCAAATTTCGTAATTTTAGCTCAACGCTAACTGGGCAAAACGGCGTGGACGGCGGACGGCGGACGGCGTACGGGGGACGGCGTACGGCGTACGGCGTACGGTGTACGGCGTACGGCGTACGGCGGACGGACGGATTTTTTTTTATTCGATTTTCTGAATCTACGTGTCTTGAAACGTAAACCAACAAATTTTGAGGGGGGGTTAAAAAATTTTTTTCTTTGGGCGATTCCAATGGTTCATTATCGAAGATAATAAACCAAAATGAAACGGGGGAAAAAAGTCAATTTTTCGCGGTAGGTTTTTTCTTTCCTCGGCCATCTTTTCACCTATAAAATCTAGTGATGCGTGAAATTGTTAGTATTTACCTGACCAAACAGTCTGAAATTGATGATAAGGCTATTCATCTTTTGATTGGTGAAGTTGTACTGCGTTGTAAGCTTGCCTGAACTTGAAGAATCTTGTTGATCAAGAATTTCAATTTCCGATTTTACCTACCGCAATATGTACCATTTCACGATATAGATCGTCGCTTAAGTGCAAGCACCAGCTATCTCAGTTATGACGATTCATCAGGAGGTTCAAAAAACAGCTTTCGTACAAGTACGCAACCACGAGGGACATTTTATGTCTTTGCGCCCCCTCCCAAACCCACACCACGCACCTCAATATAAATTATTGAGAAATGAGTGATGTTAACCGTTTGGCGCTTCAACCGCTGGATATATTTTAATGCGGTTTTTCCCTATATAACCGGATTTGCTACTGGAAGGTTTATGGCTAATAAAAAATCGTGTTTCTCGGCTCCTTCGTCTGCTTTTACCTGTGTGTAAACAATTATTTAAACAATCACGCTCATACCGCAGCTTGTCGGCCACGCACTCCGCAGTGGTTAACGTTATATGGTTAGGTACATCGAGAGCTATCCAACGAGTGGTGAACGATTTTTGTACGATGATAACTGGCGAAGTTAAAGTTCCGTAGCAACGAATCGGTTGTACGTGAAATTTTTCATAACGCTTTCTTCGTCACACTTTTTGAGTTATGTGCCATATATACCTACATAAAATGTCAAAAACTAGTTTATAATCCACTCCAAATGTTTTCTGACCCGTTTTTCGATTCCCCAGTACATATTACCAGATGATTTCCGAATGTTTCCAACCACTGATTTTCAATCAATTTCCTCAGATGTTGAAAAAGCTTGAGTTAAAAGAAAGCTGATATTTACCATTTAATTCATTTTATACAAAGACAAATATGAAAGTTGAAACCAATACCGATGACAGACGGTGGAAAAATACCATGTCCTATTGTTTTGTTCTTGTTAATGTTTTGTATTAATCACAAAACGTATGTTGTAATGATCGGTTCTTCATCAGGAATAGCCTTATCACAAGCGAGTGATAGGTAAACTTCATTTTTCTCATCTTCAGTCTGAAATAAAATGCAAAGATTTCTCTCTATCTGAAAAGGTAGGAAAAAGCTAGGATCTTTAATAGCTAGGTTATGATCTTTACTTCCTATTAATTATTTCTACATCACATCAGTTATGGAATTGTCAATTCTCAAGTGGCAGACGTGGGATAACGACAACCTTTTTCCGCACTTATTCGCTGTGGCTTCGAAATGGCCCACGACACAAAAAAACGTTGTTCACACGATCAAATGATGTAATACTCACCAGTTTTAAAGAAGCTAGATCTCACTTTCAGTAATCTTCGGTTGGTGTTCAATTTGTCGGTTTATTTTCCATTGTTGTCATTTACAGGCAAAACAAAGAGCCGGAGCTTGCAGCTGGAGAGGCGGCCATCACCTGCCCAGGCGGCACTGCCTCATAAATCTGACCTGACGTGACTTCGTGCCGCTACATTGAAAATTATTCATTTAACGTCACAACAAAACCCGGGTTTTTATTACCGAGCTATTCGTCAGGTGAGATTAATAGGTGGCGCTTGATTGAATCTGTGTTTCTACCTCCTAGATCAAGATGGGCCCTATTAGAAAGCCATTTTTCCCAGCATTGCTCTTCATAAAATGGCGTAAATGTGATGAAATTCATAATAGTTCGCATCAACAGACCTATGAAATGTTATTAGGAATTTCTCCTTATGTGTTCGGAACGGGAAAGGCTACTCGTGCAAACCAAATGTCATTGGAGAAATTTGTTTTCTGCCTGTTGAATTATCATTAGATTAGTTGAATGGTTCATGAATAAAAGTGCTGCAATTCATCAACCTCTATTATTTGGATTAGTCTGGACACACACTACGCGAACACAACATGGTACTTCATTCGACATTTCCTCTCTACCAGGAGCCAAGTATTGAAAAGATGTTGAACGTATTGCAAAATGACATGGTAAACATTAGATTTTGTTTATATTTTATATACGAGTAATTTAGGCAGTATCCATCCAAATGAGGTTTTATACATTGTGAATTCAAATGGATGATCTTACTAGGTTTTGAGTTTGAAATGTATGTTGTATACTTGATATTTATTGATTTGGGGAATTTTCAGACGATAGGAATTTTCATGAAATCACAAAATTGTAATCCTATTATGGTTCTTGCAACTCTTGCCTTACTGTAACAGGTTTAGAAAATGTTCGAACCTCTAAAGTGATAAACAGTGTTTTTGAGGGACTCCAAATAATTCAAAGGAAAATAGCCCAAACTAGAATTAGGTATAGATTTTGTGAAACGAACTGGTGATTGTGTATCTATTTTACTCCTCCAAGTAGTTATATTTTTTAGTCACCCCTCTCATCCACTGCTTCACCATGGCCTAAGCTCCGAGTTATATACCAGCCCATTAGCTGGAATCATTTTGGGTAGGACGAAAGAAATCTTTTAAGCGGATTATGAGGTTTAGCAGTCAGCTTCTTTTGTGACCCTCCTCTCCTCCATTACCCAACCTTCCTTTTTACTAATGGATTGGGTTAATTAAAGCCCACTCTTCTGCTACCTTAGAGACACTGTATTGCTCCTCTTCTATTTACTCTCCTCACTTTTATTAAATTTATTTTTTACGATGTCGGAGGGTCGGGGCCTTTTATTTCCTACTAAACATGGCACTAATTTTTAACTATGCCCTTGTCTCAGCTTAAGTGGTTCCTGAAATCCAGATCTGAACAGGCCGTATCAGCAGAGCTGAGTCGGAAGCTCAACGAATAATAAACGAAGCTGTGTATTTCATCCAAGTTTGAAATGAATAATCCATACGGTCATAATTAACAGCAACCGCCGTTATTTTTATGGCAAAACTGCAGAAATCTCTCATTGCAACTGTAAAAGACTTGAAACCGACACAGAAACCGCTATTTGATTCACGCGGATATTGAATCATTGTACAAAGCCGGTGGCATTCGTACACATTGGTTTTGCTGATACTTCCTGCTTTGAATATGAGGAGACCTGTGGAATCCAAAATCTGTATAATATTCTGTTCAATATTATTGACATTTTCATTAGTTTTCGTATTGACAACAGTGCTTCAGGAGGAGCAGTCATATCGAGTTTAAGGATACCTATCGCAGCCGCGACCCAATTTTCCGAAATTTGCATTCGTTCCCTTCTCACTAATGGACATTCCGAATGCCTCCCCATTCGATTATGAGGAGGCGCATAGAATGCAAAATAGGTCTACAGGTCTATTCCAAAACTCCAAAATTGGTTACGACTGGATAATATCAGACGCTATCTTTACTACGAATAAACTTACCTGAGTACTCTTGTGGTTCGACGACGTAGGTAGATCTCAGTACTAAGATGGAATCATTACAATTACAATTACAGTACAATTATTTCCCAGTAGGTGGATAGGTAGTAAGGCTTAATTAATTGGTCTGCAGACACCGTAAGAAGGGGACATGCAACTGTCTCAAATTTACTACGGACCAATAGTGGAAAATTCGGTGGCAGAGCCCTCATTTTCTTCCATCTCAAGACGAAACCTAACATCTGGATGAATTGGAGAAGGTTACGTTTTATAGACCCCTAAAGGCATTAAAGTAAGTAATTACCGAAAACGATGATCTAATAGGAGAATTATCCATGTAGAAATTATTGAACCCCGCGTGGGATTTTTTTCAGCCAATTTTTGAACCTAAAGATGAGTTGGATAATACAGTGGTAATAATACGAATATTCCTTCATGCCATCAACCATTTTTATGTCTTCGTCGTCTCAATATCCGATACCCTATAAATATCCTCCATAAAAATTTCAACCGATGATTCACACAAAAATGGGCGGAAGGTACACGAATCAAATGGAAAGCGTCAGCGAAATCGAATAGCAACAACAATTAAAAAAGAAAAGAACGCCCCACAGAGACCACCCACCGCGATGCCATTAACTGCAATTCCATTCCAATTTGTCTCCATTGCTCCTAAACTCGATCTTTTATGGCGTGTTCACGATAACTCCTAGCCCCTCTCTCGCCTCTCTGTCCACACATTCGTTCCTCGTGTCTGCTGAACTCGCATTGAACTATTGTACAAATAACTGTTTTACGGCTCTCACCACTCAATGAAATGGAAGGTCATTTATAGCTCGGGAACTATCTACGAGTTGATGACCGTTTCAATGCATTTTGTGTTAAACAAAGCGTAAACGTATGGTGGAGGGAAGCCAGATGAAGACCCTGTTTTTATACCACAACAGTTAACTTTTTAATTAAACATAAATGTGAGGAAGTACATAAGGAAATATGCGGGACCACTAACGACACTCAAGTGTGCTGAATGAATTGATGACGCAAAAATCTTATTTGTTATTGTAATTATTATATAATTATTGTAACTAACAATAGAGAAATGTAAATAACATAGAAAACAATTGTAAATAACATAGATAAATTCCCTTTAGAGGGAAATGACTCGTTCAGCTGGCTAGACAATTTTTATAATTATTTAATAATGATTTTAAAAAACCACAGTCAATCAGCATCACCATAAGAGCGAATTTGTGAAAACATGACTGGTTTTATAACAAATGTTGTCTCCTTTTTGCCGAGTAACACCTCAGTTTATAGATTTTTCAACGCTGAACTCGATGAACACAGATTAGAGCAGATGAACGATGATGAATATCTCAAGTAACAACCCCATTTCTTCATCTTCCAAGTGCTCCAGTTTGAGAACGGAATAAGATATCGCAATTCTGACTTCACCATCGTGTTCGGCGTAAAAAAAACCTTTAAATTGTCAGACTGTTTCATCTTGGGAATTTATAATTTAATTCTTCTTCCCTAAAACTTTACGTGAGTGATGGAGACGTATTTAATTGCAATGCGTTTCCAACATTCACAGGTAAGATCACTGGACGTCCTTTTTTCGATGGACAAGTCTTTTTTTCCACGCATGTCCTTCAATCTTTTTTTTTCTGGAAATTATCAAAATGTCTTTTTGTCATCTCGTCTTTTTGTCAAAATGTCAAAATGTCATCAAGTAAGTAAGTCTACCTCCAGTACAGACCTTTGCCGCGCTTTCGTTAGAGCTGACATCCCATTTTACAAAGTTCCATTGACCAGCGATCATGTTCTTCCAGGAATGAAGTTCTAGTCCAGCAGAGTGGGTGTGTCGTCCCTCAGTACTCCTCTTAACCTTCGATCAGCATGAGGCACTGGCCCAGCAATGAGCGCAATTTCTGGGTTTGGATGGTCAGTGGCTCTTGTTAGCGGATCCTCTCCTTCACCGTCCCAACTCCCAAGTCGTTGTGGAGTACGTCGTTCCTTAAAAACCAAGAAACAACATTTAAAAAAAAACGAATTATTCAGCAATCTGCATGCTTTCGTATCGAACTGAATGTTCGTTGCCGGATTTTTGAAGCACCAATTGTTTGTTTTACTTCACATACTTCGGTAAATATTTTTCGAATTTCATATATTTTGTACATATTCTGAGGAAACGAATACATTTTCATGTAACATATTTGGAATTTTTAAATACATAAATATCCGAGCCCTATTAGTTACAAACCTTAGTACGTATGAGCCTCGTAGGTAGTTCAAAGAATTAAGTTATTTGTTCAAAAATAAGTAATTCGAGGTCAGTGCTTGTGTATGCCATTAAATGGCATACACAAGCACTGACCTCGAATTACTTTTAATTTCGTGCTTGTTCAAGTCCCTAAACTAATTTTCTGAAAGGTTTTCCCTCTTCTCACCCTCTTATAAGAAAATGCTACAGTTACAACAGAAACAATCGTCCATTGACGCAACTCCAGGAGAAAATTGAGGAAATTAAAAACCCAGCACCATAGCCGTATTTTATTCAGGTGAAAAAGAACCTTCTACCACATTAATGGAAAGCCCGTATCCCCCTCACTTCCGGCCCAGAAAAGCTTCTATATTATTACTTCTATGAAGAAACAAGAGGCGTTTCAGGATTTCTGGGCCTTTAAATGCGTATTGAGATTCCCGTTATACATTTTCTTTAGTGTAATCGATTGTCATTTATTGTTCTTGTTTTGTCGGTTTGTATGAGTCATGATCGAATGTAGAAATTAGTTCAAATTGATGATTTGGATCAAATTATACGTGACACGCCCGGAAAGTGGAATTTTATTGATGTTGATATATCTGTATGAGATGTCCATTTTGATATTGGATACCTATAACTGATAGACTAAATTGTTACTAAATGGTTACTAAATTCAATTTAATATAGCTATAGAAGAGAAGAAGAAGAAGAAGAAGAACCACGTTTATTAACAGTGCATTAGAACATGGTTTGGGTAACCGTCTGCCTGAGGTACGGTAACAAAATTAATGACATAGTCCTTTTGTGTACCTACTGGAAATGACTACTCCTCTTTTTTCTTTTTCATATTGCGTTGTGCCTCTTGCAATGAAAGTGAAAAAAATATATTGAGGAGGAAACCAAAAAAATTGGTACCTATAGGAATAAAACAAAAAATCCATATGGCTATAACAGCGAATTTTCAAAGAAATAATTGGTTTTATGTAAAATGTCTTCGCTTTAAAGAGTAAAGGTTTTATTAATTGAGATTTGGTTCAATTCGAGGGGAAGTAAATGCGTTAAAATGTGTACAGGTATTACACAGGTTTTCATAATTTCAGATGGGTCTACGCACAACATGGAAAGAGTAAGTTGTATTAAGCTAAATTGACTACCGTTCTCCGAACAATACAAGGGCTTCGAACATATTTTTAAAATCCAAAAGTTAGATCCTATTTTCAAAAAATGTTCGATGCTGTTTTCACTGCTTCACATAAAGTTGTACAGCTATAGCAGTGAAGGATGTACCTACTGGGATTGTTGTGATGAGAATGAATGGCTCGGATACTATCAGAGGCTCGGATACCAGCAAACCACCAAAATATCGAATGAAGTTCAGGAATAGTATCGTATTTCAGACTATTTTGTATCATCAACGAATTTCTCTTCTGGTTATCAAGCACTGTGTTCAGAGAGTTGGTAACACGCAGCTGCAACTTCACGTAAGTACATAGAAGGGGCATCTACTTCAAAATAGATAGGCTCATATAACTAGTTTTCCAACTTGTGAACCAGACCAATGTCAATAACCGTAGCCGTTTAATTGAAGACAAACTTTGGTAATATATACGTTTTCACTTTCGACCTCCTGGTGGAAAGTTCTCGGCACTATACCAACTTCGCCAACAACTTTTTATCGAGCAGCGAAGTAAACTCAAACCTTTCAACGGGCTCTTACTACGAGTAGATGTGAGTGTGGCAGAAGGCCGTTCGGGAGTTTTGAAATATACGACTAAAATTCCTTGTTCCGAATCGGAACCCGTTACGCAGGTTCGCTTGATATGGTGTTAAAAATATTTCATCCATGATCATAAGTAGTGTTGGGAAAAACTTACCTACTAAGGTATATAATCTTACAGGCGTTGTTTATGACTGTGGACCAATAGCCTGCACACTGGAAAATACCACATGCTGGAGTTTCAATCTTAGTAACTTGTTGTTATACGAAATTTATTCTTTCACTTTAGTGACATTGAATGAATCTTCGATGTTGAACAGAGTATGATTCAATCAAGGTTGTAAAATCAGGGTAGTTAAGAAATGTGACTAGTTCCAAAGCATTTTTTCCCATCTTGGAACGGTCCGAGAAATGTACAAATCCCAACTTCTCATCCGTTTTTTGTTTTGTTTCTCGGGTTCGAAAAAAATGTATTTACCACTTATCGTATTGTGTTGAATGTGAAACAATTTTATCCAATTGAACGATTAACACATCGATATCTATTTTATATAATATATTATATTGTGATAGCACAGGTGCGGTTTTATTCTAGACAAGTATGTTTTTGTACACGTTCAGATATTCTGAAATCTCATGTAAAAAACCGTGTAACAATGATGCATTGAAGTGACCACTAATACAGTACCTATATACTTAGTCAAAACTCAATTTCAGGCAAAACCAATTTCAATCGATCATCATGAGTGGACTGCAGTACCCACAGGATTATTTTGGAAATATGGTTTGTGATGTTTATATCAGTAGCCTACAGTGTACAGGCCCTACACCCTTAACGGGCTTTCACAACGACGAAAATTTTGCACAATATTTTGAAGATAACGTGTTTATGCACGAATATTGAGAGTTAGAGAAAATCTCTAATCTTCCAGACAAATATTGAAAGCCTTTTGGTTTATTATCTTCGATAATGAACCATTGGAATCGCCCAAAGAAAAAAAAATGTTAACCCCCCCTCAAAATTTGTTGGTTTACGTTTCAAGATACGTAGATTCAGAAAATCGAATAAAAAAACTCTGCAAATTCTTGACACAACGGTTTATTATCTTCCTTGTGCAGATCACCCTTCTGTCTATACCAGACTGATTGCAAATCGGCACCATACCATATTCTCACCGTACTCATGCCATACCATACCAATTTCTTTCCTATCATACCATACTGTATTATACCAAATCATACATACAATAATATACCTTACCATGTCATACAAACCGAGTGAATTTTGAAATGTCATCCATTTCTGACCTATAATATAATTTTAAATATTATTTAAAATTTCAAGTATCTAGCTCATCATCAAAATTTAATTTGTTTAAACAAATAGGTATTATTTAAACAATTTTACAGACAAGAAACCGAGTGAATATTGCATTGTGATCCAGTTCTGACCTATTTTTAAAATTTCAAAATTTAATTTGTATTATTACAAAAAGGTATTATTTATACAATTTTACACATGAGAAACCGAGTGAATATTGCAATGGGGTCTATCCCCGACTCACGGTTGAAATATCTAGACTGTAGTTTACCGGGAAGATCAAAAAAGGTAGTTTTATTCTGGGCGTCTGGGGGTTGGGTCACACAACGGCCGTTTTCGACGCGAAAGTTTAGTGTTTTTCCTAAACCTTTGCGCGGTCACTGTGAACGAACGGCTGGTCGCAAAAAAATCCAATTGGTCTTAAAAGATTCGTAATTTTTCAGGTCATTCAAAAGTGAACTAAAAATTACACCGTTTCATGAGAATCTTTAGAGATATGACATTGTCGAAATTTCAAAGTTCGTTTTGAACCCCTTCCCCTTGACCTAGGGTTATGAAAAGTTTCGAGGATCATTGTGGGGCTGGTCCAAACCCAGAAACCAAATTTTGTAATTTTAGCTCAACGCTAACTGGGCAAAGTGGCACGGACGGCGGACGGCGGACGGGGGACGGCGTACGGGGGACGGCGTACGGCGTACGGCGTACGGCGTCCGCGCCACTTTGCCCAGTTAGCGTTGAGGTAAAATTACGAAATTTGGTTTCTGGGTTTGGACCAGCCCCACAATGATCCTCGAAACTTTTCATAACCCTAGGTCAAGGGGAAGGGGTTCAAAACGAATTTTGAAATTTTGAAAATTCCATATCTCGAAAAATTCATATAGAACGGTATGTTTTTTTATTTCATATTCAGATAGAGTTTGTTCCGTAGAATTTTTTAAGACCATCCGCTGCTTTGTACGACCAGCCGTTCGTTCACAATGACGGCTTAAAGATTGTGCATGACAACACGATCGTGAATCAAACTGTTGAAATACAGGTCCATTTTCATACTAACAAGCTCTTTGGAACATCATATGGCTTAAGTGATGTCGAGTTTGTTGTTCTGAGGTGCGTTTCGTGCTACGGAAATGAAAGTAATTTCGAATGTTTGAATGATTGACATTACAGTTGGGCATAGGTACCTACCTATTTACACATTTTTTTGACATTTTCATGTCTTTGCTTTGGCACATAAACTGAAACGGGAAAAATTTGTTCCCTTGATTCACCCTTTCCCTCAGATCACGTCAGAACACAAGCGACCGGCGGGCCATTACGTCAGAGCCTATGACGCACGAGCGTATGACGTAAGACGGCTGGCAGGAGGCCAACTAGTACGTCAGAGCCTATGACGCACGAGCGTATGACGTAAGACGGCTGGCAGGAGGCCAACAAGTACGTCAGAGCCTATGACGCACGAGCGTATGACGTAAGACGGCTGGCAGGAGGCCAACAAGTACGTCAGAGCCTATGACGCACGAGCATATGACGTAAGACGGCTGGAAGGAGGCCAACAAGTACGTCAGAGCCTATGACGTACGAGCGTATGACGTAAGACGGCTGGCAGGAGGCCAACTATTGCATCAGAGCCTATGACGCACGAGCGTATGACGTAAGACGGCTGGCAGGATAACTAGTGCGTCAGAGCCTATGACGCACGAGCGTATGACGTAAGACTGCTGGCAGGTGGCCAACAAGTACGTCAGAGCCTATGACGTACGAGCGTATGACGTAAGACGGCTGGCAGGTGGCAACTATTGCATCAGAGCCTATGACGCACGAGCGTATGACGTAAGACGGCTGGCAGGATAACTAGTGCGTCAGAGCCTATGACGCACGAGCGTATGACGTAAGACTGCTGGCAGGTGGCCAACAAGTACGTCAGAGCCTATGACGCACGAGCGTATGACGTAATACGGCTCGCAGGAGGCTAACTAGTGCGTCATACGACGAGACCTTTTATGTCTCTGCGCCCCCTCCCACACCAACACCGCGTACCTCGTACTTCATTTTGGTTTATTATCTTCAATAATGAACTATTGGAATCGCCCAAAGAAAAAAAAATTTTAACCCCCCCTCAAAATTTGTTGGTTTACGTTTCAAGATACGTAGATTCAGAAAATCGAATAAAAAAAATCCGTCCGTCCGCCGTACGCCGTCCGCGGCACTTTGCCCAGTTAGCGTGGAGTTATAATTACGAATTTTTTTTTTTTTATGGGTTTCGACCAACCCCACAATGGTCCTCGAAACTTTTCATAACCCTAGGTCAAGGGGAAGGGGTTCAAAACGAATTTTGAAAATTTGAAAATTTCATATCTCGAAAAATTCATACGGAACGGTATGTTTTTTATTTCATATTTAGATAGAGTTTGTTCCGTATAATTTTTTAAGACCATCCGCAGCTCTGTACGACCAGCCGTTCGTTCACAATGACGGCTCAAAGATTGTGCCTCACAACACGATCGTGAATCAAACTGTTGAAATACAGGTCCATTTTCATACTAACAAGCTCTTTGGAACACCATATGGCTTAAGTGATGTCGAGTTTGTTGTTCTGAGGTGCGTTTCGTGCTACGGAAATGAAGGTAATTTCGAATGTTTGTTGGTAGGTACTTCTTTTATAGAAAAATTATTATCGACGTAGTATTAAAAACCCCAGAATTATATCGTATTAATTAATCATAATTAATAATAATTATTATTAATAGTAAATACGAATTATTAATACCTAACAATAAATTATAATAATTTTCACTAGGTACTTGATAAAATTGTTAATAATTAGTGATAATTGATAATAATAATTAATCTAACATTTAGGATCTAGACATTTAGACCTAATGATCTAGACAGAAGGGTGATCTGTACAAAGAAGATAATGAACCGTTGTGTCAAGAATTTTTTTGTACAATATTAAATATTAATATTAAGTAAATATTTAATAATAAATATTGTGCAAAAAAGGGGCAATCAATATTTTTCTGGAAGATTTGAAATGTTGGCAGACCCGCCTATATTTTGTAGGTGGGGAGGTGGGGATTTCCTCTGTAAATATTGAACTTTTTTTCCCCCATTTTGAGGGCCCCTGAGGCTATGATGGAACTTATCAAGGGTACATAATCTGAAGTTGTTCGATAGCACTGATATTGGTACTTTGGTAGTACCAATTATTGGTAGTAGTTTCACTGGTACCTACCAACCTTTGTTGATCATATTTATTAGAGCGTGTGAGAGAGCGAGGCGATGGAAGCCTTCCAGGGAGGAATATGAACGCATCAGCCATCTAGGGGTTACTGCGTGAACTTGTATCCTTCTAGAGTGGGAACAGAGTGTTCCCTTCAAGTTCAACTCGACGTTCAAGGAAGACTGTTTGTATTCTTCCACGGTTTATTATATATAATCATATAATATCATATAATCATATAATATAATCATATATGACCTGCGTCCTGTGCGTCCGGTGTAATTATTCAATTGAGTAAGTATCGCCTGAACGTCCAACGATAGATGTTCAAAGATCAATGTACTCCCCAACGGACCTCCATAGAAAGTTCAAAATGAAAGAATGAAAAAGAGAGAGAAAAAAATAAAAATAATTGGTTCTACTGAATAATCAATAATGATAATTAATACCAATTAATGATAATTAATAATAATTTTTAATCATTCTTAATACTTTTGAGTAAATATTAATAATTTTAATTAAATTACTGCCGAAGTAGGTAGGTGGAAATAGAAGCCCCAGAATAATATTGACACAAATTACCTACTTGTAATTAATTCATCGTCACTATACGCTTTTCATCTACCATTTCGTGATTTAGTCAGAAGAGTGATCTGCACAAAGAAGATAATAAACAGTTGTGGCAAGAAGTTGTTCTATTGGCACTAGATCCGCTCAAAGGTTTCAAAGGGCTTCGGGGTTCATTCTTAGAGCCAGCCCTGCAAGACTTTTACCCATTTCCCCTTTTTCCACAATATCACAATTTTCCACAATTCAAGAACTTGTGGTCCTTCAACGGGCTTGAATGGGAACATTGATTGTCTCAAGTGATTCTATGAAAACTGATGAGACCATCACTGACCTAGTATTGTCATTAGTAATGACTCATTACCCTCTCAGGGTAGACGATCTGTCCTCGTAGTCGAACAAACACACCATTATGTTGCCTCTTATTTTTATTATGAGATTCACGATCGGTGTTCTTTGGCAAATACGATTGTCGGTGTCTCAGGAACCCTCACATTCGTTGTAAAAACTCTTCAAACCAAGATTATCATAGATGACAAACCTCGATAAATATTCATTAGTCAAAAAAAATTGATGATATTGGAACGAAATATACCAAGCGCCTTCGAAATGCGTTCCATTGATTGGCAAACACACACTTGTCTTGCGGGTCTGACCACCGAGATACCGTTGGTAGTAGGCGTTTGAACGATCGATATTATTCGACGTTATCGATCCTGACTAATCGATTGAGTACAGAAACAGTGATAACACAATGAAACTGATACGTCGTATCAGTTTCATTTCATAATCATAATAATATTGTTGTTAATGTGTCGCAATTGTTGCTAGGTATTGAAAAATAGTGCAGGATACTCGTGTTCTTCAATGATCAGTTCAACACATTTCATCAATCCTCGATCGAATGCATTATGAATCCTGAATTCGAAGCGTACTGGAAGTAAGTCGTTGAGGTACCTCAGACTATAGACGATTATTTGGATTCTACGTAAGTATCTGGTTTCTCCGAAAATTTGTATTTTTCAAGGAAAAAATTGCTGAAATTGTGCTGAAAGTGCTCTCCTAGAGTTCCATAGTTAACACTGTTAGCAGCAGCACAGGATAGTAAGATCAACTACCATAATCTATTTTAGAAAATTTTGACCTGCCAGATGAATGAATAATTATTCATAATCTTTCATATAGGCGATGAAAATATATAATACTTATAATAACGCAAACATGTAAGAAATATTTTATTACAGCACTTTCGTAACATTTTAAAACTTTTAAATGCCATAAGAAAATCCGGACAGGAAATGAGGAAGAAGAGTCACAGCTCGACCCTGGAACATTTATCCTTGTTGCATTTGAACCGTTTTTTAAAAATCGCATTTTCGTTTTGTATGTTTGGTCTCCACCACTGTAAATTGTGTTAAATGTAATGATGCATCCAAGGCGACGATCATTGTGAAAGACAATGATCTAGTGATATATCACAAGCATTTGGTGTGGGCAGCACTCTAACCACATCTTTTGTGGGTGCATAATATGTTATTGTACATATTTTATTATGTGGTCAGAGTGCTGTCCACACCAAATTTAATAATAAAGAATCGAAAAGTCGCATTTTCTTTCAATGAGGATATCGATGTTGAGGAGACCTAGGTAAACGGTTTGTTCGTAATTTTGTTCCAGCACTATCGATTCTTCTATTTGTAAGTACTAACTTCTTATATGTAGGTACCGAATACTAAATTGTGATAAAATACCAATTTTCGACCAAGGTGTCTTCCATTTCTAAGTCTGATTTTCTACGTCAGTCTTGAAGTATTTTTTTTTTTTTTTTTTTAATGGTTTCTGAGTCTGGATTATCTAAGTCAATAATGTTAATTCGTCGTTTAAAAACTATTTCTAATTCTGAACAAATAAAGTCGCATTTACGACAGTTTAATTATTTTTTACCTCCTGAGACATCTAATTTCTATCTACCTAGATCACCATCTATCTCCCTAGCCACTATCATTTTTTTGAAATTCGGTATCTGAAAAAGTAGCATTTTGTATGTGTGCTTACGTTGACACATAGCCCAAGGCCTCAAGAGGAATAGGTTTACGCCAAAAAACTGAAAAAAAAATGAACTGGCGAAAAAAAGAGGCTGGATTGTACCATAATTTTGAAATGACATTCAGAACATTCAGTTGTGGAGGAATATACTTACTACAGCAATAAGATAACTAAACGAAAGGCTGATAATATTTTCATTTTTTACTTTTTAGTCCTGCTTTGCAAACCGACAAGGACAGCAAACTCTTTTTTCATCCTGCTGAGAGGAACAAAGGACCCATACTAGAAACGCTGCAGAAGTATATCGATAGCTCTGAGTCAGGAAGATTGCTCGAAATATCTTCAGGATCTGGACAACACGTTGCTCACATCGCCCCAAACTATCCAAACCTCATATTTCAACCGACAGAATACGATGAAAAGTTTCGCAACAGCATCGCAAAGTACATCAAAGACAACCAGCTTACAAATGTATTACAGCCTCTTCGTTTGGATGTGTCGCAACCTGTAGAATTATGGGCCGACGGGAGTATTTTGCCGGATTCGTACGAATACATTCTCAACGTTAATTTGCTTCACGTTTGCCCCTGGGTTTGTTCAGAAGGTTAGTAACCGAATTGCACAATTTGCTCATCTAATGACACGATGTATGTTTTCCTTTATTCATATTGGTGTCAATTCTCTTTTATTAATTCTGTATTATTTTGCAGGGTTGTTCAGGGGTAGTAGTGTTGTGTTGAAGAACGGTGGCCTACTGTTCACTTATGGCCCATTCGCCGTGAACGGTGTTATCACACCTGAGAGCAACATCGAATTCGACCGCATAATAAGAGCTGAAAACCCTTGCTGGGGCTTAAGGGACATCGAAATCAACCTCAAACCTCTCGCCTCTAACGTGGGCATTGAACTGATTCATCAGCATGATCTTCCTGCAAATAATAAACTTCTTGTTTGGAAGAAAGTGCGTCAAGTAAGTACGTAAATTAAGAAATCCCTATTCATGGCCAAAATATGACATTTCAATTATGGTGTGAGGTAGAGATAGAGATATACGAATTGCATACACTTATGCACTGAATTGTGATTATGGTTCTGAAAGTGTGCTTTTGTCTAGAACAACTATCCATAGGTAGGAGATAGAGGAAGGTTCAACAAATAAACGAAGTTCACCTCTGGATGTCATCAATATTACCTATAGCCTCTATGTAATTCGAATTAAGTATGATGGTAGGTACATATGAGGTAATTCGAGGTATGATGGTAGGTATACATAGTGGTTTGAATCTGAGTGAATGGCGAGTAGTATATGGCACAACAAAATAGTTCAAATTCGATGTTTGGTCGTTATGAAAAACGTTAAGTCAGTCTAAGTTTGAAAATATCTCATAGCTGTGAACTTCTCTAGGGATTCCCCTGGGCACTAACCAGCGAATGGGTCTAGTGGTATAACAATACAGTGAATAATTCCATAAAATACGGTCACGATGGGAATAGCCGTACTTATTTGAGCTAAGTTTTGAACCAATTGAATGATGTTGTATATGGTAAAATAGTATGACATATTATTGTATTGTAACATATTCGTGTATCTGCCTAAGTTTGTGAAATTAACGAATAAACATCCAAATAATATATTCTCACTAATCTCACACTACCTGAAGGTCTGTATATGAGGGCACTTGCTCAAATACATAATAATATTATGTATTTGAGCAAGTGCCCTCATATACAGACCTTCAGGTTTTCGTTTTTATTTACTATATTATAGTCTCTTAAAGAAATAAAAACGTCCTCCTACATAATCCTATATTATATTATCCAGCATTACCCTCCCCATTGAAGTTTACCATCCGTTCAAACGATTTATAAATGCAATAGTGACCTCCAACTGGCAATAGTAAATTCATGGCCGCCGAACATCTGGATCAGTGGTCACGCCTTCGATTATTGCATAGATTATTTGCAAGACGTACCAGTTTGTTGTAGTAGTCTAAAGAAATAAGGGCAGGCGCTACGAAAAAGTCCTGGGTTTTACGAGTACGTTAGTATCAGTGGGAACGGTTTCTTTAAATCGTGAAATAATATGGTACTGGTTATCACTTCTTGTGTTTATACTACGTTATTTTTATACCTATTATCATTTACTCTGAAACTAACTCTTTGGTTTTAACTTATTTTAGTTTACAATTACATTTCCCCTCATTACCCCGGGATTTTGGTTTATTATCTTCGATAATGAACCACTTTTTCAAAAGAAAACCTCCAAACTTATTAAGGGGATCAAATAGTATGTTTTTGTACTTGGTTTATTGATAGGCACGTTAGGCGTTTATGGTAGAAGACACTCGGGGTGTTTAATATTGTGTCTTATATTTTCCAATCAGAATTCTAACACATTCTAAAGCAGGAAACATGAGATCAGTCGAATATTGCAGCTAAATTAGTATAAGGAACCCTATTCAACAACCACGGTTACAATTAATCAATCTAATAACCAATCAGTGTAACACAAGCAAGATTACACAAAAAAACTCTGCAAATTCTTGACACAACGGTTCATTATCTTCTTTGTACAGATCACCCTTCTGTCTAGATCACTAGGTCTAAATGTCTAGATCCTAAATGTTAGATTAATTATTATTATCAATTATCACTAATTATTAAAAATTTTATCAAGTATGTAGTGAAAATTATTATAATTTATTGTTAGGTATTAATAATTTGTATTTATTATTAATAATAATTATTATTAATTATGATTAATTAATACGATATAATTCTGGGGTTTTTAATACTACGTCGGTAATAATTTTTCTATAAAAGAAGTACCTACCAACAAACATTCGAAATTACCTTCATTTCCGTAGCACGAAACGCACCTCAGAACAACAAACTCGACATCACTTAAGCCATATGATGTTCCAAAGAGCTTGTTAGTATGAAAATGGACCTGTATTTCAACAGTTTGATTCACGATCCTGTAGTGAGGCACAATCTTTGAGCCGTCATTGTGAACGAACGGCTGGTCGTACAAAGCTGCGGATGGTCTTAAAAAATTCTACGGAACAAACTCTATCTAAATATGAAATAAAAAACATACCGTTCTATATGAATTTTTCGAGATATGAAATTTTCAAAATTTCAAAATTCGTTTTGAACCCCTTCCCCTTGACCTAGGGTTATGAAAAGTTTCGAGGACCATTGTGGGGTTGGTCGAAACCCATAAAAAAAATTTCGTAATTTTAACTCAACGCTAACTGGGCAAAGTGGCGCGGACGGCGGACGGCGTACGGCGGACGGACGGATTTTTTTTTATTCGATTTTCGGAATCTACGTATCTTGAAACGTAAACCAACAAATTTTGAGGGGGGGTTAAAAAAATTTTTTCTTTGGGCGATTCCAATGGTTCATTATCGAAGATAATAAACCAAAAGGTACCTACGTGTCAGTGTTGAAATAATTCACATCGAGGAATAGACTCATACTGCTTTATGCTGAAACTCTTTTCTCTTTTTAAACATAATATTATTTTAGTTCACTAGTTTATAAAATACAAAGAAAAGTTGCAAATTCTTCCAGAGTGGTGTGTTATTTCTGGTTTAGTTCACCCTTCCCTGTTGATCGCTGCTCATATGAGGAGTCCCTGAAATCACAACTACCTATACAACCCGCCACAGATACCATCGATGCAGTAAACTTTTACTGTACATACCACGATCAATTATTGTGATACCACCACAACCATAGACATGTCCTGCAGAAAACATAATATGAAACTATGAAATTATGACATATTATGTCATAACATGAAACCTTATAGAACATGAAACCTACGAGGGACGTCCGGAAAAAAAGGGGACAAATGCTGTTAAAAATAGAAAAATGCATATATTTTAATGAAATTTTCAGGATATGTTCAAAATTTAGTCCTTTATTTTTCAACATAGTCCCCAGCAAGTTCCACGCACTTCTGCATCCTAGGCACGAGCTTTTTTATGCCTTCATCATAGACGCTCCGCTCCACCTCGAACAGCCACTTCTCCACAGACTCCTTGACCTCCTCGTCGCTGGAAAACCGTTTTCCACCCAGGAACTCCTTCAGTTTTGTGAAGAGATGAAAATCCGAGGGCGCCAGGTCAGGGGAATATGGTGGGTGGTTAATGATATCCCATCCAAATCTCACAAGGAGGTCCTGGGTCACACGTGCGGTGTGGGGCCTGGCGTTGTCGTGGAGGAGAGTCACGCCTCGAGTCAGCATTCCCCTCCTTTTGTCCTTAATTTTTTTCTTCAATTTTTTCAAGGTTTCACAATAGGCATCGGCGTTGATGGTGGTCCCTCTGACCATGAAATCAACCAATAACACTCCCTTCCTGTCCCAGAACACAGATGCCATGATTTTGCGTTCTGAAAATTGCACCTTGAATTTTTTGGCAGTGGGGGAGTGGGTATGGCGCCACTGTAGGGACTGTCGTTTGGACTCAGGGGTATAGTGGCATACCCAAGTCTCGTCCCCAGTCACTATTGAGTCCAGGAACGCTTCTCCCTCCGATGCGAAGGAGTCTGTGGAGAAGTGGCTGTTCGAGGTGGAGCGGAGCGTCTATGACGAAGGCATAAAAAAGCTCGTGCCTAGGATGCAGAAGTGCGTGGAACTTGCTGGGGACTATGTTGAAAAATAAAGGACTAAATTTTGAACATATCCTGAAAATTTCATTAAAATATATGCATTTTTCTATTTTTAACAGCATTTGTCCCCTTTTTTTCCGGACGTCCCTCGTATTACAAAAGATATGTGGTTTGTATAAGCTTTTCCACAGTATGAAAATCCAGAAACACTTTGATTCACAAAGCCCGTGTTGATGATGTTTATTGTGGTTGTCCCTACCGCGCTTCTCAAAAATAAAAATTACTGCTTCTCATTCAAATGTATGTTTTACCCTTATTTTGCACCCCTTTGTATTGACGTAGGGTTTTGGGAACTGTCAAGGATTTTTTTCCAAGCAGAACAATTTATTTAATTACTTTTATTCTACATATTTTGAGGAGAATTCGTTAGTTGTTTGTACTAGAATTATTCTAATTGTTATTATTGAGGAAAATCTGGATTTTCTCCTGCTTTGATAGCGTAATGATATTCTACTATCCCCATACAAACCTCCCATTGTACTGTGCCAAAACTAAATTCAAAAACCTGTAACAGGCGTAGAATTACTTATATAAAACTGGAGATGAACGAGTGACGATGTTGGGATTGAAGGAAAGTGATACCTAAAGAAATTGTAAAAAGTAACAACTTTTTATTTTACAAATAAATTATAATAAATAATAAATATAAAAGTCGTTTTAAATACATATATCACAAAACACAAAATTAAAACTTTTGTACTCTTTCACACCATCAGTGGTAGGCACGAAGTAAAAATTTCACATTTATTATTACCAAGCCATATGCCGAACATTTCGTACTCCGCGACTTTGGTATGACATTTGACTGGATTGATTTTATTTATACAGTGATGTAGGTACTACGTATGGATGGGTCCAAGATCTTGGTCAACCACGGTGTAGTAGCAATCTGGACAATCGAGACTCAGTAAGAGTTGGTTTGAATAGAGGATAATTTGATTGCATCATGCAAACGATGCGTGCTACGCGGAATTGTCCATTTGTGCTTGATACGCTAAATCGTGAGCCGAAAAGCTCCTGTCCCAGCCGCCGCTGCTGCCGCCGCCGCCTCCTGATGACCATCCACCGCCACCGCCGCCGCCGCCTCCTGATGACCATCCACCGCTGCTACCTCCGGACGACCAACCGCTGCTTCCGCCCTGGAAACGTCGCAATAAAAAATTAGGAGTTGGAATGAGACCAATGGAAAAAACTCTGCAAATTCTTGACACAACGGTTTATTATCTTCTTTGTGCATATCACCCTTATGTATAATTCACGAAATGATAGATGAACCGTTTATAGAGAGGATGAATTAATTACAAACAATTTGTACTCAAAATTATGAATTATTATTAATTAATAAAAAGTATCACCTAATAATTGTTAATAATCATTATGAATTAATACCAATTATTGTCATTTATTAATTATGATCAATTATTATTATCATTTAATAGCTCGATGTGTCAACAGCAATGCACTATTTGAATCAGCCAGGCCAGTATAAACTTAAACATGATTCACCCTCATGTAAAAAAAAAAAAAAAAAAACCCGGGACAAGAAGCCGAGTGAATACCCATTTTTTAAATTTCAAATCCTCTAGCTCATCATCCAAATTTAAATTGTTTGAACAACTAGGTATTGTTCATACAATTTTACAGACAAGAAACCGAGGGAATATTGCATTGTCATCCAGTTCTTACCTATATTTAAAATTTCAAGTCTCTAGCTCATCTGGATGTTGAATAAAAACTTTGTTCAAACTTGGACCAATATTTCAAAATTCGTTTTGAACCCCTTCCCATTGACCTAGGGTAATGAAAAGTGAAGTCAAGGATCTTTTTTTTTTTTTTTTTTTAAGGGCGATTCCAAAGGTATATTACCGGAGATAATAAACCAAAATAGTTCTGAATATTGAAACAATCATGGTGTTAAAATTGGCGGAAAATAATCAAGATAATCTCTAGGATCATTACCTAGCGACCCATTACACACATGAGTAACTCATGTGGATAGACGTTAGGATAACCGTTATCCTACATTTAGTGTTGTGATTATCCGCAACACTTCCCTTAGGTTCCAGCTGTAGATAAGCAGAGTTTACAGATCTCCTGAGTCTTTTTTATAATACTAACTATGAAAAACAAGCCCCTTCAGCGGATTATACCTAATTTGGTATAGAAAACGTTCAGGACATGCAGCATGATCGTATGAGCGAATTTTTGAAACAGTAGTTATTCGCATAGATAATCAGTAGTAGCTTTACGTAAAATTTGGGGTTGAGGTAGGAAAAGATGTTACCTAATAAAAGATGTTACAAATACCAGAAGAGTATTCGATGCGGCGGATCCATTCATGCAGCGTGGCTATAAGAACTAATTTTCGAAGAAATAACTGGTTTTATGTGAATTGTCTCAATTTTAATGGTTTTATTACAAATGTTGTCTCAATTTTCTGCCGAATAACACCTCAGTTTATAGAATTTTCAACGCTGACTAACGTTATCAGAATAGAGCAGATCAACCGTCAAGAACATCTCATGTAACAACCACGTTTCTTCATCTTCGATGTGCTCCAGTTTGAGAACGGAATAAGATATCGAAATTCTGACTTCACCATCGTGTTCAGCATAAAAACTAAATATTAAAATGAGGTGTCACTTTTCAGACTGTCGCATTTTTGGAATTTTTGGATGATCTCCCCCCTTAAACTCCCCGAAAACCCCCGTAGAGTTGCCCGATTCTGTCCATCTACGAACTAAGCCTTTCGATGTCGGAAACAGATTTTTGTGCTAATTAGAACTGTTTACCTATCTCAATTCTATCTAGAGTTATCGTCTGGAATGACTCATACTATAACCATAAATAAATATACATGCATGTGATTTTTGGTGTACTTCGGCAGTGAATTCAGGATGGTCTGGAAAGGATTTTGGCATGAAACGTTTTCGGAAATTCGAGTTTTAAAAATTGTGGACCGAGAACACTCAAGTAGGTACTAGTCAGCAGTAGCTTTCTTGACTTGATCGAATAGATATTTACTTGAGTATATCTTCAAACAAGGTTGTAGAAAGCACATATTAAATCAATGTATGTATTGGGAGGTATTGCATCATTGAAGCTTGATTGTTTCAGCTTCATACTTTGTCCGACTTTTTTTGAGAATGACTCGCCACCGTTTCTATGACACAAAACGAAGATGAGGTTGTGACCACAGATGGAACCCCGAAAGATCGATTATATCCCCACATCGTAGAATCCAAGTGTATCGAGACTTGGGTAGTGTACATTGTGTTCCTACATCCGCCATAAACCTAACCGAATCGCGGCCTGTGTCCTACTCAACGCTTTCCCATCCGCCATGAAAACTAATTAACCCATACAACTCTCGTGGATAATACGGCAATAAATGATTCTCACACTTCTCTATGGGCTATTATTGTTATACAGGCGCTCCAAAACTATGAACCCCCGTGGGCGCGCCTCTTCAACTAAAAGACTAAATGTCAGGAGGTCCAACTTTCGTTTGTGCCACTCGATGCCGCTGAAGTGTGCCGCGGAGGAAAGCCCTAAATATTCGAGACAAGAAGGTCACGATCGTACTGACACGAGATGTTCACGGCCAGGACTTGAGGGCTTTACAACTTTTACTTCCCCAGAAGGGATTCTTCAATCACCACTCGACGTCTGTTGGAACTTCGCAGCAGCGTGTTTTATGCGGGTGGTCTCTCCTTCCCGGCAATCCGCGTGAATTACGATCCCGGGGTCGTGATTGAGCCAGTCACATGTAAGTGGGATTGCGAAGGAAGAAACTGAATAACTAGGTACACAACCACTTTCCTTCATAGCAACTTTGAGGTTCATAATATAGGAATATTGAAGAACAAACATACAACACAAATACAAATCTAAAATATTCCTTTTGAGTTCCGAAAATCTCCCACCTCAAGTTCTACACGTCAATACACACCGCACTGCGAGAATACAAGAGGCCCTACTCCAAAATCCAGTCATGCAGCGTGGTTATGAGAGCGAATTTTCAATGAAATAACTGGTTTTATGTGAAGTGTCTCTATTTTACTGGTTTTATTACACATTTTGTGCCTCAGTTTATAGATTTTTCAACGCTGAATACGATGGTGAAGTCAGAATCGCGATATCTCATTCCATTAACTGATTAGAGCAGATGAACCGTGAAGAACATCTCAAATAACAACCACGTTTCTTCATCTATAAAGCGCTCCAGTATGAGGACGGAATAAGATATCGCAATTCTGTCTTAACCATCGTGTTAAGCGCGAGGAAACCTCTGAAATAAGGTTTCACTTGTCAGACTATATCATTTTTGGAATTTATGGGTAATCTTTCCCCCCTTAAAAGTCCCCTAAAGCCCCCTTAAAGTGGCCCGATTTGGCCCATCTACGAACTTAGCCTTTCGATTGCCATGTCAGATTTTTCGTGCGAATTTGAACTCTTGATTTCAATTCTATAGAGGCTTTTCGTCTGGAATGACACATATTATTAGTACCTATGTTATATAAGATAAATATGCACATAATATGTGCATATTTATGTTATATATTATGATTATTGCTATCTTTTGTCAGTGAATTCCGGATGGTCTGAAACGGATTTTGGTATAACAATTTTGTGGAAATTCGAGTTTAAAAAATGTAGGACCGAGAACCTTCGAAAATTCGCTAATTGACGGTATTGATCTGGACGGGAAGGTAAACTGGACATGTTTCTACGTACTTCCTTTTATCATTTCGTATGGTTTGGAGGGGAACTAATATTTACAGTGGTTCTAAAATTGTACATTTGCCCACGAATGAGCGGGGAAGAATTCACAAGATTGCCATTTTAGGACGCCAATTACATCTCAAACTGGTAAGCTCCTTTGGCAAATGTGTCTGTTTGTCATCAATAATAATTATTGTCGTTTACACCCAAGACTTCGACAGACTTGGTATTCGATCATGAACTTTGGCAGTTCATTTCAGGTAAAACCCTAATCGATAGAGAAATTCCTTTTTTATATCTGTTAAAGTAGTGGATGGGGTTCCTACTTAATGGTCTATAATTACTGAAATCCACATCAAAGTTTAAAGTTCCTTGTGTAGCTTTCTCTTGGGCCTCATTCAATCAAAATTCACAAAATATGAACATTTTCTTACAAAATGATGCAGGCATGTGTGATGATAAATGAGCGTGTGAGTATACTTTTTTGTAGTATTTTTCCCGATAAACAGGTGGAGAAATAGGTGGAGAAGGTTGTTTAAGTTTTGGTTTTAACCATTCAATGTCCCAATCATTAAGGAAGTAACTTTATGAGACTCAAATACACTAAGAAGTAGAAACCGTCAATGGTTTATGTCTTTTGGATGTTGTTTTATGGTTGCTTTCAAGGTTCTGTATCTTCAGCTTCATAAGAGTATGTCAACAGTTTGAAATATCTAAATAATCTGAGGCATCTCCGTGATTTGAAGGACCATTAAGAGGAACCCATCGGAATGAAGAAAAGGAGAAGAAAATCCGAAAGACGATAAAGTTTTTAAGTTGTTTGGGTGTCTACCACGGGTTACATCGTGTGTTCCATCTCCAAACAGGATTCCAAGGGAAAGTATTTTCAGGTGTAACGGAGCTGAGAGAGCATCTTCTTTTTGGAGGATGAATTCCGGTTGTTTCAACAAAATGTCGACGATTCCACTTATTTGAAAACAACGTCTCAGCCGTGCGTTATTAGTAGTTATTCCTACCTTTTTTGGGAGGAGCTTGGAATAACCTGTCGATTCATACTTTGGCCAAACTTGTATGTTCAACTGAGTGTGTCATAAATCATCTGTGTAAGGGAGTTGGAAACCAAAGGGCCAAATTGGAGCGCTAAGTTCTGTTTGGGGTTAGAGAGTGCATTACACCTCGCTTATTACCAGCCATCCGCACAGATCGACCTTAGTCGTGAACTCAACCAGAGAATTGAAAAGATCCTGCACGTTTGAGGAGGTCCATTTGCATTTTCTCTTCTTTCCGCGTGAGCTTTGTTGTTCGAAAGGTATCACGTTTTTCTACCACTATGAAGAGACACGATTCTTCACCCAATCAAATCTCGAAAGCAAAACAGTGGGAAAGTTAATCTAAATGTACTTATCGGCACCAAGAAAAACCTCTTCCATATCACGGGGTTCTCTAATAAGTTTTGGTGTTAAGAAGTCAGTATCAGATACAAATTTTGTTGCTGATTCTTCAACTGAAAGATATCTTTGTTGGATTCATCCAATCTTACCTGTTTGCTCTTCAGCTTTTTGAGGATCATGATTTTGGAGATGGTGAGCGAGATGAAGCCCATGATGAGTGCTTTGATTGCCATCACCTTCGTCAGTCCGAGCATGAGAGGAACTAGCATCATGAATTTGCTAGCTGCCATCATACACATCATCATCATCATTTTCTTCATGCCTTTCTTGCCGCCGCCGCCGCCACCACCGCCAAGACCGCCTTTCTTCCTACCTGTTGACCATAAGAAGAAATTGCGAGTGATTAGATGGAGAGCAATCAAAAAAATTCGTCAAGACAAGAGTGATGGTGAGAAAATCATAGCGCCTCCTTCAAGAAATACTCAGAGATTTCCGGCATGACTATTTTTCGATGCACTATTCCCATAGTAGTGTTTTGGAAAAATATTTTGCTGAATTATTTCTCATAAAAAAATTAATGGAAATATTTAGTTTGATAGTCGTACTGGATTTCTTTATCAAGTTGCTGTTCATAAAGGCTTACCTTCTTCCATGTTATCTCCAACGTAGAAGTCGACAGCATTATCAGATCTTTGTTGGTCGTCGGAGTTGCCCTTGAGCCAGGAAGGCATTTCGAACCTGAAAACGTGCGTCTGGAAGAAATCATAGATGGTCGTGTCCATCAGTTCTCCCAGAGAGTCGCTGTTCAGAGACCTCAGAGACTCCTCAGACAGTTCCGGCTGAGGCGGTCCAGTCCGTACAAGAGAGATTACTCCATCGGCTATCAGGGGGAATCTGAAATGAAGACAAATTCCAGACAACTTTGTAAAACGCGGCTATGAACTTCTGAATCGCCGAGCTCGTAGCACGATATTGGTTGATCATTCTCACCTACTTTCAAACGATTGAAAGCGAAAGGAACGATCTACCGATCGTATACTCATTCATCCTTCAAATCAGGAGAAGTAACATTTCTCTCCAATGTCTATCACCATCACGAATTTCTTCATGGCCATAACGTAGCTTGGTGTTCCAATAATTTCTCCCTTTGTCTGTAAATCTTGAAGGTGACCAAACAAAACGATCCTAATCATCAAGTTTAGAGCTTCTTCAACTCAATGTTGAGTTTTCATGGTCTCAAGCTAGTTTGATTTCATTGGGGCAAACTCATTTCTATCGATTCAGGAAATTATTATTCTCTGAATGAAACCCCTAGATTTTCTATTTCCTTTTCATTTTTGTTTATGTTATCTAATTGCTAATCACGATGTGCTCAAAATCTGCTACTTTAGGATGAGAACATAGGTCCCATTGAGATTCTATGAATCCAAAATCTCTTTGAGTTGTGAATATTAAATAAATATGTAGATAGTTTATGATTTTAAATAATAATGTGTAATTGTGAGTTTGAGCAAGGAGAAATTATCTTGGAACTAAAATATCAACACTCAATCACAGAGTACTTAAAAAATACTAACAATTGTACTGAACAACTACAATAGTACTAAATTCTGTCGAATAAAAAGACTCAATACGGATTCAAATTATTGAACATTTTCAATAGTGGTAGGATGAGGGTAGTTCTAGTACGTTACTGCGAAATGCTCAGTAATTATGCTCCTAGACTGCATTTTTTTCTTTGACCCTTATTGCATTCCAATGACAGTACATATTTATGTCACATTCTGCTTAAATTCTGCTGAAATACCGACACAGAACCAGAACTAGTTCCTTGATGTTTGAAACTCCTAATGCACAAAACTTTAAATGTTGATTCCTGAGAGTAACTTTTTTAAATATTGAACGCGAGAAACGTGTTCACTGTGATCTATAAAGGACCTTAAACTGGTAGGTACCTATTTTACTGGTACCTGATTAGTACAATTTTATAAAATGTATAGGCTTTTTCAATTGAAACGTTGATTTACCTTTAGATTTTTTGAGTAAATTTGCATTTCGAATGGAACTTTTTGAGCAGCACATGCAAGATCAATAATTATTACCATCAACTCTCGAAAATTGAACCAATTTCTTTAGTGCTTTGGTAATTTACTATGGAATCAGTGTCCAGTGATCAATCAAAATATGAGCATATGAAAATCCAAAAAATGTCGAAATAGGAACTTGGGATTTGATAAAGTATTATCTTGGTGCAGGTACCCCATTAGATGATTTCGACGATTGGACGGGATATATGGTGAATTTCCTATCGATAGGAAGACGACATGATCACTAACCTTTCAGATTTGCCCATTCGGTCGACGAAGAGCAGCGCCTTCCTCTGGAGACACGACCAACTCATTCCCATGAAACATTCTGTATAGATCCCATCGGCTGCTGTATTCGGGTCTACTGGTTCCTGAGCTGCTGCTGTCGAAGTGCCGACGATGAAGAGTACCGCCAATAGCGAGGCTGCCATTGTACACCGACTCACCATGATTCACTGTTTGATTCTACCATCCGTCCGCCCCATAGCTTTATACCTTTCTGTTATGTGGGCCGCTACGCCTCCCACCAACCCTTTGGAGCCCCCTTCCAAAGGCCCCTGAAGCCTGCCGAGGGTGGCGCAGATTCCTTCTCACGATTTTTCACCTGATGACGGTATGTTAGCTTAGTATGAAGACTCTCCCAATAGTACTAATAATATAAGCTGGGCATCCACTTTGACGAGTTTTTTCTAGTGGGAAGCGTGTGGCGTTGTATAGGCAAGCGATGGCGCCTTTTATGAGCAAAAAGAAAAGTAATCAATTTCTAGGAAAAACTTTGAGAAAACATGAATGTTGAGTAAAATCTCACATTTAATGGGGAACTTTTTTTAAAATCAATAATGAATCCTTCTTCCTCAAACAATGTTTTGGTTGGAATTTCACTAATTCGAATTTTAACAAATGCCTTCAAGTTTATCCACGCTGGTTTATCAATTTCTGTTAACATCAGTGGCTTAGATTTCTTATGATCAATGGCTTGCATCACGGTTCTGTATACAATACCCCTGTGAGTCCAATAACCATACGAAATAATTTATGATATGAGGTAAAAATAATGTATTTTCGTTGGAAGTAGGTAAACACTTGATCCTCTCTGAGTGAAGGGTAATTACCTAGTATCTAGCTCAGTGATGGTCTTGTCAATTCCTGGCAGTTTTATAGTAATTCGTGGGTTATTCATCGTATCAAGAAGTACCAATAAACAAATACCCAAAATCACTTTCTTTCCGTAGACAACAGGAGTATCTCAGAACAGAAGACTTGGTATCACTAAACAATGTGTTTTTTGAATCAACTGTTTAGTATGAAAATTTGTCCGGCATTTTATTGCTTGATTCGCGGTCATGTTGAAGATGTTATTTGTCCATATTTGAAATCCAGCTGGTGGTTTGGTGGTTTTTAGTTCAGCTGGGGCTGGTGGCCTCGGAAATGCTCAGAATCAAAATCTATCGAGGTTTGTATAATCTATCCTATGTTTTCGACGTTTAATAAGTGTCAAGAATTATCCTCGGCCCATGCCGGGCTCCGCTTACCGAATTTCATATTCCAAGTTTTCAGTTTGTTTTCAAAGAGGACGGACGGGTTTGTAAGAAAAAGTTGTTTAATCAACCCCCAATAAAATTAGTTGCTTCAAGTTTCGGAAACTCACGTAAACTTTGAATACCTATCGAACGCACGCCGTTCAAGCACTTGGCTCGAATATAATTGACCGAGAACTTGGACCGTGAAATCTGGCGTTTGGGCTCAGATTCGGTCGAGCACGACAAACCCAGTGCTACAATTATACGAAAGAACATTAAGAGATGAAAAAACTCGAAATTTTGTACAGACCTTCTTTATAACATGACCCAGTGCGTTTTGAAATATTTAACCCGCCAGCACTCGCTGCGTGAGATTTTCTCTCACATGGCTGGATAAAACGGTGTTGCAATGGGAACATGAAGGCGGGAATGTTGGGCTCTCGTATAGCTGGAGGGGTGGGGCACTTCTAGACAAAGGACAAACGACAGAGAAGGTAAGTGACCGCTAGGCTTCCGAAAATACAAATTTGGTTTTGGTTGGAGCTGGGTTGTGCGAAAAACTCTCACGCGCGAGTACTCCAGTTTTAATTTTTCCAGTGCCCGTGAAACGTTTTCTCACACGCGAGTGCTGCTAAATAAAATACTTCTGTGTGTAAAAGCTTTTTTTTTTTTTTTTTTTCATTTTCCCGTCATTTATATAGCAGAATACAACAAAATGTACAGGGGAAACTTGCTTGCTGGAATGGGGAAGGCTGTTTACAAAGCAACTGTTATGTTTTCCTGCGTTCAGCTTGTATTTTTTGCATCACTATTTCGTTTAACTTTACTCGTGAATTTTCAAAGAAAAGGATGATAATATTACAATGGGCTCTACAAATTACATGTCAACTACCTACTCCTTGTGTTACCCATTCTTTCCTACGACGCAATGCATCGTCCCAATTATCTACTTTATTCAAGTTACATGTGCAATGCCAAGGTCAGTTTATTTTTGAAGAATAGATAAATATTTCGCGACTCGGTCGTTTTTGACATTTCATGTCTTTACTCTGGCACATAACTCGAAAAACGATACACAAAAAAACTCTGCAAATTCTTGACACAACGGTTCATTATCTTCTTTGTACTGATCACCCTTCTGTCTAGATCACTAGGTCTAAATGTCTAGATCCTAAATGTTAGATTAATTATTATTGTCAATTATCACTAATTATTAACAATTTTATCAAGTACCTAGTGAAAATTATTATAATTTATTATTAGGTATTAATAATTCGTATTTATTATTAATAATAATAATTATTAATTATGATTAATTAATACGATATAATTCTGGGGTTTTTAATACTACGTCGGTAATAATTTTTTTATAAAAGAAGTACCTACCAACAAACATTCGAAATTACCTTCATTTCCGTAGCACGAAACACACCTCAGAACAATAAACTCGACATCACTTAAGCCATATGATGTTCCAAAGATCTTGTTAGTATGAAAATGGACCTGTATTTCAACAGTTTGATTCACGATCGTGTTGTGAGGCACAATCTTTGAGCCGTCATTGTGAACGAACGGCTGGTCGTACAAAGCTGCGGATGGTCTTAAAAAATTCTACGGAACAAACTCTATCTAAATATGAAATAAAAAACATACCGTTTCATATGAATTTTTCGAGTTTTGGAATTTTCAAAATTTCAAAATTCGTTTTAAACCCCTTCTCCTTGACCTAGGGTTATGAAAAGTTTCGAGGACCATTGTGGGGTTGGTCGAAACCCATAAAAAAAAAAATTTCGTAATTTTAACTCAACGCTAACTGGGCAAAGTGGCGCGGACGGCGGACGGCGTACGGCGGACGGACGGACACGAAATCGTCACGAAAATTTCTGATGATTTTCGCTTACAACCGATTCGTTGCTACGGAACTTTATCTTCGCCAGTTATCATCGTAAAAAAATCGATCACCACTTGTTGGATAGCTCTCGATTTACCTAACCATATTACGTTATGTGCAGAAAGTTTCTCGTTTTATTTTTTTTTTTTTTTGTACTAAAAAAATAATGGGTAGAGTGTGAGGTATGGAAGAGGTAGGGTAGGGGGGCGGTAAGACATAAAATGTCCCACAGGGTTGCAGACTCGTATGCAAGATGTTACATTTAGCTAAGACTGTGAAGCCTAGATGAACAAAGCAGGTTAATTTGAGATTACCTTTGCTCGGCATATAATTACGTTTTGTTATAAAATTACATAAGCGATGAAGAGACCAAAAAAAAAAAAAAAAAAAAAAAAAAACGTTATATGATGATCGAGACATCTCCGGATAACGATGGACGCCAACTCCTTGATACGGGCGTACGGCTTCAATGACCTCACTCAGGATTTTTACATAGATTTTGACATTTTCATGTCTTTGCTTTGGCACATAAACTGAAACGGGAAAAATTTGTTCCCTTGATTCACCCTTTCCCTCAGATCACGTCAGAACATAAGCGACCGGCGGGCCACTACGTCAGAGCCTATGACGCACAAGCGTATGACGTCAAACGGCTGGCAGGAGGCCAACTTGTGCGTCAGAGCCTATGACGTAAGACGGCTGGCAGGAGGCTAACTAGTTCGTCAGAGCCTATGACGCACGAGCGTATGACGTAAGACGGCTGGCAGGTGGCCAACAAGTACGTCAGAGCCGATGACGCACGAGCGTATGAGGTAAGACGGCTGGCAGGAGACCAACAAGTGCGTCAGAGCCTATGACGCACGGGCGTATGACGTAAGACGGCTGGCAGGAGGCCAACAAGTACGTCAGAGCCTATGACGCACGAGCGTATGACGTAATACGGCTGGCAGGAGGCCAACTATGCGTCATACGACGAGACCTTTTATGTCTCTGCGCCCCATCCCACACCCACACCGCGTACCTCGTACTTCATTTTGGTTTATTATCTTCGATAATGAACCATTGGAATCGCCCAAAGAAAAAAAATTTTAACCCCCCCTCAAAATTTGTTGGTTTACGTTTCAAGATAGGTACCTACGTAGATTCAGAAAATCGAATAAAAACTCGGCGATTCGCGCCTCGCCAGGGGGGCAAGCCCCCCTGGACCCCCCGGATCTTTTCTCTTCTATACTTTGTATAGAACGAGGTATTTGCTATGCAAAACATGAATAATGTTTTTGCGTCCCGTTTCCCCTTTTCCTTATCCCTTTTCTTTGTCTGTATGGAAAATATTAAGAAATGTGCGGAAAATTTATTAGTTTTTTCAGGGCTGTATCTCAGCTTCTTCGCTTTTTACAGCGGTTTTGGCAGTATATAATTTATGCATAAATTAAAGGATTTCCAACGAATGGAGAACGATTTTTGTCCGTTGAAAACTAAAGAAGTTTCATTTCCCTAGAAACGGCTCGGTTGTACGTGAAAATCATTAAAAATCTTCGTGACTTAAACTTCGTTACGCTTTTCAACTCTGGTAGGCCACCGCAAAAACATTATTCATGTTAAAAAATCCGTGCGTCCGCTCTTTGGAACATCATATGGCTTAAGTGATGTCGAGTTTGTTGTTCTGAGGTGCGTTTCGTGCTACGGAAATGAAGGTAATTTCGAATGTTTGTTGGTAGGTACTTCTTTTATAGAAAAATTATTAAAAAATGAACCGTTGTGTCAAGAATTTGCAGAGTTTTTAAGGCTAATATTGTCCACTATGACAAGTCTACTGCATGGGTACCATGCCCAATTGGCTTGAAATGTTGCACAGACCTTCCTTATAACACCACCCAGTGCCATTTGAAAGATTTAATCCAAGAAAATTTAGGAACAAAAACACCTAAATTTAGTCTAATTTTGGCCACATTGACGGGTCAACAGCCAATCAACTTGGTGTTTTTAAGTCAGTGCCTTTTAAAAGGTCATATCACTCAACTTGAATCAGCCAATCAACTTGAAACTTGGTGTTTTCAAGTCAGTGCCTTTTAAAGGGTTATATCACTCAAAAACCCGGTTCTCCACCCTTACCATGTTCTTCTTCTTATTCATTTAGGCAAGGCTACAGCCTCTCCTCTATAATTGCTTAATTTATTAATTTTATTAATTTATAACATAATTGATAACTAAATAATTTATAAATTGAATTAATAAATAATTAATTTATATTTTTATTTATTCTCTTAATTTATTAGTGCTTGTTGCCTCTACAGGTCTTTTCAACCTCAACAACAAAATATATTGTCTCTCCGTTTAAAAATCGGCAGCTGGAAAAGGTTATGATATCCAGTTTCCCCACCCGCCCTTTTCCTTCTAAGGAGATGTCCTTACCACTTCACAAGAACCGTACCCGTTTTGAAATCTCCCCTTGGCGCCATGGTAAGTCTTTTTTATTACCACAGATCTAATGCATGGATGTGTAGTAATTAAAAGCGCCTCTCCGTTGCGGCAAGGGGAGATTTCGAAACGGGTACGGTTCTTGTGAAGTGGTAAGGACATCTCTTTAGTTAGAAGGAAAAGAGGGGGCGGGAAAGTGGATATCATAACTTTTTCCGGCTGCTGTAAAAGGACATTTGCGAGGCGGGTGATTTTTACACGGAGCGTTTTTGGGGGGGGGGATATTATTATCGAAAGGTTTAGTGAATAATTCGTCGGATGGTTTAAATGGTATATACACAACTGATTAATTTTGAAATGAGGAAAAGAGAGATCACTGAATTAATCTGCTGTTCAGTACGTCACGAAGTAGCTGTCTTCAATGGCACACTTCACATCAATACTTCTTCCCAATTTCCGCTTCGTGGTTCCATCCCCATTTCCTGTTCATATCTCAAGTTCGAAACCGGGACCCTAAAACCGGAAGCGATCGAGCTCGCACTTGAGAGAAACCCCCTCCGATCCACATCCTGAACAGTCGGGGTGCAACTTGTTGCGCAAACGTCCAACTAATTATAATGGCCGGCTGAAACCCGGGAGGAACCACAGGCTGGGAATGTCGTCCCATTGAATGAAAGTAGAATCCTACATCAGCCTTGAGGGTTGAAGACGAGCTTGGAGCTTTAAGGTTATATGAAAGTAAATCACAGGTTCAGAGATAAGGTAGAAACAGGTTCTCTGAAGAAAGTAAACGTTTGTAATTATCATCGGCCGACCGATGTGGTCACTTCGTAACGGTCAGGATCATGAATGGAACAAGCTCTGGCTATTGAGTCACTCCACGCGCTCGCTCTCTAACCTGCTTAGTTAGATCATCCGGCACCCCGAGGTTATCGTACTCTGCCATTTCACGTGAGAATCGAAACCGTTTCTGTTGTCTGGGATATGAAAACATGAAGTCCGTTTCCTATATTTGGGGCTCCCCAATCCATCGCAACATACATTGCTTTGCTCTCAATGATACCAGCTGACGAGCAAAAAACACTTGGTCATCTCGTTAAAAGGTCATACTCGAATCTAAACCTTAGCGATTTCTGTTCGGTTATAAAAATTCAAAAACCACAATGTGTCATCATGTCATGTGTCTTCCTTTGACGGCCAAATAACATACTTTTGAACCACCAGAAATATTCATTTGATGGTGATATTTGGTGGTTGATATTCATTCGATCCACTTAATTCATTCGATAATAATTTCATCAGACTGCGCGTGTGCCTGAACAGCCCGAAAAGTATGGGGGTTACTTGAAGGTTAGCTCAGGGATGGTGATGGAGGGAGGGGGGCATACTGTTTTCAACTGAACTGGTGACCTACCTTATTCCTACATTCAACCATACCAGACTTTTGTTAAAACGTTTCAGCAATTTTCAGTATATAATAAGTTATCATTTCAATAAATATATTGTAACTCTCCTATTTAATTTAATCGGTGAATAGTTCCAATGTGCGCTTAAGTTTTGATCCTAGGATGCCAAATTGTATATTTGAATGGGTGAAATGACACTATATTATTAGAAAGCATAATGAGGATATGGTGCTAACTAAAAAAGCTAAATAATAAACCAAAAACATTTTGTCAAAACCCATCAAGCTAGTTAATTGCAGTTGTTACCTTCATCATTTTTATTTATGTACCTTGAAAACCGACAAAGAATTATTCATATTTAATTGCCTCAAAATTAACGGTTCAACGTTCACGTTTCAATGTACATAGCAAAGTTACTCCATAATACACTATCCCCTATAATATATTATGAGTTTAGATTATCTTATTTTAGGGTATGCCATCGTGACTTTATTCTGTCTCATCTAGCTTTTACCTATCTCTATTCCTATACCATTCATACTTATTGGGATGAGCAATCTGATTGGTGGGGATGTGTATTGAGGAGACAAGAGAAAAGAGCTGACAGGAGAAAACCCAGCGTGAAAACGATTAATCTTGAGTATCAGGTAGGAGAATGAGGGGCTCTCAATTTGAACACTTGAACGGGTAGGTGATTACTTTGTGCAAAATGAATTCTAAACAACTAAGATGGTCATCTGGTATACATTTTTAGTGAGTGGAAAGAGTTATTGGGAAGTTAGCAGATATTTACTATGTATTTTTACTATTAATATTCTTGCAAAAAAGGTTCATTTGACAAGGTTTACTGGTTTCAATCTTGCTTCCCAAAACCAACCAACGTACAATGAACTCGGAGGTGCTACCGCAGACGTTTGACTCCACCGAAGAACAAAGCGCAAACTCCACCAGACATCACTGCCATCTCGTTCTGTGCATCCAAGCGATGACCCTGATGATAAATGAATAAGCCGCTAGAGATAGGTACATTTAATATCAATGATTATTCTACGTTCGTCTTGGAAATGGACTCTTCCGAGGTAGACTGAGCCAAGAACAGTGTTTACTGGTAGATGGTGATAAAGATAAATCTACTCGGCATAGATATAATGTTCTGCACCAAATGCAATGCAAATTGTACAACGGTTTATCATTATTATAACAATGCCCCTACTGCCAGCGACGCTATTCTACTCCAAGAAGTGCTTGTTCTACTAATAAAACGCTACGTATACTTCAAACTTACAAGGGAGTAGGTAGGTACTAAACTAAATAAGCTTGACGAAATGATTCTTCAGGTGGCGAGCTTCGTAACAGCAATTTTCACACCTCTCCTCGTTTACTTTTGAGTAGACCTGGAATTCCATGGTACAAATTCTATAGTACTTCTTTACTACAAATTACTGAAACTTCTCGTCTAATGGCGGATATAATATTAAATAAATAAACAGTCTACACATCACCAACCACTTTATTTCCTGGGACGTCCTACTTTAATAATCGTGTCATCATCCTTAAACCTCACTTGCCTGAATTAATACAGTGATGTCCGGATTCGTCTACGCATTCCTGAATAACATTTAAATTTGCGTTCGACTCACTTTCACGCTTATACCAAGTAAGAACATCGCCCATAGCGGCTTTTCTCTATCTCTTCCCATTGACCTCAAGCTCAAGAGCAATAAAGCTACTCGAGACCCCATTTTTAAAAAGGTTATGGTCCATTTTATAACCACTTTTCGTCTCCATATAAGTAAGGCAATGGGGAATGGTGAAATCCCCGTTAGGAAGAATAGGCACGTGAGTGTGAATATGCGAAATCCAAGCGAAAGTGAAATATTTGCGAGTCATTGGCAAGATGTGATCTAATCTGATCACTGGGACTGGGTTCTACAGTAAATCGAATACTGACTGATATGCATAAATACCACACACTTAACTGTCGTATCTAGATATTCAGATTACACATCATTATTTATGTTTGAGTTACAATCACTGACTCCCTGATGTGGATACACTATCATTCATCATCAGTATGAAAATGAGCAGTTGAAGAGTTGGGAGGAGATCATTTGTCTTCGCTTTGAAGAATTTGAGGGTTAAACATTGATTTGAACACGTAAAACCCGTGAAGTTAGGTGGACGTTTAGGTGTAACTGCTAATGAAGACCAGAATTTGATTTGATCATTTTCCTCAAGGCTACAGTGATGGGATGAAACGGAGCCTGGAGTTTAGTGGTAGGTTTTCCTTGAAATTCAATTGTGTCATACTGAGTAATCACTGAACCGCGGTTTCGGCAGTATATCAGGCTCTCTAATGAGATGACAATTTGTGTTGGATCAAGTGCGGTTACCAAAAGAAAACTCACTCTGTGGTTCATATTCGACCCCAAGAGTGGAGACGGATAATTTGCAAAGCATCTCTACGTTGTTATGTGCGTGAAAGTGGCACAGTTGAGGGAAGAGCTATAACAATTTCATCGTTCATCTTCCCCGTCCGCTCAATTCGTGAGATGCAGCCTAGCAGAGCGTGCAGCTTGACGTGCCCTTCAGGGTCACCTCCGGGCGAATTGTTGAGGATGAAAACCAATTCCTATCGACAAGGCGCTACATGGGCAAATTGTGAGCGTCCATGATTGTGAGCGTTAAACTTCACGTTTACGAGTAACTTCGCCGATAATAAAAAGTTGCAGTTAAACGTTTGGAAAGCTGTTGAGGTAGTCCAATTGACATGATTTATCATTCCCATACGCAATAAGTTGACTGTGGATTTGTGAAATCGATTTTCCTGTAAGTAATTGTTATGAGTTCGCAATATTCGAGTTAGCAGAAAGAAAGCCATTTCGCATAATGTAGAGTAGACCCATAAACATTATATTGTAGTAGGCCAAAGTTGACATCATCAGCCAGCTTATTTCCGAGTTGGTAGATTCTCAGTTCATATCAGGATAAAATGTCTAGCTGGTCCACTCTGGTTCTTCTCTTATATAAAGAGACAGCATCAGTAGAAAAGTCAGCTTGAGGTATCCATTATCAGGTCAAAAACAATACTAAGTATACGAAAAACGTAGTTTTTACGACGTTTTTTGGCATCTTCTCAATAATTGCACGAAGGGTTTAGATGAAATTCAATTTTGATGAGTTGGTCTTCAAATAGTTACAAATGACTGTAATTAGTGCTAAGACGTTTGAACATTTTCGAGTTTTTACTCACAGGGATAAGGAAAGTCGCGAGGCCTCGGACCTGAGCTTTTTATGTTGTCGCCCGAGAGGGAAAGAGTGTACCCTCTCCTATGATGAACAGTAGGTAAGTACTTTCAAGAAAATTTCCCGAATGATTACGTTTGATTCAAGGTTGGATAAATTAATTATTATCAGAGCGCATTCGCATTACATTAAGAGTTTGGCGTTTGCTGTTTGCCGCGTTCAATATCCGAAAGATGGCAGTTGGATGAGGGTGAATGTCAGTAAGCGCACTTAGAAATTCGCTCGTTGCAATGCTAAACACTGCGAACCACCGATCAATCACGATCCCGGTTTCAAGATCGTCTCGAAGAACATGATGTGCTAGTCAAGCTCCCACCCGCGTAAGGCACAGTAGAAAGGTTATCACGAAGTCCCTTGACCTCTGGGAAGGTACTTTCATCGTCGGTGCTTCTTCACCGGTTCTTCTTTCATATTTCCCATGAACCTCCAGACCGCTAATGGCTGATTTCACTTTCCTTGCCGAAAAAGTCACGGGCACACGGCCCAAAGCCGCATCCGACTCGACAAACTTGCTTCGCTCTCCGCCGCAGCCGTCCAATAAAAGTTGATTATTAGTTATGTCTGGGTTGGGCATTGAAAAGTCGGATGGACACGTGCGTATATGCTTTACAGGAAAATCCGTCGTGTGAATTCCAAATCGGTGAGTATCGCCGTAAGTTAGGCGCTTCATCTTTGTAGGTAGATAGATAGATTATAGACAGGGATTCAGGGTGAGTCCTGTCCCTACCCGCCTCACTGAAACCTTGGCTTACTGTGTGGAGCATAGCCCTGTAGACTAACCTATAGGTTCTGGGTCCAGTTCAATCCCACCACCAGACTGATGATCCCCATACCAAGTTGTTTGCCGTTACAATATCTTCTGGTATTAAAGACCGTCTTCAAATACTAGGCACTCAAAGAGGTGATGAGGCGTAGTTTCATCCTCCTCTCTGTGCAGATGTTTCCTTAAGCACCCGTGAGCCGTCAGCATCCTCACTAACAGCCTCATCTTCCTGCTAAGCAGCTCCAGTGCTTCTGAGGTCCTTCTATAAAAAGGGGCTGCCATACTCAACTTACCAAAAGTTTGTTCCGGGTTGTCTTCCCAATGCCTATTATGCACTTCTCTCACCCATTCTCCCGAGGAGGAATTTACCAATACCTAAGTTGCGGCTGCACAAAAGCTGTGGAAGCCCCTTTTCTTGTCATGCCATCTACTCGCCCATTACCTTCCACCCCAGTATGTCCCAGTACCCACATTACGATGACTTTGTTCTCAGCCCCCAGTTATTTATAATGGCAAGTTGATCCAAAAGCCATCATCAACATACGCGTGAATCAAACGACGATCAGAACTTCAGGTCAGCTCCCATAAAGGGGAGCGGCGGATTCAAACCCCACATGATTCAGTGGTATCAAGTTTCATGTTCTGAGAGACTTTTCTACGGAAAGAATGTAATTCTGGATATAATTTGGTAAGTATTTAATTTGGTAAGTATTTAGGTATTATATTGAATATATTATATTATATTAAATTATTGCCGATGTAGGTCAGTACAACTAATAGGTAAGTCGTAACTCATAAAGGATGGCCAGGAATTTAGTTGGAAACCTGACGAAATCACCCCGAGCACCCTTTAACAGGAAGAATCAATAATTACCTCATTGCATCAAATATTTTGTGAATTGAATGGATACACAGAAGGCTAATAATAATGGATACACAGAATAACAATTCCGAATGTGATGGATTTGCAGGGTTTATTATTAATTTATACTGAAGTCAATAACAGTAGGTGTATGTTGTTTGTTTGTATGATCCCATTAGTTCAGCAAAATCACAACGGTTCGCTGTCACATACACCATGAACTCCTTGCAACACGATAAGCTCCACTTCTATTAATCCAATTCTAGTGTTCATTTCTTGGATACATGATTTTACAATTTCAAGGTACATACCACCGAAATAACACAGAATAATTAATAATTCCATCAAACCATCACAGTGAACAGTTCATACACAATCCTGATAAGCTTTTTATCATCTTCTCATCTGAACTACTGATGCTAGTTCAATAAAATTTAATCACTTACACAACATCTACTCACAATATTTTGGCATAAATGTCACACGTATATTGTTCGTCGATATCCAAGTTGATCTATAAGTTTATTATAGTCAATCAAAGATTATCAAGATTTGGAACACGGCCATATCACTATTAAATTTTATCGAACTAGCATCAGTAGTTCAGATGAGAAGATGATAAATAGCTTATCAGGATTGTGTATGAACTGTTCACTGTGATGGTTTGGTTTAGAAAGAACTCTTGATTCGGGCAATTGTGGTTGATTTTTTCGGTTTTACATTCGAAATAATCTGAGGTAAGACATTCATGGATAGTCTTTTACAAGCAGGTAAAATGTATTTTACACATGAAATAGGCATAGCCTACCTATTAAAATTACTTAATTTCTCCCTTACTGGGAAAAACAGCTGATCATGGATATGTCTGTTTTTCGCAGTATGAGAGAAATTAAGTAAGTATTTGGCATAGAGTGATAGATTACTCAAGTCGGGAAAAAAGTGAACTGCACTGACAAAATATTATTTGTATTTATTCTAACCACATACATGTAGAGTTTGATACAGTAAAGGTTTGTGGCATGAAAAATATGAAATGTGGCGTGTGAAAACTACATCAATACACGTTTTACTCTTTGGTGTTGAAATTTCTGGATCGTTATTCAGTCCACTTCATAAACTCCACAAACTTCACACCGTCATCGCTCTTGAGATCAATATTCAGATCTCTAGATAGAATTATTGGTGTCAAATGGTATCCACTTGTGTTGTGGCCACCATAAAACGCACACGCAACTTTAGTTTCATTAGCTTTAGGGGCCCTTCAGCTGATCCTGGGCTTATGATGCTGAAAGTGTAAGTCCTAAGGAGGATGCCTACCAAATTACAGCTTCACAGAGTGAAGGCATATCCGTGTCAAAATCGCCCATTGACGTTTATTGGTATCGCGTTACACGTTTTCGGGCTGAAAAAAAGTCACAAAATATTTTCAAAACCCCCAAGCTAAAATACATATCCATGACAAAAAATTGTATCAAAAAGCATCTCAGTTCTGAAAGGTAGGTACGCATAGTTTTGTGTCCGTATGTACGAGTCGTATCTACATTATTCGGGTATATATTAGTTACCTAGTGAACTATGAATCAATTCTTCAAATGAAATTTCGGGCGTCCTCATGAGGTTCTCACACGGCAGGCACAGACATCATGTTATAAAAGAAGACGATGGTGTACTCCTAGAAGTGGTACATCAACGTAGTCATTAGCTCCGCATACATTACCATTAATCATATTGGCCTCTTCACTACCCGAGGAAAAGCGGCTCGGCCTAAGACAAAGTCAAAGCCAAACTTGAATGAAGAAGGTGGTTTGATGTGACAGGTATGAAAAATGGCACTCGGGAACCATGTAATTACTGGAAGAGCTGCTCTGATTGTTTTCATTCTATTCAAACTCTAACGGTCATATAAGTAAATATGCTAATAGCAGAGAAAAACGCAATAGGAATATTTAGTGAATGCGTGAACCGCACCGAACATACTTTCACACCGGTGTCTCAGTGAAACTATCGCGAAATTCTGCGTCCACAAGTTCACTGAAGTTTATGCGATATAGTCAGTTGGCTTACGTTCTGTACATCGACAGTAAACACATAAAACCTCGTATATTCAATGTTGGACGTAAATAACTTTTAACGAATTTTCGAAGAAAATATTGAAGTATTGTTCTCGGTCCCAATTTTTTTAAACTGAAATTTCCGAAAACTTTTTATACCAAAATCCGTTTCGGACCATCCTAGATGAGCAGAATCGGGCCACTCTAAAGGGGGTATAGGGGAATTTTGAGGGAGGAAAAATTACCCATAAATAAGACTGTCTGTCAAGTGACACCTCATATTTCAGCGTTGAAAAATCTATAAACTGAGGTGTTACTTGGTAGAAAATGGAGACGAAATTTGTTATAAAGTCATAGAAATTGAGCCTTTTTACATAAAAAACGTTATTTCTTCGAAAATTCGCTCTAATAGCCATGCTGCATGGAAACTCCTATCCTCGAAATCCTCGAGCCCATAAGACACAGTTTAGGACGTTTTTTCGACCTTCTAAAAATTTGAGTTTTGTGTATTCACTGTCAACATACCACAATTTGGTATGAAATACAGTTCACCTCGCCTATAACATACAAATCAATCTATAGCTTCAAATTGTCTACGTCAATCGTACATGTTCCCTATGTGGGATGCTGAAGTGGCGTGGCAGATCACATACGCATCAGAGTGTCAGTATGCCGTATTTGTCCGCAGGGTAGAGTTTCTCATATGAAACTGGCCAAACAGATATCACTTACTTATTAGAATATAAATTCGAATATATTGAAAATATTATATTAAATATATTAACCCCAATCTTTTAGAATTCATTAAAAATAGCCCTGATATTCCTTTGCAGGCAAAGTTGCAGGTGTTCAATGCAGTGGTGCGTGCGATTCTTGGGAATGGGGCGCAGGTGTGGGGATTTTTGGAGTATTCTTCTGTAGAGGCTGTCCTATTACTGTTTATCAAAACACAAACGGTGGGTACAGCTTTCGTACAAGTACGCAACCACGAGGGAAATTTTATGTCTTTGCGCCCCCTCCCATCAGAAACTTATATGAAGCTTGCATTCGTGTTGACAATATAAATTATTGAGAATGATCACCTGTGTGTAAACAATTATTTAAACAATCACGCTCATACCGCAGCTTATCGGCCACGCACTCAGCAGTGGTTAACGTAATATGGTTAGGTAAATCGAGAGCTATCCAACGAGTGGTGAACGATTTTTGTACGATGATAACTGGCGAAGATAAAGTTTCGTAGCAACAAATCGGTTGTAAGCGAAAGTCATCAGAAATATTTTCGTGACGCTTCTCCGTTACATGTCCCGCGTTACATTTTCGAGTTTATGTAGCAAAGTAAAGACATAAAATGTCAAAAAGTTGAATTTTTATTCTTTTATTATTGTTTTGTATTACGGTAAATACCCCTGAACAATTTAATGCAGTAATGTGGATAGGTGATACTGGAGAGGTTTCTCCATAGTACCTAAGTAAATCATACAAATAATCACACCGTATCGTCTACGTTGCCATCCATCTTTGTTGTTGGAAAGTACCTAATTCACTAGCCTTCGGTCGTATTACGAAACCTCATTCTTTCGCATGTTGACAATTTTCGAACTGTGAAGGCGTCGCCGGTGAGAGCCCATCGTGGGGGTTGCTCCCCAGAGGGCTCGAGGAACAATAAGTAACGAGAAGATGCGATTTTCGCGCCGTCACGGCAGGAAATCAATTTCGGATGTGGGTCGTGTAAAATGATTAATGGCCCAGCTCATATGATCGGCTGAATGGAAGCTAATGATCGGCGGCTTCTCAGTTAACATTGGCTGTCACTGATCTACGCGCCGGTACCTGCCGAATCCCCAGCTACTCGTACTTTCATCTCTTGATATATAATTGATTGATTGGGTACCTACGAATAAATTTCGTTCGACATCGCGCTGAGCCCCTTTGATTACAGTTTGGAACGAGTAACACAACCAAAATCAGATAGAGATAAACAAATTAGTTTTTTCCTCCCTTCATCTCTGTCTTTCTCGTTAGGGTTGTCTAGACAACGAAGGTTCGTTTTGCTCGGGATGACTGTAACGACGATTATCGCTCAACGATGATTTATTCATTAGATATTTATCCCTCAACCGGAACGGTTGTTTTTTTAAACAATCTAACTTTTCGTGGCTTCACGAAGGTGATTTTGAATCAATAATTGAATCATCAATTATTGTTGATACAGCCCTTGAAGAAACGATCATGTTACAGTCGTCCCGAGCAAAACATGCCTCAAGAAGGCTTGTCAGTACGACTACACTTTGAGTCATAATCATTTTATGAACACCGGCTTTCCGAATAGTGGAAACAGGTGAAAAGCCTTTACGAGGATAGTGGAAGTATTTTGGGTGTTGAGGGTCTCCCTTGATGGAAGCGGGATCGTTGACGTCACCGCATCCAAATGAGCTTGAGATTATGAGACACGTTTTTGCCCACTTCCGATCGTCAGATAGCCAGTGATTTTTTGGAAAGCAGCTTTTAGAAAGCTCTCTCTCTCTCCACATTTTCGAAAAGTGCGTATGTTAGATGTTAATTAGAAGTACTCGTAGGTAAATGTATAGTATTGGATACAGAGCGAAAGAGCAGGAGCGGATCGAGACTTTGTTTTGGTGGTTGTGGTCGGCCGGGGGGGGGGGAGAGGTTCATGATCTAACATTACCTAAGTTTTTAAGCGATTTATTTTTTTTCATTGTTGATTATATTCTAATATAGAAATTATGTATATAATATAGATAGAAAAAATTAAATCGCTAAAAAAACTATATTATAGCGTTTAGGGTATCACTGACTTTCCGAACTTTCTGAATTAACTGAATTTCTCTGAAATCCTGCTTGTACTTTCATTCGTGGGAGGGGGTCCAGGGTGCCCCCCCGGGAAAAACTAGGTACAAATAGGATTTTTAACAAATTTTAACACTTTTCATATTCGAAAAAACTACGTGTTTCAAAGAAATCTTTTAAAAATTCACGTGTTTTCAATATATTTCAGTATGTCTTAATATTTCTGGGGGTCTTCCCCCCTGGCTACGCCACTGTTGTAAGTGGCCAATTCAATGTTTTTTACCAAACGTCAAAAAGACGTCCATGTTCGAACTCAACCTGTGGTACATTTGGGCAGTAAGGCTAGGGCCCAAAAAACTTCAATAATATTGACGGTTATTGGCTTTCGGGGGGGGGGGGAGGGGGGGGGGGAGGTCCGGAGTTAGAGTTACTTGAGTACCAACCATTCATGAGTAAGCAACTACGTTACTCTGCGTATCTCATAATTAGTCAGTATGAGCGCTCTAGGTTCATTTCAAGTGTAATAGGACAGTACCTATGTGTGGTTGTGAATATGTAATGAACTAACGTGTGACAGTTAGGGATCTTGGACGATCTCTGCTGTTTATCTCTTTGAAGGTATGCGGTTATGGTATGTGAAAGTAAAGGTTCATGTCGTCTGAATGATGCCCAACAATGGAAACGCCAAGAATGGGATAGTGGTGCCAGGCCGTGAACTTGGGCACGGTCGGGGCGCCAACTCTCGTAGCACTAGGTGAAGGACCCGCCACAGGAGTTGAGTTGAGTCCTATATCCGAAAGGTCAGGAGACATTAGCCCACTTAAAAGCGAGGGAATGAATGGGCGGATTCACAGTCGATGTGAACCCTATCCCTCCGCCTACGACTCCTTCAGCTCTCTAGTCGGGTGTCGTATGACACCCGAAAACCTGCTCATCTCCTACGAAAGGGAAAAGCAAAGCCGCTTGGCGACGATCTCCCAGGTCTACAAAGCATAGTGAGAGGGAGTAGTAGTTATTAGACCCACGCCTCTATGATTCTCACGGCACTCCTTGCTCAGGTGCCATCATGTGTATGTCACGAAGTCCACCATACTCTGTTCCCATTTAAACAACTTTCTTCCATCATTCTACTTCTCGATTTAGACTCTAAAAACCATCCATCATTCTGACACCATTTATGAGTACTCATCTTAGTTGGTTCAACTTGAACGGAGAAGTGCAGGTGTTCAAAGCCTCTATTAGGTACTCTACCAGTAGGTATCTAACGTAAGATTGTAAACTCAATTGGGACCAACTGAAGCCTCTCGTCACACTCAGCAGAATGCCCAAAAGAATCTCTTAATGCCACAGGCTCAACTTCACGACTCCTATTACAAGACACCTCCATTGGTGACACCTCCCTGGTTAATTCGATGCGGGAAGAGAGCAACTCCAGCAATGACGCCAATAACACAAATCGAACTACTACTTTACTTATTATAATAATGGTATGGGGATGAACATTTTTTGTTTGCAAATAAGAGTAAGCAACATGGACTGGTGGATACTGCTGCATGGCATCAGCTAGGTGTAATATACTTATCAGTAGTGCCCAATTCCTTCGTGAGAACGTCCGGATGAACCTGAGGTTCAAATTTAAAAGAGTATGAATCCGTGGAAGGATCCAAAATCAAGTTTGACTTCTTGACAAAATCAATGCCTATTACAGCATTTTGTGGATGGTTAGGGACTATGCAAAATGGGTGGGTCCACGAGAGGTGTCCAACTTTAACTTTTAGCATCGCTCTCATGTTCACATGAATCGCTGATGAATCCCCTAGAGTGAGCGAGATATTTCATTGTTGGAGGCGAATAGTGTGTTGTGTTTGAATTAACCGAAGGAAATTGTGGTTTACACAACAATATGCAGCTCCTGAATCTATCATAACGGCAGTCCTGATGCCGTTGATGATCATGTATGCTAAATTTTTCGCTAGTATAGCCTTTCCAGGTCAAACTATAGTTTGATTTTTAAGGAAATCAGAGAAATCAGTGAGCCGTTTGAGAAATCTTTCCACCTACTTCCATCATTCAATCGTCCATGTTTCAATGAATTATGTATTCACACGCTTGCACGTTAAATAACTCCATATAATCAGACTTTCTAGTAAAATTATTGTTCATAGCATGTAACTCGGATTGTTACACTTCATCGTCAAACGTTCCCCCTGATATCGCCTTCTTCCAAGGTGAAGTCTTGGCTCATCCTGGTCTCATGGTCTCTGTGGTTAGTAGAATCCTCATTTCGTTTCCCAAACAGTTCCGTTGTTCGACAGTTTGAAACCTCGACCAGACAATCAATTGTAAAAATCCCTACACCAGATACTCAGTGATGTACGGGAGCGAAATTACGACTCTAATTTCTAAGCGTATGTACGAAAAGAAAGCAGGATAAAATCACCACAGACGATTGGTTTTGATTGAATTTTACTTTCATCTCCGATCAAAAGGAGCTCTCGAAACCGAAGGAACACCATTGTTCATCAAACCCGATGTGAGATGGGGGTATCTGAGGCAACCCACACTTCTTAGTTATCTTATAATTCAATTAACATTTCGTTCAGGAAACGGTTCGTATCCTCTTTCATCCGAAGAAGCTCGGTCATGGCTGGAAAGATGAAAGTTAATCTATTGAGAACTCTGACAACTGGGTCAGGGAAGTAAACGTGTGAAAACCACGTGTGAATGCGGTGAGGTTATTAGGAATAGCTAGATCAAACTGATACATCATGATTCATGAGTATCCGTCATATAAGAATAAAGAGTGTAAATATTTACATAAAATGTGTCCAAGTTATTACTGCCGATCTCATTATCGTGAAATCAAATCCCCAATCAAACTCAAACGGGACCCGCATTCTCCACATGTAAAGCTGTACAGCATCGGGCTCGATGGCGGCAGAGCATGTGAGAATTCCTCCCTAGTTTGGGATTTTGGGTTTCAATTTTTAGTTTGATTTTTTTTTTTTTTTTAAATAAGTGATGACTGAGAAGTGGCTTCAGGATGGCATCGTTAGATGTTGTTAGTATCAATGTGAATCCTTGAATCAAGAAAAAGACGGATTTTCAAAGAAGTCCGGTTTCTAGAATTCATATTCGCACAGACTCAAAAAATTATAAACTAAAAGCAAGTGAGCCGAATGATCTTTGGATCACGAAACGACCCTCCACAACTCACGATGTTAGAAAGTAATTCCGAATACAAAACTTGCATCTTCATCTGTTTATCTATTCCTTGTTCATGATGTCAATGAAAGATTCTCTACAAGGGCCCCTTTCTCTCTTGATTTGCTTTTCATGACTGATTTACTCCTCTAATCTGTCGGTATCGGAGAATTGAAACCGATTTTTTCCTTCACCAACTTTTCCCTTGGGAAACAGCGGTGATTACGTATCTAATAGGACCCTTAAATATGGCTCGTAACATGATGATAGGTAGTATAAGCAGTGAAAACAGCAAGGTACAAATTATGATGGACAAAATAGTTTGTTGATGATATTACAATTTTTTTTTAAATTTTATTTATTGGCATTACATTGTAGTATACAGCCACAATAATAGATTATTTGGATAAGTATATTACAATTCTTAATAAATTTAAACAGTTCTTTGTAAACAGAAATATCTCTTGTTGATAATATTGGGCAGTATTCTAGGTTTATATCTGTCTTTCTTAAAATTGCACTAAACAACACTGTTCTCGGTCCATTGTGCTCCGGGCACTCCATGATCATGTGCTCCAGTGATCCGCTTGGTGCTCCACATTTTCTACATTGGGGAGTTTCCCTTTGATTAATCATGTTCAGGAACGTGTCACAAACTCCGCAATTGACCCTTAGGCGGGATATGGTACGTACCTACTAGGGGTTTGCAATTTCCATTCCATTGTAATACTGAGGATGTCCATATTGACAGCTTCACGCAGATGATGAATGTTGTGTAAATACACAATGTGAATAGGTACTTATTTATTAAGTAAATATCTTACTCCTACATACGAAGAATCCCTGGAAACTAAAGTCGAAGGGGATCGTTTCATCAGAAAAGGAATGATTATGTTTATATTTTTAGAAGTTATCTTTGCTTGAAATCCGAATCGCACCTGACGAGAAGGTTGGAATCCTTCGAACCCGTCGCGATGATAACGGTTTGGCGTTTCTAAAGGGAAAGGTCGAAGTTCACCCACGGATGTCCCATTTCCTCCCGTGGAACCGGCGGCACTCAGGCTTATATTTACATATTTTTGCTCGAAGGGAATTTTCGTTTTCCATTCGGAGACTCGCCAAATGAGAGGGAGCATCGAGTATAGTGAGATGGCTCGCGGCGGAAGGTTTCTTGTCCAATACCAGCTTTCGACCGCCAAGGGTAGTGAAATTTCCGGGAGACAATGATCTGACACGAAGATTGAATGAAACATTTATGTAAGTTGAGAATTGAAATAATAAGGGATATCTGTGCCCATGAAAATCCGAGTTTTTATGTTCCTACATTTTTTCTTAGGTGCGCTTGTCTATGTTCAAAATAATTCATGAAACTGAGGTAAAGTAAAAAACTGGTAGTGTAAAAATCTGTCAGGGCCTTACATCTAATTAATGTTGATTCTATCATTATTACTATCATGTTATTTCGGGGATTCTCACGTTGACAAATCAAGCTGTGAGCTTTCAGAATAGGAGTGTGACAAGTCAGTGCACCTCATGAATAGGAGTGTGATAATTTTCGAGTTATACCCATAGGGAGTCAGATTTTGACGAGCACTACAGGAATAATATTCTTGTAGTGCTCGTCAAAATCTGCTCCCTATTATTATATTATAATATATTCACCATCGTGTTCGGCATAAAAAAGCCGTTAAAATGAGAGGTCACTTGTCAGAATGTTTCATTTGGGGAATTTATGGGCAATTTTCCCCCCTAAAACTCCCCAAACCCCTCCCCCCACCCTTAGAGTGGCAAGATTCTGCCCATCTACGAAATTAGCCTTTTAGCGATTTTTTGTGCAAATTTGAACTTGTTTCTCAATTCTATCGAGAGTGTTCGTCCGGAGTGACACCTACATAAATATATAAATATGTATTTGTTTTATTTGGCAGTTTTTAAAGTCTGATTTAGTTGTAAGAGATTCAAAACTTTCATATTATTAAGTTCCTTACTTTCATACATTTAAATATGTAAATGTATGAAAGTAAGGAACTTAATAATATGAAAGTTTTGAATCTATTACAACTAAATCAGACTTTAAAAACTGCCAAATAAAACTTAATTGCCTATCTTTGGCTCTATTATGGTACCAACAAACATTTATTGCAGAAATGAAGTAATCTATGTATGTAAATATAATAGTACATTTTGGTTGGCAACAATTTTTGGAACGCGAGTTTCAGCATAGGCACATTTGAAAATTACCATCCTTGACCAATCAAACACATGTGTTTTTTATGGCTAGATGACTAGTCCTGTTGACTAGCCCCTTCACCATCTTTATCATTTTCGTCATTAATGTCCAAATCACAACCATCAATGCAGTAATATGCACTGTGATGCAAACATAAATATTGGCCGCATCCATTGCAAGTCTATCTGGCTACTCTCGTCATCGTGTTTTCACAACACGGTCGTCAACAGTAGTTGTAGAAGTTGATGGTGTCCGTGGAGTTGTATTTCTGTCTGTCTGTTTGTATCTCCTTCAATCACGTGAAATCGGCTCAATGGATCGAAACCTTCTCCCGTAATTAAGGACATAGGAGGGTTCACTCCCGGATCCGATGCATAGGGATGGGGGTTTATAGGGAAGCCGGAATATAAAAAACTTAAATTCTTCCTGCCCGTGCGACAGATGAATATTATTTTTTGTATTTAAGATTATAAGGGTTTGTAAAGGGACATGTAAGAGGTATAATCCGTAAAGTGACAGGTAAGAGTGGCAGATGGATCCATCCCGAGTTCTGCCCGTCCGGGACAGGTAATGGAGGTAGATGGGCACCCCCGAGTTCTGCCTGACAGCTAGTACACCAACTAACAAGATGAATGAATCTTCATAAGTACACTATTCAATTTTCTAAGAATGCTACAAAAATGCTTATGGTCATACAACGTGCTCTTCGCCATAAGGCAATTACACTTTCACTTGCGCGGACAAGCTGTGTGTTCTTTGACGAAACTCAACGAAGAACATGTGTACATCTCAGGGGTAACTATTCGCCACAACTTGAGGCTGATGGGTCCTTTGTCTTTTCATCCCACCATTTTTTGAGGAGACTCTATGGGAAGGCTCGCTATCGAAGAAGCTCCTCCTCCACCACTAACTCCTATACCCAATGTCTTCATATAACCTTTATTTTTGTTCTCTCTTCTTTTTTCACTTTCTCCGTCCTCATCCTTCCGGATCGTGAGAACCCCTTTTTTCGACGAGGTTGTGGAGAGGGGATGAATAAGGCGCATATTTTATGACGTTGGCGTATTCTGAGACAAGTTTCTCATCAGGAAGACGACCCTCACTTGACAATAAATTGAGAGAGAAGCCTTTTATGGAGGTGGGCTGAGATGGTTCCTAATATAAAACTGATGACATTTGATAGACTTTCACATTTACTCTAATAATAGTTATATCGGTTCATTGGTAATTGATAATTTAGTTGCAGAAGATGAAAGGGTTGGTAATCTCACGACTCAATATTGGATAATATTGAGCGAAAATTCTAGTTCTGAAGATCGAATTTTCCATACTTCACACTTCAGATTCACTCTTATAAAAAACAAGATGAGTTTTCACGTTTCAATTCTTATGTTTTCTACTCTTGATGTGGTTCAAACGCGACTTGGAATTGAAACAAAATGATCACCTTCAGACGTACATTCATAAATAGAATTTTGGTCGAATAGGTGATAAAGAAAAATGTGCAAAAGTTGGTTGGAACTGGAAAATTGATATTGTATGAGTTGTACCTGAGCAACATCTGGCAAATCTAGCCAAACGAATAAGTTGAGAAGAGCGAAAGGAAACGAGTGTAAGTTTACCGAAGAATTATCCATATCTCGGCTCCTATAAATAGGACTGATCAAATTTGACTGATCAAATTTGACTGATCAACTTGAAATTTGGTGTAGATCGTCTTGGTGTGAATAATAGAAAGCCCTGAAATTTTCAAGTCTAAAGGTCAAAAGGAAGCCGAGTTAAATAACTTCAAACACCCGCACCTAGTTCTCCTTCTTCTCCTTGTTCAGATGGTCAAGGCTACAGCCTTTCCACCTGCACCGATTGACTTGAAGTTTTGCACAGAGCTTCGTTTCAGCTTCAGGCATAGCCTTCTAAAAGACTTAACCCATTATTCCAACTCAAATAAGTTTTAGAAACAAAAAACTTACATTTAGGTTATATACCTACTCGTATTTAGGTTATACAGCCTAGACATTTATAAGTAACGTGATCCATTGTAATTGGAAGATTCAACCCATTATCTCAACCTAAGAAATTTTTAAGAACAAAAAACTAAAATTTAGGCAAATCCCAAAGCCACTTTGACGGGTCCACAGCCGATCAACATGAAATATGGCATGGATCTTTTTGCTGTGGAAGATAGAAAAAAGGCCAGAGAGTTTCAAGTCGGTAGGTCTAAAGGGAGCCGAGTTAGATAACTTCAAAAATTAGTAATAAAAACGTCTTACCATGGCCATGGGGAGATTTCGAAACGGGTACGGTGCTTATGAGGTGGTGAGGACGTCTAAAGAGACTACTAAAGAGTGGGAAGGAAAAGGGCAGGCGGGGAAAGTGGTTGTCATAACTTTTTCCGAATGCTGTAGAATAATATTTTTTACACGAAATGTTTTGGGGGTAATATTTTATCCTTCTGCAATCATTCTGTTATACTAGTGTTTCTCTACAATTGAAACACTAAGGAATTCTCTGAGAGTCGGGAAGCTCTAACTTTTTACGAACTTTAATTACTACAAAGTATACATATTCAAAGCCAATAAAAAAATTATACGTATCAACATATTCATCGAATAAGCATTAAATTTGGGACTCACTGAAAAACTCAACTATGGAGTTGATCGAACGAAAAAATTAGAGTTGTGATTGTTTGGGCTGATATGATCAGCTTCTCCAATCTAAACTGTACAACTAATAGTCAAACTAACCACAGTGAAACTCTTATCACTTGTTTTACACGAACCAGCGTGTTGGTAGTGGTCTTGATAATACCATACTAATGGCTATCTGGCCTATATGCCTTTATAACACCAACGGACATTCAACCTCCTCTCAGCCTGTCTGTAGGGCAGTGGATACGGTTGCTCCTTATCTGGAAACATACAAACCTACTATCCCTTACTTTTTCTTCATCTCAGGAATTTTAGGGAACAAGGGGATAATAAATCCATTAACACCCAATTCTAACCTTGAAAGTATTTTACCATTATCTCTCTCTAAGCGTCCACAGAAGTAGGTTTCATAGGGAAACTTGACCTGCTTGAGCGTATTCATTCAAGGAAAAATAATAAATAATCGTTAGGAACAAGAATACATAATATGTATTCTTCATATTATGAAGAAGTCAGTTTTTGGGTATTTTATTGTGCAGTTCATATAAAACCGACGTCCACAGTGCGAATGGGTTCCGATTCCTTCTTTCCCTGATTTAAAAAGATTCGGTAGTGTTATCGATTTTGTTGAGAAGAGAAAGTTGTGGTTGAATAGTAGAGAGACCAAAAAGTCGACCAAGCTAATTGGTCGTACCACACAGGTGTTATGGGTCCAATCGCAATCCTTGATGTTTCATACCGATTAATCACGGGAAGCCCTAGATACACCGCGCCTACACCCATTTTACAACTGCGAACAAAGGCCAGTTAATGCTTCCTTTGGGAACCTTCTCTCTGGGAGTGCCTCGTTGTTTTCTTTCCAGATTATGATTAATGGGATAAATCCGTGCACGCTTCTTGAACATTGCATTGAAACGTTTTTCAGACGTGACCACATTTTTGATCGACTTTCATGGGTAAAATGCAAAATGTAGATAAGAACTGCAAGTACTCACGTATTTCCCCCCCTCATCTTGTCGAGAAGATAAATTAGTGTATTAACTTTGATAATATCCTTAACTTTGATAATATCCATTAAATTTGATAATATAATTCTTAAAATCACAATTTTTATGTTTCCGAAATCAAACTAAGAATATTATTCTTAGTTGGTTTCGGAAACATAAAAATTGTGATTTTAAGAATTTTTTATATCCATGAATAATGTTTTTTGGGCTTTTTCTGCGAATTAGATGATTGAGGAGCCTCTGTATGAATCATAAAGAAATCTTCTCAATATGGGATGAACTCTTTTAGGCATGTGACTAAAATTTTACATGATATGGATAAAGTGAGGTAAAATCCAACGGGATCTACTTTGCCGAGATCAAATCTAGTGGTTTTTGAAAAAGAGAATAGCGATGGAATGTTTATGAGGTTTGGCAGATATAGATCTTGTATAAGATGTATAATATGTATATTATACAGTACCTACTGCTTTTAGAAGACAGTTCTAGTAGTACGGGTGCAATTGAAGTGCCTATTTTCGTGGACCAATATGGGTGCGGAAGATTGAATGGATGTTCGACAGTAGTTAGAAGTCCTACCAAACCATAAAAAGTGAAAATTCCCAACTGAACCTTGCGAAAATGTCTGAGTTTTCGAATCTTAACTCATTGGTGGTCATTGCCAAAGGGTACGTGCGGAATCGTCATGATTATAGCGCTTCCGAAAGAAAATCTCGTTCGGTGAAAGGAATTCGTTGGATCGTCATTCCGACAAAATGACTTGCGAACGTACGTGGGAGACCCTGCCGAAGAGGTCGACCGCCTTTATACGACGCCTTTTAACCCATATGCAAGCTTAGGAAGGCATGTTGGTACAAAGCAAACACGTCATCCGGGAGAAAATCACAGCGCAGACGGGAGCTCTCTGCAAACAACGTCAGAAGGAGCTTGAAACAAGAAATCGCTGCTGAATATCTAGACAGGCTTGGAAGATCGTCTCGTATCAATGAGATATTCGTAGAAACCAAGTCTTATCTACGGATTTTTCATATTTGAGCGGCTTTCAACCTAAAATTTGGAAAATTTACATTGGGTACAACGTTCACAAGTGGCTGGTCTGTGGCGATTGCAAGATCAACGTGTTACTGCTAGGGCTTTAGGGCGGATTCACCAGATTTCCACGTTTTTTGTGTGAATGGGTCAGTCGAGCTGTCAAACCTTGCCAGAAATGGCTCAAATAAATCCAGGCTCAATAATGTCATAAGCCCTTCGTTTATGAACCCCAAGAGCGTGTGGCTTCCACCATTACACATCAAGCTTGGCCTTATGGAACAGTGCGTTAAGGCCCTGAATAGAGAAAACCCTAGTTTTCAGTATGTATTAAGGAAAGAAATTTCCTAAAATTACTTCTGAAAAAATTAAGGCAGGAATTTTAATTTTTGTTGGGCCGCAATTCCGCCAGCTAATGAAGGATCCCGAGTTCGAAAACACCAAGGTTATCCCTAAAAAGAACGTTTTAAATCAGTTGTGACGGGGGTTTTAGTAAATAACAAGGATGCAAACTTGGAAATTAGTGGAAGACTTGCTGAAACACTTGAGGTGTCTCATGAGCGTAAAATTTTACTTCCTTCGATCACATTTTGGATATTTTCCTGAAAATTTGTGTGATTTCAGTGAAGAAATGGGCAAGAAATTAAATTGGTGGGTCAAGGAAGATAGAATGCATCAATGGCAGACTTTCAGTGGAATCAGAAGAGGAACCGAGTTCGAGAATACTCGACAAGTGGATGAATAAGGAAGAAGAAATTCCAGATTATCTAGTATAATACTTATATTATGACAATTATTGTATACTTGAGACTTGAAAAATCATACAAATGCCAAAAATACACATCCCAGTTCAAATGTAAGTTGTGATGGACTGTCTTTGTTCAAAGTCGCCTACGTCAGCTTGAACTTTCATTCAATTTTTCGCGTGGGATTTGTGGAAAATATATGCGTGATGGAGAAAATCTGATCGAAGATTTGAATTCACGAAAAAATACGTAAGAAACACCAGTTACATTTCATACACCAATCAAACAAAGTTAAAATGCAGCTGAATACAACCACAGTATGTCTTGGTTAGTTATATTCAGTTTCTAGTTTTGGGATACTTTTCATTTCTGCGGAGATGTAAGGAAATTTGTACATTTGTAGGTAGATACAAGTAAAAACTCAAGGTCGGTCAGGAATCTAGTTAGAATATTGTTGAGGCCGTGGCTGAGCTAGTTATCGACTGCTCTACACTTGAAGAGACGAGTATCTGGTCACGCATAACGAACGCATGTTATTCCTACCTTATTACTCCAATTACTTCGAGAGGTTCTGGGAAGAATAACAGGAAGAAATAAGGTTAACGAAAATATTTTAGTCAGAACGATAATTGACCGATGTGGGTAAATGTATTCAAAAGTATTCGTGGTAGGTATTGAATTAAAAAATGCCAGATTGCAGTCATATTCCAATTTAAGAATTGCTTCATAGTATACTTCAAATCATCGTAAAAACATGATGGAGCGATTTCACAATCATTCTCTTGTTATTATGATTATTGGCGAAAGAAGCTCAGCATCAATTAGTCAAATAAAAATGAATACTGGTTTCTTTGTTTGAACAGTTGCCAACTCATCAACGATTAAATTATTCATATTGACACTGAAAGTTCACGTTTACCTTCAGTGTTTGAAATTCAGAATGCGGTGCACCCATGAGTACATTGGGAGGTTTCAAAAGTAGTGAACTTGAAATCAAAACCGATGTGAGGATATGATGTTGTCACAGTTATCAGTGCCTCGTTCCTGTTTAGCAGGTTAGCAAGTCTACTGAATCGGAAGAGACACAACCATTCTTTCTCAATGGCACGGTCTTGGAACAGGCTCACGGTTTTACATTCTAGTGGAATGAGAGAAAAGATCGAAAAGAGAAAGGTCCCAAGAAATGGTCAACAGGACTGTCTACTCACATTTATAACACACTTTAGTAACTTGCTCAACCGAGTTGATATCAAAAATCTCCTATTTATCGACCAGTCGACTGTATGATTTTAATATTTATTAGAACTTTACTGGTTTTAAATTGATACGAAAATCAGCCTGTTAACGTAAAATTTTTGTCGACTGTCACGTAGAAAGTCTGATTGATGACGGGGAGTCTTGGATCTTGGTTGTTTTTATGAACCGAGTGTCGAAACTCAGTAGCGACATGGCACGAGTATGTGAGCGGGCTCGTAGTAATACGATTTCTGTAAATCCTCATCTTCTGTACGTGCTCTTCCATCCTCTCCAGGTTCTGTGCAAAATTTAGGACTTATCATGCGTCATCTAATGCATTAGACTGCACATTTAAATCAGTAAGAAAAGTACACGGTTCTTCAAAGACTTTACAACGTTTGCAGAACTTCACACCTTCTTACCTCAAAATTACACTCGCTATATCTCCATCAACTAGTGTTGTGAATTTTTTTATACTAGCCTCAAGGCCACAACAATTGGATATGGTTTTCCATATTCAAGTCGGTCCATGGGAAAACTCCTAGCCGATCGTTTACTTTTGGGGTGGCGTGATCCTTGGAATGTGGCGCCCTATGGCATCAATTCTCTTGGTAGCTCTCCTACATTTTGACAGCAGGCCCACGAATTTGGAAAGCGTTCCCTCAGCAAAATTGGCTATTTAATGGCATTTTATGTTATTTCATTTTATAATAATGTATATTACAATTATTTTGTTAAGGATACAATGTATACTAGGAGGCCTAATGTCATACTAGGAGGCCTAATTCGGACCAGCTGTCAGTGAATGTTATTATTATTCGTACTTTGGTAGTAGATGAAAGAGGTTCTTCGATGTAGCGTGCGGAACAATTGTTATCCATCATATTTTTGTATATTTAAAATAAGACCTTTTCGAAGACTTTACAACATTTGCAGAATTTCACATCTTCTTACCTAAAAAACATCTGAAACCATTGCAGAAAATAATAATCGTTTGGTGAACAATTGGCAGTTGTTCCATTGTTCTTCAATTTTCGTTAGGTGTATGAATAAAATCCTGGTCTATCGTTACTGAATCAGTGTAATGGTTTTCTAAGGAAAAAATCACCTGACGGAGAAATATCTGCAAACAACGATGAACATGATCTTGATGATTTGATGCTGAGCGCTTTCATGTTTCCATGTTGGAAGTTGTAGAACTATCAGTGCATTCTTGTGAGGCTCCTGAACACTACGAGTCAGTATCGAGCTCTCGCGAGCTGCTGCTCTCAACGGCATCCTCTGAAAGCTTCGTTCAACAGAGCGGGAAGTAGACAGATTCATGATCTATCTAATCTGTCTGAGGAATGACTCATTGCATCTGATATTTGGAAATTATTCTGCACCCAAAATTTTTGGAGTTTTACTAGTATTATTTCATGTCAAAGTTGCTATTTCGCCTATACTCAGGATTTTTATACGTCGCATGTGAATGGTATTCAAAAATACGTGCGTCTGGAATGGTATTCAAAAAGGAGTTTGAATCCCACTTCATTTCAAACCTAACAGTACCGCCTCGTGGTCCAGCACAGTGATTATCTAATTTTATAATTATTATACCTTTTGCATTCTCAAATTCCGATTATCTATTGAAAAAACACCAGATAGCTGGTCGTCCTCCACTAGCTATACTAGTTAGAATGAAGTAGGAGGAGGAGGTTCTTCACCACAGCTCCCTCGCCCTTGAGCAATAATAATATAATAATAATAATATTGTGTGCTCTCTTGTTCGGGATATGAATGAACTATCGAAGGGGTTTCACATTTTAGTTTTATTGATCCTCTTGAAATCATGTATTTGTAAGATACCCAATAGATAATCATAAATTGCACTTTGTGCAGCTCGGTACTTACAGCTTCTTCATATCTATTTCGAAATAATTTCCCATAGTTATTAAAGGATTGCAAAACTCTGAGATCTTACGGGGAAAAAATCTGCAAATTCTTGACCCACCGGTTTACTATCTTCTTTGTGAAGAAACTAAATGATAGAGATGATGAATTAATTACAAATAAAATGTATCGATATAATTCTGGGGTTTCTAATTCCACCTACTTACACACTCGGTTTTCCACCTGCACAATTCGAACAGCACGTGGTTTTCTAATTTCGAGTTAATTAATAATAATTAATAATAGGTAGGTACCTAATAATCTATAAAAATTATTAATAACCAACAATAATTCATAATAATTTTAGCTACTTGATCATGATTATTACTTAATAATTTATGATAATTCGTAATGATAATTTATCTATCATTTAGTGATCTAGACAGAAGGATGATCTGTACAAAGAAGATAATATACCGTTGTGTCAAGATTCGCAGAGTTTTTTTTATTCGATTTTCTGAACCTACGTATCTTGAAACGTAAACCAACCAATTTTGAGGGGAGGTTAAAAAAAATTGTCTTTGGTCGATTCCAATGGTTCATTATTGAAGATATAAACCAAAAATTGCTCATTCTTGGATCGGTACATAATGTGGCCGTTACTAACTATCTATTATTAAACTGTCTAAGCCTGTGTATCCAGGTTGGTTAAGCTTGGAAAAAAAGAGCTGGATTTACAGCAGAAAGAATGATCAACAAAGCCATTCAAATATGAGTGGTGCTCGAATTTTCGGAATGTTCAACATTGTGAAAAGATTTCTATGACGAAGCTTTCTCGTGCGACAAGTAATTGGGCAGCAAGATTGATAAAACTAGGAATTTCCAGATTCGAGAGAAAAGGAAGCGTTTTGGTTGGATCCAAAGATGGTACTACATGTAGTATATATACGTAGTATGTAGTACGTAGTATGTAGTATGTATACGCTATAATATAGCATTTTATGTACCTACTCTCTCAATGAAGTTGAGAAACATTATTATAATTATTATTCCATGATGGTTCGTACGTCGCTTTAAAGTCACCAACATGAAGTTTTCAATACTCTAGATTGATCAGGTCCCTATCAAAATTAGGCCGTGTAAAAATGATCCATTTATGTCATCGTGTAAATTCTGTTTGGGGTAATATCCTTGAAGAAGGGGATGATATGGGATTGGGTGCATAAAAGTGACAAAGCGGGATCAACGAATTACTGCTCTTGTTTGTAGGATCCATTATCCCTTGAAAACAACCAATAAGATCTCTTTCTGACCCTTATTTCCGTATCAACAGAACACTGAGGCCGCCGAAGTTGCTTTCAAGAGACAAACGTCTTTACTCAGGGCAGCTTTGAGTAGATTTAGCCTGAGTCCCGAAAACCTCCACCACTCCCCTAAAAGAAAAGCTACTACGGTCTGGTGAGGGATAATGGTGGGCTCTTTATATGAAATGAAATCATCCTCCCCTCTACGGGCCTCAACCCGCCTTTATTCCTCCTTCCTCTTTCTCTTTGCTTCTACCGGCCATTGAAGAGGTGGCAAGTAGGAATAGGATTTATTAAGCGGAGGACCGTGGTCTTCTAAAGGGATAGAAAGTACGGGTATAGAGCCAGTTAGGGGTGAGTGAACCAGAGGGCTGGAACTCTGTGGAATAGGAGTTTGTGGAATGGGGGAAAGGAAGAGGCTAATGGACAAGACATTCTATTGTTCCATCTATCGACCTGGTCCCACTCTTCTGATATCACCGATGATCCAATCACAATGATAAGCTGCGCTCAAGAAATTCAAAAACTGTAGGTACCATCATATTGCCGCAGTAAAATTTACTATAATTTAATTTAACCATTTAATGGTTAACAGTGCTTGAAGTACCGAACTGAATAGGTATATATCAATCCATTTATATGTGTGGCTACTAGTAACTGACTACCTATAAAAATCTATTCATCAATCATTATCTCCGTAGTTTTGAGTGTTTCCTATACATTTTCCCACCTGTACTTCAATAAAGAAGCATGTTCACAGTTTAGTTTGGACATAACACGATTAATAGAAATTACTTATTTATTCAGGGTGAAGTTGCTAGGGATGTATTATTGTCAGGGATGGATACTACATCCCTCTCATAGAGGGAAGCTTGGAGCTTCTCTGGAAGTCGTGTCTGCCTTGTAGATCTTCCAGGGCCAGCCGGCGTACCTGGGGATCCCGGCTTTGTTTGAGTTGCAAGCTTTGTAGGTGTGGCTGAAGTTCCAGGCCTGTAAGCAAGAGAGAATAACAATACGGTCACCCCTAAACAAAATTCTATCACATATCGAGGAAATTTTGGGCTGAATGTGTAAGAATGGTTTCAACTGATCATCCTGCTGCTTGTGAGGTGTCTTCAGTGATTGTGCAATCCACTGCAAACCAGAACCCGTTTCAGAGTGTTCTGCAATCACCAAGCGGGTCTATGTTGTAGGTATCTGCCTGATTTGTTCTGGATGTTGCTGGAGACTAAGGGTGGCAAGACAGGTACTCAGATGGATTAGATGCTCCTGGACGGTGGACAAGCACAAAATCATACCCCTGGAGGCAAAGTCGTAAGCGCTCCAGTGGTATGGTGTCCTTGCAAGTTGTCATGATGCCAAGAAGAGGCTTGTGGTCTGCCACCACCTTGAATTGGCTACCCAAGACATACAACATGAAGTGCTCAATACCTCACGCTATCGCCAGATTTCCTTCTCTATCTCAGAGAACCTTTTTTCAGGGTCACTCAGAGATCGACTGGCATAGGCCACAACCCCTGGAGAAGAAGCCTATGGTTGAGCTAGAATGACACCCAAGCCCTCTGGGCCCACATCCAAAATATGCTCGGTTTTCGAGGTCCGATCAAAGTAATTATTACTCAGCTTTCGATTGAGCTCTGTTTTCAACCTCTTGAAGGCCTTCTGTTCTTCTGAGGCCCAGGACCACGAGGCACCTTATCAGCTTGCGTAAGGGTGCACATACAGTAGAGAGGTCTGGTATGAAGCGAGCACAGTATCCGACACCATTATTTGCAGTATGTTGATTTGCAGCGGTTACTTTCGTTGGCTCGTGATGTTCCAATATTAGAGTAATCGCCGTGGTCCCTGCGCTTGTTCAATGTGAAACATTTGCCCAACTTTATTTGCTTGGCTCTCATAATGCTAGTATTCGGACAACATATATTTTTCATATTTACTCTCCATCGTATCCCTCTTATATAAATACAGGGTTGAATAAAGTTGAATAAAGCTACAAGTAGGTAGTAGAATGGTTTCAATCGATCAGTGCAGTCATTAAATGAGGTGTACAGTGGTGTACAGAGGTGTACAAAGAGGTGTACAACTCGATTACCAGGTAATCGAAGTGTGCATAATACTTTGATTGCCAGCTGAAATGATTGAGCTCTTGAGGGTATGAAGGGATCCTAATGACGTTCCATATGAATTAATACACCACCAAAAGCGTCTTCTCCTTTCCACTCCCCACATGATGGTGACATTCATGCAAGACTAGCTGATGATGATTGATTAAATATTTACGTTCAGATTGCGGAGCTCCCGGCTATCAAAGTTGGAAAGCGCCATTAGGCCCCCTCTGAAGGTTGTTTAGGTCTATTACCCTTCATAAGGGCACTACCCCATTACCAGCTCCTAATCGGCTCTTTTCCGCCACCCCCTCAAAGCTAATCAACTATACTCAGCTACTGCGCATCCCACCCTCGAAAGAGCCAACCTTCTACTTACTGAACCTTGAATGTTTCAACCGCAGAGTAAATACCTCGACTCAGGTCTCCTCGGGTGTTTTAACATCCCATTGCCCTGGTAAATTAGACCATTTAGATCTATTTTAGGCCCTCTCTCCCAAGACAGTGTAAGGCAATTTCAGCCCTTTACGTGGTGCACTAACAATGTGCGACATGTTAGCGGGTGTTTTTGCGTGTGTGTAAAAATATGCAATGGCGATAAATATAAGACTTGCCGAATTATAAATATATATATGCACATACCATCTTTCTCATCTGTAAATCACAGGAGTGATCCAGCATCGGCAATACCTTCCTCCCTGAATTCATGACATAGATGATCACTTTGTAAAATCACTAGATTTACTGAGATCGTCCAAATATATTAATAGGCGAATATTCTTGAAACAGACAGCTTGACGTTTTTTATCTGAAGCACAGTAGATTAGCAATTAACTGAAAGTGCAGTGTTGAGAAAAGGGACATTAGACCTCCCAATCATTTTAACGTGACATCACCATGTCTGCATCACCTCTGTTTATGGGATTCTCAGTAAATTTAAAATATGTATGTGATGTTAGCATTTCTTTTTTCAACGAAGTTACACAGCAAATTCATTACACAGCAAAAGATACGGGGAGTCGACGTTTCATAGGTGCTGATAATTAGCACCCGACGTTTCCTAGCAGCAACTCGGGAGATTTCCCAGTCAAAGTTGGTATCAGAGAGTATAGATATTGGGTTAGGCTGAAGATTATTGCCAAATACCCGAAGTGTGGGAATGACTGATGCGGTATTTTGGACTTCGGTTCACTGCCGCAGGAAGTGTCTTTTCAGATGGTTAACGAAGCTAGATTAACAACACTCAACTATTAGAATTTGGGGATTATTCATTGAAAAAATATTATGTAGAACCTGGACTATGAATACGGACTCAAATTCCTATTTTTCACTGATTAACCAAGTACCTACAAGGGCACTTGGTAGTGTGATCAACTCGAGCAGCACCACACTATGTACGGGTCTATTAGACGAGTACCTACTATTAGTAATAAGTATTGAAATATTTGCCAATTTCTTTCCAATCAATTTGAGTATAGGGGCGAAAATCAAATCCATCCGGACGTAATCAATCAATCTTGAGCGCACGAGCGTTCGGAAATAATATTTACAATGGTTTCCCATTAGACCTTTTGTGGAAGGCCCTGAGAGCTCTTTCTAAATAATGCTTATCTCGTCAGACTCATTCTGCTATTTAAACAACCTCCGTAAAAGCTTTTAATGTCATTTTGACCAGGGGTAGAGCGCATTCGTCATTTTTTTGACGTGGGTTTTCATTACGTTTTCCATTTTTGAACCATTCCGCCCCGTAGTTACAAGGTTTCAGTAATAAACACATATATGGAGGTTGATTAGCTCGGAGGCCACATTAGCGGGAGTAAAAATTGGTGACAGTCAGACATTGAAAAGGGAGGGAGGGACGTTAATACTTCGATAATTAGGCTTTTTGCGTATTAAATGAGCCGCATTGTAACTCAAAGCTGCATATTTTTCCGAAACGTTTTAGCATTTTTAAAATTTTTCATTGATTGCCCTGCTGTCCAAATCGCCGTACTGTATTCAATATCCTTGTTCGGTCACTATACGAAATAATTGAAGTAATCAGGAGGAATTTTGACTGGAAATACGACTATAGTACCTAGTCGTAATAAAAGTATAACAATAATTGTTATACTTTTATTGTTACGTAAAAACGTATAACTAGTTTATAATTATTATAAGCTAGTTATACGTTTTTGAATGGTATTTATATAGGTAATTTATGTGTTTTCATATCAAGATGTACATACCTACAATTATTTGAAATTATTTTGTTTCAATATCACTTCAACAGAATTGGCACCTTTGAACCATCTAACGGCAAGTTCTGTAAACTTGATTTTGACAGAACTTTCCAATCTTTATGCAGGCCCATGTTGTATGGGTGTGAGTTCCATTGCAATCAGATGGCACACTATGCATATAACAGCTCCTGCTCAAACGTGCAATTTTCGAATCTTGCATGACTCCTACATATTCTATGCATCTAATTGATTAAATCATCTGCGGTCACGTCACGGTCATAATACTATGCTCCAATTACCTGATGAACACTGTAATGCGGTGAATTCTTTCACTAAGGTATAATATACATATTATGTGAATCCACTACTACCAGGAAAGTTTGAGGTGTAAGAATGATTTGAGGACGTTTAAGGTGTAAGGATTTGAGTGAGAACTCACTGACTGCGAAAGTAGAAAATAAATGTCTTCGGTTTTAATTTAAAACTATTAAATAGATGTCTGACTTCTAAAAATCTCGATCTTCTCAGTTCGTTACCAGATCAGGCCGGTCCAGAGGGCCTCTGAGCTTCAATCGCTGTATAAATAAACGGAGTTCAAATAATTAAACGCCTGGAGCCGGATAAGCTCAGATCCCACCAAATGATGGTCATCAGAAGCCTGACAATGTCATTCCAATCATCATATGATCGTGTCAAAAAACAACAACAGCAGCTCGGGTTTCGTGCCCCACTAAGGTAATCCTGTGGTACAACAACGATGTTTGCGCAACTTACTGCGTGGTAAAAGTATCATGTTGCATGAAAATAGTCCGTGCTCTTGAGACACAAAATGGCTGGGCCTATGTAAGTCTTTCCAATCTTGCCGGAGCGGTTGTTGGGAAATTCAATAGGTAACTTCATTGTTAAGGCTACAAGTGGGCGACCGCTACAGCAAATTATGGCACAGCCGAAAATCGCTTACATGAATTCATCTGCTCTTTCAGGCCTTTGTACGAGTTCACCACAGGAGGTCAAGGGGTCAGATTATTGCAAATCCTCCCTGACGTTGCCGAAAAAGGGCTCGCAAGGTTAGCCGGTCCTACCTCAGTTACCAGGGGGTCCCGTCCTATGGAATCGGCCCTTACTTTTGAATATAATTGGAGATGATACCTTAGCGGGAAGCACCTGGGAGGCAGCGGGGCGTCGTTGCCAGTCATTGTGCTCAGATTATCCGCTATTATCAACAAGAGGATTGTTGTTCCAGTGAACACCCGTTTATCTTTAGGGCCACCAGGAGCTTGATGGGTAACAGTAGTAGTCGCAAAGCCTTTGATCATGTCGGAAAGACTATCGTAAGCTCATGTTATAGTGAAGAAGTAATCCATTTTTAACACAGCGGGATCCTTTGTAATTCGATGTTGTGCTGGATCGGATGATCCCGAATGGGATGATAAATAGGTGCTTCATTGATACCAATGAGTAGCCAACTGTAGAAGATAAAATGCTAAAACGCTTGTGCACCACTTTCCGATAATTAGAAATAAATTAATAAACGTAATAGCCTAACAAGGTCGGTAAGTGTATGTGTTCATATTAAGACCCATGAATGAAGGCAGGTTTTTATAACCGCATATTGAAAGCAGAGTGAATTTGAAACATACGCACAACTGTCTACAGCCACACCAGGTACATAGTTGTGGGAGGGAGGGGTTGTCAATTGAAATGTACTCGTGTACTTGTGAATTCCCACTCGTTGGTGGGAAATAATAAATCCAGTGATAACAACTGCACAGTGTGTCCAAACAAAATACATAGTGTTTCTTGACAAAACTATGTGGCTCTCCATAGTTATTGGAAATTTCGCGGTCGTTGCTACACTAAAATACCCTATTCCTATACTTGAAATGGCCCATTGGTAAAAATATCCGTAAAAAAACTCGGGTATACGTCCGGGATCCCTCACATGTTCGTTCCGGGCGGTAAAAAATTAACTGCAGAAAACTTCAACTGACGAAAACGTTCAGGCCTTAAAAAACATGTTGGAAATCGCCATTCACGCAAGATACCATATAATTTCAAGTATCTCAAGATTTTTAATGACGTATAGGAGTACCTCCAACTCATCGACTGAAATTGTCCGGCTGAAATGCCTTGGGAGACAAATCCAACTAAACTAGACCTAATGGTAGAGGATGAGGACAAGATGGAGGAGGAAGCACGAGGATGTATCCGTAGAAGACCTGAAGAGAATAAAAATAACATGATTAGAAGATCAAGTGGATGTTCCATTTTACGCTTCAAAATACTTTCTTTTTTTTTTTAAATCATCAATAGTCAAAGAACTATTACCTACTGTCTGAGTTGGATTCAAAAACCTCAACGTGAAAGAGCTACCGATTATAGGAACCCAGGGATATGCAATTGCTACGGAGAAGAAAGTCACTACACAGTAGTGTAGTGTGAGTTAGTGTAGTGTAGTGTGAGTTTTGTTTGTATTCTGCAACAAATAAGCTCCTCATTAGAAACAAGTGCATATTGTAATCATTGGTGCCTGATAGTGTTGTCCGTGCTGTAGGCAAGAGCGCCTTCAATAATGACCAGCAATACACTACTGACGCGCTCTGGTTCACAACTCCTGTAGGACGCGAAGGCGTATGAAGAAAATTTCATTTCCAAAACCACTTTCCACCCCATTTCCACTACTCAAAAAAAAAAAAAATACTACATATAATTTGATTTTGATTTTATTTTTTTCTTCTTCAAAAATGATCATTTCGTTCATTTTATAATTTTTCTTATCTGGAAGACCTCACTGAGGGCTTTTCAAATAGGTATGTGTTAAATGTGGAAGAGGTTCCGACAAATAGAGTTTCATAAATGTTCTAATATAAGTAAGCCATGAACGTGCATTATAATGAGTCCCCAGATGGTCCCCATATGAACCCTGTCCAAATACTGTGGCTTTTGACAGCGCGTCTATAAATATGAAATTTCAGTAATTTTTGTATGAGACTTTTATTTCATTTTATGTTTTAAACGAGTTTTTTTGTTTTGTCCTTATTGTGAGTGATTTATGTAGAATTGCCTTAATCAAATTTGGCACGGAATCGAAACTATTTGGTAGCACTTTTTGTTGTAGTATTGGACGTTTCGAACCACTCACTGAGTGGAATAAACAACAAATAGTCAAAGTACTGTTTATATTGATCTCTCTGTTAAAGGAACCCCAGGAAAAGGGAAGGGATTGATTGAAGTGTAAACTCTCTCTCTCATCTTGTTACCGCCAACCCCGTCCCACCATTCCACCCCACATCTCTCGGAATCATCCCTCCCACCTTTGGACATTCAAGTATCAGCCATGGCGGTTTAATGCTCTCCCCCACTCCAGCCCCAACCATTTTACCCTCTCCCTCGTCTTACCCAAGATACCTTAATTTAGGACCGCTGTAAGCACTCAGGGCTTTTATTAGCTTGTGATTCAGAGCTTAGAGAGCTTTTCCTTTGCCTTTCCTAGTCCCGACCTCCCAATTTCGCTCACCCAATCAACCCTCGGCATAAATCTTACTCAACGCTCCCTCGTCCATGAGCTCAACGCTTCGGATTGGAGATTTAGCACTAAAATATCACTAAAACTCATCAAATAGGCCCAAGTCGCACAGTGAAAATCTTAAACAACTACATTATTAGTGAAAAGATTGTTTATGCGACTATAAAAGGCTAATGAGTCTTAACTAATCTTGACTGAAGCTTATTGTCAATTCATAAAAGGTTTGATTAAATATTTTAGGATGTTATTGGAACCAAAATTCTGCACATACCTATGCTGTTCTTCACCTGTTGGTACCTCTAAACCAACCCACTAACAAGAAAAGTAATTATAAATGTGGCTGAAAAAATATGACTAATTAGATGGAATGGTTCAGAAGTCTTCATAATTCTCTTCCAGTGGAATCGAGTAGATCTATCATTCCATATTGTATTATTCTCGTATGAGCACGACAAGCAAAATGAGCTCTAAGCTGTACCCCAAGAGATGCTGCAAACCAAGAATACAGTCGGAAAAACTGATCATAGCACCCGGGAACAAAAGAATTCTTAAATTGGAAAATTAAACTTATATGCTTAAATTGGTAAACGACAAAATTTGTAAATTTAATTTATTATTTGAAGAGGGTAACAGCCGCATATACAATCAGAACTATTATTACGTGACCATACATCGGTCTGTAGTGTCCCTACGTAAACGAGACCTTTGCTTGTTATTTAGTCGCCTTCAACAGGCATGGGTGTGAAGTTTTACCCAAAAATTTGGCCTCCAAGCCGTTTGATGTTAAGTGTACCTATATAAATAAATCTTTCCTCATAAATAACCTATGGTCATCCTCACGACTCTCTCTATGGTTTCATTATTGACATGTGATGAAAATAATTCCATATGCGTATTTGAAATGGGTCTTAACATATTATGACGTATATTTTCAGAGCTTATTGAAACTCTCCCAACCTTTGACGGACTAACAACCACTCCTATTGTGCTGCCAAATAACCGAAAGTCAAATATTGTGAGAGAAATCCACTTTGAGGAATCCACTTAAAACCTGCTTCGTCTTTTTGTTAGTAGGTAAACGGCGTTGAAGTTTCAACAACGCAGACCACCCGGGAGAGGTGCTCGTGGGAAAGCCGATTTTCTGTGCTTCCTCAAAAGACGTCTGCCGTAGTACATATGAGGTAACCAGATGGGAAGCGACCCGAAAGGATGAATTCTTTTGTTCCCGGGTGCTATGATCAGTTTAAATTTGTTCCTCAAGCGTGTAGTACACCTTTTGCTACGCTACAAGGGATATTACGCTTCACCTCTCTACTACCTTCCAACTTCTTGTTCGTGGAGAACAGGAAGAATGAGATGGGAATTGATTCATCCCTAATAAATGCCTTACAATATTCTTTACACTCTGGACTACACATCATACCTGAAACCTACTTATGATACCTGCTCTGTTTACCGGAATAACAATATTTTGTGGCTTTACCAAAAGCAGGGAACTAAGTCTTGTCGTCGCGGTTTCGGTAGGCATCAAATCCCCAGAGCATGAAATGGCCGCTTAGATTTTAATCTAATGGACTTGATTTTAATCTATCCAGCTTACCCTTAACCATGAATGGAAGAAGAACATCAGTTATTTTTGTGATACCTAGTTATTTTTGTGATGTATGATTCCAACCAGACTAGAAGAGTTCAGGCAAAATGAGTGTAAAGTAAATGCCTACCACAGTAGTAAATAATTTACACAAATGAATCTTTAACCCTTTGATTTGACCACAATGGTTCTCTCAGTGCTATAAGGCAAAGAAAAAAAAAAAAAATGTTGAAGCTCTTTACCAGCCCGAAAATCGAACCCGGGACCCCCACTGTACTAAGTGGCTTAGCACCATCACATTGGATCACGAAGTAAACAAGGATTATTTAATACAGGTAAAGCTGAATTAAACTTTACTTAAATTAAAGGAGCAAGCCTACTTTCTTCACAGCATCAGTGGGACCATATAACGATAATTAAGAACATTGTTGCCCGGCAGGAAAGCACCAATGACTTGCAACCAGCCCAGTGAACCATAGGTTGTTCTTGCGTTATTCATAACAGTTGAGGCATCACATACTGGGACGACAATACACGACACTATGGGCTGCAATTGCCATCATTCATCAGCCTGGCTTTTTGAAATTAAATTTTGAGGTATAACCATCATAATTCACACGCCTGATTTTGGAGTCTAATATCACGATTTTAGAGAGTTAAAAGGCTGAAGGGAGGAGTGAGTAAAACGAGTGAGCTAATTGCAAGAACAAGCTTGTTACTTCTGAACAATGACGGTCGAGAGGCTCGCCTCTCAACGGCAACAATGGCCCTCGACGGAGCCATCCACTCCAATTAGCGGGGCCGACTCAAGTGGCAGGGAAAAGCCAGGGAATACAGGCAACAGAGAGGGCAATAGCAAGAAGACCCTTCAGCCTTTACCATCATACAATAGAGCCCTTGGACGCGAGAGAAGACCCCAGGCGTCCGGGAGTCCTTCACAATGCCTCTTTCCCCTGCCTTCCATCCTCTGGCCGTTTTGTGCCCACTGCGGGTTTAGTCTGTAGCTTTTCATGGCAGGGGACGAAGAAGTGAAGGGATCTGCCCCCATGGTGTTCACGTGCTTTGTAAATGGGCGGGCCTTCGAAAAGCTCACGTGTCTGTAACAGAAACCACTCTGAGAGCTTCCACATCGGTGATTGTTCTACGTGTTGCTTTGCTTCCCAGAAAATCGATCTTGTGTGAAATATCCAATTGGGATATCATAATAATCCTTGTACATCCGTTTGCGGCGTGTTCCAATAATGTCGTCTGTAATTGCCACTCAAGTCGTTGACTGATGAGGTTATCCACTACAATCACGCGAGAAGGGATAACATGAAGCAGAGTCCAAATGAACCGAAATAGTAGTTTTCGTAGTAGCAGTGGTAGCGGATAACAGGCGATTCGTCTCCGTAAAAGCTAAAGGTGCGATTAGTGCCACCTTTATCCACTATGTTCGCGAACCAATGGCGCTCCGCGCTCCACGCTCCCCGAGATATTAGAGAGTTCCTAAGAGATATGTCCATTCAGATGTGCGAGCAACTTCTGGATACTAACCAATATGGCAGAACTGATCACATGTACAAGTAACGTCATGTGACCTTAGCACAACGCGAAATCCATCCCCTCACTTACTGTCGACAAGTAAGTATGTATACTTACGATAAGTAGGTCTTGTAGAATGTAGATGATAGAATTTAGATGAGTACCACCATCCACTTGCTGGTGATCGCGACTACAAGCGATGGCGACTACGAAAGGCAGCAAAAGGCGCTGCACTGTTATCCCGGAGTAAGGTTACATTTTATTCGTTAAGGTTGTGTCCTGAGAGAGGAATGGACACATGTATGTGTCCGGTTGTGGCCAACTTGAGGCGATGTGCCCGGACACAGCCGACGCGCATGCGCAGTTGAGATAATTTTAAACTTGTGTCCATAGGAATGTCCCCTTAGGAACTCTTAATAGTTGTAGAATTCACTCCCGGCGGGATGTCCGCCGTTAAGTATTGTATGTAAAATCCTGTATTGTAAAATGCAATTCCTCGTAGTACGGTTCCCATCTACGTAATTTCAACTACTTACCTAGTTATCCCCTCATCAACTGCTTCACATATATTAGGTATTTATAATTATTATAGACATATTATGAAACTGTTTTTAGGCCCTGAAGATGAAGAAATATATTCTTCGAAACGTTGGCACATAAATCAATTTTCATTTGACCGACCCTCGACATCCCTCAACATCAGACATATTTAGTTACATCATGCTTGGGAAAATCAATGGTCATATTTTTTTATTGGATTTAAATGACTAATTCCCTTTCATATCCAAATCTCTTCGTGATCAGCTCTTTAAAGTTTTTCTCTTCTTCTAAATATTTCCCAATTTTCGTCGCTTGATGGGCGAGGAAGGCCGAATCGTGCTAAAAACATACTTCAATTTCTAAGCAATGTATCACAAATTAAACTTGTGGTTATAATTGACACCCTCATAAAAAATTTAAGTCAACTATCTACCTTACGTGGAAGTTGTGGTCTGCATAATGGTATGTCAGTCGTGTTTTGGCCTTTGATAAAGTTTGGCATAAAGGGCTGGTATACCAACTACAAGGCATGCTACCTCAGCAGTACTGCCACATACTCGAATCCTTCCTCTCTGGACGGTATTTCAGAATAAAAGTAGAGGATGAATATTCACAACTCGAGAAAATCACAGCAAGCGTACCTCAGGGAAGCGTTTTAGGACCCCTGCTTTATCTATTGTTCACGTAGGATGTGCCAATAACAGGAGAAACAACCGTAGCCACGTTCGCAGATGATACTGCAATTTTAGCTGTTGCAGAGTCAGTAGAAGAATCGACAGGAAAACTCCAAGAAGCCACCGTTGCTGTACATGAATGGACGAAGAAGTGGCGGATGAAAGTCAATGAAACAAAATCAACACATGTCAACTTCACGAATAAAAAGATAACACCAATCCCTCTGGTAATAAATCGGAATACCATACCATATGCAAATTCAGCAAAATACCTGGGCATGACATTAGATGCCAAGTAAAAATGGAAAGAACACGTTAAGAAAAAAAGGAAGAACTATCCATAGAGTTCAGGAAGATTTACTGGCTCATGGGACGATGTTCACAACTTAATATCCACAATAAAGTACTCTTGTACAAGACAGTGCTAATGCCCAGTGCTATGGCGTCCAGCTGTGGGGTTGCACAGCTGAAACAAATATCAAAATCATACAAGCATTTCAGAATAAGGTTCTGAGGAGCATAGTAAACGCTCCTTGGTATGTAAGGAATGATGACCTCCACAAAGACCTCCAAGTGGAGACAGTCACCAATGTCATAAAAAAGCTAGCTATGGGATATGAGCGCAGGCTTCTTAAACATCCAAATCCGGCTGCTATCCAGCTACTTGACAACTCACAACAAATTCGACGCCTTAAGAGAGCCAAGCCCCTGGACCTTCTGTGATGACAATGAGTGACGTGCAGTTCAAGTGCGGTAGAAGTTAATGAGCTCTCACCGCAAGAAGTGTTAAAAATTTTTGAACTAAATAGCTAGATAGTTACCTGATTTATCAATGTAACTAGTTGTTATATTATCTGAATAAACGCATGAAAAAATAGTCGTGTTTTGCTTATATCATTACACAATTGCACAGCGGATTCCAGGTACTAACGAAAGAGACACTCACCTCCAATGATAAAACCTAAAGCCCCCTGGAAACAAGTAGTGCAACACCAACGGCCCCAGAAGAAGCTGTGGAAAACAACCCCATTTATTGTATTTTAAAGGGAATGCTTGAAAGTTTGAAAATCTGAAGTCAAATTCCAGAGAAACTAAATCACACATTAAACTATACAACTGCCGCATAACCAGGCAAAATTATTTGTGTCGAAAAACAAGAACAGTTTTTAAGGATAACAAAAAAAAAAAAAACGATTTTAACCTACAAGTAGAACCTAGTGAAGAAAAGTTGGTTTTGCATCCAAAAAAATACGCAAAATCCCGAGGAGCTAATCAGCGAAAATGCTCCCGAGTTGATGTAAAAAGGTTGCGGTAAAGTTGGCTCTCCCTGGTTAAATTTGCTAGAAAGCCGGTTTGGAAAGAAGAGCCTGGGCCTTGTTGAAGGCAGCGAGTAAATTGAAGCTCCAACCCCGAAAGTAGGGTGTAATTTGGGTTGCCTTCACTCACAAAACAGTCGAGAAAAAGAGGGGGGCGGGGAGATAGAGATGTTTTCGGCAGAGGGTTGTAGGCGAAGTACGAAGCACCGGGATTAAGAGGAGCGCAACCTCGCGGCATCCTTTTTCCCTTCAACAACGGTCTGAAAGAGTTAGGAAGACTCGAGAAGTGGCAAGTTGGTACTTTGCCAGGCAGCCTCATCCTCTTTCTCTCAACTCCCTCACCGCAAGGCCCTTACAGACAACGAACTCCTTGAGCAGAGACGAGAGCGGAAAACAACGGAGTAACTTGTTTTGGAATTGCCTCAAACTCCCCCCTTTCTCGCTCGGTTTTGGTGGCAACTCCTAATCTAACCCTGGTGCTTTTAACCTTCTCACCCTGCATGTTCGCCCTCGACCCTTTCCCGCTCTTATTATACACAACAGAGAAAACGGCTCTTCTCCATTACCACTGGGGAAATCTGTCCGCGGTTTCATTTTCCCTTCGAGTTCAGAAAGTGCCTACACACTTGTGACTATATCAAATCTATGAAACCTGCGATGGTGGAACAACACAGATTCCAACACTAACCTAGGCCCTCCATATTTTCCAACTATTATGCGAGGGATCCAGTGCTGGAACAAAACATGTATTGTAAATTAGTATTGTAATCTGCTAATGGAAAGGCTGTGGGAATCCCGGAACAAATCGACAAACCTCCTCCGGTGATGCCAAGTGATGTCACACGCTAGTTCAACTTCCTCAGTTCGTTCGACCAGCATGAAGAGACTTCAGCCAATAATTGAAGTATTAATAACTAATTCAAGACAATCATCCGATTTTTCTGGGCTGCTTACAAGACATCCTCAATTCTTACCCAATAGCCTCTCAGGGGCTTTCTGTATTCGGTACAAGTTGGTATTTCACTGTACAATCCACCGAAATCAGGGTAGAACTGGAAGGCTAAGACGCGTGAAGGTGGAGTACCCCAGGGATCTGCATTTGTGCATTGCTCTTAATTATCTACATGACCCTTCCAAAACCAGCTGAAGCTGACGCTAGAGGGATGCTAGCAGGTAGTTACACTTCAAGGATGTTTCAAAAAAATAACAAGTCGAGCGACCGATTCGGATGAAACGTTTGAATATAAATAGTAGCTTCTATTGCTTTGATCTGAGAATGGCCGTTCGTATTTCTGGTACGGTATCGTCGAATGAAGATGGTAATAAAGATCTCAAGGAGGTATTCAAATTGCATGAAACTACACCCAGAATAATCACCGATTGATAAATACAGGCCATTTACTGTGACATGAAATTGAAAAATCGATACCCACCCAGATCTACCCTTTCGCTATAAAAGGACAACCGGCTCATTTGCAACTGAATCCATTGTACGTTCTGGTTTGAAGAAAAACTCCACGCCACAAAGTACACATTGCTTCGTAATTAGGTCCAAAGGGATGGTGCCGATAGGGTTGAAACGAAACAATGGTGAAAATCTTTTTCAGAAATTCATCCACTAATTAATGTGTTTGAAAAAAGACGCTGATTATGTGCTGAAGTCTTCCTATTCTCTCATTCACAATACGCAAATCGCAGTTCTTCGCATTTCAATTTTTTGGTATATCTTTCTTTTCATTCGAGTTTTTTTGGGTTCATCATCCCTCCGTTTGTAACAAAAGAACCAAAAAATGGAGATGACGGTTTTTAATTCTCATTAGTAAAAAAGGGTTACGCCGGCTGGGTTTATACGGCGATATTCCCTGGAAGTGAAACCAGTTTTGTGTTCTTCTCCCTTGGGTATGTTCCAACCTTAATAGAGCCCATCCTCCGCGTTTTAACCCTCAGATTGTTACGAAAACGCGTTGTGCCTTATGGGGCTTACACTCAGCTGTATAATGGGCGATCTCACTAGTCTGTCTCCATTTTACATCGCTGGAAAGAACTTTTCATAAGAGAGCTTTATAGCCAAGTGCATTGTGGTTTAAAAATATTTTCCGCTATTCTGTTTCGCAGCTGTTGTACGTTATAGCGAGCGAGGATTTGGGGGAGGATAAAATTATTGTTCTTGAAGTATGTAGATCTAAAACATTTTCACCAAGGACGTAGAAGTTGTTCATTAGCATTTTTAGTACCAGCTATCCCTACTACGTAGTGATTTTGATAACATGCAGGTAAATATATTATGTTGGAATGACCAAAGTTACATTGCAAACATTTTTTTGAATAAGAACTACCTATTTGATTTAATGCATTCCAACCATATCAGATGAGGTATTCGAGAGAAATTACAGTGGAAAAAAAAGTTCATTGGTGCATTTGCAGATCTTTGATTATGAAAATTGTTTGAATGCGAAAGAGTTCTTTGTGACATATATTAATTTTCATGATTAATGTGTAGTGGCAACTACTGCTCTGCTCTGAAGTCCATACAAGGTGTTCTGGGAAGCAACTCGCATAACCCCGTTGGTTCATACAAAATTGGTTCACATAACTCGTATGACCAGAATTACTCGTCACTGAACAAGAAGGGAGACATAATACGGGTACATGTCGTTCCATCGGACAAGCTCACCACCAGTAAACTCGGAATAGTTGTGAGAATTCGATGGCGCAGTACAGGGGTGGAGAATATTTAACGTAGCAGCTTCAAATAACCTAATACTGTCCAGTAACCTAATACCAGGTAACATATTACCAAAAAACCCTATTACTGCGATAACTGTTTTGAGAACTTGGGGGAAAGGTCTTTGAGGGCCGCTATGTCGTCGCCCATTTAATTCGGAATTCGGTATTAATAGCTTGGCTGGGACTGTCCAGTAACCTAATACCAGCTAACATATTGCCAAAAAAACCCCTATTACTGCGATAACTGTTTTGTGAACTTGGGGGAAAGGCCTTTGAGGGCCGCTATGTCGTTGCTCATTCGGAATTCGGTATTAATAGCTTGGCTGGGACTATTCCAGGTAAGTAATACCAGGTATTACTTACGGAAAACGAATGAGTGAAAGGTGTGAGATCGTAACTGTCGACATGTTATTCTGGTAATAGGTTGGGGTATTAGGTTATTTTGGTAATAGGTTACATTTTTCTCTTATCTTGATTATCGACCACTTCATGACATTGTAGTACTGCTACAAAATTTGGGTTCATAATAAATTAAGCATTTGGAACAGATGAGTTCCCTCTTATTTTGATAATATTTACCGTATTCATTGTGAAATATAGGGTACCCGAACCAAAGTTGGGTGTTACCTGATGTGAATAAATAATTCTGAATCGAACCCCTTGCAGTAAGTAATGGTGAAATTCAACTTATCGCGAGGGTTTCCAACCATTCACAACCTCCGAACCCAATATACGGATCCATTCGATTAAATTGACCCCGAATCAGCGGAAAAGAAAGTGAGGAGGGGGGAAAAATATAAGGAAAAAGAGATTCGAGGGGTTAGCTTTTCCAGCTCTCTTATATCTGGACTGAAAAGGAAATCGGTGTCCTCCCCTTCAAATAAGCCCAACCGACCCACGACATGAATGGTAGGTGACTTCCTTTTGTGCCATCGCTTCAGCTTTCGAGGTCGGTCCTGGAGAATTACACGTGGATTGGGGGCCGATCTAGCCCCTATCTTGTATTGAAAAGGCTCCAATCATTCTAACTTCCCTCTCTTTTCCCTCTGCTCCACTCAACTAATCTAGCCTATACTAAAATGGATTGGAGCTTTTGGTCCGTCAAGCCGTGGAGCACAAAAGCCACTACGATGCCGCTTATCTTCTCTTTTTCCTTGTATTTTTTGAAAGTTCAATTTTTTTATTTTTTTTAGTTTCCGAAATGGACGATACTTTGATTCAGGTTCTCGAATGGATTCTCGTTCACTCTTCCACTCGACTACCCACGATCAGTCGTTGATGGAACTGCTCCAAATCCATTCAATTTACCTAGTACTAACCCAGTCACAGTTGAATTTCGAAAGTCACCCGTGAACTTTGATTAATCTCTTACAGATCCTAAGTTATCAGCTTCTTACTCATTTATTGAATAGAGTCAGCAAATTATTAACCTTGTCCAACGATGAGTTAGTAGTGAATGGTCCTCAATCCTCAAACAAAATATAATATATTTTCGCACAACAAAAGTTTTTTTTAATTTCCGAAAGGTAGAGAATTGAATGCCAAAAAGAATGCCAAATTAATGTCAAAAATTCACCACTCGACAAATTTTGTTTATAGACTATTTAATTTCGCATCGAATGTGTTTTGCATGGATACACACCCACAAGTATGAAAGCCTTGATGCATGCACGAAAAAACATGTTTGGGTTAATCACTGTAAATTAAGCCTTTACGACGAATAGGTGTTTATGAATGACATTACACTATTCAAAACATTAAAACATAAATTTAACGTCTACTAAGAGGTTGCGGCTGTTCCCTCTTCACATCATTTTTAAGGTGACTTAAAGACTTTCTAGGGTAACTAAGAAAATTTATATGAATTAAAATAGGTACGTAGTTGTTACATTGATAATAGATTTCCAATATACAGATACAGCGATTGATTTCTAAGAAAAGAGGTTCCGATACGGTAGTGGGAGAGGTTATTGAATATTGAAAGTAGAGTTCTAAAACGATATTTTTACGCGTTCCTGGAAACAGAAACACCTGATTAATTATTAATCAGAGGACATAACACCAATATAATGATTGCAATTTTAAATTAAATGGAGATTGCTGTAGTAACATTTTTCTCATCATAGCCGCTGGTCTACAACAAATTTTAATGTAGGCCAACGCGGCTACCATTCAAGCAATGTACATTATTTCAATTCAATCTTTTACGTAATTTAAAACATTTGGTTTGAAAATACACACATGTTCACCAACAATATTTTATTTTAGCCATTCATTATCCATTTAGCCATTCATTAGCCATTTGATTAGCCGTTCATATAATATATAATATTATTCGATATATTATAGGTATTATAATATAATATTATTCGACTTATACACATATAATAAATATGCTCTGGGGAAAAATGGAAGTGGTGTAAAGTTTCAAATTTGCACAGATTGCTAGTGTGGTATAATTATCCCGCATAATGACAGAGAATTTTAATAAGTCGGTTGAATAGCATAATGCATTAAGTATACTTTTTACTTGGTACCTTCATGAGTAGGACAGGGCCTCAATAAAAGTTTTATTTATGTTTTGCGTACGAACATCGAGAATGGCGTTTGGTACCGAATCGGTATCAAGTTTTGTGATGTAGGCATCATAAAACACGTCCAAATTTGAGATATACCTAGTCAATGCTGGCTCACACGACATTAAAACAAAACCTTTTCTGGATGGAACTAATAAATGTCACAATGCGAGGAAATATATTTCACGCTATATGTGCCATCTTTTGTTTCCTTTTATTATTAAGAATGGACCCCTCGTATCATGTTTTATGTAGTACTAAAGCTCAATTACCGCTCAACTATAATGTAAACCTTATTAAAATAAAGTTCTCTTGTTAAAAAAAAAAATTATAATCCAGTCGATAAACTTATCTTGTACTACTTGTATACAATTTTTATCTTGTATATACTTGTATACAATTTTTGAAACTCAGGAGCTAAATTTTTTTTAATAAAAATAGCATGCTATGTCTGTTATGACTGCTTGATATCAATTGAAGCAATACGACTGCTTGATATCAATTGCCTACATTACCCCACAACCCTCCTCTTCATACATTATATATGACTTGACTTCCACGGGAGAATTTCAACTAATTTTTATTCTATGATTATTATTTCGTGTTTTCACTCCTCTCTTCCGACTAGAAACTGAAAGGTCTGCCAAATAAACTCTGTTTTCACGCCGAGTTTTTCATTAAAATCCCCGACCCCAACCACCCGTGTGGAAAATGGTATTCGTAATGGGACAATCAGTATTCTCCTCAAGAGTTTTTTTCCGCCCTCATACAAGGTCTGAAGAGGTTCCATTTCCAGCGGAGTTGTTAAGAACGATGTCAAAAAAGATTTTCGTCGACCCGACGGATGTTAAGACAGATCTAATTAAACTTTAACCAACCTGGAGTTGTGAGAGTAGGGTTGCCCTCATGAATAATGCATTATCAGTCTCTACGTGAGTATCAAACCAAACCAGAGATATTCGCTCAGACTTTGCGAGAGGCTTGCGGACTGAGTAGGAGGTAATTACCTCTCAGGGGTGTCGGTTTAGCTTTTTCCTCTCCTCTATCAAGAACGTGATTTTCTAGCGTATAGTACTCTATTCGTGAACTTACCACGGAATCCTTTTGATTCAAAGAATACGAGGTATTTCTGGCAGATCACAAAGCTATCATCAATTTCGGATGGTGTAGTATAAAATCAGAAAGTGTTGAGATAATTTCAAATGCTGTCTTCCAGCATATCACTCAGAATTCAATAATCATCAAGCAAACTCACCCTATTCTTTCTTTCTTCCTTGACATTTTCCGTTATCCCCAAGGCTCAAATGTACGCAAACACATTACAATATCCAATAAAATACACATTGTTTTATTTATAAAATCAGTTCGTATCCACATCTCATTTCCACAAAATAACCATAACCATAATATATTATATAACCATAACCTTGGTGAGTTTTAACCAACTCATTTTGGTTAAATTTCATGTATTTCAACTTAGAACACAAGGTTTCTAAACACCTAATATGTGCACATGGTTTGCACATACTCAGTGTATTAGAAAATCTGGGTTTTAAGTTAGTTTCAAATGCAGTCTTCCAGCATATCACTCAGAAGGCAATCATCATCGAGCAAACTCACCCTATTCTTTCTTTCATCTGAAGATTTCTTGTTATCTTCAGGACCCTAATATACACAAACACACTACAATGTCCAATAAAGATATACATTGTTTCATTTATGTAATTAGTTCGTATCCACATCTCATTCCCACAAAATAACCATTATATCGACGGCCTCACGGCAACACCCCATATCGTCATTTTCACAACTTTTCAGGAGGACTGGGAAACTGCCTTCCAATGATGTTCTCCTCCCATAATCAATTCATTTTATAATTGTGGTACTTTGACATCATAAATACCCATCTTTATGATCTTACGAAAGGAAGTTTGTTCAATGTGCAACGAGAGGGCGCATCCATCGATGTGCATAACTCATTTTCGCCAAAAATGATGATATGGGGTGTTGCCGTGAGGCCGTCGATATAACCCTAACCTTAGTGAGTTTTAACCAACTCATTTTGATCACAGTTCATGTAAAATGTAACTTAGGTATACAAGGTTTCTAAACACCTACCAGCATGTGCACAAGGTTCAACATATTAGGGTATCCTCATCGGGTGGGTAATAATTATTATTGAATTATTCAATAATTGAGTACCTACCTACTCATTATTGAACTAGGAAGCACATACAAACACGTAATCATATCATATAGAAAGATGATGAGATACTATTGAGTGCGATAACCAAGAAAACTTAGTAAACTTATTTTCTACATGTAGTAGAAGTACATGTTAAGTTCATGAAAGGCACTTTGTCAAGAGACTTGCAGATGTCGTGTTTGACACCAAGTGATAAAGCCATTAGTGATAGTTCCGACATTATTATGGCTACCATTTTCACACTTGGATAAACCACTTTGCGGTAAAATCCACATCAATGGCCCTCGCACCCCTCCCCTCATAGCTCTTTGCAGCTGGAAGGGAAACTTGGAACGCCGCTCGTTGAACGTCGTTCCCTTGTAGTTTCTTCAACAACTAAACGGCTGCATGTTGCCATTGTTTAGTCAGTGAACGCCATGAGAATTGGTTGGCGCACTCTTTTCCGCGTCCCAAATAGCGAGTCTACTTGAATTTGAAGTTGAGTGTAGACTGCACAAAAATATTATAATAATTATAATTAATTATTAACAAGACAATTCCACTATTTTTCCGAACGTTGCGTTACGGTATGGAATGAAACCTCGATATCGTTACGTTCGTTATAATACACTGCGACGAGAAAACATGATCTTTTTATCTTTCCTTTGGCGCATGGCGTTATAGTTGATATTCTGATGATTTTCGCGTACAACCAATCCGTAACAAAGTACCTAATTGTAACTCCATTTGTGTTCATCCCACGGTAATCGTTCACCGCTGGTTGGAATCGTCAGATTTTATAGAATCGTTTCATGATAACCAGACGAACGTTCCTTCAGTGGCAGATTAGCCGTACAGGATGAAAAAATGAGGGTAAACAATGTAGTCAGCAACACAACTCCGAGTTTAATTTCACAGTTTAATTTCATAATGGTCAATATTATCCGCGTCATGCAGATTGCTTGAGAATCTGCGGTGATAGTTGTACGTTGACAACAACGACGAAAATATTTTACTATAACTATAATTACAACGAAATTAATAATGAATGTGTATAATGAATAATTATAATGAATGTGTAAAAGTTGGTTACAAAATTACGAACTATTAAATTATAAATGAAAAATTTTTTAATTGTGTTGTATTACGAAACTATGAATGATGAAATGTGATAACAAACTATGGCATTATTTTAATTTAATTTTAATTTTAATTTTAATTGGCATTTTAAACAATTAAATTTTAATTAAAATGACACTAAGCTATAACTACAACATCAAGGGTTGGAAGGGTGATAATGATTATTTTTGGAATTGTGAATATTGAGGTGTTCAACTCACAATTCCAAAAATAACCACAATTAATTATTAATAATGTATAATTTAAAAGAAATGGGATTAAAAATAATATAGTTACACAATATCGAGGGTCTCACGGCAACACCCCACATCGTCACTTTTGGCCAAAATGAGTTATGCATACTATTCGAAGCGTCTTTCCCCGGCGGATCGATCTAACTAAGTATAATTTAGGTTAACTAACACTAAATGTCTCGAATGATTTTACTGAATTACTCAGTAAACATACCTAGTCATTGGCAGATGCTTTTTTGGCTCTACAGCTGTGAAAAGTAGCCCAAATGACGATGTGGGAAGTTGCCGTGAGACCCTCGATATGCAGGTTGATTTAGTTAACTGAACTCCGGCCACCTAGACAATAATTGGCAAACGCCAGTCCTGTAATGTTGCTCAAGTTACTATTATTTATATTGGCATTAGTTGACATTAAACATTTATTCTTCTTCTTCGTTTATTATTACAGATATCAGCAAAATATATACCTTTTACTTTGGAGACAACTCCCCCTTTGGTAGTTATATTAATTTTTAATACTCAGGACAGAGACATTTGATGGAGGGAACTGAGTTTTTCATCATTAAGCAAAGCACTGAAAAACTGTTAGGTCTCGGTGGCGTTTATTATATTTCATTTTAATACCGAAAAGAAAAAAGACCTAGTTCTGAAGATAAAGAGAACGAGGTTGAATCATTTCTAGAATATCGTTCCAGAAAAGTGAAATTGTCCCTTGCCAGCAAAACATCAAGAAGCAAAAGGAGAAGGGCGGAGCGCAGTAATGGTAAAGAAATCTCCTTTGAAAAATGCCTCTCTTTGTCTTATGAAATCCACTCTGCACACGAAATAAAGAAGAATGATGACTAAAAAAAAATACCTCGAAGGTACCCCTTCCCGCCGCTGCTCTATCGTAAATTAAAAAGAATAAATAGAAGGGGATGCCAGAGAGAGATTCCTCGTGGAAAAGCGTGATTACAAGATGATGCTAGGGAGATGGGCGAAATCGGAGCGGTTATGAGTGAATAAAGGGAGTCGGGTACATTTCAACTAATGGTGCGCGCTCGGCGGACAAAAGCCGCTGAGATGTCGCAATGACGTTAAAGGGCCTCGGGGTTGTTCTCATTACTATCAAACCATTGTCAGAATTATCGATTTTGAGGATTTGAGCATCCCGAGAGTTTTTGAGTTCGCAGCTATGGGGAGGAACGGATATTTTTATAAGCTGATCGAGTTTATCAATCGTTAAAATGATAGTGTTTCGACCTGTAGTTGGTTCACCGGGAGGCCCGGTAACCACACTGATACCGCAAAAAGATTTTGTGTTACGAAACGTTGGTCTGTCACTTTTTTATTAACGAAGAACAGGGATTGTCCCGTAAACTGAGAATTACCCATAAGGTATTGATATCATTTGAACGTTCACTTGACGCAATACATCATAAGATCATTAATGTATACCTAGTCATGTTTCTACTCACGAATTTACCGCTAATTGCAACATGGGAGACGTTTCTCACTCAAGCAGTCACTATATGAGTAATTATCCGGTGTGCCTCTCAACATAAAAGGGCTTCAAATCGGTAATTCACTCACCGTCCAAAAGAGCGTCAGATGTTGTAGCCATAAATATCTTGATCACGTGATCCCTTTGACACGTCTCCCGTGCCGTCTTCCACCAGGTGCAGCACAAACGATTGGTAAGTCATCAGGCTCTTACGCATCTGGTAATCGAATAGATCTGTTGCTATTCATCACGTAATGGATGACCACTCACACTTCAGTTGATTATAAGACCTTCTAAACACAAACAGTTGAAAATCAAATTTGGTGTTTTTGTAGGGCAGTTTACGAAATTCGTGGTTCGCTGGTGTATCTCTTCCATTACTGAGATTGGCTTATGATGCCTTAGAACTGGATCAACCAAGGCCGCCGATATCTAGGAAGAGGAATAAATATCTTCATCAAACAATGATAAATAACTTGACGATTTCATTAGGTGAATTGCTATGTTACAAGGGTACCTACCACTTGGGCGACAGTATGGAACCAATGCATATCTATTTTTTATCCGTAAGCTCTAGTTATATTATTAACACATCATAGGTAGAAATACAAATTATTATTGATTTCTGCTTCAACCAAAACATATTACCATAACCTAGGCTAGATTGAAGCAGGGACTCAGGATGGGACCGGCCCCCATCCGCCGCATTGAAAACTGGGCTTATTGTGCGCAATCCTTAACCTATTGTGCTGTGATTATTATCGCGATTTATATGTAACTCAGTGTATTCGTAAGCTTGCCAATCATCATAATGGATCTCAAGAAAAGAGCATGTGAATCGGTGCGAATCGGAAGCATTTATTTACGTTGTTAGTACGCATTCGTCATGCACAAACAATACAGTGTCAATTATTGTTCACTGCAAATACTTCACGAGTATTTGGATATTACTAAGTATTGGTACTGCTAAGATCAATTAGTTTATTCAGGACATGGCGGAAAGTTATCAATGAATCAAACCCCATTTTTCAAAGTCATACAGACGAGTATACTTACAAGTACAAAAATTGCGAAATTCGTGTTATTTGTGGGTTGATTTGTGAATAAATAAGCGAATTTTGTCTATATGCAATAAATTCAAAATAACTACCTCAATTTGTTAGTATTCTCTTCACAGAATGGCCAGGAAACCTGCCTCTTGTATCAACAACTAATCTACGTGAAGGAAATTGCTAATTCGAAATTAATGACTGCGAATTATACGACTGGCCTAATTGAGAGCAGAAACCAGCTTTGCGCTCCGTTATTATGGTTTCTGTTTGAAAAAGTGGCTTATCCACAACTCGATCAAGCCAGGGCAAACAAAAAGAAAATATAGAGGGGAGATGAGCCCCTCAAATTCAATTTTCGGCATTCCAATTATTGGATTCAGCTGTTAATCTCGAAATATTTATCAGACTGGACGGTGGATGGTAGAAGCGCACAGATGGAATCTAACTGACACATTTGATCTTAAGTAGATTGCGATTAGGATATTCTCAGTCTTCTTAAAGGAGTTTGACCCATTTTATAGAATTAACTCAGACATGGTATTGGTAAAGTGTTAGAGACAGATGCTCTATAATTATAGAGACAGCCAGGGGAGCAGCAGAGCATTATGTTTTAATTGCAGTCTTTGCAGGGAAATAAACCGATAGATATCCTGCTTAGGCAGATTTCGTAATTAGTAGGGTACGGTAGAAAAAAATACGTTACGTCTCTGTTGTATCCTATTACGTTGAAATATTATAATGCATTTCTGTGGACGTGACGGGAACATCAAATTCGTTCAAATTGGGTGTGAGGGAGCCAGATATTGCAAGAATGAGGTGAGAGATGTCACTCAGTCGATAAGGAAAGTTGGAGCTAGGGGTCCACTCTACTTTTATACCATCGACATTGTGCAACACGCCCTAAGCCACCATTTGAGTCTTTTGTGATCTAACATTGTCGCACCTTACCACAATGCGATGTCCAGTTGGACGTGCCTCCCCTTCTCACATTTACCTTAAAAGCTTTCGCTATTCCACACCCAACTTGCTACTTCTTTTCTACGTCGTCCGATTTGAGGTGAAGATAAAACCGTCCCAAGAAGATAATGCTTCAGGAAAAGTGACCAACGGTAGCACTGGATCCCGTGAAATAATTTCACAACTACCTGTGTGAAAAACGCTTATCCCCACCGTACACTTAGCCACAGCTTTTTGAGGGCTCTTAACGTACGGTTGCAATTTTATCGCCTAATCTACCCCTGGTTAATGCTTAAGTGCTGGTGTCGAAGAAACGACAGATGCCCTGTTGTGTGGTTGGATAGATTCTCAACACTACTTCACGTTAACCTGATGTGTGATATAACATCTCGCACAATACATTGTCCACTTAGTATATACTTTACTAAGAACCTCTCAGAGCCATCACTCCGTCTCAACCAGGCTCTATATTAGACGTATTCGTGTCAGTATACGAGAAAACGAACTGTGAATGTTTTCAAGCTGTACAAGCTATATTTTTGGGCTACCGAAGAACAGAAACCTTGAAAACACTTTGGGTGGAAAAAATAAAAAATAAATAAAGATAAAGAAAAATAAAATAAATGAACATTCATTATATCATTGAGTTTGACATCATATCATACCAGTTCGTAAAACTCTGCAAATTCTTGACACAACGGTTTATTATCTTCCTTGTGCAGATCACCCTTCTGTCTATACCAGACTGTGTTGCAAATCAGCACCATACCATATTCTCACCGTACTCATACCATACCATACGAATTTCTTTCCTATCATACCATACTGTACTATACCAAATCATACATACAATAATATACCATACCATACTCATACCATGTCATACAAACCGAGTGAATATTGAAATGTCATCCATTCCAGACCTATATTTAAAATTTCAAGTATCTAGCTCATCATCAAAATTTAATTTGTTTAAACAAATAGGTATTATTTAAACAATTTTACATACAAGAAACCGAGTGAATATTGCATTGTGCTCCAGTTTTGACCTATTTTTAAAATTTCAAGTGAATAGCTCATCATCAAAATTTAATTTGTATTATTACAAAAAGGTATTATTTAAACAATTTTGCAGATGAGAAACCGAGTGAATATTGCAATGTCTATCCCCGACTCACGGTTAAAATTTCTAGACTGTAGTTTACCGGGAAGATGAAAAAAGGTAGTTTTATTCTGGGCGTCTGGAGGTTGACCCACCTAACGGCCGTTTCCGACGCGAAGTTTAGTGTTTTTCCTAAACCTTTGCGCGCTCACTGTGAACGAACGGCTGGTCGCACAAAAATCCAATTGGTCTTAAAAGATTCGTAATTTTTCAGGTCATTCAAAAGTGAACTAAAAACTCTGCAAATTCTTGACACAACGGTTCATTATCTTCTTTGTACAGATCACCCTTCTGTTTAGATCATTAGGTCTAAATGTCTAGATCCTAAATATTAGATTAATTATTATTATGAATTATCACTAATTATTAATAATTTTATCAAGTACCTAGTGATAATTATTATAATTTATTGTTAGGTATTAATCATTTGTATTTATTAATAATAATTATTATTATTAATTATGATTAATTAATACCATATAATTCTGAGGTTTTTAATACCCGCCAAGAAAACCGAAGCCCTGAAAACCGAAGCGACTGAGACACTGATTACGCGACGGAACAAGTTGGGGTTTTCACCCTACCATAGCTCGGTCCCCTGAGTGTCTCGAGAGTTGATTTTTTGTACACCAACTCTCCAGGGGCACGTGAGGACGTAAAACAAATTTCAGCTCTTGGGAACATCAGGTGTCGGGGGTATAACAATTTTAAAACCACTATTTTTCACGTTTTTCGTGTTCTTCTTCTTCTTCTTTTGACCTCAGGAAACTGCACGGTAATACGAATGAGACATTCGTATTCTGATGATCCACTCTGTATGATGCAGTTTGTGTATTTTTTGTTCAAACCAAAATCAATTGTGATCTGGGTTCAAACCCTCAGAAACCACGGAGGTGTTTTTAACGCAGAACACATACTGGGGGTCGCACCTGTGCATATGTACAAACTGCAATGTGATGTGCTTACTAGATACTTTGAAATACTTAAATCCTACATCAGTTGCGGACACTACAGTGTGAGGAATGATGAAGAATATCGGCGCAGGGGTCCCACAAGGTAGTGTCCTTGGATCTGTGCTATACAGACAGTGGTCAGGGCCGTGGGGGACACAGCAGAAGAAGCTGCTCACAAACTGCAAAATCTCCTTGATAAAGTCAAAAAAGGGACCCAAAAGTGGAGAATCAAACTCAATAAATCCAAATCTGCCCATCATTATGATCAACACCCAAATCATAGCTGCAGCAAACACAGCTAAATATCTAGGGTTGACGCTAGATGCTAAAACAGAAAGAGCTCATCAAAATTTATAAACCCGAGCTCTATATCAAATATAGAAAGATGGGAGGCACACAGAACTAGATGTGCATAGCAAGTTACAGCGGTACAAGCCAATTCTAAAACCAGTCTGGACGTGTGGCATAGAAATTTGGTGCATAAAGCGGCCCACTCACGATCCTGCTGCAGGAAGTGGGGAGTGCAACGAAGTCCCCCTCTTCGCTCTCCTACGCTCTTCACACACGATCCTGCTGCAGGAAGTGGGGAGTGCTACGAAGTCCCCCTCTTCGCTCTCCCCCAGCCCGAACCGGCACTTTCCCGCCGAAATTCAAATGATAATTTTTCTATCATGGCGGATGATAACCGATTTCTTTCATGGCTGGTGATAACAACACTCTAATGTCGTCCTGCAGCCCCACACACGGTCGGACTTTGCAGGTTGACAGGGTGGGGGAAGCCAGACCGCAGGTTGGTCGGATGGGAATCCCATCCGACAAGCTCTGCAGGACACCTGCGGCAGGAAGGCCACCACACACAGGCCCGTGTCCGAAGAGGGGGAAATTTTCGGTTGCCCCCACTTCCTGCTGCAGGATCGTGAGTGGGCCGCTTAAGGAATGACGACATTCACCGTGTCCTGAAAATGGAAACCGTCAGCGAAGCCGTCAAGAATGACTTCACAGACATGTAAATCCGGAAATGATCCGGATCTTAGAATGGTTGGATCGGGCAAACTACATGAATTAGCGTTAGCATGGCTGCAGGAAATTTATATGTTATCGTATGAGGCATTCAGGGAATCCTTATAGGAGTATCAATGTTCAAACGAGTAGGCACGTGTCACATCAGATTGTATCTGAAAATACCGAATAATGACCTCACTAAACATTAATCAGACTAACAGAGATTTGCAGAGCTAATGCCTAAAGCCGACAGTTGTGCTCTGCGGCCACCCTTATTCAGCAGCTTTAATAGATGGTACATGATCTCCCACTCAACCGGAGATTATTATCTTTTTTCGTGGATCATTGCGTTCCCGATTCCTCCGAGACTCTCTCATTGTGGTGAAACTTTAATTACCCATGGTAACAAAAGAGGTCGGGGAATCGACGAGGGGCGGAGGGGGGGCATAGCCCCCAGGGACCATCGCGAAGGGTTTACGAAAGAGAAGGCATTGATGCAAGAAATGGGGCCAGATGACTTGCCGCTGTGATTACTCTCGGGGTCCCTCTTCACCATGGTTGCGGCCCCTGTTGTGACATGTTGGTAAATACCCCGGATGAAGGGAGGAAGCGGAGGGGCGGCAAGTCTTTTTCCCCATTTAGCGCTTTCTGATTCCGGGGATCTGATAATGTCTTTATAAGCTCCATCGAACAAGGGGAGCCTTCCCTTCTACTCTGAAGCCTTTTGAGTTTGAGGGAAGGTGATGAACCATGTGGAGGCGTCCCCTGAGACACAACCCTAACTGTTATTGCCCCTTCAAACCACAATATGCCGGTACATTATGATGCAACGAGGCAGCTTACCGCAGAATGGTCTGTGGATTCAAGTTTATCACCTCACTAAGATGTATTATAGATTCCTATAGAATCAGTGCCTCTGACAGCGATACATCAATGTAATTCTCATTGAAAAGTGATACCCGTTGTAATACTTTTCTTCCATTCAACCAAGCGCCAATTAATAATAATAACATTTTTGTTATTTCATTGATTGTATATTGAATTTCACCACAATTTCCGATTCTTGTTGATTTGATGGAATTTATTGATATTTCGAACAATTGTTAGTTTTTATAGCACATCATAACCAGGTTTCATCGATTTAGGATTCAAAAATGAAAAAGCGATGTTTTACTGGCGCTTTTATTGACATCACCTTGCGTTACTCGTGGACCTCCAGAATAGTCTAGAGCTCATTCTCAGCTCCAGAATATATCAGCTCATTCCGCCAGTTATTTGGTATAGTTATGGGACTCGTGTTAGGATATTGTAGGCAGAACAGTGACCTAGATAGAGTGCGATCCGTACAGAAGATGATAAAGCGTTGTGCAAATTTTGCAGCGTTTTGAAATCGAGTATCTAATTGTTGTAAGTAGTAGAAAATATTGAATTTTATATGATACCACAAGGGTTTTGATGTACGAGGGGCATCTAGAAAGTAAGATTACATGTGTTAAAAATTTGAAATTGAAGATATTAATGAAATTTACAAGATAAGTTTCAAAACATGTCATTATTTCTTTTCATAATCGCCATTAAGGTCAATACATTTTTAAAGCCTGGGGACCATCTCCCGAAGCCATTTTTCGACAGCATCCTGGACCTCCTCGTCATTTGAAAATCGTGGTCCACCAAAAACTCCTTCAATTTTGATTAAAAAGATGATAATCCGATGGTGGGTAGGCTGGGGTGAGCCACAATATCCCTCTTAAATGAAACAAGCAGGTCCTGAGTGAGACGGGAGGTATGAGGTCTAGCGTTGTCATGAAGGAGTGACACACCACTAATCAGTTTCCTCTTGTCCTTGATTCTATCCAACTTCTCGAGTGTACATGCAGCTACATGTATGGTGGTTCTTTTGGGCATAAATTCGACCAATAGTGTCCCTTTCTGCTCAAAAAACACAGATGACATGATCTTCCTCTCTGAAAATTTGAATTTGAATTTATTGGTTGATGGTGAATGGGCATGGCGCCACTATACAGTGTGTCTTTTTGACTCAGGAGTATAGTGACACACCATAGTTTCGTCACCAGTCACAATTGAGTCAAGAAAAGTATCACCCTCGATTGCATACCGTTCAAGGAATTCTAGTGCAGCCAAAACCTGCAAACTGGATAGTTGCTGTGACGACATTCGTTGATGATTTGTATTGACCGTTGAGAACCTCTCTATTTACCAGTGGTGGAAAACCACTCTGGAAAACGAAATTCCCTTGTAACCTTATTTCTGGACGTCCCTCGTAAACCAAATAGACCTATCTGACTGGAGATCTTTTAAAGGCATTATTTAATATAAGTGGAGGGTTGAAGCCAACTTTCAGCAAGGTGCGAATGGCATTTTATTTGGCACCTCCCATGATTTCTTGGGGGGTGGAGGGTTGTTGTAAATATTTGTAATGAGATGGTTGGTGGTGTTTTTGGTGGGATTTGGAGAACCTTTGCAACCTCAGATGTGTCCAAGTCGTAGTGTGCCGACTCGTGGGCTTTGTGTAGCCTTAAATGAGAGTTGAGTGCTGACGACACCGGTCAGTTATGATTTAGGGAGATCCTTTATTTTGAAACTGTAATGAATTTAAATTTGCTACCGTCGTTTTTCATTCGTTCCTTCCTCGTTAATTAGCTGAAAATCATGATAAAGTGGTATTTAGGACCGAAACGATACCTAAATCCTTGTGTCTCCGGGAGACGATAGTGGGGGTAAAGCACGTTTAGATGAGAAGAGGGGATAACAATGGCCGACCCTCCACAGCTCCTATTAGGGAATCACACCCTCGGGGATGTTTCACTGGAGGCTTCCTCTTCCCCACCACCTCTCGTCCTTGGTTTTGATATAGTGGAGGGGGGTTGATGCTCTAATTGAGGAAACATGTTTTCCTTCCTCCACCTCTCTCCCGCCCGACGTTCACCCCTTTATCTAACACATTCCCAGCAACCACCACCTCGACCCGCCGCCCGAAACCGCCAAATGGGAAAGGCTTTCTAGCGTTCGCGCAATTAGCTTGGTTTAACGCTAAACTCGTATTTATGAGATTCTCCGAGTCTAAAGCGGAGCAATACCCGCCAGTGGGATGTTAGTAACATTTTGCTGGGCTTTGTGTATACCGCGGCTCGTTATCTTTATTAAAACGGAAGAGAAAGAACTCTCAGTTCAATCTTCCGTTGTTGTCATCTCAATTGGCTTCTTCATTGAATAACTCAACAGACACAATGCCTACATAATTTCACAAAACCACTTCATCAGACCTTTCATTAATCCACGTATTTATAACGACGCCGTCGGCAGAAGAATTGGAATGTGAAAAGAAAAAGTTCCGGTCATGCAGCTAAGTATAATAATTATAGCTGCATGACCGGAACCTTTTCTTTTCACATTCCAATTCTTCTGCCGACGGCGTCGTTATAAATTTAACTGGCACATCATAACCAACTTATGTATTACAATTAAAGATCGATTCAGGATTCAAAAATGTAAAAACAACGATACCAAAACGTAGTTCCACTGACTGATGTTTCACTTCGAAAATTCGCTCATTAATAAATTCGCTGATTAAAAAATTTGCTCATTAATAAATTCGCTCATTTTTGAATCCTGAATCGATCTTTAATTGTAATACATAAGTTGGTTATGATGTGCCAGTTAAACTTGGCAATTGTTGAACATATCAATAAATTCCTTCAACAAGAGTGAGGAAAAGTGTTGAAGTACAATGAACGATTAATTTAATAAAAATCTTGGACATAGTTTATTATATTCTGTACATGTATATCATATGTATATGTATATCATCTTTCTATTGAATGTATTTCATTTATTATAGATAAATTTATCATTCGTATTGATGAAAATTATTCGAAATTAATTTGTATGTACTGGGATTTTTCTTGTATGTACGTCTGCAATAATTTATTACACGAACCAAATATTCGAAATTACCTTTATTCCGTAGCTTCTGTCTGTCGGCAGTTGTCAAGTCAAAGGAAGGCGTCAGGTAAGCATCAAGTTGAAGTCCTAAGGAGGCTACATGCCAAATTTCATCTTCACAATGTGAATGACATAGAAATTAGCTTTAGGGGGCTCTCTGCTAATCCCGGCCCTACGCTGCTTAAAGTGTAAGTACTGAGGAGGACACATGCCAAATTAGATTCATATTTCCATAGTATAGAAATTAGCTTTAGGAGCCACTCAGATGAACCTGGGCCTATTCGGCTTAAAGTGTAAGTCCTAGTGAGGCTACAAACCAAATCATAGGTTCGTAGTGTGAATGACATTCAAATTAGCTTTAGGAGCCACTCAGCTCAGCTGAGTCAGCTGATCCCAGCCCTTTGCTACTTAAAGTGTAAATCCTAAGGAGGGTACATGCCAAATTTCAAATCTCTAATACCACGGGAATTTGCTAAATTTCTATAAGATATTGAATACCAAATTTTGATATTTACATACAAAATATAAAAACGGTTATGCTCGAGAGCTTTCCAACGAGTGGTGAACGATTTTTGTACGATCAGAAATGGTGTAGATAAATTGCAGTAGCAACGATTTGGTTATAAGCGGAAATCGTTATAGAATCGGAAATCGTGCCAAAAAATTTAACGTGAAGGCAATCATGCTCCATGTTAAAAGTGCAGAATAACGAAATCAAAACGTAATTCCACGGTCAACTTCTCGAATAAAACCTCATTAGTTCATCTCATTCCACGAATGATTTTGAATAGTTGTGGGACTTGGGGTTGTATTTTGCTGAACATTTCTGAAAAAATATCGCCAAGTGGAAAAAAAAATAAAATAAAATAAAAAAATAAAAAAACTGGTGAGAAACATTTCGCTCTGCGAAACGCGAAATACTTGTACCCCCGAAAAACACGACACGGTTCCACCAGGGACTAAGTGACCAGGTGGCGATTTCGATTAATTGGCGTCACGTTCGAGAACGCAATGGCAAATGAACGGGTGGTCGAGAGGGTGCTCGATGAGCCATCTGCTGCGCTCACCTCTCCGAAAAAATGGAATTTCCGACGACTTTACGACTGACAGTTCGGCACAAAGTCGGGCCGTCGAGTAATTAGGATGGAGCTCTAATAGCTAATCGGTTGTTCCCGACATTTTCTTCGTTTAACTACGCCTCATAACATCGAATTATTCAGAGGGAAATAGTATTTAGCATTTGGCTTCGAGCCGTTTTGGAGATTTGCCGCGATGTGAGTGTAGTTAATTTTTATTCAAAAAAAAAAAATTCTTTTTTGTTCATTTTGGGTAAACTCGGCGTTGGTATGTTAACGTTTCCATTACGATAAGCTGTAATGGTTGTCACCAATGGATTCATGTTTCCTGTTGGTAATACGTTGAAAGATCCGGGTTTTCGATTATGGTATTCTCCAAGCAAAACGGTTTCCGATGTTCAACTGAGTGTCTTCAAGTAATATCCAATCAAGATAAATACTGAATATTTATTAGTCAGGTACTTGAAGACATAATCGAAAGAAAAGTGTTGCTGCTAGATTTTAGTAAATAAATATCTCTTTAAGAGTTCGTTTGCTTTTCCGATTCAAAAAAAAAATCTTCAAATTTTTTAAGCAGAGCTGTACGACGTCCGATTTTAGTTTGAGCCCCGATACTTTCACTCCAGAGCCAGATACAGCAGTAGATTTAGGAGGTTTAACATTGAAATCCCTGTCATTAGGGCTGACCTCAGTTTCGCCGTCGTACCTCCAGATCCTGATCCGAAGATTGAAAAGATTTCTTCCCTTTTCTCCGCGAATCTGGTTCAGACCATGTCTTCAACTAATAGTCAAGATAAATACAGAATATTTATTAGTCAGTTGAAGTCATAATCAAAAGTAAAGTATTCATTTTTACAAAGTTTGGTCCAAGCTAGTATGTTGCGTAGTCAAGTATCAGCCGGTCTATGATAGTAATAAGCCCCTTTGAAAATATCAAAGAAAAATGTCAAGAAACGTTATATTAGACATTTTTCGAGGTAAAAATTCAATTTACAGTGATTCAGTTTTCTAATTTTTGACATTAAGAAACTATAAAGTTGAAGTTAGGATCCACAGCTACAATACAGTGTTAGGGATTATAATATAGAAAAAAATTAAAATGCCAAATGCTTTATGATCCTTTATGGAGCTAGGAAGTGATATAATTTTTAACGTGATTACACTTTGGGTGTCCATCTTTTTAAAAAATGTCTTATTAAAATATGATTACCTATATTAGATACCTATTTTTAAAAACTCTGTGGTTAGAAGACGACAACTGTAGCCATCAGATTCTAAAGAAATATTCGTTGGTTACAGGGAGTCCCTTTTGCAAAGCCATGGTGAATCGTAACAATTTCTTGTGAATCTTACACTTTCATACTCTGGACTGTAATCATATTTTTTGTACCTATTTTATCTATTGTCTTCATCCGTCCATTTTTTTCTCTAAATTATGTTCTATTACCCATGTTGTTCATTATATTGATAATATTTTTGTTCTTTCAATATTTCATAATAATTTCATAAATAATTTCATAATAATTTCATAAACATATTATGTTCAACCATTTCAATCTCCCAAATCAACGTTATGAATCAGCCTATCTGTTGTTTCATCACTAGGTTAATCGATTTCGTTGAAATTTATTTCAATGTCCCCCATAAACACCTAGGGATTCATTTAAACATCAAATATATTCTAGTGGATTGAGAATTCTATCAATAGTAGATAATTGATCATAAAACGCTTTTTAACCCTTGCGAGTGGTTTTAGCGAATTTCATTTCATTCAGGAGTTATTCGGCAAAAAATCAAGACAAAATTTGTGATGAAACCAGTAAAATGGAGACATTTTACATAAAATCAGTTCTTTGAACATTCGTTCTTATAGCCATGGCACTGCGGATTTTCTTATAAATGTCTGTGAATAAAACTGTAGGTTCAATGATACGTTTAAACTCGAGTGTTTTGCATGTTAAATATATTTAACGATATATAAACGATCTCATAGAATTTTGATAAGACAAAACATGGAATATTCATAATAATTCAACAAAATATTGAGAAGGTGGAAATTTTCTGCGCTTATGTATTCGTCTTTACAGCTTCAACAAATATCGCTTTTAATGGAAATCCGCTTCGTAACTTTTGATCATCCCTTTTCACGGTCGAATAACGTTGAACACTTTACTGCTTGCGAAGAAGGGGAAAAGGGCTCCAAAAGTAAGGTTTCGGGGATTTCAATCAAATCAAATTTGAGATGAGATTAAACTTCCCTTTTCCTCCTAAGTAAAATGACATGGTCTTATAAAAGAAAAGCCGTGGGGAGAAGCGAGCGATAAGATTCTCGAAACGCCAATCTACGGAGACCCTTTAGATGGTCAATAAATGGCAGAGGGAGTTAGTTGGAAAGGCTAGTGAAGGGCTGGAGCTTCCCTTTTCAAGCCCTTGGTCATCCCTTTCATTAGCGGAAAGGGAGACAGTTTACATTTAGAAACCTTGTCCAGTTTGCCTTCCTTTAATCTTGCTTGCCACCGAAGGACTTGTCTTTTCATAAATTATCCCCAGCCTCACTCCTCGTCCCGTCTGTGGCTCCTTCACTTCAAACGCTCGCCACCTCTCCAATTCTCTGCTTTCTTACTTCCTCTTGTCGCCTTAAAAAGGATGTTCCCTTTTCCATCTTCAGGATTTTATCAAAAGGATACTATCAGGAAAGACTAATTCGGTAAGTGTGGCACTGCTGCCTGCATAGTAACTCTTCTAAATACGCGACAACTCGGAGGTACTGATTATCTAGTCTCACTGCTATAATATTTGCTATAATAACTTGCCTGAAAGTTGGCGAGGCGGCTCAACCTATAGTGAAATCATTGAGAAAACGTCATTGACTACAAGAACATGCGGCAACAAGAAAGAGATGCTGAAATATTTATGTATGTGTCATTCCAAACGATAACTCTCGATAGAATTATGATAGAAAGTTCAAATTCACACAAAAAATCTGTCCTGGCAATCGAAAGGCTAAGTTCGTAGATGGGCAAAATCGAGCTACTCTTTGAGTTCTAAGGGGGGAAAATTACCTACACAAAATTCCGAAATGAAACAGTTCGACAAGTGACACATCATACTAAAGAGTTTTTGACGCTAAACACGATGGTGATATCAGAATTGCGATATCTTATTCCTTTCTCAAACTGGAGCATTTTGAAGGTGAAGAAACGTGGTTGTTACTAGAGATGTTCTTCATGGTTCGTCTGCTCTAATCTGATAACAGAATAAGATATTGCAATTCTGATTTCACCATCATGACAGCGTTGAAAAGTCTATAAAGTGAGGTGTTACTCGGCAAAAAAAGGAGAAGAAATTTGTTATAAAACCAGTACTTGAATAGGAAACATTTTACATAGGTAAAACCATTATTTCTTCGAAAATTTTCCTTATTATGGGAATAATCCTGAGCACTGTGCTTTTTTACAGCCGATATTGGATACCTATACGGGATACCCCCTATGGGATGTTCCCATTACCACAGTGCTTGTTATGTCGTCACATAAAGCAAAGGACGTATCCCTAAAAGATTTTTTTTTCTTCCTCTTTTTCCCACAAAAGACGGGGTAATAGATGAAGATCTGCTCCATTAGTTTTTGCCAGGTCTAACGCCTTATAGTGTTGGAATGTGAAGAGGCTTTTCAGGAGCTGTTAGGCCTTCGTCGTTATCCATATTACTTTCGCTGTGCCAGGCGCAGGTAAGTACGTAAATGCACTTTGTGTGTCAACACACAGCTCAGTTTCTCGGAACTCAGTTAACGGATCGGTTACTCCAACCTCAAGATATTCCTCTCGACTTTGTGAAGCAAGCTAGAAAGAGGATTGGGAAATGTGATATGCCAAATACGAGGAAAAGGCGTCTGAAAAAATTTATGGAGAGGGCTTCTCTAGACATTGCCAGGATGTGTAGCTATTGTAGGATACCAACAATATGAATTATTCATATTACCTAGTCTTATTCTATGAGGGTCAGCCAATTACGAGTACTTTCACCTTCGAAGATTTGGATTGGCACGGTGTGATAGCAGAGACTACTTATTTGACACCCGATTTCTCCACTCACTATTTGTGCTCATCTCCTTTGTGTTCTTTGACATGCTAGTATATTTCCACTAGATCGGCACAGTTGACGCGGAACTGTTCCTGGAGTTGCAGTTGTTAGTTCGAGCCTCGAAACTACCCAATATATATCCTTATATCGATTCTCATGATCTCCACGAGCAGAAATGATCAATATAGGGAAACAATACTACTGAAAGGGGGAGGATGTTGATTGCAGTGAGTTATAGTCGACTGTAATGTGAGATACGAGACAGCAGAAGCCCCAAAGGCCTACGAACCAGTTCTCGTTAATGATCTTCCGCCTACAAGATCAATTATCGCCCGATTGCCGTAATGGCACCTGCCGCTAAGACCCTCGACGCCGATGACAGAATAATCAGACTTTACAAGGGTCTTCTGAGCCCCCAGCTCCGGGCGATACAGCTTTAATCTTCAAAGCGAAACCAACCTTAATCAATTTCTGCCTCTCGATTACTTGAGAGGAGAGTGAGCTGAGGGGGGCTCCATTTAATTAAACGAAGCACCAGTTTATGATTTTAGCAGTTAAAACGTTTATTGCTCATATATGGTTAATTAGAGTGATAATTTTCCAATTTCCGTAGCAAACCACAATGCATTTGAAAATTGGTTAGTGTGGACAGTTTTTGGGTAGCTCTGTGGAACGTATCCCACAAAAAAAAATTATTGAAATAAGTCGGTCAATGTGCTCAATTTCAAATACTGTATAGCCAAGCTCGTAAAAAAACCATAACTTTGCGAACGCAAAACCGCGAGGACATGGTTCACTTTTGCGTGTTAAGACATGGAAATGAATTTGCTCTGGCCTCCCCCGATTTTTTGTGACGATTTTGTGACACCCTCCTTTTAGCATGATTTTTACGTGCAACCAATCCGTAACTAGGTAAGTAATTGTAACTCCGTCTCTTTGCATTCCACGGTTATCGTTCACCGCTCGTTGGAATAGTCAGATTTTATAGAATAGTTTCATGGTAACCAGACGCATGTACCTTCAGTGGCAGATGAGCTGTACAGGGTGGAAAAATGAGGGTAAACAATGTAGTCAGCAACACAACTACGAGTTTCATATTTTTCTTTGTTTTGTCTGACATACCTGCAACCGGAAGATACATAATAATATTATGCAATATTATGCAATAGTCTTTAAGATATAATATTATGCATTAGTCTTTAAGATTAATTTAGTCTTTTGGACTGCATCTTGTAACAAACCTCGTCTCTATACTGACTGCCTCTTCTGGCGTCAAACTCTCCCCATCACCAACCTTGGTGAGGATCTCAGAGAATAAATCTCGGACTTGTAAAGTCTAGTGATCATGTCATCCACTATCACAGTCAAGACGTCTACGTACGCATGCACGGGAACAAGAAGAAGCGGAAAACTTGAAAAATTACACAAAAACTAGCGTGTCAACAAAGATTTTCATGTCAAGGTTCGAGATTCTCACGAGGGTCTTTCCGTTTTGGTTTTTTAATCAAGTAGATATTTAAAATGTCAGGTCTTGTCTGGAAGACACTCAAAGTGTGTTTACAGATACTATCCGTTGTAATCTGAACGTTACTTGACCGTTTTGGGTAATTTGCAGGTCCTAGAGAACCACATCTAAATTTAGCGTACCTGCTGACCATGGAAATTGTTAGCAAGAGGGGCGATAGTCCCGCATTACATGGGGTGTATGGGATGTATGGTTTCTGAGGTAAATGTCCCAATTCCCATATACCAACCGCATGTCTCGGACTGGTCTTGTCTCTACCAACGCTTGAGATACTGTAACGACGTATCAATCCATATCAGAAAATCGAACAATCGTTATCTTCCTTTTATACTGATGTGGATAGTTGATGAACAGGCAAGAATAAAACTCTCGAATTAACTCTGAGATAGAAATCTTGTTGCAAGGCTAACGGAGTAAAACGATTTTTGGCCCTGCCGTATAAATCGCACTACGGAAATATCTCTCCCCCTTTTATTCGTGGAATATCCCTTAATATTTTCCAAGGGAGCAGAAATTAATCTGAGGTCCTCGAAAAGTGAGCAGGCGGAAAGAATCATATAATAAACCGCAACTTGAAAAAATGAAATACCAGAAGACATCGGCGGGGTGGGATATTGGAAATGCAGAAATCTTCGTCCTTATTGAGGCGGATGGGTCCTCTGGAATGAAAAACGCTTTCTGGTTCGAGAGAAATACAGAGTTTCTACCTCCTCTTCCGGTTTATATATTTTTCGTTCCCCCAGTTCATTCTCTCGGCCCAATCCATCGATTCTGAGTTCCAATTTGCCACAATGGCCTCCCACAAAAGAGCAGGTCGGCTAAGCAAAACCACCCACCCTTGTTATCGAAGTCCCTGTCTCGATTGCTTCGTAAATGATCCATGTCGAACCATTTTTTTGTCTGACTTACTTCTCGTTAGGATTGACCTTTCTGACCCAAATATTGCTGTACATACAGTCTACTACGGTAGCGTTTGCTTGGGGAGTTCTTTCAATATATTTTTATACACCAAAATCTTAACCTCCACTCACATTTTAAATTTCAGACTTTTCCGAACAAATTTAGTCAAGTGTCCTCAAACCTCATACCCTCACACACAGAACAATTCATAATTTAAAGCCATTCAAAATCAGCTCCTCAATAGCTCACAGCCGATTTTGCTGATTATAGTCCCTACAGCTAACTCTGCTGAATCAGGCTCCTAAATGGCCCTAAACTTAAATGTCAATGCAAGAAAAACCAAAAAGATCTCAAATAAATGCTGAAATTTCTATGTTACTATACTGAACACTATGTAACTACATCTTTCTTCTATCTCATTAACTTCCTACCAAAAATATCGTAAATCATTGCATATCATAGTATATCGTAAATATTGCAAGACTTGGCCTTGAATATATTCGGAAAATGTATTTGACCGTTTCTACACTTTACAGTGCAGCGAGGTATGACCACGGCTATTTACAATTTCAACAGTGATCAAAGCAGACAAATTATCTGTACGAAAATCATTCAACTGCTGTGGTTAAATCTGCGGGATTTTTTTTCTAGTTAGGAATTATTTAGTTAGGGGTAGGCATTTTAAATTGGAATTTCGTTTTTCGAAGTTCATTTCAATCTTATAATAATTATGTGCTCTGTTACTTGATTCTCGTGGACACGAATACGGGAGGATTCGTACTTGAAATTGTTTATTCAACCGAGATAAATAGGATGTTTTGTCACATCCGTCTTGGTCTTAATTAAGTGTTTTACTAAATTATGTAATCATTTCATAATATCGCGTCACGACTTTAGTACATGCGGGGCGACATCGCCCGAAGCAACTTGCAGTGGATATTGAAATTGGAGGAAATCGAAAACGGTATAACAGAGTTATTACTATAAAATATATATGATTTTATCGTCAAACATCTGCTTAATAAGTGACAAGTTGGGTTTTAACAGTAGCGGGGGCTCTCGTAAGATAGACATCAGGCCCATCTGCCCTTACCAGAAACTGCCCTAAGTGGTTCGTCTGGAAGCCTCGACGTCACAAGTCACCACTAATTGGTGAAAGAATCCACCCTGAAACCCTCATTTTGTTACCCAAACGAGACGAAAATTTTTTTCCAAACCACCCATCTGTGTTTGTTTTTCCCCATGATAACCACGCATAACCAATCTCGCCTTTCGCTCGATAACACGCCTTGTTAGACCTGTCATGAGCGTAGAAGCGAAAATTGCAGCTCGTACCCGAATTGGGAGCTGAAGAAAGTTTCCGGAGACACCATCGCGTGTCTCGTCAAAGTTTTAAAGGTTCCAGAGCAATTTTGTGGGGCTTGTGGGTTTACATCGAAATTGGTGTTTGATTAAGTCGTCGAAGTTGAGCTCCCTCAATTCAGTGGTTTAGCACGGAAGATGCAATTGAGTTGCTCAGTTTGCCCTCTGGATATCTGTTCATCATGTGACAAACAGGTAGATATTAAATGATAGCTCATTTTCGTAGTCATCATTACAGCTCATTTTCGTAGACATCATTACAGCTCATTTTATGGTAGAGAAGACTGGCAGTGACGTGTCCACTATACGGAATCTTCATTTTCAGTATGACAATGTTTCTGAGTTATGTGTAGGTAGACTACAACAATGTCTCGTTTCTCACTGCGTATCGAGAACGAGACATGTAGTCTACCTACACATAACTCAGATTATACGCAAATACGAGTAATACTGATGAGATTTGGTCCCACCAGGGTGAAGGACAAAGAGAGCTAATGAACACCGAACATGTTCTCACTGAGTTAACTTCCCGTATTCCAGAAATCATGAAAGAACACCATCATTGATCGCACTTGAAAGCAAACTTTCAAATTGGCGCAATCCACGAATGATTGATAGATGTAGACAGAATAAGAGGTATAGGATTAAGAGCTTCTAAGATTGAAGACTAAGGATCGAAATGAGTTTGTGAGGGGGATCAGTTTTGGACAAATGATTTGTTTGTGGGCAGAGAATCATTAAAAAGATTATTAAGACTAGCCTCCGAAGTCCGAGTAACTTTAGCCGATAGCCGGGGGTCTGTTGGAAGAGTTTAGTAAAGAAACAATACTCCAATTACTTCAACATTCTCATGAAAAGGGGTTGAAGGGCTGCAATCATTATTTTCGACCACGCGTCGTTTACCCTTTTACCGTGGTCGATGATGGGCTTTAATTAATGTGAAAAACCTGCCTTGCTCGAGAGATTAAAATATTTTGTTATGTGCTCTTCACCTGAAACCTTTAACTTAATTTCGAAGGTTATACAACTTATGATTGACATACTTCTTTAAGTTGGTACATCAGGAAAGCAGAGAGATATTAATCGTGGATCTTGCACTCCTGTAAGCGTACAGTGGGTACATCAATATTTTTTTGGGTATAAATTTTGTTGGCAATTTGAATTTTAAAAATTTTCGGCCGAGAACAATACTGCCCAGTTAAAGAAAGACGCCATAACTCCAAAGTTGTCGAAAATGGGTTTTTTACGTACCTCTCCTTAATTGGTCCTCACCATTCTAATGGTCGAGTCGAAATTTCAACATTTGGCCATGAAGGCGTTGAGATTAATATGGGTGAAAACTCAAATAAGCTTACTGTTCGGGGAAAACGCCTCAACTGCAAGTTTGTTGAGTGGAAACACCTCAACGCTTCGTTTGAAACACCTTAACTAGCATGCTTTGATGTTATTTGTTTGGGAAAAAAGCTTCAAGTCGCTGAAAACATCGTTGGCTTCAGATGATGGGTTGAGGTGTTTCAAATGGCGCCTGGGAGGCGTTTTACGTATGTAGTAATGAGAGGCTATCATACACTAATAGTAAGTGATTTCAGCATATTGGTGACCAGTGGGGGTGTTCTTCATCGAAATTCCTCCAAACAGTCCACCTCTATTTGTGAAGGTAAAACGCCTTTAACTCGATTTGAGGTGTTTTAATGTAACGAACATTCGAAAAACCAGCCAGAAATAATCGATAATCGCCTCAAATGCCGTAAATCGATAGGAAAAATGGTTATTTGATGGATCATTCACACCCATCGATCCAACGGTCCTATAACGAAATCGGGTTGTGGGACTGTTTTGCAGTGAACAAAAGGAGAGTTTTCACTGGTAAACTTTGAAGCTGATTTCTGAAAAATCTATTATTTAGAGTTGGGGCGTTTTTCCTATAGCTTCCTTTTCTTCGAAATTTCGCTAAAAATGATTAATCAATACGGTAATTTTCCTATGATTCGTAATAATATTGAAACTCAGATCCAACAATATTTACCGCAACAACATTTATATTCATTATCGTGTGAAACAAGATCGTATACCCGGCGGATTCATGATCCAAGAAGTTTTCATATAAACAAATTGCCACATTCACTTCTCCACTTCATTATTCTCTAATATCCCTCACAGAAGAATCGAGTAAGGGGCATTCTAGTTATTGAAGTGACCCTTGACAAGAATCCCTTTGAAGCCCTCTTGTCTGGGCATATACATTTTTTTCGCTACCGTACGTACTTGTATAAACGAATAATATTTTTTTCTGGTTAAGGGGACCATTTGAATGATAAAAGTTCTGTGAAATGGATCCCGCGGTCGATTAGGCAACGGATCTCGCCGGAAACGGAAATATTATAAGCGCACATGACACCTCGAGGACCCTCTAAGGACAATGTTACTCCGAACCCCTAACCAACGAGCGAGCGCGTTCCGGAGGCGACAATGACAACGTAGGAGGGGGAAAAAAACCTTGTATATACAACATCCAGTTGGTTTCGATGAAAAAGAAATAAAAATTGAAATGAATACCTTGTACACCGCATTCTTCAAAATAGATTTCAATTGTAACGCATGTTCATTATCACGTCGTTCGGTGGGGTACAGATATGAGTACGTTTGAACCCACCCCTTTCCTGTGATTGGCAAATCTTGAGCGGAGGTGGGAAATAAGCACTTCAACGGCGCTCGAGCTCGAGCTCTCGTTCAGAACGGATCTCCGGCAATCGTTATCTCTCCCGTGTTTACATCACTATCACTAGCTCTACGTATCGACGAAGTGAATAGTTGTCACCGCGGACAAAAGGTAATTTACCTTATCTAAGATGGTCGGTAACGAAACCGACGACCGAAATAAACCTCCTGATGGCCCTACTGACTTCAATATGGGAATGGATGAAACTGAAGTAGTAACGGAAATAATGAAATATCGGCAACAAGACAACGGACCATTCCATATACACCTGGTAAGTACCGATACAAATGAATCAGGCATAGGTCGGATTCACCCAATGACTATTGGGAAATTAATACATGAAATACACCCGAATGTATCTGAACACGTCAAATCGATATCCAAAATTGGTAGAAATAGAATTAAAGTTGAACTGTCGAATTATGTGTCCGCAAATAACTTACTGGAATCCCATCATCTTGAAACCAGACGATTCCAAGCTACCATCCCCTCATATCTATTGAAACGAAAATTTATTATTCGAGGAATAAGCACTGCTGTTTCAGAAGAGGAAGTAAAAAAATATACTCAAGATTGCCAAGGAAGACCTTTGGAAATTCTTGACGTAAAACGACTTAACCGTAGAATAGTAGACCCCGCTAAAAACACTGAATCTTTCGTTCCTACTCAATCAGTCAGTATTACAGTTAGAGGACAAGTATGTCTAACGTCGATTTACCTATTCCATGTACGATGCGAAGTCGCACCCTTTATACAAAGAGTTATACAGTGCAAATCGTGCTGGCGTTATGGACACTATAAAGACCAGTGTAAAGCAGCAGCTAGGTGTGAGCATTGTGGAAATGGCCACGAAAGTGACAAATGTGAAGCCACAACAAAAATTTGTGTACACTGCGGACAGAATCATTCTGCATCAAAACAATCAGAATGTTCACAGTTCCAAACGGAAAAAGCAATCAAGACAGTCATGGGCAATCAAAATATATCATATTCAGAAGCCAAAAGCGTTATAAAAGATAAAACCTACTCAAAAACGGTAGTTCCACCATCCGATTTCGCCAATTTTCCAACACTACAAAACGAATCTCATCCATTTCGTTCCTATGTTACAGGACAGCGAAATAAACGTAAAAATACCGAACCGATCTTCCCCAACACACTCAACTTCAACAAACTGCTCATCACTCCACCAACAAAAAAGAACGAACAAGGAGGGTTTATTAAACACAACCCACATGCCTCCGGCTCCGCATCTTCCGTAAATATACAACAGCCAATAAACACCCCTCAAACACAGTCAGCAGAATACATACTAATGATAATCGAGGCAATTATGCCACATATCAAAGAAGGAACTGATAGTAATGATTTGAAAGCGATAATAAATGAAAGAATGAAATCAATGACCTAACAGTCAACATGAAACGTATAAGTACTTTGTACTTGATTTATATAACAGCAATAAGTTGTATGTATTTACATATACATTAATTGTGTTTAAAGTTCGATAAAAACTTTAAACAATAAAAACTAAATACAACTCGTAACAATGAATCACAATTTTTCGGATAACTTCCAAATGATTCAATGGAATGCTAGATCTTTAGTTGCTAACAAAGCAACAGTTGAACAATACTTAATAAAGAACCCAATATCTGCTTTAGCGATCTCAGAAACATGGTTTGTACCAGGAAGAAGTTATACATTTCAAGGATATAATGTATTAAGAACAGACAGAAATGATGGTAGATCTGGAGTTTGCCTGATGCTTAAAAACACTATCAAGTATGAACAAATAACAATAACACATTCAATTCAAAACCTGCTATGTACAGTAGCGAAGATACAGTTCGACGATAGGAAAAGCATCACAATAGTATCAATTTATAATCCCCCAACAAATAATGCCACTCAGTCTCAATGGGAAGACTTCATCTCGAAAATTCCACAACCGTGCATTATAACTGGGGACTGGAATTGCCACCATCAATGCGTTGGTAGCAGCTATACAGATCCGAAAGGTCGTAATCTTTTCAACGCCATGGACACACATGGATTAGTATTTCTGAATAATGGCAGCCCAACATTGATTCCGTCACGAGTACACATAAACAAATCCGCGGTAGACATCACTTTCACCTCACCATTGATTGCTCCAGAGTTTCAATGGGAACTATTAAATGACCCATTAGGATCGAACCACCTTCCGGCTCTCATAAGCTCCAACATGTACAAACACACTCCTGAACCCTTCATTCCCTCGAGAAGGTGGAACATACAAAAAGCAGATTGGGCTGAATTTCGAAAACTCTTGACAGAAAACGAGAATGCTTTAGAAGATGAAAACCTAACATATGAGGTTTTTGTAACATTGATCACTCACGCATGCGATAATGCCATACCTATAAACAAATCTGGATTAAAGAAAAATAAAAACTATAATCCTTGGTGGAATGAAAAGTGCGATGAAATGAATAACAAAAGGAAAACAGCCTACACCGAATACAAAAATTATCCATCTCTACAAAACTACATCAATATGAAGGAAAGCGACGCTCTTGCAAAGAGAGTTTTCAGAGAGGCGAAGCGAAATTCATGGGCTCATTATTGCGGAACCCTAAACAGAAGTACACCAATTGCAACAATCTGGAAACGTATCAGGAAATTTAAAAATTCTAAAACTCAAGAACCACCAAATTGCAGGAATCAAGATTGGGTTGATGAATTTTTGTCGAACCTTACACCCGACTCAGTTAACTACGACCAAAACTCGGGTAGTACCGTTGAAAATGAAGAGGAGGATAACGATCAACTTTCTCAGCGATTCTCAATGACAGAGCTAGATAAGGCTATAAAATGTGGAGGAGATACATCTCCTGGAAAAGACAATATACATTACGCAATTATTGCCAATTTAACCTACATATACCGAAGTACCTTACTGCTATTTTATAATAAATTTTGGCTGTCTGGAACATACCCGAAAGAATGGGCTGAATACATCGTCATCCCCATTAAAAAACCTAACAAACCCGTCGACGAAGCCACATCATATCGCCCTATCTCCCTTGCATCATGCATTATGAAAACGTACGAGCGACTTATCAAGACACGGCTCCAATGGTGGATGGAATACAACGATAAATTACCAACAAGTCAGTACGGATTCAGATGCGGAAGATCCACAACAGAAGCACTGGCCAGCTTCATCAGTGACATCACAACTGGATTTACAGAACGTCAAATAACATTAGCACTTTTTTTAGATATTAATCATGCTTATGACGATGTATTGTTAGACACTTTGAAAACAAAAATGATAATAATAGGACTGCCACACCAATTTGTTAAAAGTGTTATAGAACTTTACAGTTCACGAACACTATTTGTTAGAACGGGGGGGAAATACTTTGGCCCAAGAGTAACGTATCAGGGTCTCCCACAAGGAGGAATTCTATCCACACAATTATATGCTATATATGTTGCGGACATTGAAAACGTACTGCCCGAAGGAGTGCGTGTCATACAGTATGCTGACGATATTTGTATTTATTGTACGGATAACAGTATTGACAAATGTAAAGATAAATTATCAACAACAGTAGACCGTTTACTTGAATATTTAAATGATAGAGGTCTTACGCTGTCCTCCGAAAAGTCTATGTTATGCCCCTTCACCAAAAAAAGGAGAATACTTGTGCCAACAGCAATAGAACTAGGAGGAAAAAATTTCAACGTGGTGACGTCTGTGAAATTTCTTGGAATGCATATGACGAAAACATTAAATTGGAATATACACATCGAAAGCATGATAGGGAAAACAGAAAAATATGTAAATATAATGAAAATGTTCACCAAAGTTAATTGGGGAGCTGACCCAAAAGTTGCCCTGCTGTTTTACCGAGCTACAATCAGATCGATAATGGACTATGGATCCATGTTTTTCGGGGATGCCAGTAATATACAACTTACAAAAATAAGCAGAGTGGAAACTAAATGTTTAAGATTAGCACTAGGGCTTTTGGGCTGCACTCCACTCGTTGCACTATATGGAGAAGCGGTTGAAACGCCGATCCGATATAGAAGAATAAAATTGACAAACCAGTTCATCGCTAAAACCTTTTCAGTTCATCCAAATCTATATAATAAAATATTACAGTTGAGTATTACAGTATTAACACACCGATACTGGTATAAAAAAAAAGCACCGTTTATATCTGAATGTCTAATAGATAAAGCTAACTATTTACAAAATATTTATACAGCTCCTAAAATGCCCATATTTCAAGCCCCTTATAATATACAAACATTCAAACCCCATATAAATGTTACATTATCACGATCCCACAATGCCTTACAGTTTACCCAAAAAATCAACGAAAAATGGCCAAATAGCCAACGAGTGTTTACCGACGGCTCCCTCATAGAAGGTAATATAGGATGCGCAATATATGACGAGACAAACGATGTACGAATACTTTACAAATTAAACGAATGTTCCTCCATATATACAGCAGAGCTGATGGCAATAATGAAGGCGTTGCAATATGTAAAATCCACAGCTCCTGTAAATGATCAGACGCTCATCTTTACCGACTCGCTTAGCTCCCTTGACAAGCTACGAAATTTAAGAAAAAAGGGATATGTAAACCATCTCCTGGTTGACATACTAAAAGAGTTACGTTGCATACAAAGTTTAGGGAAGAGGGTAACTCTTATGTGGGTGAAATCCCACATAGGAGTAAGCGGAAATGAAATTGCTGACAGGTTGGCAAAAACTGCTGCTTTAGAAGGTATCGCATGTTCCATCAAAAGTCCTTACACTGATCTAAGGAGACAATTTCGCTCGGAAACTGTAAAATTATGGCAACAGTATCATAGCACCTATCCAAGTGGAATATTTTATAAAACCCTATTCCCTACAATACCTGTCAAAGCTTGGCATAACTTAAGTTTAGAACAAGGAGTCACAAAAAAGTTTTACAAAACAATTGGAAGGTTGAGGTGCAACAAAGGAATTTGTAAAGTATACTTAAATATGATAAAACCTCAAACTCATGTATTTACGTGTGAACAGTGCGGAGTTACTGAAACATTGGAGCACATAGTAATGGAATGTCATGCTTATGAGAGACAGAGAGAGGAAATGTTCAGTGAACTCATAAGGAGCAGAAAAATAGAATTACCATTTAATTATATAACTTTAATTGCGTTAGCTGACATAGAAGTATATTTAATTATTTTCAAATTCTTCGAAAAAATAGGACATAATGTATAAAGAGAGTAAAAATTAAGTAATATGTATGTATTTAAAAATGTACTTGTAACATAAACAATTAGTAAGTTAGTTTGTACATATGAATTATGGCTGTAAAGATTTTTCTAATGCCAATAAAAATTTAAAAAAAAAAAAAAAAAAAAAAGGTGTATTATTTACGCTGGAGGGGTTGAAAAATGAGGTATCTAAAATAGTTTATTATGGATTATAATTCACTATGATTCGGGTAAATACGAAATAGAAAGTTTAAGTGACTAAATACTTTTTCACCTGATGTTATTTTGCGACAAGTCTGTTTTACGTCACATGTGAGTAGTGAGGGTGGAATTTAAACAAATAATATCACTATAAGTAGACAATTGAAAGAAACGTTGAAAGCCTTCATGTATGTGTCCATACATTATCAAGGCCTATTAGAAACCAAAGTCCCAGCTGTATCAACTACCCAATCCCCCTCCGGCGCACACAAATAATTGAAAAGTTCGAATCCAATTCCCGTCCGCACAGTGACCAAGTGTGACTATCCATTCAATTCGAAACACACCCCATTCAAATTAAACAACCAGAACACAATAACACTTCTCGACGCTGCCATCCCCGCCCTTCTCGAATTGAAAACCTCTTCAGAAAATCCTTTTCAAACGGGATCAAAAAATAACTAGTGGGAAATTCTAGCTCGTAATAACACTCAGAGTGAAGGGCGCTATTGTGTGGGAGGTGCTAATGTGTAGAGGGATTGTTGCCTTCCGTTCTAGCAGCTGTTATACGCTGTTTGTAGGCGTGGGTGCGCCACCCCATGAAATCTAAGAAAGCGCTGCGGGGTAGTGTGGAAGTGGTAACAGGAGAAGAAAGCAAAGCGAAATTACAGGAGGGGGGATTCAGGCTTGAAAAAATCTAATTACTTTCCCCGAGTTGAAGACCTCCTCCCTCGCTAGTGTTCTCTTAGAGTAGGTCGTGAAGGGAGGGCCAAATGGACATCAAGGAGTAAAAGGGTTTTTGGCTTCACAATCGAATAAATAACAGTCAGGAGGAAGTAATATGTGATTTCGTTTAATGTCTTAGCTCAAAAACGCCTCCCATACATTTTTCACTGCTAAATCAACACCTGCAGCTTCAACAAATATGTACAGAGTGTAATATTATGTTGACGAAATGTAACACTCGATAATCATATTCAATAATTACCAGTAACGCCTAATCGCTTCGATCGATCCTACAAGTATCCGTTTCACCAAGTATTTCTCACGGACACCAGTGGTAATGATATAACCAATTTGGCGTATTTTAGTTGAAACATCGACTCAAAACTCTATAGTCCTTGAACCACATTCCCCTACCATTGGCGCTGTCACTGGTAACAGTACTGTTACTAACGCCATAACTAACGCGACGTACGTATTTTATAACGGTGAGAACTTGACAAAGAAAATTATACATACCTACGCACTCATTTTATGTACACAAAAAAATCAATATTACTTGAAATTATTTATACGAAGTACGGAGCAAGTGTTACTTAAACACAAAAATCCAAAGTGTTATTGAGGGAGAAACGAAGAATAACCACCGATCAAGTAAGTTTTAAAGTGGTTATTGTAACTGCTTTATTTAATATTTTCTATAGGCCTATCAACCTTATCTGGTAGAATAAACCGGTTCCCGTGAGATCACCAAAGATACCTCGTCCTGAAAGCTTCGTTCTCCACAGCATTCACGAGAGTGTTTTTTGTATAAACCTTTTGAAACATCTGTATTGTACTCATCCTATACTACTTTTTACTATAAATATTACTTTTTTTCTACCTATAATAGTTCAAATTCTACATGTATTTAACCCTGAAAATCAAACTGTAGAAGTAATCAACATATATTTTATTTTTTCATGTTCATGAAATAAAACAAATGTCAGATCCTTCTCCATTATAAGTTCTGCCCATAAGCAGTTTGTTAAGAATGCAGAATGCGATGCAGATTTTGCAGAGAGAGATCTGTTTCGCGTTCCCTACCATCCAGATATTTGCAGGATACCAACATATATTTATAATTTCAAGTCAAACAAATCTAATTTGGTTAAACAAACTTAGAGTGAATGTTGTACTGTTATCCGTTTCCAAACCATGTTTAAAATTTCACATTTCTAGCCCATCATCCAAATTTAATTTGTTTACAACAAATAGGTATTGTTTGTGATGGTTTGCTGTCCCCCTGTTCTCGAACTCTTTGTTCGACCGCTCTGGGGAAATACAGACCGGAGTGGGCATATTGCCTAACCCCCCCCCCCCCCCCAGAACAGGGGCACTCAGCAACCATACATTACACAACAATTTTCAATTCTCTTGCTAATCGAGAAATTAGTTTAAACTCGATTGCAAAATTCCACACGGACAGACAGAAGCAAAACCGAACTAATAAAAACTCCTGGCCTTGAGCAAATAGGAAGTAATGAAAATGTTACGATGTTATTGCGAGGATCTTTTTTTCCTTGGCCGATTTTATTGATTCTTCAATAAAAATAAATAACCAAAATATGTTAAAATCAAGAAATGGATTCTGTTTGCCCTACAACGGACGTAAACATTTTTTTTAAATTATTAGCAAGTTTTCTATAACGAGTTGAATATTAGGTACTACTAAGTACATGCTATGTGATTATCAACGGTTTTCGGTAACATAGGTAACCTAATTCGGTTGGTGAATTTCCACTGGCATCGCACCACTATTTCGTGTCATGCGTGCAATTATTCACAAATCGATTATGTACTCCCGATGGTACGATATAGTTCAACGATAATGCAGAGATCGACCAAATTACTATTGACATTCGAGCGATAGTGTCCATTAACTCATTAGCGGAAGCGCTCTATCAATTTTGATTTTCCCCTTCTCTATCCGGAATGCCAACTCCCAGGGACGTGAATAATTGAAAACTTGATAGCCATGAGCCAAATTCAGGAACGGCTTTTCGGATCGGATAACGAGTGAAAACCAATCGCTCACGCGTATCTTCAATGCCGTGAGATCACAATCGCTAATAGACTCGGTGATTCATACTTCATTACGTGGGCCTCGGGGCGTTTGTATCGTTGGAAATCTAATTAATGGAAACGGTACACCAAGTGAGTTGTTTGACGAAATACAAAATTGTCGTCCAATAAATATCGCTCTTTCAATAAACGGGGCGGACTGGTTTTAGAACGAGCGAACGCTGAGCAAATTCTATTGACCGTCTGTTTTATTTATATCGAGGTTTGACTTTTGCGTTGATTTATAACCCACCGATAAAATCTTTCAACGCTTCAACAAAATAGACCCTTCATTTAACAAATCTACCAATAATCCAATGCACGATGGCCTTTCAATTACATTTTATTTACATTTTCTATTGATTTGTGATTGGCGGGGTTTATATACTTGTTTACGTATTATGATCCTCTGAATGTACGTCCCCACTGTGAAAACTTTTGCAATTCCACATTGCACACATTTTTTAAACCTCACAGAGGGCGCTCTCTGGATGTGGTTTATACAGTAACTTGAAACTCTTTACACTCGAAAATACTTTTAATTACGCAAGCCGAATGCAAATATGAAATATGTTACATGCTCTTGCTTAAACCATGCTAAAATGGTGTTAAGAAGTACGATTTTTCGTTCTTATTACAATTTGCAGTGAGTGGGTGTTGATGGTAAATATGTGTCATGATGTAGCAGCCATTCAGAGGGAAACAGTCATGAAAGGATGAAGGAGTAGGTATCTTCAATATCCCGAAGCCCACTGTCCTTTCTGTACGTTCCAACACCATGTTTTCTGCATGGCTTGAGAAATAAGCCGTTCATCCGCATAATTAGGTTCAGTTTCCGAGCTCCACGCGCTTGAATGGGGGTTGTTGACAACTGACCAATTCGTTCTAAGAAAAGCAAGCGCTGCACTTACCGACTCGAGTGTTGCCAGTAAGCAGCCAGAGAGTGGACAGTCGGATTACCCGTCTGAAATGACAGATTTCACTTTCTGAGCTTCCTTCACAGTGAACCATCTAGAGGCACAAAGAATACCGACATTACACCTGCTTTCCACAAGGTAGAACTCCAAGAATCGAAGAACCGGAATTGGACCCCATTGAAATCAACGATCGAAAATACCTGAAAAACGTCATCACTTGAAGCATCACAGGTTAATAATTAACCTAAAGGTATATAATTATTATTCACCTACGATTTACATCATGAACATGGACGATTCTTAAGAATATTCCCGTGCAAAACAATAAGGAGAGCCTTGTTGGCTATAACCGATCTATGTTAGACACTAATCCATACTTACTTCAATGACAGTTGTTACTGCTGACTATTACTGCAACTGTTTCAAATTACCATCTTCACCGGAGGTTGACATGAAACGAATTGTCCACAATCGACATTAATTTGAGTTTGTTCAGTTCACGGGTATCCTTCGTAGAATTATGTCACGATATTAATTTAGCGTTACGGAAACTATACATTGTAGGCAGGGGCATAGCGTTAGGGGAAGCACAGGCAGCGGAATGTAGGTGTGGGAGTAGTTAGGTGAAGTTGAATGATGAAAACATTGGTTAAGACATTCAATTGAAAATTTGGAACAATTATAAATTAATCACTCATCTCGGATCCAATGACTATGACTAGCATGGCCGAAGCCAAGTCATCTACGAAGAAGAATCAAAAATTTCTGATTACAGTGATTACCTACCAAGTTGAAGGCCACAGGGGAACCGCAAGCTTCTTCCAGGGGCCCATGACGTCACCCTACAGCGTTAATCTGGTTATCTTGGCGCGCGGCGTGTGTCTCCTGACTGGGTAACATAGGCCGGGCTACCGCAGCCGGCTAGAGCTTTCAGATGTAATGCGCAAGCTCGCAGCATTCGTTTGATATAACGCGAGAGGAGGAAGATCGATATCGATATACTTTCAGAACTCCAACTTGTCGTCCATCTTGCGGATTTCGCTGTTGTTTGGATGCTCATAGTTTGCAGTTGTTTGTTTAGTTTTTATCCACCTTAAGTGGATAGTTGCTGCATCAACTGTTTAATAGTTCAGGGATCAATTAGTTCGCGAAATTTCAGAAAAAGGCGCCATAAGTCGCTTCAAAATTTCAGACGGCCGTGCGACTAGCTATAGATTCGCTGTTTAGCCCACACTAGGAGGAATTTTGCCACAAGGCTGATTTTCATGGTAGACAAGCACCGTGAATTGTTTATTGATTTTTTAAAATCATATTGTTTATAACTCCGATTGTAGGAAATTTAAATTCCGATTTTGTCGGAGAGCCAAGTCAGCTTCACGAAAAAACCACTTCTTTAGTGCTTCTGTAAGGCCCAGAATCTGAAAATACAGTTGAGGAGCCTCATCGGGTATTTTTTTTACACATTACAAAATACTCGTTTCACGAATTATGTACACATGTACAGTACCTACAAGTGGGTTGAGTTGTCTATACAAGAATGTAAGCAGGCATGTTGAGATTTGGATCGTTTCTTGTTTTCTGATTAGATTTGACCGACTATTACCAATGTTCCTACCAATATACTGAAAACCACATTTATGCGTATCTTAGAACTAAAATGGATCGAAAAATTCATAACCTTCCATCAAAGGAAAGCAAGATGCAATGATATGGAGTCGTACCATTACATACTGTTCCGAAGAATACATTGATCCTTCTGAAGAAGTGATGAGATTTATATTTTCCGTATGTACCGAACATTACGGCTGATGGAAGGGTCAGTAAATGCAATTTCGGAAAGAGCTATCATCTTTTGTGCGATTTAGGATGGAGTCTGGATATAGGTTGGGGTGGAAAGACAACGAAAAGAACCCAGAAAGTGGATGGTGCAGATGCCAAGAATTCTTCGTAGGGAGCACAAGAGCATTAGCTTCCTCCACAGGCGGCACGAGGGGAGAACCCCGTCACAAAAAGGATAGCAACCTTAAGGATACGGTCCAGAGTATGAAATATCAAAAGCGGATGTTAGGAGATAATCTCCTCGGAAACCATCTTTTCTCCAGCGTATTTTCCAGAGTAAAAAGGCCTTTGCGATTCTTATGATATTCATTCAATTTGGTGGTATATGCGCCCTCAATTCAGGGGGTTTTCGCACAGCATTACCTTGCACCGCATGGGGCAAACAAATGATATTGGGATCACCTACCCGTCATGTGCGAGTATAGTCCGATATAGTAGTCTTCTTTACAGATGAATTCGTATTATCTGGTAGTGAAAAGAATGTAGGTACGATTCAATTATACCCTACGTACCACACCAAAAACCTTAACAAACTATTACCATGGAAAACTATTACCAAGACTGCAGTCATGAAGTCAAACGCAGCCTACATAGGCTATTCCAAATATTACAATATGATGAACGTTGTTATTTATTTATTTGATGAACGTTGTTGTTATTATCTTCAACTAAGATAGGACGAGTCAAATTATGCATGTTATGCATAGCCAGAATTTGATGTCTTTATTTAGAAATGTTCTTATATTAATGGTTGCCCTTTTCCAAATAATAGGCCTAGACCTTCTTGACAAAGCCTCGATTCCCAGCTTAGCCTCACTAGTTTTTGTGGAACCCCGACTTATATAATAGAACTGTGGTTTTTGCGAGATATTCGCACAGGTACCGACCTCGTCACTCCACTGATCTCATCCCCTCCGTGCAAGGTTGTAGTAGAACCAAATTATCAACCGTGCAGAGCGATTAATACCATAACAGGGTAGGGACCTAACCGAAGGCGAAAGATTTGCTCCCTTGTCAAGGCTCGTAGGCCCTATAACGAAATAATTTAACTTTGAAGGGATGGGTTCAGATTTAAGTTTTGATACCCGAGATCTCTCAATAAATATTAAAGAGAGATCAGATAACCGTTGTTGTTCCTATGTGGATGTCAAATATGTTTTAATGCGTTTTAAGCTGAAATTGAGCAGCAGTACTTGGAATAGTCGAAATGAGTTTTGCTAATCGAAAAACTTCAGGAATTTCCTTACCTACCACCAATTTTTCAGTCCTATTGAGTAACATCTCTAATAGGTTGAAACAAGACAATTGAAAGCAACCCTGGGAAAATTATTCTGGAATATTTTGAATTTTCCGGAATCCAGGAGCGAGACAAAACTGAGACCTTCAAAGTTCGCAAACCGTTCAGAAATGTGTACGATAGCTACATCTAAATTTTCATTGAAAATCCGTCTGTAGGACGTTTCAAACCACTAAGCATGAATCTGTTTTTTTTTTTTTTGTGACAAAATGCAAAAACTGCATGTAATACTGCAGTTTTGCTTGGATTACTGTATGTAATACCAAATCCAAGAAGTGTGGTAATTACGCACCGATTTGTTCAGTATTAATTTTGTATACGTAGTTCATAAGTTTCATTCTTCATAATATGAATATAAATATGAATATGAATATGAATATGAATATTATATATTATATAAGTTCATAAGTTCATTCTTCTGATGCCATTAGAAGCTTAGAGGTCATTAGAATGCTTGGTGTTACAGCAACCAAAGCTGTCATTTATCAGGTCTCAGGGGTTATTACAGTAATAAAAGATAAATTAAAATTAAATTTAAAAATATTCATTCTAATGATCTCTAACGATCCGTACATGATCTGTACATGTACTTATCGATAGGCCAAGTAGACACCTTCTCGTAATTTTGCCGTTGCAGAGATGAAGTACGAAATTTATTAGGTTATTATTCGTTTATTCCGTCGCACTTTTGACTGGAAATGGTCCCATATAATCATGAGTAATGTACCTCAGAAAAACACACCATTTTGGGTCCAGCAATGAATATTCTTGATACTAATATGTAGGTATGCCAGTATATCGGTGTGAAAGTTACAGGTTCGTACCGGTGGGCTTATTTGTCACTGCAAAAATGTAATACTTATCCAAAGCCATTCGTAAAGTCTCTACTCTACTGTTCGCTCATATATTCATCTAACTTAAGGTTTCTATATTATACCTTTTGGCAATGCAACAGGAAGTGCACCGTTAAGGCATTTGAAAGGCGGATTTCTCCTGTGTGGTCCAGTCACTCCAACGAAGAGACGAGGCGCCGTTCTTCAAAACAACAGCTCGGATTCCCGTCTCAAAATACGATTCTTTCAATCACTTTCTTTCGCCTACACCCCAGAAACACACAGACAACCTAATATGCGAAACTGGATCTCTCAACCGTCTAAACAGCTGCCTTCGCGGCCGTGTGGACCTCCACACCTGCTCCAGAAAACAAGATTGACTGCCTATTGGTCGTTCGCTTTAGTCTCCCTAAAAGCAATCGGCGCTCTACATTGTAGCTATTAAACATAATTTTGGTGGTCTGAATCCGATTAATCTCTAGATAAAAAAATAATCGAACATCCATCAACCTTCGAGGAAACCCCACAATAGAGTTTGGAGAATTATGTTATAAATCCAACCAATTAGTTTTAAGGGGGAAGTGGACGGGCCCTTAGTGTGATTCTGGGATAAGAGATGGCGTTACTGACGCATCAAAAGTTTTTGCAGTCTCATTTTGGAACCATCCAATTTATAACAGTTTGGGAAACGCAGTTTGCCTTCATACGCCCCTACAAGTTGCTGCATCAATTCATTTAATTTTTATACAAATTTAAAATTGGAAAATTTGAAAATTTTGAGGTTTAGAGGTTGAAATTTGGAAAAAGCCGGTGCAAGCCCCCTTCCCAATGTGACTGGATCGGTTTTGAGAGCATCATTTCAATGATTGAGTAAATATACAAGACGTAAAACGAAAAATGGTAATGTTGGTTTTGAAGGAAAATAGAATGACTGCAGACCCCAGTTCGGCTCTCAAGGTCACCACGCTCGCTTTCCTCGGTAGCCATTCTGTCAATCCGTTCTCTTGAACCACTCCTCTCTCCATCCGTCTCTCTCCGTGGAAACGATAACCCTACAATAGCATCAAATGGGCAAAGTCCTCGCGTATGTACACTAAGTCGCCCCCCACCCTTCGCGGTCTCGAACCTCCCATCTCCGATCTTCGGTAGGTTTGCTCATACATTCATTTCAGCTTGCATCGCTCGTACTAGCGCCTCATTTTTTCTACATTCGTTTATTATTATTATTATTCGTTTTCTACATTCTATTTTGGTTTATTATCTTCGATAATGAACCATTGGAATCGCCCAAAGAAAAAAAAATTTTTTCTATATTCGAGCCCGCGGTGCCATCGCGTCTGTGTTGAAATGTATCGTGTGTCCTCAAAAGGGAATGCTAGGTGCGAGGGCATAATTATAATGTGATACCTGTAATATGCCATTGTCTTGTAATAAATTTCTTCCTGTTCTTCACCCCGTTTTCCCTATTTTTCGCTATAACGCTAAAAGTTTGTCCGATTCACAATTTCTTTTTTCCATCTATAAGCTTTTTAAATTTACCATCAAACCTCATATATGACATTTTGATCAAGTCCCGTAATATGCTCATGCCAGTACGCTAAATACCGCGTACTATTGTAAAATCCAAGTTTTTTTGGTACATTTTTTGCCGTAATTCCGAAATTATTGGTCCGATCCTAAATTGCTTTTTCTCAAGCTGGATAAATTTACTATCAGACTTCATCTATGAGTGAAAAGCCCAAATATTAGATCCCAAAAAAATTATTGGCCGAGCTAGGGGAAACCAAACTTTTTGGGGCTATTTGTGGGAAATGATTGATTTCTCAGCAACTATTTGTAGTTTTTGGCTGAAAATTGGTTTCGGGGGGAACATTTATCAAGGAACACGAATATGGCCTCCAATTTGAGCTAAAACAAAAGGTTTCTAGATAACATCCAAAAACAACCGAAATTCGTCACCAAATATTCAAATCTTGGGGAAACTGGGGAACAATTTTTTTTAGGGGTATTTTGTTGGTTCAAAGTCGTCGAGAAGAATGCGCTGAAACCAGCAAAACAAACCGCTACTCCGTGCGACGATTCGTTTCGGAGCTACACGCCGTCAAAGTTAGGACTAATTTCCTCATTTGCCTAAAGTGACGTGTCCACTGACTTGACATTCCCCTCCCTGCTAGGGCCTCATGTGGGGTGCAAACTGGACATGCCAGGTTATTCTGAAGCCAAATTTTATGGGGAATCCGAAAATGACCATCTCGAAAGCGTAGGGTCAGTGGCTGATGAGCTATAACGAATAGAACGGGAAAAAGCACGGACGCAGGCGAATCCATAAGGGTCATGGGAAGGCGTTGTACTTCTTAACTATTTTTACTCAAAGCTAATTAAATTTGCTACAACATCTATCGGTTTAACGTCCTTCGTACAATACGTATTTTCAATGATTTTTAGGTCGGAAGTTGACCAAAACTTGAAATTTCACTTTTTTGAAAAATAAGCCATTTTTGAAAGGCTGTATCTCAGTAACTATTGACCCAACAGAGCTGCACTTGGTCTCATTGTGTAGCAAATCTTATCTCCTGTAAATAAGTCCGTAGTATCAATTCGCGAAAAACGCATCGTTTCAAAGTTATAGCGAAAAACCCAGAGTAAGGGCAACCATTTCGAGGTTTTTCGAGTGCTACGAAAGAAGCGCAAGGTTTTCATTCCTGCGAAATTAGATTTAGATTTCCCTAACAGTCCCGAACAACATACCAAAAAATCAGAACTAGCCGTGCATTTGCGATTTTAGGCCTCTTTTGTGTAAGATTTGACTGTTCTAATAACAGTCTCCTCTACCTCAAAGGTTCCATTGGAAATGTCTACAATGTTGGACGAATGGGAATAGATTCAGCTCACTCACCTTCATTACTGTCAGAAGTGCTCCCTGTCAAATCTCGGACTTATCACCTTTCCTATGAATGATTGACGCAGCAGATCCACTGTCTAAAAGGGGAGATGAAAGCTGCTATCACTGACTCTTATTTTTCGTTTTACGATCGTGCTATTCATCGCAGAATTTTGGTTCTTGGCAATTTGAAATCAGGAAATTCTCAAAAATGGGGCTGGAACCAAGTTTTTTTTTTAAATTTAAAATTGTCCAAAATTCTTTTTCTAAAATTTGAATATGAAATTTTTTTCAAATTTTTTTTTGATGCAGCATTTTGTTTAGGAAAAATATGAACATAACTTTTTTCAGATTGAAAATCGCTCATCCGGCTGTTGAAATATTTTGCATAAACTTTTGGTGTCTTCTCTCTCTCTCGCACACTTGTCGTCCACTTTCCCCTTAAAGCACATGTCGCTCGTTGGGTTCTTCGGACACCGCGCTAAACGCCTTCTTCTTCGCACGCCTAAGACAATAAAAGAATCATCCACCACCTGGTTCAACCTAATAAATTAGTTACTGTTCATTAGAGCCCGACTATCTCGAGGGTGCAATGAGTAATTAGATCACCGCTCAACTATCATGAATAACTCATCAATTGCCCCAATAACAGAATCTGTTATTGGGGCAATTGATAGCCAGGAGTTACATACTATAGTATGTCTACATTTATGTATACATCTACATCTATGTATACATTTCCCATCTTAGATTATAAGCCTACAAGGTACACTCCGCAGAAATTGCTAATTCAAACGTTCCTTGCTGACAAAAGTAGAAAGAAACAAGAGCTAAAATTAAAGTACAGCAAATTGTATTACCCGATAGAGCGATACTCTCAACTTAACCTCTATAATGGAGATTATTCAGTATTACTGGTAATTTAGTTTATTTGTTAGTTATGGTAATAGATAGAGCGAGAAGATGAAAATTCACGAGTTTCTATTCTTTTTTAACCCACAACCAGTACCTAATCAGTCGTTGTTTTTCTTTCACTATCCAAAACTGGAGTGACTATAATTTGAGATTGTTCATTTTATATGAGTTTAAATTTTAATTTTTCATCCCTTCAGCTTATTTCTGGGTCTAGTTGCAGTGAGAAATAGTACCTACACTTGTGAAAAAAAGTAGTAAAATTATCTCGCTTTATATTATCGAATCAAGTCCGAAAAGGGAGTCATTCCTGTTAGGATACGTCCAAACAACAAACTGTGCCGTCCGAAATCTACATGTAGCTAATTGTACTGTTTTGTTGTGGTTATTGTGCGATTTTGTTAACGTGGCCATTTCATACAATTCCAATGACCATACATTTTAATATAATATTATTAGGGATGCCCAAGTAGAAAATTATCTACAGTTACCTGAGAAGACTTTTTTGATATCATTCGTAGACATCTTATCAGAAACCAAACGCTTTGCAACACTAAAAACGGGGTTGAAACTACAATTGTTTTCACTGTTAACAGTCCTACTGTTCCCTCGGAAAGCTACTTAGCATTTATAACGGTTTCGTTTTGCAGTTACCAGCCGTATACGCCCTTAAGTTAGCATTTTCGTGGTAAATAGAGGAAATTGCCTCACCCCTACCGTCAGCCAGTCGTAACCACAATAGAGCGAGGTGCTCTTTAGGAACAAGGGCGTAAACATTGATCAGGCTCGAGAGCTTAGGAGGAAAAACCTCCCATCCGAGCAAATACAAGGCCACACTAAGAAGTCCCCGAACGCTCTTAAGGTATTAATCTTCATCCCTGAATAAATCATTATTGTTCTCTTCTAACACTTGTTAATCCTAATAGTGTTCAACATTTTTTAGGCACTTCCATTCAAAATACAATTATGGTATTATTATCAATATCAACCGTATATCAATATTCATAGTTAACTCACACAAACTAATTCTCATAAATAATTCTATAAAACAAAATCCATTTAAATGTGTACCAAAAAAAAAAATAAATAAATAAATAAATAAAAAAAAAAAAAAAAAAAACAATTTCCCGAGACATGAATCTCTCATCTTTCACTTTCTACCCCTTCCTAAGATGCAAATATTTTCAATTATCAAAACGTCTTTTCTCCGGAAACGCTAGATGCAACTGTAAATCATGTAAATTTGAATATAGGTATTTTCATTGAGAATTGGCAAGACCACACGGAGCGTTTCACGACAGTGTATGACGTTGTTCGAATAAAACCGTAAAATCCCTTCATACACAACGGTTTATTAGGTACCTTCTTTATGCAGATCGCCTTTCTGTGTGGATCACTGAATGATAGATGAGACGTTCGTAGAGATCATGAATAATTTACAAATAATTTGTACCAATCTAATTCTGGGGTGTTTAAATCCACCTACCAACGTCGGCCTTAATAAGATGTTACTAACACAGACTCTGAAAGTACATGTATGGAGTTTTCCCATGGAGTTGCTTGTTTTAGGTATACCTCAAAACAAGCAACTCCATGGGAAAAAACGATGTTATTTGAATCTGCTGTTCCACAGAAAGACCGTGGACCCGACTTGCCTATCCCCCTTTGTGGCCATGACAGGGGCGTTTTTATTACCCAAGCCAAGAGGAGATTTCGAAACGAGTACGGTGCTTGTGAAGTGGTTAGGAAGTCTCTTTAGTTGGAAGGGAAAAGGCATGCGGGGAAAGCGGATATCATAACTTTTTCCGGCCGCTGTAGAATGATATTTGTGAGGCGTGTTGTTGAAGTTGGAAATACGCGTAGAAGCAATATGCAAGATTAAAAGCAATTCATTAAATTAATAAGATAAATAACTTATTAACTGAAGAAAAGTAATAAAATTATTTATTATTCGATTCATGAATTAATTATTCATTTATTATTAAATCCTTTAAAAAGCACTGACTAAAGTTGCAAGGAAGATCTGTCCAAAATTTCAAGTCAATCGATAAAGGTGGAAATGCTCTTGCCTTGAACAAAAACATGGTAAAGGGTTTTTGAAGTTATCCACACCAAGAAAAACCATACCAAATTTCAAGTTGAAAATGTTTTTGAAAAACATAAATTTGGATACCTGATTTGGAAAATACAAATAACCCCAAGTGTGGTTAATATTGGGTTCTGGACATCATGTAGAAGTCGTTTTATAATATAAAATGACTTTTACACGATAACATATTATATTATAGTACCTACTATACATACAATTATATACAGGTATATTATATACCTACTATGTACCAGCGAATTTGAAAAAATTACCAAAAATCAATTGAACGTGAAAAAGATGGAATTGTATGTGAAAAAATCCAGTCATGCAGGATGGCTGTAAGAGCAAATTTTCGAAGAAATGTCATGTTTTATGTAAAATGTCTCTATTTTACTGGTTATATAACATATTTTGTCTCTTTTTTTGGCCGAAAACACCCCAATAAGAAACATTTGCAAGGTGTGCGAAAAAATGAGCAAGGTGTGCGAGTAGCTAACATGGCGAGGTATATTATGGGCGTAGTCCATTGACGATATGCAGCAATGGTTGACAAATTGACATTCCTGCGTGGAGTAGGGAAGCAGTCTTGTGACGACTGACTGAATGACACCGTCGATGTTAAGTTTTCCTTCTTGGCCATTCGTTTGATCTTATAACTAACTTTTAGATGTAGAAATGCCCTGTTAACCTTGTTGAAAGTAAATAAATAACGTGAGGGTTTAATAGTGTTGTTTCTATCTGTTATTTTCATTTTATTAAAATTTAATTCGTTGTGTGAAAAAGTAATCATATGATTCGATACTCTTCACTATCGAATATTTTTATTCGATATCTGAGTAGTATCGAATATTTGTTTCGATACTAGTATCGAGTAATGGTAGAATCGAATATTGTGTGGTATCGAATATTGTGTGGTATCGCCCATCACTATTCTCCTCAATCTTTAATTTCTCGTAGACGAAAATATCCAATGGAAAGAGGTTTCCATTGGATAATATCCATTATCTTGGAAAGAGGTTTCCAAGTACCTATTAGGTATAAACCAAAATTAGGTATAAATTAAAGATTGTGACTGAGCTGATCTAACCCCCCCCCCCCACCCCACAATGGGTCATGTAAACCTGGAGTAATGAGCCGTCGTCGATGTTCTTTTTATAGTATTTATTGATGTATCGTATCGTACATATGTATTTGTATTACATATTGGGATGACGTTAATTTCGAGTGGAATCCAAATTTAGGTCGTTGGTAGAACCGAATGGTGTAAGAAGGACCGGTAGGGGCGGTAGGACTTGGATAGGACGAGCGAGGAAGTAGGTAATGTGATGTGGTGGTACTGGGGGGGGGGGGTCTACTGGAGCCAATTAGGGAAGAACATTTACCTTACAATAGGGCTGTGTATTGCATTAAGTTAAGTAAAGGGAGGTGTAAAGAGGGTAGCAGGGTCGGAGGGGGCGGAGTCCTATTGCCTTTTAAAGGGGAAGCCGAGCCGCCAATCCGTTGGCCCTAAGCGGTTCACCCCCTTACACCAAGCCACGCCTACCGAAGTTCCCCCACCCCCCGTCCGTCAGAGTTCGCTCCTTCGGAAACCCTCCACTGGGGTCTGTTTTTCCACTCAAAGGAAGCCGGCATCAGAGCAGTCGTGTCCTGTGATATGTGAGGATGAGCGAGTCGCCGAAGATCGACGTCGTCTCCGAAGACGAAGACAAGAGAATTTCCGAGGACGTTCGCAAGCCGCCAGGCGGTTTCACTTCATTTTCAATTTCGAACATCCTGTCGAAGGAGTCGCGAAAAGATGCGTCTTCCCAGCACCTGCAGGAGCCCCTGTCAGTCCACCACCACGACCCAGGGATGTTGTCAAGGTAATTTTTATTAATCGACTCTCTGGCCGGATTAGTTTTTAAAGTGATGTAATAACATTTAAAATTAAATGCCACCCTCATTGTATAATAATCGGCTACTAATCCACTACCAAAGACACCGAAAATCATATGTGTATGTATACGAGTATATTTATGTAGGTATGTGTCATTCCAGATGATAACTTTCGATAGAATTGAAATAAGAAGTTCAAATTTGTACAACAAATCTGTTTTCGGAATCGAAAGTTTGTCGACGGGCAGAATTAGGCCACTCTTAGGAGGGGTTTAGGGGAGTTTTAAGGAGGAAAAAATACCCATAAATTCCAAAAATGATAGTGTGACGAGTAACACCTCACTTCAAAGGTTGGTTTATGCTGAACACGACGATGAAGTCAGAATTGCGATTACTTATTTCGTTCTCAAACTGGAGCACTTTGAAGATGACGAAACGTGGTTGTTACTTCAGATGTTCTTCACGGTTCATCTGCTCTAATCTGATAACAGAATGAGATATCGCAATTCTGACTTCGCCATCGTGTTCAGCGCTGATAAACAGAGGTGTTACACGGCAAAAAAGGAGATAAAATTAGTTATAAAACCAGTAAAATGAAGACATCTTACATAAAACCAGTTATTTCTTTGAAAATTCGCTCTTATAGCCATGCTGCATGACTGTTTATTAACAACCGGATTAGTTCGTAAACCTGTAGTTCACGTACTTAATAACATAACACCAATAAGATCTGAATCAAAAGCTAACTCCTATCTGGTCAAATCGTTCTGAAGAAAGTCAGATACAATCTGCAATATCAACCCACTACGGGCCGTTCTAGCAGTCTTGTTTCTATTGTAGTAACTACACACCCTACATAGGAGAAAATGGTGATATATTTATTATTATAGGTATAGGTATAATAAAATTATAAATTAAATGATTTCCTCATTGTATAATAATCGGCAGGATGGCGCCTTGTTGTCATTTTAGCGAATTTTCAAAGAAAAAGAAGCTACTGTTCCAGGTCCAAAAGTTTTGAAACTCGACTTTCCAAAAATTTTTCATACCAAAATCCGTCCTAGACCATCAGGAATTCACTACCAAAAGAAAACAAAATCTGGTGTGTGTGTGTGTGTATATATACATATTTATATATTATGTATGTGTCATTCCAGACGATAATTATCGAGAATTATAATTCTCGATAGAATTGACATAAAAACTTCAAATTTCAAATATAATACCTATATTGACGGGTAATCACCCCTCATATAGGTACATATATTGTATGTATACGTATGTAATACGTGTCTACCCACACATATTGAAGCAATTAAAATAGTCGATTTCTTTACTAATTCGCTTATGTACTAATGAAAAGCCAAGTAAATATTGAAGTAGAAAACAAGAACGAGGACAAAGACAGCAGTGGGTTGTTGTTAGCTTTGAATGGCTTTAAAAACCTACGTATATGGAACGATAAATCCAAAAAAACAAATCCGTAGCAGAATTGAAGTCATTTTCGTAAATTTGTCTTGGGAGACATTTACCGTCGGCAATTGGATCCATGAAACTTGGATGTCCATCATTGAATCTCTGGACCACAAATCCTTGTTGTTAATTTTAACTTCTATTGGATATTTGGATTGATTACCCATAATTGGCTAATAGATCTGGCGGGCCGTTGAGGTGGATCCGATCTGGTCTCTCGAGCCAGCGCCCAGTCGAGGGCTATTACATGTGGCCTCTTCAATTTCAATAACCAATTAGTTATGATGTAGATTGTATGCCCAGTGGTCATTGCCCACAAATATGACATAATATGTCGTAATAATACAATATGTCATATTGTGGTCATACAATCTGTTACTGTTCTCTCTCGTATGGTATCTGCCCATTAAACATGTCTGCGTTTTGGAGTTACTCATGTTTTATTATTTTATGTCGTTATTTTTACCTCATTCAATTATATACCGCTAAACATAGTACAGGCAATCAACCTGTACAGTTGTTCATCAATTTGTTGTACATCGTGAATGTAGACTACTCTGGCTATGTATGGAACCTCTAGATCAATTTACCAAAATTAGGACTACAAATAGGAGTACGAAATTATTCAGGTTTAGTATCAATATTATGTTACCTCCACTATTCACTAATTGACTACACATATTGAATCAATCAAATCATCTACGAAAAACTTACAATAAAACCATGACAAATTTTTTTGTGTAACTTATTCCATCGTTCTGTCTTCCGTTCCATTCATCTCTCCTTGTAATAGTGACGATAACATAGTGACGATAACACCCATTATAAAAACTAATTGCCGGAGAGTTAGAAAGTCTTCCACTTGATCTAAAAAGTCAGTGGGACAAAAATTCTCTCACTGCTTATACTTTTTTCATACTGCAGTCTCGTTAGTAGCCCCTCATTCGAGAAAAGAAATTCCACATCGATTTAAACTTTTTATTCTTCCTCGATTATACTACTCTGCTTGGCGTTGCCAAAGTGGTCTTAAAAGGTTAGTCTTGTAGCATTTATATTTTTCGTCCTTCTGGGACTCTTTAGTCTGAAAAAGTTTTTTTTTTTTTTTTTGTCTTTACTTCTCACTCTATAAACATCCATTTCAACCTCTTAAGAAACTGTGGCGATTCGATACGATGAAAACGGTACCGTGGTGCAGTATGGCCTAAAGAGCAAATTTTCGAAGCAACCAACGTCCTACACATATCGACCTACCTGTATAGGCTGTCTATTGCTTACAAATGTATGATTAACCGAAGATACAGGTCATTAAATTTGGAAACCGAATTATGTACCCGTGGAATCGACCAAAATAAAATGAAATTGATTGTACCGTAGGGAACGAGAAAAAAGACGGGTTGACAATATCAGAACAGCTTTGCTCGAAAACTTTAAATATTTAGAAGGGGGTATAAACTGAATACAAATCATTTGTATCCCATTTATACAATTATTGTGGTGAATTTTGACGTAAAGAATTTTCAAGACCGACCGTACAATTGTAAAACAGGGTGTATTAGGTATCTCACAAATAGATCTAAAAAATATCATCAGAGATCGACTTGGACATATCATTGAGAGAAATATTGTGACCAGATAACGTCCTTAAAAATATAAAAATTTGGTAATGAAGGTACCAATCGAGTGCTGGTACCGAACGGTGGGATTCTGCTTGCATTGTAGAGCTGATGAGAATGCAAAAGGGTTACTTACGTTAAAACTTTGGTTGTCCAAATATCCAGTAGGACTTAATTCCCTCACAAGAAAAGATACTTGAAAGTACTTAATAGTACCTAATTGTCAATGTTGAAAAATTTGGATATCCAAATAGGAAGTACTGGTATAAGATTGAGCGTTTACCTCCCTGAAGGAATTTAGAAATATTTACAATTTTTAAGTGATTACCAGAAGCGATTACTCGAAATCGAATGTTTAAAGGACACTTAGGTACAATTTATTCCCAGGATATAATTTTACTAAGTGTTCAGCAATTCGCTCAATCAAATCTTACTGAAGAACAATTTTAGGTAGGTAATAAAATATGATAATTAATGAAATGTGAATTAACATGAATTGTTTTATAATAATAATGAAGATAAGCGAACGGGCGTTGCTTATGTAATAAAACTCTGCAAATTCATTACACAAGGGTTTATTACCTTCTTTGAGCAGATCACCCTTCTGTTAAAGTCACAAAATCATAGATGAAACCGAGTGAATATTGCATTGTCATCTGTCCTCGACCCATGTTTAAAATTTCATCTCTCTAGCTCATCATCCAATTTTAATTTGTTTAAACAAATTGGTATTGTTTAAACAATTTTGCAGGCTAGAAACCGAGTGAATATTACATTGGCATCCATTCTTGACCCATTTCAAGACTCTAGCTCATCGAGAAGTTGAAATAAAAAACTTTGTTCAAACTTGAAATGTAATTTTGAACCCGTTCCTCTTGACCTACAGTTATGATCATTTTCAAGGATCATCGTGCGTGTTGTCCGAACCTGTGAACCAAATTTTGTAATTTTAGCTCAACGCTAACAGGGCAAACGGTGGACGGACGGACTGTGGAATTTTCGTATCTCAAACCCTCAAATTTTGAGGGGTGGGGGGGGGGGATTTATTTCTCTTGGGTGACTCCAATGGTTCATTATCGAAGATAATTAATCAATACGGCGATAGAGTGAAGGAGTTTGTCAGGCAAGATGAATGATTGATTGAGCTGAGTTAATACGGAGTCAATGTGAAGCTTTGGGTTAATAATAGGTTATCTGAATTATTATCTAAATAGTAAGGTATTATTTCGACATCTTCCCTATCTACCTGGTATGTCATTTACTTACGATAGTATGTATTGGCTGTAAATAGCTTCAACTCCATTAGAATAGATGGGGCACGAGAAAGGTGATACATGGACCTACGCTGGGTAGGTGATACAATATTAGATATCCAGAGGATACTTGATGGATGATTTTACTGGCGGTAATGAGGTGAAATTGGCTTAGGAGCTGTACTTCGAATTTACCTGCACTTGTACTGAGAATTAGCCGGTTCCGAAACAAGCCTTTAGTTTCAGTAGGAGGGACATGTCACGGGCCTCGGAACAAGGGATTCCGTCACCCTGTACAGTACAGAACGTACAAGAGAAGGGCCTTTGGAATCGCTCGATCGGGAAAATGACTTGAAAGCGTTTCTCAGATGTTCGAACAGCTTGTCGAATCACTCGTACGGATATCACACGAACGGAAGGGGACGGGATATGTTACCCTTTCCCACCGCACGTTCCTCGGGGGCGCTTGCATCGGCTGATGGGGGTCCCCTTTTCGAACTAATGAAGACGGATAGGATTGGGGAGGTTTGAGTGTAATTGTATCAGAAAGCCAGAAAGGGGGGCGGATATCGGCGATGTTTCTATCTATTCGCGTGCTGGGTGCCGCGGTAGGCGGCCGTCTAATTAATTTGTTACAGTCACGTGGCCCTTTCCATCCTCCTCGCCATATCCCTACCATCACTACCACCGCCTCATCCCATTACGGCTAGTTACTCCCTCATACTGACCAACCGCCCGTAGAGATCATCATTATCATACCTGTCACTGCAGCTCAATACACATTAGTCCAAGTGATACCAACAAAACTTTTCCCCGGATATTTTTGGTACGATCGAATTTTATGAAAATTCTGTAATATCAAAATATCTTGAGCGCAGTCATAGCCAACTAAATCTAGATCGATTTTTGGTTTATTACAGTCAACGATGAACAAGTGAAGTCGCAACAACTCTGCAAATTCTTGACACAACGGTTTATTATCTTCCTTGTGCAGATCACCCTTCTGTCTATACCAGACTGTGTTGCAAATCGGCACCATACCATATTCTCACCGTACTCATACCATATTATACGAATTTCTTTCCTATCATACCATACTTACTGTACTATACCAAATCATACCAAACAATAATATACCATACCATACTCATACCATGTCATACAAACCGAGTGAATATTGCAATGTCATCTAGTTCTGACCTATATTTAAAATTTCAAGTGTCTAGCTCACCATCAAAATTTAATTTGTTTAAACAAATAGGTATTATTTAAACAATTTTATAGATGATAAACCGAGTGAATATTGCAATGTCGTCAATCCCCGACTCACGATTAAAATTTCCAGTCTGTAGTTTACCGGGAAGATGAAAAAAAGGTAGTTTTATGTTGGGCGGCTGGGGCGTTGACCGACCTAACGGCCGTTTTAGACGCGAAGTTTAGTGTTTCTCCTAAACCTTTGCGCGCTCATTGTGCACGAACGGCTGGTCGTACAAAAATCCAATTGGTCTTAAAAAATTCGTAATTTTTCAGGTCATTCAAAAGTGAACTAAACATTACACCGTTCCGTTAACTTTTTTCGAGATATGACATTGTCGAAATTTTAAAGTTCGTTTGAACCCCTTCCCATTGAGCTAAGGTTATGAAACGTTTCAGGGATCATTGTGGGGCTGGTCCGAACCCGGTAACCAAATTTTGCAATTTTAGCTCAACTGGGCAAAACGGCGTGGACGGCGTACGCCGGACGGACGGATTTTTTTTTAATTCGATTTTCTGAATTACGTATCTTGAAAAGTAAACCAACAAATTTTGAGGGGGGTTAAAAATTTTTTTCTTTGAGCGATTCCAATGGTTCATTATCGAAGATAATAAACCAAAAAAATCTTTCCTCCAAATTGGTGGAATTACGCTTCAACATACGAATTGAAATTTTCAATCGCCATATTTCAATAGAGTTTAATGCAGATGACGTTTTAATACCATCCGGAATTTTGTAGGATCGGCCGTTCGTTCACAATGGAAGAACCGAAGAAGAATCGCAAGAGTGAGCGTGAATCAAACGGTGGAATTTCAAGCCAGTATTCATACGTTTCAATATAATATATTATTATGTAAAAACAAAAAATCGAATTAAGAGCCAATTATCAAACATAATAAATTAAAAATTAAAAATTTTGGAAAATCATTCCATTCGGCCCAGTTGGTGTTGAAATTATGTTGAAATTTGGGTTAAGGGGCTTGGACCATCCCAAGGAGTATCCTTGATACTTTTCATAACCCTAGGGCCTAGGTCAATGGGAAGGGGTCCAAAATTGAGTTTGAAATTTTAAAAACGTCATCTCAATAATTTTAGCGGAAACGGTACTCTGTGTGAATTCAAACAGAGTTCAGTTCGGAGATCTTTCAAGACCATTTGGAACGTTGTACGACCGGCCGTTAATTCACAATGAGCGCTCAAAGGAACGAGGAAAAGTCGTCAGAGTAAACGAAACGAATAAATCCGACGGTGAAACGTCACCGAAAATCGAATTGAAATCTAATAGTTCATTGTCGAAGACAATAAACCAAAAATAAAATATACAAATCCGATAAGAAAAGAAGAAGTTTTTTCGAGCTTTCGGCTTTAATAAGCCATCTTCAGGGGTATGTAGGTATTGTTTCCTCAACTCCGAGTTGAGGAAACAATACCTACATACCCCTGAAGATGGCTTATTAAAGCCGAAAGCTCGAAAAAACTTCTTCTTTTCTTACCACCTCCGACAACCCTCCAAACTGACAAAGGTTTTTCAACCAAAGGAGATTATGAACAATACAGAAAAATATACAAATCCTTAAACTTCCTCCTTACGATGCTTACAATCCTTGAAAACTTGCCCTGTCAAAGTTGTCCAAAAATTATGAAATTCGACTTGAGGCAGCCCCAGGATGATCCTTGAAACTTTTCAAAAACTTCAGGCGGTATTTCAGGCCAGTATTCGAGTGTCCTGTACAGGACAATTGTCCTGAAATACTTTTCGTGTCAATCGACAGAAGGTACTAATAAGAATTTTCGTGTAAAACTAGGACTTACACACACTCCTTATCGATCCACCCAGGACACTACTTGGTATCAAGGGGCTAAATATCGATATCAGATGAACTGAGACCTTGTAAGCGATATTAACGTGATATCGATATTACCTGTATAGATAATTCCACCGTTATCGTATCCCCAATTTAAACCCTACAATTAAAATGGTCTAAAACCGATTCGTGCGGGAACCTTTCAAAAATGGTGTAGTTTCTTGAAAAATTCGCTAAAAACGAAAAGGTTAATGAAGTCAAGGAAAAGCCAAGTTGCTCTAAGGTAATTAGAGTTGAGGGTTATGTCACTTAGCAAGCATTTAACCATTCAGTGGGGAGCAGGCCACCGTTAATGATTAACAAGAGGAGCCATTAAGGAAGTTTCCTGAAGAAAGGTTCTCGCAGTGAAGGAGAGGAAGAGCTCCTGAGGGGGCTGTGAAATATTCAACTGAGAGACCCCCCAAGGGCGGTACCTCGAAGGGAAGCTGAGGAATCCTTGGCTCAACTTTGGGATGGGAGAGGGGGATGTTCTCTCATGAATAAACGACGATGGAAAGCTGAAGCAACTTTGGGAGATTAAGTGGTTTGTTGAGGATGCATTTCATCGCGTTAGTTGGCCGTATGAATTATTCGGAGGTCGGATAAAATCACCTTCGGACGTATCAATGCAGAGAATATAAGACGATGATCGTTCAATAGACTATCTCACAAACGTTCTTCTCCTATGCTGCCGTTTTCAAGTAAAACCATATATCTCCGAATTCGTCAAAATTTGTGAAAAATCATATAAACCACTCATCTTGCGGTTTCCATCTCTTTTGGAGGCAGAACAACTTATCTGTTGCAGTTTGCAAGCAAAACCACTTGTTATTGTCAATTTCAGCCACTTATCGACATTTCACGTCATCCAATTTGCAGGCAAAACCACTTATCAACCGAAATCTGGTGACAAGTGGTTTTGTCTCGAAACGCATAAGCGTTTTTCCATAGCAAGTGATTTTTCGCTTTACACTCAAGTGGTTTCTCCTGCAAATTACTCAACTCGAAACTCGGGTCCAGCTGTAAAAACTATAGGAGATATGAAAGGCTCTTTTCAATTTCGTGATTTATTTCTATGTATTCTCACTTATAACATCATGCAACGAAGATGCTACCAGACTTTCACTTAATTATCCGAGCGTAACTTGATTATCTCAAACTACTCTCCTATCAAGAACCTCTTCCTGGATGAAGATGGATAATCAGGTTGATATAAAACCCGAAACAATTCAATCAATAGCATACCTAATATTCCAATGGCAAATTCAAGTTCAACCACATTCTGCTTCCAAATACTTAATAATTTCATAATTTCTTAATATATCAGATAATATCCAAAACCAATTACCTGAGGTGACTCGGTTGAATGAGGAAAAGAATGCAGTAATAGAAAATTATGAGATATTATTAAATAGTATTTAGTGAGGAGAATCTCTCCATTTTGGATCGGTATAGTATCCAGGAAGGTTTCAAAGCTGAAAATCTTTGACACACCTACTGTAGCAAAGAACCGCGTACGGCGTACGGACAGATTTGTTTTTATTCGTTTTCTTCGTACCTAGTTGAAAATTACCTTTAATTACTGACTTTCCACACTTTGGTGTAGAAACCGCTCTGATTAACATAAAAGCAACCCAATGCTACCGTTTTCAGAAACATTAATTATGACACACTTCACTGTCACATGTCATGTATGTAATATATGAAGTGTACTTGAGTGTATCAAATATCCGTCAATTTCATCGCAAGTGACATTATTGTTCTGTGACGAGACATCAGGCGTCATTCAGAGCATCAATTAATTCCAAAAGCCCGATTTTCAATCCGAATTCATCGAACCCAGTTGAGGAAATATGGCCAAGTGTAAAATAATCGTATTTTACCACCCAGCACTCTAGCGAAATTGAGACAAAATATTCTGACAGATTCCCCTGCTTCGACAACAAAAGCCCTCATCAAAACGGCAGATCTTCGCCATCGGGATCCGTATTATAATTGGTGTTAAAGTTTGGTCCTTCAGAGCGGGATCTGAGAAACCCGAGACTGTTCAGCCTCCGGATAAAACCCCCCTCGCCTTCCAATGAATGGGTTCTCTCTTTAAAATAAACCGTGTAAATTAAGTAGAGATTCAAAACCCATCGTCGACCCCCCCCCCCCCCCCTAGATTTTATTTTAAACCCACCGCCAGCCCGATCTGAAAAGAGCGCCGCTGAAAATCAGATTTGTTCGATAATTGGGTACTTAACCAACAACGGGGAAAACGGTGGACAGTGCGCTGGGAGGGAAGCTATTTAATTGAATGAGTGAATGAGCGAGAATAAAATTAAATTAAATTACTTTGCACTCGGATTTGATTATTTTCCTCGTTATCTTTCTGCCCTCAAAAGCTACATCGTGTCTCTCCACCAAATCAATTACTCGTAGTTCACCCTCACAGCGTAATAGTGTTTAATGAGTGGTGATCAAAAGGTTGAATGATTATTAATGAATATTGGTAATTCAAATTAGGGTCGAGCGCCCAGTGCGAGCTCGTTATGCGACTCATTATTGGATCAGGTTCACTTTAAGGCACTAGGGCTTTGTGCGTTGAACGCTGCAGTACGAATACGCAAACAAGCGCCCACTGAAGCTAAATTAATTTTTTTGCTACCACGCTGTTTAGCGTTGAGTTGAATGAAATCGATCAGTATGCTCGCATTAAACGTTATCGAAATGTATGCAATGATAGACCACTACTAGGTATGGTTTATTTCGATTTGATTTTGTGGGTATCTTAACTGCCCCATTTAAGATAATTTAATGAATACCCTGTTTGTCTGTGTTTCTGGAGAAGTCATAAATGCCCCACAATGACAGGGATAGATACCGCATCGATAACGCAATCATGATGCATCGGCTGTAAGTACCAGGTACTTGGTAACGGTAGAAATGATGTTACTCCAATACAATGAACTCGAAGCTAACTGGGTCCATGTACTCAGCCGTCGCGATGGGAAAGTGAACATTTTGAAAGCTGCGACCCTAAAATATTCATCGGTCAAATAAAAGCAGCGTTCGAAGAGCATTATAATTTTCAATTGGTGTTTAGGGAACATCGCAAAATAAAGAGCTAAGTGCTTCGTAAATATTTCAACCCTAGGAGATTGGGAGGCCTTCCATTCGCTGAAGACTTTTTCAAACTAAAATTCCCAAGTGGGCTTGAGGGAGAGGGAAAGAGTATTAATAAAAGAACTCTTCATCTTACTTGAAATTTAGTGCTGTGAATAATGAATACTTCAGAGATATTCTATATCTTGAGTCTCCCACGATGACACAACAATTAAATTATTACAAATATTTTATCCATTAATAGTGACAAAAAACAACTTTTATTTCTGCGCATTTTAGGTAGGTACCTTCGTGAATGGAGAAAACGTTTGTATTTAGCGCGAGTGGCAAAACTTGTAGTAGTGATTGGAAAATGGAAATTAGAAATCCGTGAAAAGATATCACTACCTGTTCATATGAAAAACGTACGTATAGTATCAATACCACAAAAATATCGCCTTCGGGATATTGACATTTTCTGATATCTTTAGCAGGCACCTTTGTGGATACCTTACCGTAGAGAAGAAGATTGTCAGTTCTCCCCACCTTCCGCCATTCAGCAGATCCAATATACATTACGCCCAAGTAGAGGACTTCCGAAAGCTGACCTAAATTCAGCCAGCACTGGGCAGGTGCAGAGGATGTGATATACGTCCTCTCTCTGGAGTGTGTTGCAGAAAGTGTAGCCGCTCTCCTCTGTGCTGGAAGAGCTGGAAGACCAATTTTCGGATCCTCGATCAAGCTAGAAGACTTCACTAAGAGATTCTGTTCTCTGTACTGTCTAGGGCTCTCAGCCAGAACTGCTTACGTTTAGATGATTTAAATTGCTTTAGAAGGCTACCAGCCTGCGCCTTAATCAAGTCTCCTCCCAAAGAAACCAATTCGTTTTGAACTTGAAACTCAAGTGTTGGGCCTAAGAGATCTCCTCCCTATAACCTCCTTCGCAACCATCCTCGAGAGAAGTGAATTCGGATGATGGGCCACCCTCTGCAGGTACCCGCGATGAGCTGAGACCGTGTCCAATCCAGTTTTAAGGTGCAGAATGTAGCCTGGAGCAAACCTCGGCAAATACATCAGCTTCCTGATAAACATCCGCTGTGCCCCCTTTACTTGCTCATATTCCCAAAATCCCCGTCATGGTGCTGCGCAGCGCAAGACTGAACGGACTGCAGCATGGAGCACATTCACCTTGGCCTCCAGAGGGACAGACGAATCGGATAACAACCTTCCCCATACGTTATTGTAGCCAAACATAGCTGAGTGGGTCGTCTCCTTATTGTATTTAAGATGATTACATTGAGGGGAGAATAAATATGAGTAAATGGGGATTATTACCATAGTGTGTGTGATTTAGTTTGACCGTCAGTAAGAATGATGTTGATTTCTTCGAAACGTTGGCACATAAATCAATTTTCATTTGACCGACCCTCGACATCCCTCAACATCATTATTACCATATTTATTCACCCCTTAATATAATCACCTTCAATACATTAAGGAGAAGGCCCACTCAGCAAAGTTTGACTTCAATAACGTATGGTGAAGGATGTATGCCAATTCCCTCTGGAAGGCTGTTTGTGGGTACGTTTCGTGCAGTTGTTGCAGTGTTACTCTCACCAGAACCAAGGACCACAGTTTACATAGATCGAACAACTAAGTGTTCCATATAATATGTGTTACGGAAAATCATGATCGGACCAATTCCATCGGTGGTTATTTGGTACGTCGAAGACGAAAATCAGGATTTTGTGGTTGCTAGTGATTTTTGAGGTTTAGGAACCTATGGAAATCGTTGATGAATAAAATTAAAATCACCACTGAGTTAGTTACTGACTCCCTCTCATTCGGTTCAGTACTAGTGAACTACTCTAGGAGTATTACCTCACTTATCAGGTTGTTTTGAGTATTTAAGGGATTTACAAAGCTATTGTATACAGAACAATGGAGCATATAGAAGGTGGGTCTAATCAGGAAATAATGAATGGAAGACAGAGAAGTCGCAAACCAAAAAATAACCAAAACATAAAAAATTAAATTTTTTCGAATTCAATAAACTTTATAGTCATTACTTTTCAATTTTCTAATCGTATTTTGAACCTCATGTAGGTCTTTCTTTTCTTTTTCTTTTAAATTTATTTATTGAAACTTTCTGTACATAATACTTTTTGTGATACTCATGTAGGTGCGTTGTAATACTCATGTAGGTGCGTTGTAATTCATTACAGTCTACTTACTCTGGAGTTAGGTCTTAACGAGAACTTTCGTAGGCAGCAGTTTCGAATAAAGAGGTCCTGCTTGTGATTAATATATCAAAGGACGATCAGACATCTGAGGCCCCTGCCGAGCAGGATAAATAACACCCACTGCGATTAGAGATAGAGAGATGCGCAAATTAGAAATCGAGATACTATCTCAAAACCGATTCTCCAAGCTCAAAGCGAGTACCACAGCAGGAGGGGGCATTGAAGTGCTCGGCAACTACAAACAGCAGCAGTTGAAATGATAAGGGCCTCCGACACTATTTCCTCTCGGTTGCTTCAAGCCTCACGGATGGAGCTTGAGTCATTAGTCAAATAATCTGTCACCCCTAGATCCGCCAGTCCATCAGGTGATTGCCCGATCTGTTGACAACGGGCCTTACAAAGTTGGTTGGATTTATCGCTGGAGATGTATCTTTCCTGCATTTCCCATGATACGGATGGAGTGAATAATTCCCTGAAGACTTCAGGTTGATTTTACTTTTGGCGTGGTCAAGAATTCCGAGAAAAATAATTATGGCAATTAAATTATTATTATATTACTCAGTATAACTTCTGAGCTATATGGTCGACTTTATGTGTTTATAGAGTGTGTAGTTTTGAAGTTGATAGCGTTCGATGCTGCAATGGTGACGCCTAAAAACACGAATCATTCCGTATTGTTTGAGCTCTACAGAAATTTTAGCTCCACAGAAATCTTAGGGCATGGGCATGTACGATGGTAGAGTTACTGGTGATAGGCAGTACGTACTGCGAGGGGTCCCAATTAGGAGTTCAATTCTTGGGTCGCTCAACATAAAACTAGTGCCGTTTCTACCCCATCAAGTGATAGGTCCAGCTATAACTTGATGCAATATAACCAGATGCACTACGTTACGCGATGAGTGGCGTTTGGTTGCGGTCTTCGAGACCACCAAAATCAACACAACCTAGATATTGATAAACGCACTGACATGTGACACCTCATTTTAAAGGTTTTTACGATGAACACGATGGTGAAGTCAGAATTAGGAGTACCCACACATTTTTTCATTTTTTTTGTTCGAAAGTTCTCACTGATTGCACCTTTGTGCGTTGGCACGAGACATGCATAGTTTTAAATAAATAAATAAATCGGTAAATTTTTGGTGAAGTCACAGTTAGCCGACGGCATGGGTGAAGGGGGGCTCCGTTGAGGCAACCTTAGCTAGTGTACCTTAGTAGCCGTGCACAGCTCGAGCGCGCCATCTTCGTCTCACCCGCTCGTCCTCAGCAGTTAAAAGTTTAGTATACTCTATATTGTGCTTCTGTATCATTTCAACTCGTGAATCCCTGATTAACACTCTCAAAATGAGCAATAGACTGGAGGGCCAGTTTTTTTGGTGCACCAGCCCCAATGCACTAAGTGTCGACGTTGAGGTGGCGTTAGATTTTTCTTTGAACAACCCGGTCTACGTTTCCAGCGAACTTCGGGTAAACAAAGATCTCATGTAAGCGCAGTTTAATTGTGGTTCGTCATAGGTACCTACTTTGATATTTTTCTTTGGTAACATTTGCTGGTGTTGGAGCATCCCGGAACAACACACTTTACATTTGGATGTCATCTTTAAACACAAGTGATAACGTTCGTGTTATCAAGTCGGAAAGTGGTGAAAGTTTCACCATTAAAGTTCTTGAGAGAACCTCAAAGCCGCAAGAGCACATCAGCGTCGGCAGAGGGCCTCAAGTCTTCTTTCCACGTCTCGACCGGTGCAGTACGTTGGTAGAAGTGACCAATTTTTTCATCACTAAACTACTCTGAACACGATTATGAGCCAAAATTAGCAGGATTCTGACCCATGGGTACTCCTCATTGCGATATCTTATTCCGCTCTCAAACTGGAACACTTTGAAGATGATGAAATGTGGTTGTTACTTGTGAAGTTCTTCATGGCTCATCTGCTCTAATCTGATAACGGAATGAGATATCGCAATTTTGACTCCACCATCGTGTTCAACGCTGAAGAATTCATCAACATAGCACAACATTAAATGTTGTTCTAATTTTGTTCTAAAACCAGTAAAATGGAAACATTTTACGCAATTCGCTCTTACAGCCATGTCTCGACTGTGGATTTTTTTTTTTTTTTTTTTTTTTTAATTCTTGAAAACTTATATTTTTAAAATTGTAGGTACTACCTTTTTGTAAAACTGCGCCTCAACTGTAATGCCATTTTTGGGAGGTTATAAATTCGAGTATATAGTAAATTGGTTTTGTAAAGTATTGTGTTTTACAAGACCCAGTTTATTAATGGCTGCAATCTCACAAATAGCCGCAGAGTTTGCGTTTCCAAGTTCGTGTTTTGAGAAGTTGTTTCTGCTGAGGGAAGTTGTGGTTCGGCCAAATTAAGTATTGAAGCTCCTTCGGTGATGAGAACAACATGAGATCGAGGGAGAGGAGCCGTAAGTAGCAATTGGGGAAAGCACCAACGGAGAAAACTCACCTTTGTGGCGAGAGAAGAGACGGGAGGCGGGAGTAAGAGCATTGAACAAGTTTTCCTTTCAACAAGCCCGAGGCATAGAGTGAGGTTTCCAGGGAGAAAAGTAAATCAAAACCGAGTTCTATATAACCAGAGCGAAGAAAGGGTGGTGATGGGGGGTGGGGGGGGGGGTGAAGGAAGGTTACGGTTTTGGCGGGTTCCTCAAACTGAGAAAGCGTTCGGGAAGTCTCGAGGTGCCGGGAAAGACGTTGTAGAGAAAAGCGGAAAAGTGGTTGGAAGATTGGGAGCCGGGGATCGGTCAGAGACGGCGCGGGGGCGGAAGTTTGTTCGAGAACGGCATTGATTTGCGGCAAGACTTCCCCGGGACCACCGCCACGAGAAAAGAAGCTGCCCCCTGGAGAAAGCACTTAGACTGAAGTGCTCGCACTTCCCTTCACCTCTTAACTTGTACTCCCGTTTTTACTCTTCATGGCGGTTTGAGGGTAAGCGAACGAGTTGCTGCTCCGGGGTCTTTCGTTTTCCCTCAGGGACTCGAAATACATCGCAATATCCTTGGAGTTTCTCTAGAGCGAGGAAAAACCACCATCTTTCAACCTATTTTTCTCAACCGTATGGCCTCCCCTTCCCTCGCGTGTCTTTTATCTTTTCTCTTCCGTTTTTTTTTATCGCTGGCATACGATCAATGCGAGTGCCTTCCGTATACGTCAAACGTTTGCAATCTCCCGACCGAGCCGAACCTTTCTTCTCAACCGTAAAGTGCCCGTGTTATTGTATTAATATCATTTATTTATTTATTGACACATCGCGTAACTTCACATAAAAATCATATATGCGAAGAAAATACAAAACATCTGTCCAAATTCATTTCGTCATCCTCAGTAAACTTGTAACGTGCCCACGGAAATCTCACGCAGGGTTAGTGGAAAATGAAAAGGTAGATCTGTTAGCAAAACAGGGTTCGCAAACTGGAACGCAGTTGAACAATCCGGCCATAGCTGAGGAGTTGATTCCCCAAATTACCAAAAAGTACCAGGAAGAATGGAAAGATCAATATATACACTCAAATAACGCGCAGTCCTACAAACAAATACAGCCCTCCCCAACAAAACTACCATGGTTTTTCAGAAACCAAGTCGACAAACGTCTGGGAAGAACGATATGTAGATTAAGAGGAAATTGCGAAATTTGTGAAGAGTTCCTAAATCGGATTCGACGGATAGACGGAACACTGGAGCGCATAGTTATGAATTGTGAAGGTCATCGTAGACATCGTTCAGAGTTTTTTAGTACAATTAGACGAAGAACTACTATTACATTGACTTACAACTATATTATTACCTCAAAAAACTTATTTATCTACAAAGAATTGTACAACTTTTTAAATAACTGTCATATAAACGTGTAAATGTACTGATGACCTGATTTCATGGCTGCATACGTATGTAATGCCAAATAAATTTACAAAAAAAAAAAAAAAAACTCTGCAAATTCTTGACACAACGGTTTATTATCTTCCTTGTGCAGATCACCCTTCTGTCTATACCAGACTGTGTTGCAAATCGGCACCATACCATATTCTCACCGTACTCATACCATTTCTTTCCTATCATACCGTACTGTACTATACTAAATCATACATACAATAATATACCATACCATAGGTACTCATACCATGTCGTACCAAAATTCGTTTTGAACCCCTTCCCCTTGACCTAGGGTTATGAAAAGTTTCGAGGACCATTGTGGGGTTGGTCGAAACCCATAAAAAAAAATTTCGTTATTTTAACTCAACGCTAACTGGGCAAAGTGCCGCGGACGGCGTACGGCGGACGGACGGATTTTTTTGTATTCGATTTTCTGAATCTACGTATCTTGAAACGTAAACCAACAAATTTTGAGGGGGCGTTAAAATTTTGTTTTCTTTGGGCGATTCCAATGGTTCATTATCGAAGATAATGAATCACGAGGTACGCGGTGTGGGTGTGGGAGGGGGCGCAGAGACATAAAAGGTCTCGTGGTATGACGCACTAGTTGGCCTCCTGCCAGCCGTATTACGTCATACGCTCGTGCGTCATAGGCTCTGACGCACTAGTTGGTCTTCTGCCAGCCGTCTTACGTCATTCGCTCGTGCGTCATAGGCTCTGACGTACTTGTTGATCACCTGCCAGCCTTCTTACGTCATACGCTCGTGCGTTATAGGCTCTGACGCACCAGTTGGCCTCCTGCCAGCCGTCTTACTTCATACGCTCGTGCGTCATAAGCTCTGACGTACTTGTTGGCCTCCTGCCAGCCGTCTTACGTCATAAGCTCGTGCGTCATAGGCTCTGACGTACTTGTTTGCCTCCTGCCAGCCGTCTTACGTCATACGCTCGTGCGTCATAGGCTCTGACGTACTTGTTGGCCTCCTCAGGTCATTCAAAAGTGAACTAAAAATTACACCGTTTCTTGAGAATTTTTAGAGATATGACATTGTCGAAATTTCAAAGTTCGTTTTGAACCCCTTCCCCTTGAACCCTTGGGTTATGAAAAGTTTCGAGGATCATTGTGGGGCTGGTCCAAACCCAGAAACCAAATTTCGTAATTTTAACTCAACGCTAACTGGGCAAAGTGGCGCGGACGGCGTACGGCGTACGGGGGACGGCGTACGGCGGACGGACGGATTTTTTTTATTCGATTTTCTGAATCTACGTATCTTGAAACGTAAACCAACAAATTTTGAGGGGGGGTTAAAAAAATCTTTTCTTTGGGCGATTCCAATGGTTCATTATCGAAGATAATAAACCAAAATGTTGTTGAAAATGTAAAATTAATAATGAAGAGCCACTTTATATCTTCGTTTTTTATTCCTGAAGAACCTGTGTCCTGTGAAGAACAAATAATTGTTTCAGAATTGATTAATGAATTGGACCGATGTTATCGGAGCATAGCATCGATAGGTATTTCGATGTTATCGAACGTGAAACATCGATGATAAAACATCGAAGTCGACGACAAACATCGATATTTCGATGTTATCGATATCGATGTCCCATCCCTACTCCCCAGGTGCCGACCAAATGACTATCATGAATTCGTAAACTATTTACATGGCTATGTAGGCAATACAATTCTGATATTTTTTCTTTCTTCGAAATTTCAAATTTTTTGTACTACCCCCGACACCGTGTTCCATACTACCAAAATGGTTCATTTTAACAAATTACACAATGGTAAGAAATTAAGGCAATGAAGCAAACAAATGTCAAGTAATCAGTGTCAACCTCTTCATAGTCGTTATCCGACCCCCAAGGTTCTGCCGAAATTTTCCTCAACTCATCACGTGTCCTCTTCATCAATTTTCTTCTTGCCAGTCGGTGAAATGGAAGCTAGTGACAACAACCTGATACAATTTGAAGGAAGACAGCAAAAATGTGTCAACTAGGTACCGCCTGGTTAGCACGCAATAACCACCTCACCATAATGTTTAGATAATATAATAGTTTACATACCTAAATAAAACGTGGTAACGAAAAAAAATTATAACTTACTCGTTCAATGTTTGCAAGTCGGTTTTTAGGAAATGAGTAATTTAGTTCGTTTTCATCATACAATACAACCTGGCGTTGTTGGACTTGGACTTGTTCCTAAACTGTACTGCAAGATTCAATCGACCCAGGAAGGCTGAAATGCTGTTGACTTTTGGTTTGATAAAGAAAATAGTCAGTTTGGGTTTGGACAATGGTGGGCTCCAGAACATTTTTGAACTAGCCCCGACAAATTGTGTCGGAACGGACTCAAAAATAGTTTAAATATTCGTGTAAATCTTCACATAATCTACCAACTGCTATGATCTGATTTCAGATTAGGCCTGATGGGACATTTAGGTGCACTCCCGCTACTCTTCCCTGGTCATCATCACTCCGGCCAGTCACTGGACAAACCTTGGTACAGTGCGGCCGTGGCAGCCGCCGCGTGGGCCCGAGTTCAGCCACCTCCAGTCAGTCCGAACGGTAAGTCATAAACACTATGTTAGTCTGTATCATATTTATGTATTTGGGCGATTCTCAGTTTGAGGGACAATCGAAGGTTTGGAATATCAATGTTTTTTTGCTCTCCTAAAATTCTAAATTTTTCTAGTAGGTAAGTATATTTTTAGGAATCATTCTAAAGGCACCCCGATGAGCAAACTAGCATGCATTTAATTTCTATCCTCAAAAATGAGTTTTTAAACATTCGTAGACCACGAAAATCTCTTCCTTTCCGCGTCTCTTTTCTACTTCAGCCGTTCTGTTTCTGTCATTTTTGTCCCATTTTCGTCCCATTTGTCCTATTTTTTTCTGTAATGAAGAAAAAAAAACAGAAAAAAGCCCATTACTTCATTTTTCCTTTTCAATATCAATGCAGTAGTACTAATCGTAATTATTGACAGAACGTTGGACCGTAAACCTGGGGAGCTTTGGAATCAATTGCGAATCCCTTAGTGCTTTTTTCCCTCAGTTTTAAAGTCGGTTGAGGGCCCACCCAAGGTTTTGTGTGAACCTACTGTGCACTACTGTACAATACACTACTGTAAAAAAATCGATATAGGTACCCACTTTGAAAATTGAATAAAAAATATCGTTTTAAAAAAATCAGGAAGATTATCTACGACCGATGCAATTAAAATTGCTAATAATAGCTTTTGATCCGTAGGCTACACTCTTCCCACAACAGTTGCGCATGAGTGGTAAGCAGAGGACTGATTGGGTATTGTAAAAAGTATTAGAAACACTACTGAATTCCATTTATATCAGCCCGAAATCCAGTTATATCAGTCCCAGGGTGAGTTATATAGGTTAGGTTTAATGAGGTTTGAGTCTCACATAACTGGACGAGCGGCCCTGTTCAGGTATCAAACATGATCCAAATGCCATTGAAGAATCTTAAAGATTTCTTAACCGGCCTCTGGGGAAAAAATTAAGTTATATCAAGGCAACTTTGGGATGAACTTACCTGGATCTTGAAATTGGCTTAACATGAATATTTTAGATCCGTAGGATTCGTTCCCACTAGTACAGGAGTATTTCTGAAGGTAGGCGTTTTCGTCTTGATTTTAGAGCTACAGCTCGCGGCTTCGCGTAGTAGCAATATTACTGACGATAAATCTTACGATGACATTTTCGCTATCCGTACAAAAACCGTTAAGAAAGTGTTGACAGAGAGGGCAGTGAAGGCGGAGTCAGGCCTGGCAGTGAGGAAGGGTGGAGCTGAAGGGCGGGACCACATTCACCCTTCCACAGCTAACAAAAACCATCCCTCGACAATCCAACTACCACCTCTCCCCTGGCCCTTGTATCGCTTACATCTGCTATAAGGACCTCCCTATCTGCTCCCTCGCTGTTTATTATGGAAGTCTGTCACCCTGAAAATTAGCTTTTCTTCTGTCACCCGCCCTCGTTTCGGAGGTTCCCCCGTAAACAACGTGTTTTCCGGCTGACAGGGTCACATATTTTTATCAACTGTTCATCATCTTTTTTTTATTTTATGTCGCCACTCGTTGGAAGGCTTCTTGCTGATAGTCATAGATCACAATACATTATGATCTCCAAACTCATAGGTATTTAGTTTATTATACTAACCGTGAGCTAGCAAAATGATCCCCAGGATAAGATGATGAAGAAAGAAGAAAATGTGTTTATTGAAAGAAAATGGAGACTTTTGACACATAATAATAAGTTACATCTAAACTAATAAAGGAGTTCGCAGATTTTGGCGTTAATCCGGCAAGAACGAAAAAACTCTGCAAATTCTTAACACAACGGTTTATTACCTTCTTTATAGATCACTGATTGATTGAATAATTACTTGTATGAATGATCGTTTTTAGTAAGTATTATTATCAAGTAGGTAGTGTAAATTATTATTATTAATTAAATATTCTTAATTAACTCGATATCTGAAAACCCTGTGCTGTTCGAATCAGCTGGGCCAGTTTGAAAATTGACCAGACAGCATGATTCACCCTCATGTTGACGACTTTTGATCTGCTCCAACTTTGAGCACTCATTGTGAACGAACGAACGGCTGGTCGTACAAAGCTGCGTAAAAAATTCTAAAACTTAAATTCTATTTGATTGTGAACTTAAAACTATACCGTTCCCCCTGAATTTTTTGAGATATAAATTTTCAAAATTTCAAAATGTGTTATGAACCTCTCCCCATTCCCTAGCGGGGGAAGCCCACCAGAATCCATACCACTCACTCGTTTTAGGTAGATGAAGTGCAGATTATGAAAGTATATGACTCTTGATAGCTACCAAAAATACATTGGACAAATCAGAAAATGCACATGCAGGGCCAAATCTCCCTGATCTTAACAAGCTTCAACGTTATTTGGTGTTTATTGGGTGAAAAAATATTAACGTTGAATTGTAAAACACTGGGAAATGAGCGTCGTATAAATTAAATTTGCGTACCATCAGACCAACGCCTTCTCAGAGGTATTATAGCCATAATTTTCGGCGAATCTTCAATATTTCAACTTGTTAGTTCATAAATTGAAAGCGTGAAGAAGGAAGGGTAGTAATAAAAGCAATAGTATTATCCATGGGACAGGACGATCACACATACAACCACGAGTGGTTGTCAAAATATGGGGTAGAATTAAATTGATAGGGGAACTGTTCTACACGGATACCTAGTACTTGATGGTAGTCACTAGTCTTATCGTTGTCACATAAGTTGTCGATAAGTTCATTCATCTTGTTGTCAAGTTCATTAGCTTATCGGGTCACAGATGCCGTGACATTTCCTTCCGACAACACGGGCGTCGCGTCGAGCGCGTTGCTGATAATCATCAACTTCAATGAATCAAACGAATCGTTCCTTTCCCCTTTTCGGGGCTCCTGTACGGTATTTGTAGTGTTTTTCATAGTCGTGTGACACTAGTCGAACACAATAAGGATTCGTTTGGATTTGCTCCGGAATCAAGGCAATTACTGTAATTAGATGCATCGAGGTAAATTACTCGGAGCACACATGTTCTTAGGAGTGCACTACATTTAATTAACGCTGACACATTGGGTAGCACTAAGGCTTTCTGTATGACGAATAGTGCAATAATTGCGCGAACCAATCCACACGAAACACATTTCGTGTAAACTGTAGTCAATTTCAAATGGTTCCTGTAAACCCGGAAGCCTCAAATTATTATATTATTGTTCTACATCTTTCATAACGAAAATTTTTTTTATATACCTATATATCATTGTAGCGGTTGGAAATCACCTTTATCGTGGATTGGTTCCTTCCACATATTTTGAAAACTGCCGATTTAGAATAATTGAATAGAACCACGCTGGTTGGTTCTTTTCTCAGAATTGATAAGAATAATAATATTTATAATATTTCAGAATAGAAAATGCACTGCAAAAACGGATAATAACTCTTTAATGGTGATAGAGTCTTGGCAAAGAGTACATTGTACCAGATTCTTCATTAAGCCCTTCAGTCTTAAATATCTACTTTCAGTAAATGTGGGTTTACCTGCACAAAATTCGAATTTTGGCGAAATCTTGGCGTGCTCACAGCGTGGGTTGTGTGCGACCGGAAAAATCGGTTGAGAGGTCAAATTTTCACGAAATCTTACGTAGAATCACAATATAAAATGAAAAAAGGGGGTTCCTATAGGAAAAAACGAAGTTGGTGTGCATTGAAGATTGAAAATTATGAAAATTGAAAAAATTGAAAATAGCGCAGTTGAATGCAGGATAAAAAAAAGGAAACATGGGTTTTTCAGTTTTTTCAAAATCCCTCACAATAAAGAATAAAAATTCATATCCACTAGTTAAGGAACCACCCTGTATAATATATTATATTGCTATAATATACCTAATAATCTAGCTATAACATAATTTATTATATTATAATATATAATATTGCTATACGATAAGTTAGAAATTCGTGCCGCGTTTCCAAAAGAAGGATGTCTGGTCAATGTGGCATAACTCAATTGCATTCCCTGCTAATAATAATTATTAGCGTACAATTCTAACTTGAATGAGCTTGACTGTGGGGAATGTTGATATTTCCGAACTGTACGCGTATTCCTCGTTGAGCGTGTCATCCAACCAATTAGGTAGTTACTGTGGGAAACGAGTAGGTAATCAATATCCAAGGAAACTTTAAACTGGGAGGGGAGGAAGAACAAAGCCATTATGTGCCTCGTACAAATGTGGCTAAACTCGGGAACAATAACTTTTGGAGAATGGGGGATAGTCGGGAAGAGAAAGGAAAGCGCAGTACTCCCCACTCTACCAGGGCCGTTCCTTTACACATCACCTCTGACGCCACTTTGAAATCGGAGGGTAAAATCGCCATGGCAACGACGGCTTCCTAAGGGGGTTGATGCCGATGGATAATGGAGAGGGGATTGAAGCGGAGGTTGATAATAGAGGAGCCGATTTGGGAGAGATGGAGACATATTGGGTCTATTATGTCATTAGAGTATTAGATACGACCCCGCACACAACGATCCCTCCGCAATTCGATAGACGCTGTATTTTAGACTATAAATATTTGTCACTTCCTGACGAAGGCAGTGAAGGGGGATGATACCAACAGAATGTCCCTGGGTCATAATAACTTGACTGTCGATGGACTACAGCACTACACTACGTCTTCATGTGTTAACCCTGACGTACGACGTACAGTTCGCAAGGAAGAAGTACTGAGTGGGGATGAACCCACTATTTAACCAACTATTTGGGTAGTTAAAATAAACAAAATTCAGAATATAGAAATCCCCAAAATACACTCCGTGTAAAAATCCTCGCAAAAGTTATGACATCCACTTTCCCATCCCTCCCCATTTTCATCCTAACTAAAGAGATGTCCTAACCACTTCATAAGCACTTCAAAATCTCCCCATGGCGCCACGGCGAGACGTTTTTATTACTACAAATATATGTACATAATACGTTGATGTCGTCAAATTGGCCAAAATTAGCCTAAAATTTCTGTTTTTAAAATTTGTTTGGGTTGAGATTATGGGTTAAGTCCTTTAAAAGGCACTTTTTGAAGTTGAAACGAAGTTTTGTGCAAATTTCAAGTCATATTGGTGAAGGTGGTTACCTAACTGAACCAGGAGAAGAGCTGGGTTTTTGAAGTTATATAGGTAACTCAGCTCCTTTTAGACCTAGCGACTTGAAATTTTCAGGGCTTTCTATTATCTACACCAAGAAGATCCACACTATATTTCAAGTTGATCGGTCGAATAGGAGCCGAGGTATGGATAACTGGAAAACGCGTTTCGTGACGTCCGGTAAACATTCACTCGGTACCGTTCGTTCTTCTCAACTTGTTTGCTTGGGGGCGGTACGCTACCGCATTCCTAGATTCCAGTAATTTCCAATTCACAAGACACGACGTAGTCGGTAGAGTCAAATTCGGGATCTGAAGAATTGTAACGACCGCGCATGCACGAACATGAAATCCTGTCTATACCATAATATGGTATATAGATATTATCTATATTTTCTTTTCTTTAATACTTACCCGTTTGCTTTCAAATTGTAATGGTATTTGGAGGATGGTCAAATGTTTACGTACTTTGTAATATGTGCGTTGACCATATCGGGTGAAGCTCTCCTTTGTATCACCACTCACGTCGCGCAGATTCAATTGCGCATTACGATTGGAATAATAATAGCTGTTGCAGTTAAATGCATCCCCGTGCCAATCTGTCATCTCTACACTATTGATCCGATCGTGCTCAAACTTGCACGGTACTAGGAAAATGGTCAAACGGTTATTCCCAATAAATTCCACCCACTAATTGTAATATGTCTAATTGATTATGTTCAACAACCTTGATTAGGTATATCAGCTAATTGGTTTATAATGTGATTGAATGGGGTCTTTGAGGAGATCAACAGTAATCTATACTGCTGTGCTGTGGCTGCCCAAGTTGACCGTTATTTTGTCGAGTAGCTGGCAATATACAGAGGTGTGAGACGAGAGTGACCTCCTTTTCAATTTTTCAATTTCAACCCATTTTTTCGGCAAAGCACTCGAGGAACGAAGGTTTTGTACATTTACGTCCACCATGCTGATGGTACTCTTCCCCTGGGTTGACGAAAACGAAGTGATTGGTTGTTGGTGAGCAAGGTAGAGTCTCCCGAGATCCCTTGGTTGTGGGAGGTGACGTTTTTTAAGTACCTTGAATGCCTTCTCAATGTATACTAGGACATAGCCAATCTAGGACAACATACAGGATGAGGAGAGTTCTAGTGTGTGTTGGCGTTGGAGTACGCGTGCTGAAATGTTATGTTCTGTGATCTTCTATAGAGAGTGGAAGGACGGATTTTGGAAGTCAATGAAGGTCCTCCGGATTGACAGTGCAAATACCGGAAGGGACAAGTGTTGAGACATAAGTTAGTACCTCAGCATACGTCTTACAGGCTAGCAGTTACCATTTACTGCAGGTGGTCATCCACGACAAAACTGCTGGGTTACTATAATTAGAGCTCCGACCGAACGGTTCGATAACTAATGGAAGCCAATTTACCTACCTGTATATTTTTCTAGTCCGTTCCTAGAGAAAAGCTAAAGGATAATTTCAGGTTGTTACCATTCAAAATGTTTGGTAAAAGGTGCTGTCAAGATCAACCAATTCATCTCCAGTAGAATTCATTCAATCAAGAAAACACCCAGAGCGTCTGCATAACAGCCAGTTTTCGAAGAGAATGAATGCCAAGAGGATTATTATGGCGAGAAGTATGAATCGGATGGGAGTGGGGATGATAAATATATTTAGAACTAATCCTATTCGAAACTTCACGTGAAATATTGGGCCGAAATGTGACAAAGTCCGAGGAGTAAAGACGGTCCCTCCCACTAAAAGTGCCAAATCGATTTCACCCTCTTGGGTTACACAGACACGTTAGTCGATATGAACCATGGCAGGATAGTTAAAGACTTGGAAATATCTCGCTCATTTCGTTTTTAAATTTTAACTCCGAATTCAATTCTATCAATGTCTAGGCCGGAGATACAGATTTCCACCATGACGTATGTGCAATCATGACCTAATTGTGAGGAAATGTAGGCGTGGCATGGCTGTTTGTTCTGAAGAGTACACAGATTTACTTTCCTGGGCGTTACCTTTGATGGTGAGAATAAAATAATGAGCGCAATTGAGAAGAGCATATTGGCCAGAAACCGTGCCTGTTATATCAATCTCTAGTTGTTTTGGTCGACTTTACTATGCAGAACCACATGGATAGGCTATACCGGACCCTCATACGCCCAATCGTAACCTATGAAGCCGGATCGTGGGTTCTGAGCTCAGCTGTCCCAAACATACTCGGTGTGCTTGAGCGGAAAGTCTTAAGGTGTTCGGCCCTGTATATATTGATGGATTCTGAAGAATAAGAACCAACGCTGAGGTGAGATAGCTCTACCAGCATGAAGATATCGTGCAGTTTGACAAGGCTCGCCGATTTGAGTAGCTTGGACACGTTCAGCGCATGTCAGGGAAAACGAAGGCCCCAGGACTCGCTGGATCCAGCATGTGGAAGAGGACCTTCGAAGGTTGGGTGCAAGGAACTGGAGACGGATGGCAACAGAACGAGCTGGATGGTGAAGACATATACGGGAAGCCAAGGCCCACTTCTGGCTGTAGAGCTGTGTAGAAGCAGAAGAAGATGACGAAATGAGAACAACGTACCGCCGAGATTTGCGGTCGAGGTCAAAACGGTAGGTGCTGCACTCACTCTGTGGAGCTGAATTCTGATCAAGGTTGTCCTGGAGATGGGGTTGTCGCCATAACATAGGGGTCGAAGAAACAATGGGGGAAGTTCTATTCCCACTGTATTGCGTTGAGACCCTGTTTGCTGGAGTATGGTAGGTACTTTATCGTTGTAAATGGAATAATGGCGTAGGTACTTCAGAAACTCGTTTGCGCATAGGGCGTAGAAATGTGCTCTGTTGTTGAGCCGAAGCAGTGGAATTCCAAGTTGATATTTTTAGAAATTTTTAGGGAAAAATGGAGATCATAGCTTCAAACGGCTTCTAAACATCTATGTACGAGATATATTCAAAAGCAATATAATAAATATGGTTACATGTAGCTCAGATCGTAATGCACTCATTCTTCATACTACCGCCGTGTCTTAGAGGACCCAACTACTCCTATGATATTCTTGTCCGTCCTTCAAAACACCTGAAATGTAATCCGGTTATTACGACTGAAATAAGTGGACCGTTTTCTTTTCTTCCCGAGGAAAAATCTATAAGTGTCCGGCCATAAGAGGATTTGAGCGGTAGACGTTAAAGATGTTTTGAAGAACTCAAGCGTTTTTCGGACGACAAGTGGTGAAAAGATGGTCGGCCGTTCGGTAAAGTATTGCGGTACGTTTCCCTTGACGTATTTTACTTGTCCTGCAGGGGCTCAATGGTTTTGCCAAGTCAAGTGTGCTGTATAGGGCGCTTAGTTGACAATGGGTCGTTTACTCAATGAGGGTTTAAGGGCGTGCGATATTGTGTAGAGTTTTTTCGGTCTATTAGGTGTTTCTAGGAACGGACAGAATGAATATTGAACCAATTAAATTATTCGAGGAAAAAGCAACACAGGATGTTTTTTGAACCCCAAACACAAGTTGAATGAATTGTTCAATAGTGAATCACAACACGTTCTATTCCATGATAACAACACCTCAACAGAATGAATTGAAATGTTTGATGAAGTCAGAGTGTTAGTCAAAATTTACATTCAATCCATTTCGATAATAGTTACAAATATTGTACGCCGATGATGGTAAAATAATTAATGATAGGATGTCGACAAATTGGACTCTTTGGTTCAAAAACACGCTCCAGACGAAAACAGGAACACAACGTAATATACAGAATCAGAAGATGGTGATAGTCCCTTACACCTTCACTTCTGCAATATATCCGTACTAACGATAATTGCGCTCCGATAAATCTAAATTGTTAAATTTGACATTCCGAAAATGACACTATCATACACAGCAAAATCCGTTCCTTTTTCAATTGTGAAAAATACAGCTGATATCTTCGGGGCAGAGAATATCATTTTCACCTACAAAGGGGATAAGATGATCCGTAACTGTCAGCCGTTTCCGTTCATGATTTATACGTTTTAACGTCCTGCGTTGAAAACATGGGGGGCTTCCCGTTTAATGTGTTTGTAAGTCGTGACCACCTTGTTAACTCGAACACCTGCATTTCTTTCCTACCTCTGGTCCGCTCTCCTTAAATTAATTACGGCCTTTTTTTAAGGGGGAGAGTCGGACGTTCTTACGGTGCCCGTCGAAACTGATAGTAAAAATTAACTCAACTGGGGGCAGAGCTCTCAGGAAAGAGTGATTATTCCTAGCCCAGTGGAGCCGACGGGAGTTGTGATAGCATGGTATCCACCATAATGAACACGAAACTTACATAAAATGTGTAAATTCTCCTTAATTTATCTACACCAATGCATCTCTCGAAAAATACTTGGAGACACTGGTGTGGGCGCAGTCCATAAATAATACAAGTAGACAATCCGAATGAATACGCAGCTAATTTCAGTGAATTGGAAATAGCATAGGCAATCTGTGATAGTTAAGGAGGAGTAAATAAATTAAATACCACTATTATTTACTGGCTGCGTCCCACGTTTTTCTCTTTCAAATATATCCTTAGCCATATCCGCCCTCAAAATTGTAGAAGGGCGAAAAATTATTTTATACTTTCTAGTCCGATTTGAAAATGTGATATTTACACAAAATTATTTAAATTATTATTTACTGTTTTTTTAAGTCATGTTCAGGTGAAAGATTTCAATCGGTTTTGTATAATATACTATACTGATAAGACTGTAAGGGACATACCTAATACAGAAACTTGGTAATATTTTTAATTTCAGACATTGCCCGGTGAACAGGATGTGAAAGGAGGTATAGGAAATTCCAAATGTATTTCACATCCTGTTTACCTGCCAATGTCTGAAATTAAAAGTATTACTTTTCTGTAAACCATACTGCAGAATATGCAGTGCGTGGAAAGCAGACGTTGCTCTCATTAGAATAAGTCCTGTTGTTACCGACCGTTACATGTGAAATACGTAGTGTAGTAATAAAAACGTCTCGCCATGGCGTCAAGGGGAGATTTTGAAACGGGAAAGGTGCTTGTGAAGTGGTTAGGACATCTCTTTACTTGGAAGGAAAAGGGCGGGCGAGGAAAGTGTATATCACAACTTTTTTCGGCCGCTACAGAATGATATTTGCGAGGCGAGGTGATTTTTGGGGGAAATATTGCATTGTCATCCGTTTTTGACCTATGTTTAAAATTTTAAGTCTCTAGCGAAATTCCACCCGGGCAGACAGTTAGACAGGAAACCAAACTGGTAAAAACTTGGTTATAAGATATTCAGAAGCTCACAATAATTATTATTATTGTTAATCGAAGAAACGCATTATGAACGAACGCCAACCGACATGAATCTCGGCATTGAACATTAATAAACCCAAAGTTGACATGAAAATGTAAAATTTGTAAGTGAAAAAGAAACATTAGCAGCCATTGGACTTCAGGAGGATCAGAATCATTTCACTCAAGTCTTCCGGAGTGTCACTGCCCTTAATTGCGACAAGGGATTCAAAAGAAGACTTCAGCCGCGATATAAATCCCACTGATGTTAATGAATTCCTTCAATAGACGCTAAATTTAAAAAGAGTCAAACTAATTAGGCTTAACCTCATACGTCCTCATCTCCAAACATCTCCTTCATGGCAGAGGAGCAACGTCAAGAACATCGGGCTTCAATTATTCGATATATCGCTACCACCAGAGGAGAGCAGCATTCATCGTGAATTCAACTTTCATTGTGAATTGGAACAATTTAGGGATGTGAGGCAAACTCGATGTAATAAGGAAGAAGTAAAAAGAAAGACCTGAATGTATTTGTAAAAAATTAATTGCACCAACAATCGTCTTCGTTTCATCAACCCGATTTAGATAGTGCTAAAAAGAACAGAAAGATGTATTGGCAATAATATCGATTACCAACAAGCTAATACCATACAATCAAGTCTTCAAACCTGTTTGGACCTAGGGAGGGCACCTGTGAGACTTCACTGCTCAAAGTAAACTGATTATGGACGAAATAAGGTTTGAATTCTTAATTTGAAGTGAACGCGTATAACACAAATATGTACGTAATACGAGAATGACAAGATTGAACGTCCGGAACATGAAACCTAATTGTCAGTGTATCTGGCCGACTAACGAAGAGAATTGCTAGCTCCCGAGAATTATCATGAAAGCAAGAAAAGTAGCTCAAGTGATTCCTTGTTGTATACAAAAACTAGAACAAAGAGAACAACTACGGTAAGGTGGGTGTTTTGTCCTTACTAAAGGATTGAAGGAGTTGGCTTGGGGTCTAAGGTGGAGGGTAAGGGGTGGGGAGCTGAAGTCAGCAGAGAAGTGAATCAATAGGTCCTGCCTTTCTCCCTCCCACCTGATCTCCTTTGCACAACCCACCTCGACACAACTCGAGCTTACACCTTGCCACTTTCCATCTTTATAGTGACGAGAATCGTTTTCTTAAACGTTATCGAGCTTCGGCTCATTCTCCAAGGCCACCAGCTAAATTGATTCAGACGCAACTAAGCTGAAATATGAATCTTATAGTTTTTATTAATCATCTTAGTTAATTATTATAATGGATGGTTAAGAGTCTAAAATTGCAACCATATGAGTTGAACTGCATAGTTGATTTCCCAGGTCGTGAAGAGAACAGGGTTCGGACAGATTCGTCCGGTTCAGGTCAAAACGCGGTAGGAGAAGTTGCCCTCGTTAATTTTTTTTCTTTTATATTATCTCGAGAAAAAACGGGTCTGAGCTATTAATTTATCGTAAGGCTTGTTACTACCTATGGCGGTTGTTTGGCTATGGAAATGAAACGTTGTAAGTGTAGGAGGACGATAAGGCGTCTCTAAGAGAACACGTGCACTTTCAATCAGCTGTCGAACATTAAACATTTTCTTGTAGGTTTTTACAGGGCCCGAAAAAAATATATATCAACTGCGGGCCACCCGTAGGGATAGGTTAGGGCGTATAATGTACAGGCAAGGGTAGATCTTTATCGTCTCATTATAGAATGGGCCATCGGCTGTAAAACGTGGTTTCTGAGTCGGAAAATGAAAATTTTTGTGGCCTAAAGAAAACGTGAAGACTTTAAAAACGTGTCTTTTGATGGTATATTTTTGTATTATGATCTAACAATTGATCTTTGATTGTTACAGGTGGTTCCACTACAACCAACGATGAGACCAGTAGAGCTTCAACCCCACATTCTGTGGGAGCAGGAACGAGCGGGGCTCACGGAAACGGGGAGACCCAGCGGGGCAGCCCGGTGTCCTCAGGGCCTGACGAAGTCGGTGGTTCAGTTCCAATGATGTCATACAGCTCGAGATCTGACTTCATGAACAAATTCCCCAGTCAGGAGGAGATGCAGGACGACGAGGTTCAGGAAGAGGATGACGATAAGGACGACAAGAAAGACAATGGAGGGAACAAGCGGAAAAAAAAGACGAGGACCGTGTTCAGCAGGAGTCAAGTTTTCCAGCTAGAGTCCACCTTTGACATGAAGCGCTACTTGTCGAGTTCTGAACGGGCTGGGCTTGCTGCGTCACTTCATCTCACCGAAACACAGGTGAGAACGATTAATAAACAGGCCTTATTGTCTTAAGATCAAGTGTGGCATCTAGTCAGAGTTTTTATCCCAACACACATGTGTCCTATCTTGTGACTTAAAATCTGTTCGTTGTGTTTCAGGTGAAAATCTGGTTCCAGAACCGGAGGAACAAATGGAAGCGGCAACTGGCGGCGGAGCTGGAAGCAGCCAATATGGCGCATGCTGCCCAGCGTCTGGTGCGAGTCCCAATCCTGTACCACGAGGGTACGACGAATTTACACCACCTAAATACCTCTGCGCCACCTTCCAGCGTCACAACGAGCCAATCGAGTAGCCCGTATCCCCTGTACTATCCTCATCCACAATCGTTACCTGCGAGTCCGGTTGTTTCGAGAGCACCGCTCCCAGGACTTGTTTGAGACGCGATGTCATCACCTCGATCGGAGATGTAGCACACGATCAGAACATTTCACTGTTAAAAGTACATTGTACTCATGTGCTCATTCATACTCAATGTTTTCATATCAAAATAGGGGCGTATAGGTAATACTGTGAACTTAATGAGAGCAGCACAGTGGCGGTTGGTTGAAAGCATCCAGTAGTTTGGATTGTAACAATTATGAGTAGTCACAACTGTGCTGTGACTACCGGCACAACCACCAATCCCCATCCAACAGTCAAACATCCGAGACATGAATCATCTGGAAGAAAATGTCGCTGGATATATTGGCTAAGGATACAGTGGATAGTTCCAGTGAGGCATATGACTCATGTCACGACCCTCCCACGTATCCTTCACCCGGCCTGTCACACGTCAAGAGTGGCTAAGATCATCAATAACGCTCACTTTACTTCTGGTCACGACTTTCCCTTGCGAACAAATAGCATAAGCCATTACAAATAGAAAAATAATGACTTGGTTGCAATATAGAGTTTTCATACATGAATTAACGTACCCATTTGTTGTCTGTATTGGCTATAGAAAAGGTATGTTATCACGTCTCATTAGCGTTACATCGGTAAACCAAGCAAACTAGCTAATCCAGTACAAAACCTAAAACGCTGCACAAATTGTATTATTTCCTACCTTCGTAATTAAGTACCACTTTCTGATTTATGACCCAATTTCGTAAACATTCAAGATCTCAATCCCAGCGAATTACGAGGTAACCATTTGAAAACTCTAATAACTGCACTTTTTTTTAAATACCTGTTGTGAGCTTAGAGCTACCTAAGTTTCTGAAAAATGAGCTCACCACCAATCGAAGATAATTGCTGCCCTACGCTACACGAGTAGATAGCGTGTACTTCCTTCTAGTCATGAACCCAATTGTACATACTATGGCACAAATTTATTATTTATTGAAAACGATTAGTTCTTAGCTAGTAAGCCACGTTACAACCTTGAAGAGGATTGGGTACAGGAAATCGTTAGGCATATTCGATCTATGATGGCGGAGAATTAAGCCGAACCAACAAAGGTTATTACGTATGTTTAAATACATATGTACAAGAATATTCTTTGCAATCACCTGTTTTATTTGATTTGAAAGAATTATATTGCACAAAGATCGATAATCATGATACAACGTTACTTATTTTGTTTTACCTGCGATGAAGTTGAACAATGTTCATTTTCAAGGTACTAAGTTATAGAAGAGACGTAGATTTTTCATGGACAGCCGACGATTCATTTTCATCAATCTGTTGGCTACTGAAGAGAGAAAAAATAATGTGTTTCTATTCACCTTAAAATTGTTAGAGTTGTTTGTCATTCGCATTTTTAAAAATGAATGTATACAAGCTAGCGAACGTAAAATATAGGCCGATTTCATGTACACACTTTGTATATATAGCAACTTAATTTATTTCTGACAACTTTATAGTGGCTATTCTTGGTATAGAAGATATTAAGTGGTATGATGTACAGCACCGATGAAGAATTACTTCACATATTCCCTTCGTTCAGAAAGTACTGCTTGTAAATACTCGATGTTTTCATTTATGTGGTACAATGAAACGACTGTAAAATAATAGTTCTTAAGGGAAACATATCAGCATTAATTCTTAACGCAAAGAACTAAAAATTCAGAGATTTACAATAATGGGAACACGGCTTGTACATGTAAAATATGGAAGTTACCAAAAAGTAGTCAGATTTTCCTTATTGTATAATATTTGTCTTATATGTGATACATGTACTTAGGGTGTAAACAAATAATATAAAACCTTGAAAGTGCAGATGTAATTCTTTGTAACTCCCACACCTCAAGAGCAATTACGAAACTTCTTTGTGGACATTTCGAATATGCCCACACAAAATTTGAACTACATAAATATAAGTACTGAGAATTTAAAAATTCATAAAATATTAAAAATTCATAAAAGACACATTAAATGTTAGTTATTGTAAATTTTACGTACCTAATATAATTTTGCGTTCATTTTGAATATTCGCTGATGAAGAAGAACAAAATTATACCCAGCAGATGTTCTAAAAATCTGTCATTTGTCATTCGAAATTAGATTCAAAATGAGTTGTCTTTTTTGAGCATTTAAACAATCCTCCTCTCTAATAAGGGGGATGTTTCTGGAACAAACGACGAACCGGTATGAGGACAGCTCCTAAATTTGGTTGAATGTTAATGCTGAACATAAAGAAGGTCAATCAAACCAAGAAACTGATGAGTAGTGAGATAAAACAATTATCGTACGTAGTCTTTGTGAACGTCATTCCTCATACCTAATTTCAACTGGATACTAATGAATATTCCAATTTATATTCGGTGTGATCAAATAAATAAGATTCCTCACAATTTTACTCAAGGATCTTCAAACGGAATCAGCTGTCAAACCACATTCGTGTTGGCGTCGAGCAAACTGGAAACACCTGTACTAATAGAAAAAGCCATCACACCATTCAATTCTATATAATAGATATGGATATTAGATTTACATAGCTCTTCTTTACTATAAAACGTGATAGTTCGAAAATCAATTGATCACTTCCAGCACCTGATCCCGAAATGTACGCATTGTAAGTTGTTACATTTTTCCTACTTCCATGACAGTTGTTATAAGTAAATAAACGCGGATATACTTACGGAAATCAATGAAGACTACCAAATTATCTAAGTGAACTAATACCAAAGTATGTATTTGTAGAGTTCTCCTTTTAGCAGCTGCTTCATTAGGATCGACCAAGGGGTTAGAATGGGTGAACGGAACCTGCCCTGATTGGCGAAATCTGCCAAGATACATTCCTGAAGGCGGCGTAAGTTTCTGAACTACTACCTAATCATAGCCACCACAATTATTGGACCTAGGTGATTTAATTATTATTTTTTCACTATAAGGGCAATTAATTTCTTTGTCAAGTTATTTCGGGTAATTTCTTTCTAATTGTACTTATTACTTAGCATTTCACTTCCTTCCGAAGGGATGAATCGTTTCGGGCAGCCTACAGGCACATTAAAACGCCTCTGTGAAAACCTGGTTGAAATACGAAAAAAAAACCATTTCAGTAGAGAAAATTTATCATTTTTATGATTTGATAATTTCATGTGAAAATTCATTTTTGCTCCGATTCGTCCCTCGTGTCTGTCAGCTTCTCGTAGGTTAATAGTCAACGATAAAAGTAGGCCGCTGATCGCCCCTATGACCCATTTGCCTCCCTATAAGTTATGTGCCCTGCATTGTCTGGCTAGAAAACAATTCCATCATCCAAAGCCTCCGGCAGACGAAAAGCAATCATCCTAGCTTGATGTCCCGCATGCATAAAGTGATACTTAGCCTTTAGTAAGGGGTTCACACCCGAATACTGGGAAAAAACTTAACAGACGAAACACACCTTAAAATGAGCTGATTGTAGAGTAGCTGATCAGAAGCTGTAGATGAGCTGATCAGTGATTACAAAACAAATAAATAGCAACCTGGGATGCAAATGAGAGCAAATTTTCGAAGAAAAACTGGTTTTATGTAAAAATGTTCTATTTTACCGGTTTTATAACAAATGTTGTCCCTTTTTTTGCCGAGTAACACCTCAGTTTATACGAGATTTTATACCTCGTAGATTTTATAACGCTGATCACGATGGCGAAGACAGAATTGCGATACCTATTACAGCAGATGAGCCGTGAAGAACATCTCAAGTAACAACCACATTTCATCATCTTCAAAGTGTTCCAGTTTGAGAGCGGAATGAGATATCGCAAGTCTGACTTCACCATCGTGTTCAGCGTTAAAAATCTTTTGAATGAGTCAGACTGTTTCCTTTTTGGAATTCATGGGTAATTTTTCTCCCCTTAATACTCCCCTAAAACCCCCTTAGAGTGGCCCGATTCTGCCCATCTACGAACTTAGCCTTTCGATTGCCAAGACAGATTTCTGTGCAAATTTGAACTTTTTATCTCAATTCTATCGAGAGTTGCCGTCTGGAATGACACATACATAAATATAAAAAGCAATATATGAATGTATACATATCATTTTTGGTGTCTTTTGTCGGAAATTCGAGTTTTAAAAATTTTAGCCCGAGAACAATAGCTTCTTTTTCTTCGAAAATTCGCTAAAAGCCCCGAATAGTATCTGGGTCAATAGCATCCTAATTCGCTAAGCTTTCGTTCAGTAAAAAATGAACTGAACGAGCGAACAGAGGCATAAAGCTAACGAAAACTTACGAATAGATCGAGTCAAAGCTAACAATCAATGTTGAACGCTTTCACTCCTTCTCAGATCCCGTTGGAAGAATCTTTAACCCGAACAAATTCGAAGTGTGTGAATTGCATACGGGAAATTTTATATTCAATTCTTATACATACTTAATATATATATTATCGAGGCAATTAAATTGGAATCCTATAAACGTCTCAACAAAGATTATATTTTCGAAATCGAATGATTGAAACTAAGAATATTCGTGTGTATGGTTTATTTTACAATTAGCACCAAATTCAGTAGGTATCAAGTCAGTATCAGAAGCTCCACGATCTTTAGTTCGAAATTATAATACAGGTAGCCAACTAAGAAGGAATGAAACATGAAGTCAGATTTCCCATTACAGAGTAGAAATATTATTTTACAGAGAAGAAAAATATTTAATATTATTATCCACGACTATACAATTCATTATCCACGACTATACAATTATACAATATTATAATACAATACTATACAATATTATTATCCACGACTATACAATTCAGATTATGATTTCTACTACATACCGTTTTTAATGGAATGGAAACATGAAGTCAAATTTCCCATTGGAATTAGTTGTTCTACTCAAAGCAAGTTTGATTTGTGATTTAACAGAGAAGTAATAGGTATCATTATCCACTAATACAAATCAAATGTATCATTATCCACTATTACAATTCAGCTTATAATTTTTACTACCTAACAAATATGTTAACCTATGTTAAAATATCAATTTTTCTACCGAACAATAGCACATTTCGTAGTAATAGCTCGATTGCAAAATTGATAAACAATAAAAGACCTATATAAGGTATAATGATATAATAATATGATATAATACGGATATATTATAACAGCTGAACAATTGATATATTCTCTTCCCTAAGCTATTTGACAGATACTTGTACCAGCAAAGGTCTTTGAACAATTACTTGTTCAAAGAAGAAGGAAAATGCGGAAAGTTATACAACAGCGCGGAACATGGTATCCTCTTGTCGACTTATCAACAAAAAAGGTATCGTATTATCTCAATCAGTCATTATTTTCACTATTCAAATACAGAAAGAAATTTAAGTCCTCGTACTATACCGGTCTAACTACTCTTGCTATTATAGTATAATACTGGTCCACTGTATGAATTGTTTGATGTAATTTGGTCTCTACAGGATAGATAATACACCTGAATCTGGAATCGTCTACGCAGAAATTGAAGGCGACAAAGATTTTCCTACCACACATATTTTCAATATGAAATTCTTACGAAATGATGGTGAGTGTTATAACATTGAACATGATAGTTGTATACAGTGGAAGTGTTTGGGGATAGTGAGATCCAAACCTCTTCTATTTACCGTGCTGACTGTACAAAAGCTAATTTCTGGAAAGATATGACCTTTTACAAATCTGTAATAGCCAAAACTCTCTTATTATTTTGGAAACCGAGCGTATATTACACATTTGTATTTTTCATTCCAGACCCGACACCAATCAATTTTTCAACTATGTTGGTGGCCACTGACCAGCATAGCTACGCGGTTCTCTACTCGTGCAGATCCATGCTGGACAGGTCTCTGGATCTCAATACGAACCCTAGGAAGATGGGTGAGTCGTAAGATTAATTCCTCACCATACTGTTCCCGAAATATATGGTGAATATTATTATTGTTATTATTATTGTCACAGAGACTGTTTTGGTGTTCACCGTTCACCAAGGGGATTCATCTTTTGACGACCAAATCAAGGAAGAGGTAAGATGAATCCAGTGTTCATTGATTTACTTGTCGTTGTGATCCTGTTAGATCTGTTTAACTTCCACATCGGAGCTGAGTGGGTAGTTCAATTTTTGTCTAACCACGAGATTATCTGGCTACGTAGTGGAGAGGGGTGCGTTTTCATAACTTGGAACACTCTTTAATATGGAAATATTTTTCAGTTGGCGGACATTGGCTTGGACTACGACAGTTTCAAGACCACCGATCAAACTAACTGCTGAATGACGCATCTTCATCCGGCATCGCCAACCCAGCAAATGTACATATTAAGGCACATACAATAAACATGTTACAAAGCTTTGAATGTAATCATCCACACGAGCACGATCCTTTTTCAAATAGAAAATGGAGTTGACAACACGTAAATATAATGTAAAAATAAACGTAATTCCTATTCACCCAACCTCAATCATCCACACGAGCACGATCCTTTTTCAAATAGAAAATGGAGTTGACAACACGTAAATATAATGTAAAAATAAACGTAATTCCTATTCACCCAACCTGCAAGGTTTTCTGAAAGATAATGCGTTACGATCCGTTACCCCTTTCAACTGTACAAATAACTCTGATATTATTCAACCTGAAGCCGGAGCACAAATTCATGCTCAGACGAGTTTCCACGACGAATGATTTTATTTCCACCAAAATAAATACCAATGCACTGTAGATCAGATTCGGCAGAGACACTATCATCAATGGAGTCCAGGACACCAAAATTGGAACAAAATGAATTCAGTAGTATATCGTCGGTGAAACAGCAACATGCTATAACTCATTTTTCCCAACTTTTCAGGAGAGACAAAAAACTGTTTACAAAACTTTCGTCATCTTCCATGCTGAGTCGTTGCCTCGCCACAACTGCACTGTAAAACAACTGACTTATAGCATGTTGGTTTCAAAGTGAATTATAGCTTGTTGGCAACACTATCAATAACTTCCCAGTCGTTGGCAACACTATCAATAACTTCCCAGTCGTTGGCAACACTATCAATAACTTCCCAGTCGTTGTTTCGAGAAACTGACTTAATGAATGATATCTAACTCATTTTGGCGAAAAATTGACTTATAGCATGTTGCAGTTTCACCGACAATATATACCAAAATGGCAACATCCAGGAGGTGCTAGAATGTGTAAAATGTATTCACGTGGATTTCATTACGCGTGGTAATCTGCTACAGGCCGAAGATGGCCGAGGAGCAACGAACCAAGTTGAATGAGTTGTAGATATTTTGGTTTACCGCATTCAAAAATGAATCTTTCTGATTAATTAAAAGACTGTTTTTGAGTGCAATATCATTGTATCCCTCATGACAAATACGAAATATTTGAAGTGATGTGGTGAAATATTGTCTTTGTTGAAATTTCTATCGAGAAACCGATAGGATGTAAATAACGTTGAAAAGTACTGAAGCACTGAAAAGTACTGAAGCACTGCTGAAGCACTGAAAAGTACTGAAGCACTGCTGAAGCACTGAAAAGTACTGAAGCACTGATGAAGCATTGAAGCAGTGAACCCAGCCAACTCTTCTATGAGGTTACTTTCTGATGAGGTATAAGCTAACTTTAAGCCGAATTTTATGTAGTGAGCCACCATTAAATTAAACAATTTCAGATTCAAAATGGTAACGTGTTCACTGAACCATTGACTTCCTCTGGAGTCAGAAGGCATCATTTTCGATTCTTCCTCTTTTGTTCGCTCTCCGGAACACGACGCCATGCACCAAATATCCTTTTTCCTGGCCCCTCATAATTGATAATATACGACCCCGGCTTCCACCTCCTACCTCCTGTCATAACCCCAGATCACTATCTCTTTAATTATGGTGGCTCACAACGTCTGGCCCCTTAGTGATAGGAAAGATTAAACGAGTAGTTATGCCCGAAAACCTAAATGTAGCGTTACTCTGGAGGCGTAGCCAGACTTTAAGCGTAGACGGTAAATTTTGGTTGAAAAAATGTACAATCTCTGATAGTGTGCGAAATGGAATATGGTAGATATCATGCCAAAAGAGGGGTATTCCCTGATGTACGTAAGGTTTGAAATGCCAATTATCGAGGTTATATGTGTTATAGTCAGGGTTTCAATGGAAGGAGGTGATCAAGAGACGAGGCTGAGGATTGATCGTTATAAGGTAAAGCAATAGCCCTGATATTGCAACTGAGTGGAAATAATGGTGAGGAGGGCCTGAAGTGTCTTAACGATGGAAATGTTTAATAACTGAGCTTTCCAGCGAAGGAGGATTAGAGAGAGGTCGTAGGTCGCTGAAATGGCATCGCATAAGATAGAGGACAAGACTTTGGCGAGGGACCGCGAACAATTAAAAAATGCTCCCACCCGTCACCCTCACAACCCGTTTTAAGTCGTATAAAAAAGGAGCAGAAACCAGCCACAATAGAGAAAGAAGTTCCCGTGACCTTTCTAATCTCCCAAATGACTTCATCTCGCGAAGAGCACCACTCCCTTAGCCCTTTTCGGAAGCTTCACCTCAACGATTCCGCTCGCGGCTGTTGTTGATAGCGACCTGAGCGTAGCCTTTGATCCTGTGGCCCTAACCATCGCACCCACGCCCTACCCTGCCCGTGACAATATCTCACCCATTAACTCTCTGCCCTTGATTATTGCTGACAATGAGTCTGGCCACAAAGGCGCTCCTTTTTCCCTAGCATCCCCCTTGTACGTGCCGACTTTTTTTGTCAAGCTTTCTCTGTTACACCTCGCTCAGTGATTAATTTTGAGCAGACTACTCTGTTTTTTCCTCAGCTCTCTTCATCTACCGTTTGGAAAATGGCGCTACCGGTTACTGCCCCCCCGAACGCCCTAATGTCATTTGATGTTACGGAGAATTCGACGTATCTTGTTTTAGTGATGATGAAACTTTTTTGTCGATTACCCGAATACAACATTTTTTGGTTGCTTTCAAATCTTCCCGCCTCTTTCATATAAATACGTAAAAACACTGTCCAATCACCGGGAAGTACCAGCGTACACTTCTGCCACGCAAAAAAAATCGCTACGACATTTTTTCCCTGCCATCTCATTAGCATACCATTAATTAACAGTATTTTTCTAACTCACATTCACTAATACAACAATAAAAAAATTACTCAAATCCATAGAGGGAAAATCCGGTGAAAGCACAGAAATTATAGAAAATGAAGGAGGGCGAGAAATGATGAGCATAAGGAGATGGACTGCACTCCAACAGGATGATCTGTGGGTTGCGGTTGGTGATACAACGGAGCACTTGAGCCGAGATACTCAATCTAGGAACGCTATAGTGTATGTTTACGAGATATCACCAAACGCGTTTTCCAAGTATCCACATCGCGATTTCTATTTTACCGTTCAACTTGAAATTCGGTGTGGATCTTCTTGGTGTGAATAACAGAAAGCCCTGAAAGTTTCAAGTCGCTAGGCCTGAAGGGAGCCGAAGTATATAACTTCAAAAACCCTGTTTTTCGCCCTTACCTTCTTCTTCTTCTTATCCTTCTTCTTCAGACAGGCAAGGCTGCAGCCTCTCCACCTTCAACGATTGACTCCAAATTTTGCACAGAGCTTCGGTTCAGCTTGGGACAAAGCCTTTAAAAAATTTAACCCTCTATCTCCATCCAAAAAATCTTTAGAAACAAACAAACAAAAATTATTGGCCTGGGTAATAGGACCAATGCACATGAAATTTCGTACAGACTATCTCTATAACATGACCCAGTGCGATTCGGAAGATTTAACCCAATTATCTCAACCCTAGAAAATTTTAGGAACGAAAAACTGAAATGTAGGCTAATTTTGGACACTTTGCCGGGTCTACAGACGATCAAGTTGAATGTGCTATGTATCTTCTTGGTGTGGGTAATAGAAAACAGCCCTAAAAGTTTCAAGTCGCTAGGCCTAAAAGGAGCCGAGTTATGTCACTTCAAAAACCCTTTACCATGTTTAGCTTCTAAATTCAGAAAGATTTTTACACGGAGTGTGTTTTTGGGAGGATACATATATTCAAACGTATTACATTTGTACATGAAGGCGGACGGATCAGTATTACGAAAGATATAATACGTTTGCACTTCTGAAGATGCTGGATATCATATTTTTATACATCCAAATTTCAGTACGAGTCAATTAGTCTCTGAGATAGAATGGTTACCAAAATGGATAGTAGGTAATAAATCAGGTGTGATAAACGCACTTAAATTTGTTCCTTGAATTTGAAACGAAAAATGTGCTAGGAAATTTTAATGCGGAAGACAATACTTTTTCCGAAGCCAAAAAATGGGCTTTGTTTGGTCAGCACGAAGCGGTGGAATGTACCAATTTCGTTCTACCTTTACCTTCAGTGTGTATGTGAGGCGTGATATTCCGTCAATTTAGATCGCCTGGCTTGAACGGCCGATTCGTAATAAACCTACCCGTCGAGGTCCAATCCGCTTTGAAAGGCCTCGTCCTCCCCATCAACTATTTTGAAAACACTCAACAATGGGAAGGCAAGCGGAATGAATTCGAGAGATTTCCCCCCTTTCGAGACCTCCCGTCACAATCCAACGCTTCATCTCGGGTTCCTAAGCCCGAAATTAGTCGACACATGAGCGTTTTGAGGGTACTGAAAGGGATTGCTGTTTTGTGAGATGGCGCAGATTGACGGAGTAAAAAGTTGTAAGTTCGGAGGGCGGCCGAGAGAGATTGGGGACGGGTGATTGCTTCGTCTTCCTTCCATCATTCTCTGGATTGCCGGCGATTCGGGAACTCATGGTTGAAATATTACAGCCGAACCTCTGCGCTCATGTGGATCACTCGGGCAGTTGGAAACTTTTCATTGAGAGCACAAGTAATCAAAAAGCAATCGTAAGTTGGATAAAACCCATTGTAGAGAGAATCGGTCGATCCAAAAGTACCCAACAGTTCATTTAGGTTTCATTCTTCCTTACGGCAGAGATGCACTCAAAGTGTATCCAACCCTAAATGATTGTATCAACCCATGAGTGTTCTATTTAAAACAACAATTCAACTTGCGTTGTACCAGATAACTGCTATTATATCATTTCACGAGAAGTAGCAAACTTCTCATATAGATATGTACCAAAGGAACAAAATGTGTCAAACAGAATAGTCGAAACGTTGCAATAAAGTACAATAAAAAATCATTGAAACGCCATTATCTCCCTCCCCTGCATGTCCACAGGTTAGCACTAAGAACTGTACACTTCATTCGAACCTAGCATTTGAATTTCGGAGGGAAACTACCTAAACCATGTTTCCAAAAACCATTCTTTCCATTCATGCTATCTGTGTAAGAGTATGAATTGTCACTTTCATCGTTAAGGATTAACAGAATCATAAAGTACGAAAACGTGTATCTTCACATCCAAACATCACTCCTTTGGAATTTATTCACTTTAAAATGAATATAAGAAAATCAATCTTTCAAAGCTTATACACTGTTGACATCCTTGCCTTTTACCCTCCAAAACCGTCTGTAACCACTATAACTTGTGTAACATTAGAAGGTAGTAAAGTGTCTTTGGTAAGGCATTGTTCAGAATAAATAAAATCAGTGTTACTGTACATAAGAGTACATTCGACTGACAAAAACAGGCGTTGCTTGGTAGTTAGAGCAGATATTCGTAGATATAGCCTGGTTTTCTGAAAGATTTTCACTCCCCTGGATATACAATCCCTTGATTAACTAAAAACCAGGGGTGCGAGGTTCAATGGACTACGTCATGAAGCAATACGATTTTGCATTCATTTTATTGGAACATTACCGTTTGTGCATTACAAAAAATTGTATTATCATACAACAATACAATTTTATAGTGAACCAAGGTGTGGTATTTCGGAGTTCTCCTAAGAGCGTGGAATAACAAGTTTTCTAAAGTTGACGAAAGGAAACGCGATATCCTAACTATTGTGCCTCTCTGTAAAAAAAGGGAATGGGAAGGTGTGAAAAGACGAGCGACGCTTTCTTGACAGTCTTCCCTTCGAAGTTTTTACGGTAGTTTTTTTCCTTCTAGGAACAATAAGCGTTTGCTCTGACATCCGAAGACCAACCCCTGTTAGTGAATAAACGAGTAGGTGTGATTCGATTTAAAATGATACTACACTTCGCACCCAACACCCTCTAGCCAGTAGTGGAATGATTGAGATGTTTTGATGTGACAGGGGATTCTTTAACATCCGGCAAAGAACACGAGTATCCTGCGTGAATCTGTCAACTTATTTTTTGTCACTGTTGCTTCTAGTTTGTCCATTCATTCGATAGTGACCAGTCCTAGAATGGTGCGTTCTTGTTACATTCATCGTCCTTGTATGCTGTAGAATTTTCATATGAAGAAGAGAGAACGTTCACAGTGACTGAGAAAAATTCTACTAATAAAAAACATACAAGTTTCCTACCTACTGCACTAAGTGCAAAAAAACATCACGTCTGTCTCCTACAAAGATACCGTTTATATTAAATATAATTTTGGAAATGTATCAACACTTCATGCAGATACATCTTAATTATGTCCCACAGGTCTTAAAATTTAATTAGCCTACTATTTAATTTAATTAGCCTACTGATGACTACATAAGCGGTTTCTCACGAAACGCGTTATGTAATTGTTTGTGATTGTTATGATTATGTACCTACACTCTCGGGTGACTCCTGATTTCTGATGATTTTCGACTATATCCAATTCGACTGTACCCAACTATATTCCAAAATCGTCCACCACTCTTTCGAAAGCTCTTGATTTATCTGACACATCACTACATCTATAGCCAATTTCACCCTCTACACATCTGTGAGACCGTTGCATGTATAGCATAAAGGAAAATTTGGCTGACACCAAGCCGTGGGATGTATGATACGGATTATCCGTGTCAATTATCTAAGTAATCCACAATTATGTTGTCATCTAATATAATATATTGGATGACAACATAATTATAGATATAGATATATTATATTAATATAATATATTAATAACTCTATAATAATAGATATATTATGGGCGTTGGGCAATACTATGTCAAACTAGGTCAAAAAACGCCACTCGGAGAAAACTGCGTTTAAAGTTTTGATCAAAAATGTAACCATACCGTGTGTAGCTCTTAAAATGTTTAGAGACAAAGTGACAACTGCAGATCAATATCTGTTCCACAAGATATTTTTCACTTAATTTTCCGACCCTTTTTCTCCCGGTAAAACATGACATAGTATCTGGTTGCTCTGCGCGATTTAGGAAAAACTGACTTAGTACAAAACTGAAATATTAAAAAAACTACCTACAGGTTTGTTTAAAATCTCGTCAAAAGTTTTTGTTTAAAATCTCGTCAAAACTACCTACAGTTTAGTTTAAAATCTCGTCAAAAGACACTGAACATAAGAACGAATTGATTCATTTTTTCAATTGCGAAAATTCAGGAACAGAAAAGTTTAAATGTAGAACTCGATAGAACGTATTTTAATAAATGAAATATCAAGAAAGGAAAATTTTAAACAACGTAAGAACACATAGAAGGCTCACGTATTTTCGTCATCTTCTCCTTCCGTGATGTAATTTTCAGCGATTTCCTCGTCTTCCCAGAAGTTTCGATAGAAATCATGACAACTGTCATCTATGAACTGCTCCAATATCCTTGTTATTATCCTTGTTTATTTATTATCCTTGTTTTTCATCGGTGACAAAGGAATAGGAAGTGTGTTGAGAGGTTTCAACTGCCCTGAAGATGTCACTCGTTTTGACCTCAGAAGATCTTCTGAATCGATTCAACTCCTTGAATTCTTCGATATCCTTGAACCATCATTTGAAATTCAGTGATCTAGGACAGTTTTTCCTGTCTGAATCCACTTGATCGCCGCGAGAATCTCCTTTGAAATCTGGTTTGAAATTGGAAAATTTATTCTGGGGCATTTCGATCACGTTTTGGGGATCGCTCCGAGATACTGACCGTATCAAATTGGCCCAGTCTCGTGGGACTTTTTCATGTCCGTATTCTTTTTTTTTCTCTTTCAATTGCCGCATGAATGGTGTCGGCTTCCATATGGGTATGTCCGGGTTCCAGAAACTTGTGGTTTATTGCTTCAACAGCATTGCTATTGTTATTCAAAAAAATGAAGGAACTTAACTGCAACTATTATGTTCCGATTCTGTCCTAAGCAAGAATCACAAAAACTTGTTGTAAATCATTTCTTATTGCACTAATCCGGCGATCAATACCACGTGTGCAACAAAATCCTATCTCTCTTATATAATAATAAAATCCTATTTATATAATATAGTAGACATGACTGACATAGTATTGGCTATTCACGTTTTCTCGTTATCTAGTAACAATGAAAGATACCTAGGTTCTTTGGGTACTGAAGGATGACACTTTGACCGTTCATTTGACCGTTCATGAAAGATCAAAATGTCATCCTTCATTGCCCAAACAACCAATCTTCCATTTGTACTAGATAACGAGAAAACGTGAATAGCCAATACTATGTCAGTCGCTAGGTACGAAAAATATTGCTGCAACAAGATACTATTATAATAATATTATAATATAATATTATTATATTATATACGTTTCAAACAAGGGCATGCGTGAGATTTTGGCCTTATTAGGGTTTCAATTATCTTTATTTGGGGCGCAACCAACTAAAATAGGTGAGAAATCCATTTTTTTTTAGCACATTTTCATTTTATTTATTATTATGTCAGACCTATTTTGGGACGTGAGAATTCCGTTGGGAAGAATAAACTATTTATCATAAATACAAGTTGAAGATATTTGTATTGCTCGATTAATCTATATTAATGTCCATCTAATCTGCGTATAACCTAATGTATTCTCACTAGGAACGTTGAATGAATTAGTTTCGGTCAATACCGCCTACTTCCACGAATACGTCAAAACACCGTAAATAACTCATCAAATCTTTCTCCACGAAACGGATTTTCCCCGCGCTCCAGAACCGAAAAATAATGAAACTGATAAAATTTATCAGAACATCTCGAACTATGACCCGGAATTCTACATTTAATATAGAATTCCGGGTCATAGTTTGAGATGTTATTCAGTCGTTTCGTGCGAGTGGTCAGTTCGTTGTTAACCGTCGAGCTAGCTATGAAGATCTTGTTGATGCTGTCGACTGTAGTAGGAGTGACGCTATCCGCCACATTTCTTGCCCCTGCAACTGGTAAGAATTGATATTTAAGGTCCCTTCAGTTCCCCCACTATATAATATTATAAAAATTTCCGGTTGAATATACCCAATATTTGGTATTTAGGTTAATAATAATATATTACGCCTCATGTCAAATAACTGGGATGAGTGAACCAGCCAGTCTGGTTCTTCTAAATGTCGTTCAAATTCGAATTCCCGCTCGTCGTAACAGTTCCATTAGAAAACTACTGATTTCCGTTCACATTACAGGAAAGTATTGCCACTACGAAAAACAATTGATCAACATTGGGGAAACGTACTATCCTCCAAGAGAATGCATGGAAATTATGTGTGAAGGCTCCAACGGTGCAGCAATAATGGCACACTATCTTACGTAAGTGGATTGATTACAACCAGCAGTTGATTTGAGAGAGGCCAGAGTTCTTAGGATTCTTAGGTGTCTTTTAAAAATTGATTCTAATGATATCATGTGAAGAGTTCTGTTCATTATTTAAATTCAATTTCAGTAAAAGTTATCATTATCAAAGGCTATTAATTTAGTAAAACGTATTATATTCATTAGCTAAATATGATGGAAATTACGACACATGATGATATTTGTTTTCTTTATATTCAATGGACTCGATTGGTTAATTCTAGTTGCCCTCCGGCTCCCAGAACCGATTCACCGGATTTCATGATTGTTGAACGACGGGAACTTCGGTATCCCGAATGCTGCCCTACACTCAAACGAAAAACCGATAACAGTCAAGAACAGATCATCAATAACGATATAGACTAAAAGTAGAATATGTCAGTCATACCTTGTATTCATCAAATTGAATGTTTTTCACAATTTGGTTTATGTTGGATGTTTCCCGTCAAACCGACTTAAATATACTACATTCTCTATGTAAATAACATCGAAAATATATATATTCTGTAATATATAATATATTACGTTCTCTATGACCATAATTTCTGGTAATAATGACACCAAATGACCTGGTGTTGGTTTGATGGCCTTTATTTAAATAAACAGGAAAGGATTAGGACCATATGGTCCTCTCTTAAATCCCCCCTGTACAAATTAGTTAACAAATCCCCACACAATTATACAGGAAAACAAGATGAATACTAATATAATACAAAATAATGAATAGGTACTTCTAATAAATCATAAATAATACTTCTCAAAATGATACAAAAGGTACAATATCCAGATGCACGAGTAAATAATACAATATATAGCCACACTTCATTTTCTTCAGGCTTTGTACGTTCCCATGAGCATTTTATGGTATGTGTTTCGGTATGTGTAACTATTTATTGAGTTTGACATATTGAACAGGCTAACATTTTCATTGTATAACATGACGGATTGTAGGAAAAAAGATTTGCCAAAAAGCTTACTACTGTGAATTGGTATTTGTAGCGTAGATGATGCAAACTGAATTAATGTCGCTTAAGAATATATAATTATGATACAGGGATGCAGGCATGTGGAATTTTAATAGCTTGAAAAAGCATAACTGCAATTGCTAACTTCTTCCGTTCTGGAATTTTCAACCAGCCAAGTTTATAGAAATATGGAATTACACGAATGTCAAGCCGTAGACGAAAGACGTGTTGGTGTACGAGTATCATTGGGGAAACTTTGTGATATTATTGAACATCCAAACAAATTTAATACGGACCGATTCATCACGGGAAGAACTTGAAAAATTGACAATGAGCACAAAAAGTGAAATGAAAACAATTTTGGTTACCTTGATATTAGGCGACAACTCATTATGACAGCGGATAATGACCTTCGTTAGTCCCAGAAAAGACAGCATGTGTGCAGAAATGAACAGTTGACTGATTTTAGCGAATTTTCGAAGAAAAGGAAGCTAAATAGAATAGAACAATAATTGTTCTCGGTCCAAAATTTTTAAAACTTGAATTTCCCACAATTTTTCACGCCGAATCCGTTTCATACCACCCTGAATTCATTGCCTAAATACACCCAAAATCTTGTATCATACCTATATATATATAAATATAGGTTGTATTCAAATGACCAAGCTAGTCTTGTTTTCAGTGTTTATTTCCTCACGACGTTTCGGCAATGGAACAAAGCCCTATTCATGTGAGATTATCGACCTACAATAAGATAGGAACACAATTATTACTTACATGCTATGTCAGGAATATTACTTATATGATATGTTAGGAATGTTACTTACATGTAGACGTGAAACGTTTTACTTGAAATTAAACTACACGAACGGTTGTAAAAATAAACAAGATGGAGGTGGATCAGTTTGTGGATTATATAAAGTTGAAACTAACTAACTGCTGTATGGAAGTGATTCTATGAGGAAGGGGTACATTAGTTTGTGTGGGGTGGAGGGTTTGAATACAACCTACTTCCCAACACTAGTTAATCCCATCAACACTATATAAATATATATATAATCGTAGGGCCAATAACCTATTGTGCAATAATTGAACTGGAAGGACGATAAAATATTATACAATCGTCTAGACTGCCAAAATCCTATCTCAATTCAATGTTTTCGCTTCAACAACAGAGCAGGCCAGTAAGTCTATTCCAAAGACGGAAAGATCGATAGTCGAAAGCTACTTGGCACGAAGCACACTACCAATATCCGAGAGGTGTAGGGTAACAGATCACCCGCTACTAGCCTCAGTGACTATGTAAGGCTGCACAAATAGCCTAGGTCGATTGTTTGCATTTTATTCTTTCAGGAATCCCCACAATTCAATTAACCCCCTACGGAGAAGACCCACACGATTTGTCGCTGTCAGCTGCCCCCTACTTAGACAAAGTGAGATTTCAAACCATTCTACTTATCTTCTTACGTAATGCCTATTGGTTCTACCTTTTCACCTCTCGTTTCGCAGGACACGTCAAGGGAATCAACCACACAATCAATATTTTAACTGCTCGCTGTTGTCAAGTATCGTGAGTGCTATCAGTGTCAAGATTGGGTAATGATAGTAAAAATCGATTTCTTGCCTAATTCAATAACTTCGAGAATTGCATTACCTAATCATGAAAGTCAAAATTTGGAAGGGCATTTTAGTTTGTACCCGGTTCATACCTCTAAAAACCACAACCATTTAATGAACCGGGTACAAACTAAAATGCTCTTCCAAAGAAGCCACATACATTAAATATACAGCATGGTGGAAGTATTATTATGTACCTATTATCATGTACAATACGAAGAGGGGAAGGCTATCTGATACTACAAATGAACGCATGTCTTGAGAATCATCATCGTCATTTTGGGCTTGGCCCTGACAAGTCAAACTCAATGTTTACTAAACTGTTTTACCTTAGAAAGAATAATAATATTAATATAGAATAATAATAATATAATAATAATGAGCCTTTTGAAAACTTTTGGTACGGATTCTCTCCTATTTCCTTGAACAAAAATAAGAGAAATAATTCCTAAGGATTGATGGAATAAATTATTTTTGAGAGGATTGACAGTGTACTTTATTAAAGAAGGACAATATTTCAGCAGCATTGAGAGCGAACTAGTTAGCTTGAAGAGCGGAACAACACTAGTAGGAAAAGAACGATATTGCGGTAACAGCAAGTCAAGTGGTGCCAACATTACAAATCATAAAAATAATTACAACAAGGATGAAACAAATACTCGTATTTCTTTCAAATATATCCCCAATGAACTCGTTGAACTTATGATTCTGAAATGTAGGTACTAGTGACACGAAGATTCGTTAGTGTAGCACGTGAGGCATCAGTTTTCCATCTTTCCATCGCTTTCTTCGTCCCTCCAATCCGGGAGGGACTTTTCAACTTTTGATTGATATGACTTTAACTGAATTATGAAACGGAGGGCTGTAGAACGGCTAAAGAAGGCAGAAAGAGGGAGGATCCGGTTCCTCAATCATTTCTGTACGGTTGGAGTACAACACACTTGCAATGTATTATTCTGTGAGCGTTACGAGATTTTCAATCAAATTCCCCGCATATTAAATATTAACCCAAGAGGCGATTTCATGATTTATGACTATAAATTTTATTGTCTTAAATCATGAAATCACCTCTTGAGTTTCTTTTGTTGGTAGGCTCCCACATGTTAGGAACCCTAAATTTACTACTTGCGGCGTTCAGGATCAATATCGAATAACTCCAAAATTTCAAAAATTCAGTTTGAAAGTTTTGGCCAGTTAATAATGATTAATATTTATATTTACAATAATTAATAATATCACTTATTATTATTATTATAGCTATTAATTATTATTAATATGGCTTTACTGAACTTGCCAAAACTGTGAAAAAATTAATTTTTGAAATTTTGGAGTTATCCGCTTTTGATCTTGAACGCCTCAATTAATGTATGTACTAACTACCTATCTTATATGAGTAATGAGAAACGAGGCATTGGAAAACTCAATCCATTCATTTCTTTTCAAAATAACAGTAAATTGAATAATTTGTCATGAAAAAATCTCCATCTTCAAATTATCAGACAAAAGTTAATTATTTAACATCAAAATCCGAAGCTCGAACTCAACAAATTTCGCAACCCACAACAAATGGTCACAGTATCACAGAACTCGTTTAATACACAGTACCCTCGTACCCATTACCCTCGTACCCATTACCCTCCCCACTAATGCACGAGAAGCCATAATAGGGCTTTAGGAAAACATATTACTACTTTCTAATGATGAACCTATTCTTACAATTATGGTAAATATAGAAATATTTCAATAAGAGCGATGAACAGGATGGAATCTATCCAAAATCAAAATTTTATTGCGCCATAGGGGCATTTTTCTAAGATGAACTCTTTTGTGTATACAGTAGAAGTGGAAGGGGCCTATCAAAGAGCCTGATGAACAAAGGTTTCCATGTCGAAAGAAATTTTTACAAATGAGGACAAGTTGCGTTTTTCCTTTGGATACGTGTGATAAGTCTCATCAGTGCCATTTCCTATTCCGAGTAATCTCTTAGCCTAATGCCCTCGCGTACAATTTAGCTTTCCCCTCTTTTGTTCGGGAATGACAAAGAGTTTCATCACCATATGGGGTCAACCTTTGTGGCGAAGCAACAATAACGGCCCTGTTTTGGAGGCGCAAAAGGGTCGAAAATGTGATACCACCACCTAAAGACCTTGCACTCTCTTTTCATCAGAAGATGGCGTCAGGAAATCAAAACGTGGTAAGTAGATGGTGCACAAACAAACAAAAAAGTAAGGAGGTGCTCGGATTTCCAAATTTTCTCGATCTAAAACCCTTTGATCAGTGTTACAGATGATTTACAAATGTACCAGGTAGTAATTAGCAAAAACGAGTGCATATTTTTCAGATGAAAACGATTATCTATTGAATCCCCATCACATACTCAAGATTAGAAGTGCGTGTATAAATGCTCATATGAACATTTGGAGAAACTGTTCGGTTAATCTCTTGACCAAAAAAGAATTCAAGCATCCTAAGATTTCTTCTTATGTAAAAATTTGGAGCGTTCATTAAAACAAATCCACAGTCTTGAAGCAGCTATAAGGGCAAATTTTCGAAAAAATAACTGGTTTTATGTCTCCATTTTACTGGTTTTATTACAAATGTTGTCTTTTTTTGCCGAGTAACTCCTTTAAACCCCCCTTTGAGTGGCGACATGCTGCCCATCTACGAACTTAGCCTTTGAATTGCCAAGACAGGTTTCTTTGGAAATATAAAATTTTTATCTCAATGCTATCGAGGGATATCGTGTTTTGGCAATGAATTCAGTGTGGTCTGAAACGGATTTTGGTGTGAACATTTTTCGGAATTTAGAGTTTCAACAATTTTGGACCGAGAACAAAATTGACATTTAGTACCCACAAGCAAACTTCACTAAACCAGGCTTTTGGTGGGTCGTATCAGTCGTTTCTTTTTTGTAGAACCATCCTACAGTTAAGTTAGTTAACATGTACATGTCCTTGTACGTGTTAGCAAAGGTTATTACATCCCACGATTGATAACACCGGGGACATACACAGTTCCAAACGTATAGTGTCGAAAAGTGCGAAAGATTGAGGGAGTCCTCTCGTTTTTGTTGGCTATACACTAACGGACAGGTCACACCTGGTAGGAAATCTGGTAGGTTTTTCTTGGGTAAACCAGTAAAATAATCGAGTTTCTCAAGTTTATTACAGGTAGCGATGACCTGTGATGACGAAAACATATCGTTACCACCACGCCAAAAGCGCCAAATCTACTTTTTCGGTCATTTTCGTTTCAGTGCACTTTTGGGTACCCTGAGTGAAGTACCACTGAGTTGAGAACACCACGCCAGAGCCGACGTACGTAATTCTTAGTGGATTTTACGAAAAATTAGAAATTCATTTACCGTACCTGTAGAAGCACTAAAACAAAATGACCAAAAAAGTAGATTGACGGTTTTGGCGTGATGGTGACGATATGTTATGGATTTCAGTTAGTTGAGAAAATCGACCCAAATTTATTATGAATTTGTCAAGAAGATTAGGAATATGGTTTATGAAAAATACAGGTAGATGAAGTATCGAACCAACAAAAATTGGACTACCAAGAGGCTTTTAGAGGAATGTTTATTTTTTAAATTTGTATATACAAATAATATTATACTATCTATGCACTACTATTATTGCTATTACTAGAGCTATTATACTACTACTATTATTACTACAACTATTACTAAACAAATAATACTACTACTGATGTTGAGGGATGTCGAGGGTCGGTCAAATGAAAATTGATTTATGTGCCAACGTTTCGAAGAATATATTTCTTCATCTTCAGGGCTGTGTAAGATGGAGTTGGACTCCAACAGGGAAGTTCTTGCCTCCAGATCACAGAAGTTGTTACAACAGTTGAAGTTGTCTCAACATCATTCTTACTGACGGTCAAAAAAATCACTCATACTTAATACTACTACTATTTGTGGTCCGCCACCAAATTTCTTCTAACCTAGGAATATGGGGTCAATCTAAATTTGAATAATTATTCATCGGCATAGCATTGGCGTCAAGCTTTCCTACGTTACTGATAAAACTATTCCACACGATAGCGAGCTCGAAGCAGTTCTGAGTGTTATCTTGAAAACCGCAACCCCAAACAGCCGGTCTGACGTTGCCTACACCTGCACCGCCCGCCGCTAATGGAACTCCTGTCCTATCCTCGAGACGTCCACCTAACCTTAATTTGCTGCCAATTTGTTGATTACAGGGTGACTGAAGAGATGCCGAACTAAAAAAATTTGGGTCTACCGGTTTTTTTCATCTTCGAAAGTGGAGGGGAAGTCAAACCTCCACTTTTCCTTGTCATCTCCTAACTTTTATTGTCCTTTATATTATCCCTGGATCCACTTTAGAGGAACAACAAATAGTCATTTAGAATAATTCACTGATGAAGATAAAATTTTTTGTGGTTCATTGTTACTTCAGCTGTTCTTAATTATACCCAGGAGAATCAGACTTGGTTTATTAGAGGTATAGTACCGTAGGCTAGTGCACTTATCCGGATAATTGAGCTCTAATTGAAACGCGGAAAAACAAACGGTACCAAGTGTATGTTTACCGGACGTCACGAAACGCGTTTTTCAGGTGTCCATATCTCGGCCCCTTTTCGACTCACCAACTTGATATTTGGTGAGGGTCTTGTTAGTCTGAATAATAGAATTCCCTGAAAGTTTCAAGTCGATAGGCTTAAAGACAGCCGAGTTATATAATTCCAAAAAACCTGTATTGCGCTCGTACCTTGCTCTTCTCCTTCCCCTTGTTCAGTCCGGCATTTTCAAAGAGTCATTTAATTTTGAAAAAAAAAAGATTAACTTACTTTTTTAAAGAAACACCAATCTAATAAAAATGAGATGCCAAAAAACGGGTTTCTTCCTTATCAGGGAGGCATGGAAGTGTCACCATTCCATTCAGCGTCAAAAAATTCATAAATTGCGATACCGAACCTACTTCCATGAAGAACATTTTTATTACTACACATCTATGTATTACTTCTTCCATGGAATTTTCTCTCCCGAACTGTAGGGGTCGTCATAGCTGTCTTGCTCTCGAGGTGGTTTAATGAAATCCAAATGCCCACTCGTTTTTATCATCTACTCATTACGACTTGTGTGGGTCAACGCTACGTACATATAATTAGAAAGATTTGAAATTTCAACGGGTTCCTGATTAGGTCCGTGAAAATGGGAATATTTTGTATGAACAGTAGGTACCTAAACTTCAATTTTGTGAACACTTTACTCATCTTGAAAGCTTGATAGTACTCATTGCTAGTACTCGTTGATAGTACTCTTCAGTAGTTCTGGACCCATTGATGTTAAGTATACATTGAGAAACATAAATTTTTAATAAATTCCAATCCATGTTTTTAAAATTATATTTCAAACCTTATAGCGAGGATACTGTTCCTTTGTATGAAACAGCTGCGTAGTTTGCTGACTTTTTCAATTAACTGCTAAAAAAAACTAAAAAAAACTTTTGGATATAAAATTTTTTTAAACCAATACCCCCCAAAAGTCCTATAGCAAAAACAATAGTTTTTATGGTAGTAAGAAACCAGAACCTAACGAAATATCCATTAAACTAACGAGTTACCTGGAACGGCAATCCTCCCTTATCCTCTTAAAGATCTTAGATAATACTCACCCCCGTTTGGGAAAAGGCAGAGGAGAAAAAAAGCGAGCTATGTCCGTAATTGAATAGGATAACCCCACTTACGACGGTAGAAGGTCGCTCTAAATTGATTCTTAATTACACATAAGATAGAAAATCGACGAAATTTTGTTGACTCTATAAATTAACGGGTCGAGCAGTTTTTCATTAATAATGCTTTATCCGAAGGAACCGTACACATGCTCTTCTCCGAAAGACAAGACAGGATGGGGTGTTGGGGAGAGAGCGTTTATCATGCATTATCAGTCCGATTACATATTCATAGGGGTAAAAGGACTGGGCTTGGTCTTAAATGGGGGTGCGTTCGACTCGTATTATGAAGAATGGTTTGTTGTTCTGTTCCTGTTAGGGTTGAAGGGGCTCATTTTAGCCGTCCATCTGTTGAAGATTAGTTTGTGACTACCGACAGCGAGGCAATAATTCGTACTGGCGTTTATAGAAGTCATCAATAAACATCGGTAGGTTACAATTGGTACGAACTAAGGGTCTACTGAACTATTGTCATTCAATAACCACAACTGAGGGTTACAGTACCTAACTGAAGGCAAACCAACTAACCGTTGGTAAAACCAAGTTTGAAGGCTCAGTATTCTCAAATAATGAAACCCCAATCAATAATTCATACTATGCACTATAGTTGGAGGATCATTGACCTTCGACAAAGCTGAAGATTACGGTGCAGCATTTCAGTATTGGCATTGAAACAACATCCATGCTCGGAAGATACCAACTCTGCATTGTAATAATGTATATCATTATGTAAATCACTAATATAATGCATCATAATTATGTGTATGACTTTCATTCAACCTAATGATCCAAACGATAACTTAACGTTGCTATTTCTCCAGTTAGCGCAATGGTTCTTGTATCTGGCAACTCCCGACAGAGCAAGACCTCACGATCCTCCAATTCACCTCTAATACCAGATTTAGTATAATATCAACGAAATTATCTAAGCCACCGTTCCGGCAGGCACTCTGCATGTACCTATGTGTGTTGTCTGAAGAACAATATGACTGAAATGGAGGGTGCAATATTAAGAATTGCAATTGCGTTCTTGTACCTGGCAACTCCTGACAGAGCAATACCTCACGATCCTCCAACTCACGCCTTATTCCAGTTGTATAATTGTATAATATCAACGAAATTCTCTAAGCCACCGTTCCACCATAAATTTTGTGTTGAATGGTGGGCAGGCACTCTGGGCGGTGACGGAAGTACCTACGATGTGACCGAAATGGAGAATGCAGCGCAATGAAGAATTGCAATTTTATGAATTGTTACGGTTGGAGAGTTGATATAAACATGTCTTGGAAGTTATCACCCTATCTCAATTACTACGAATTCCCCGTTGTGTGTCGGTACCATTAAGGTTTATTTACAATTCATTAGTATAGCATGATAAGAAGGCATTTGTACAGACGTCGCTGCAGTTAATGTATAGGTGACATAATTGGGCGCTAAAGGCCGCCTAAACAGAAAGGAAGAAGCGAAGCATCTGTTGCCTCATAGCGCTCCGAACTCGGTATTTACATTAAAATATCCCTTTGAATGAGGAAAGAACATTAGAAATAGGACGAGTAAATGGGTGGCTAATCGGTTCGGTGGATCGGTGAAGGGTGTTTTTGGTGAGTTTTTTTTCTGTATGGTGTTTTTAAGGGCGAGTTTGTTTTAGGAGGGTCGGAGGCATCTGTCACACCCCCGCGTTTGGCTCAGTTGGAAGATATTTTTTTGTCCTGGTCGTTCAATTACCGGCGCCCCGGGCGAATGTATTCTCTCCCTTGGTGGCTAGCGCGTGCCGCTGCCTTTTACTCTGCTTCATTCCACTAATTGATTATACCTAGCAGTGACTTAATGGATCTTCAGCCGAATTGAGCTCTTCGGATTGGAGAGCCCTTCAAAAATCAGATAACTAGTTCCCCTTTGACTCACAGTTGATACGGCAGGATAGAATACCGGTATTGTAATGCAATAGGTGGGACTTGAATTCCAAATTAGCATTCTTCTTGCAAAATTTATAATTACGATAGTTGTTTATATTCATTGTTGATGTTAGGAATCGATAAAGAAAAACACTCTGCATTAATTGTTTTTAGTACAATCACCCGTCCGTTTATATGACTGTCCTTTACACAATATCCTAGTAACTTCCAACTCAATACAAAATGACTGGAGTAATGAGGTGAAGATAAGATGCTGGGAGGCTTGCTATAAGTACAGCACCCCGATCTAATTAGATCTATACTGCCTTCCCTGTAATTAGAGCTCCTCTGTGAGCTCCAGTTGTTTTACCAACTTCCAGAGGTCATTAAGATTCCTCATGTAGTGTTCTGGGTCTGATTTTTCGTTGCTTAGGCACAGAAACCGGGACCTGGCTAGTCCTTCGCAATGGCACAGGACGTGTTCTGCCGTCTCCTGCTCCTCGATGCAGAACCAGCAGTCGCTGTCCTCGGCCCTGCAGAGATGTTTCCGGAGTCGGCAGTGTCCGGTCAGTAGACCTACCGTTATCCTTGAAACAACTTGATTCGGCAATAACTCAAAATCGTCTATTCTTTTATTATAATATCTAACTAAACTACTTTTTGGGTTGTCAAGCAGGTGACAAGTAACCAGGTGCTAATGTACTGGAGTCAGGGTCCAACATTCCTCCCCCTCCACCCTGAAGAGGGTCCTTCCTCATCTGGTCTGCGTGAACTCTCCACTCCTGGCCGTCCAGCATTGTAAGTAAGGCCAGTCGCATCTCCCCCTCTTCTCGAATTCCAGCCGACCTCAACTCCAGTTCGAAATATTGGAAGTATATTCCCATTCTTCCTCCGCAGGATTGAACTGGCGAATGTGCAACTTGGACTGTGCTTGTCCTGCATAACGTCCGTCCTCATCGGTTGGTGAATCTTGTTTCCTTTGTCTTCTAGACATGTCTCATTTAATTAAATGATTTTTCCTCCGTCGCCACTTGAAACAACTTGATTCGGCAATAACTCAAAATCGTCTATTCTTTTATTATAATATCTAACTAAACTACTTTTTGGGTTGTCAAGCAGGTGACAAGTAACCAGGTGCTAATGTACTGGAGTCAGGGTCCAACAATCCTCAGCCTGGTGCGGCTGGTAGGTCTGCCGTAATTGCATGCGGGGGTAAACCTATAAATTTCTTTGCATGTCTCTGGCCTGTGGACCTATTCCAGGAGGCCTGAGTTTCTAACCGCAACCACTCTTTTGTCGTGCTCTTTCTTAGGCTTTTGGATATTCCACAGTAGGGCTCAGGTCCGCCTCGTCGTTCCCCTTTTGCCCTGAATGCCCCGGCATCCATACCAAGGTGACATTGTTCCTGTCTGATACGTTGTCCAGGGCATTCTTACTATCCAACACTGTCCGTGGAGAGGCTAACGCCACCAGTGCGGCCTGGCTATCGGAGCAGATTGTCACTTTCTTACCTATTAGGTTTAGCTTTCTGATCTCCATAGCACGGTGTTCAATGGCAATCGTCTCGGCCTGGAACACTGTGGCGTGTTGGCCCAGACTAATTGCCATCTTAATGTTGTGGGATTTTTCGTACGAACCCGCTCCGGTGCCGCAGGGTATTTTGGAACCGTCTGTGTACCAGATTGAGTCAGCAGACACTGGAATCTGATTTTTCCATGCCTCCCTTTCAGGGAAGAGGATGTAGAATAATTCTACAATTATTGTCTGTCAAAGCGGTATTGGGGTGGCATTTCGTCACTGTGCATACCCAGCATTGAATCTGCCTGGACTTCCTCCCTCAATTTCTGTTGGGTTGACCGATGAGGTGAAATATTGTGGGTTCTATTAGGTCTCCAGATGACCATCTCCAACCTAAGGGTATCCGGTAACTTGCTTAGTGATGATCTCTCCAACACTGCAACCTGAATAATCCAGTTCAGATCAGTAATGAAACAGAAAGCCCTAAATAAATAATGAATCTCCTATAAACAGAATGTAAACAGTTATCATGCCTCTTAGGCCTTCTTTGCTTCATTTAAATGTTAGCTTAGGCTTGAATACCGAGTGATCAGTGAATTATCAAGATAGTAAATTGTTTTTTGCAGGCAAGGTCCAATCATAAAAATACAAGTATGATGGAGGTGGATTGGTCATTTAGATCCCCCACGTTCCTAAGGATACTAGAAGTTAATTCACACAATTGATCCAGTAAATTGACTTGATTAAAATTGACTTCTTGATTATAAACGATTTTATTATATTTAATATCTTTAGTTATTACAAATGTTAGTAAAAACCAACATACGTCTGTACATCGACCACCAAGCGGGTTATCACTTTTGGGAAAAAGCAGAAATTACAGACCAGAAAAACCGAAAAGGGTTAGACTCGTAATTGCGGAGGTTATAACTGAGTGATGGGCTGAAATTATTCATGCTCAACAGGTCAATTGTCCTTTGTGAAAATAATACCAGAGCATGCGATGTGGTCTCCCAGAAGTTTAATACCATTAAGTAACGGCTCGCCAAATTATTAACGCTTTACGGCAACGCATTCTGCTGCCCCCACTTCTCTTGAAAAGTTGCCACAGTAATTATATTGTAGCTGGTTTATGAGTTGGCTATCGTATGGGTGTGGTCCTGTCGGCTTATCTGTAACGTTTCTTCGTCGCTGCTTTGAGCGTAGGAGTTGCGACATGTTTATGGTTTCTAGTTGGTAGTTGCCTGTTCAGAAGAAAGTGAGGGAGGAAAATAATAATTGTTTCTCAAATCAGGTTAAATATTTTGGAACATCTTTGGGGATTTTCGATGGAAAAAATTGTTATGGAATACAGAGTTTGGGTTGGTTTGTCGACGAAAATTACTCAACTATCTGTTAACCCGGGTTTTCTTGAATGTTCCAAACGTCACATCTCGTACATTTTGTATAGAACGGTACGGTTTAGCAAATTTGTGCGGATTTTCATTCAGAGAAGTTTTCAAGACCACCCGGATTGTTGTTCGACCGTATTCTTGGTAGTTCGTAAAATTCGTCAACATGCAACTGAATCAAACGTGAGATCTACATTCTGCGAAACAGATGGTTCAAACATCACATGTTTTTGTAAAGATAACATGAATAATAATAAATAATCAACCATACACACCCATATAACCTTATACCCGTAGATATGATTGAGGAGTGAAACTTATAATGGCTGAGATCTAGGAAAGTTTAAAAGAGAATGCAATAGGCACTTGTATGTACATTACCAATTTGATTCAAACCTTCCATTATTAACCTTTCTCATTAAATTTTAATAAGAAATGTTTTTAACAGATCGCACCATCTGGGCAAATTTACATTAAATATTACATCCGCATTTTTTGGTCGATTTTAAATTTGAAAATGGATTTGGTGGAAGTGACGGATCTGAATGGACCGATCTTCAACTATCAAATAGGGAGTCATACTACAATGTAGTATGATTCAACCCGTACTGTGGTACACCACATTGTGCACGTCGGGGTCACCAGAAGATATGGTACCTCTGTGCTGGCCTAATGATTTATCTTTTACCAACAACCAGTCTGTACAAGATTTGGATAGCGAATATATTTTTAATTGCAACACATGAAATAATAAGGTATTAACGCGATGGGAGGAAACTTGGTAACTAACCGAGACGAAACAATAATTCAAATCTTGAAGCCATGAAATTTACAATATAGATCAAACGGGAATAAATAAATAAAATTGTAGCTCCGCCACAGTACCCTTTTATCAACTAAATCCAAGATTAACAAAATCCCGGTTTAACCAAATCCTAACTAGTCCAAAATGTTGTGATTGTTCAATATTAATGTCTGGAAAGCGGCATATCGAAATCCGATACAAGAGGAATGCTAAACGTTTATGTAGCACAAAAAATCCAGCCCAGTCAGTTCAAACGATCATTTCATAATGAGAAATTCAATTTTGGTTTATTAAGTTAGATAATGAACTATTGGAATATTAATTGTGTTGACAGGTCCAACTGTTAGTATAGGTGATCTTCCAGCCGAGTTAATTCCCTGGAACTTGTATTGAATCCAGGGGAGGCAACAGGATCTATCAAATAAAGATGAGTACAAGTTTATGGTTTAGACATCTACTCATTCGTTGGATCATCAAATTTTGTCCATTCTCGTTAAATTGTGAGTATAAGTATTGGTTATTATTCAGCTGAGAGGGGTGTTTTGGAGTCCAATTTCGTAGTTTATCTTATCAAATCTTGTCTGGTCATCAATTCTACGTTCTCAAAGAATGCATTAAGTACAGTCTTCAAGTTGAAAATCGTCCGAGAATTACCGGAGAGTTGTTTAATGTGAATGTGTCCATTTTGAAGCGCAATGTGGTGACCACCTTTGGAATTACTCGTATTTTAGGTCGGATCGGCCATAATAAAACTGTGATACTACATTGACTTTTTTTGAATGAGTCTTCAGCATGTACTTACTTAGGTATAAATTTATTTGTCAATCTCAATTTATCTCTGTGTTCATCATTTGTGAGTCGTTTGTTCTGCTCATCCTCTTTCTACGACAACCACCTTATTACCAATGAGGGTAGTTGACTGGATTAGAAGAAAAAGAAGAAGAAGAAGAAAACATGTTTATTGAAACATAACTTGAATAGGTACAATGAAGTTAATGAAAATACATGAATGTAACGCACATGAATACTAAATATAATTAAGTGGACAATAAATGTAGATTATATTGTCAGAGAGTAGGTAGGTACAATATTAATAAATTTTACAACAGACACACAACTAATGGAAACAAAAACATGACAGGCATGGACGTGTCGTCCGTCTGCCGGGTGGTTTGAGCCAGCCTTGTTAAAATCTACATTATTTTGATTTATGTTTTTATTCTTATTTTATTTATATTTAATTCCTATGGGGCGATCACTAATTCCTGACTGTGCATCTACTACTACCTACATGTATCTAAGGTCCATTGGCCGCTCACCAGTTAAACTCCACGACCAGTGATGATCTATATTTCCAGGCATAGTGGCCAAACAATGCCACTCTGAGCCAGCATTGCCTTTCATTTAAAACTACAGTCATCTCTCTCATGCTCAGCACGCCACCACCTAGGAATCGAAACCGGAACTCCGACAGCACTGGGCAACAACCAAGAAAGTGGACCACGTCCTCCAGGGCCGACATGTTACACATGGAGCAAATTCGACATGGGCTATCAGAGCGAATATACATCCCGCCGTTTAGCGCCAGGAGTGCTCCCCTGAACCTCAGAACCCAGCGGCAAACCCAGAGTGGGTGACTCTCATTCCGCCTCCGCAGATCAGCAGGTCTTCCATCAAAATCCAGCAAGGGGTAGATTGGGTTTCTTGACTGTAGGGCAGCAGCTCGCATGTCTTCGACCCATAATCTCCGGACCAACTCCACCAGCGCTTCCAACTGAAGCTGCCACAGATCTAAGTCCGCCACATTTCCCTCAAAGGTGCAGTCATAACGCCTGGCCAGGACCCTAATTGACGCAAACCACGATATCTCCCTCTGGATGACCTCATGTGCCACCAGTCGCGGGTAACGGCCCTCTGTAGTTGACCGGATTATATTATGAGGATAGTTGGCCGGTTGCTCTAAGTTCCCGTGGGAAGGATGATTTATCAGCCACAAGAAGGTGGTATTGGTTGCGATTTTGATGCAGCCGCCCCCATTATTCATAACAGGTCGTCCTAAACTAAGAAACGAACAATACGAAAAGAATAAAAATGCTTCTCCTTGGTCGGGGTGACGAATTCGTTCAAGCGCTCCCCCTCTCAGTTCAAGTTCACACTCCCACCCTACATAGGTCAGATGGCGGAATGAAAGGGGACAATTTCAACCTCAGGAAGAAATGAAAGTACTTAACAACGAAGTACTACCCCATCTTGATTAAACCCGCTGCACCAAAGCCTTCTGGGTAATCGGGGATGAAAAAGGCACGGATATACCCTCCACGCTGAATAGGAGAACGTGATATTTTATTCGTTACCCCGTGAAATAGGTCCCTACTTTCAATTTTTTTAATCACGCTCTTTACAGGCGTTGGATACTGTTGAAGATAGGGTAGTGGATTTTCGGAATATAAAAAGGTGACAATGAGTGGCAAAGAGCAGCGAGGCGATACAAAAGTGTAATTTTCGCCAGCGTTGGGAAAATGACGATAGCGATTCGCTGATTACGAGGTGGATTACGGCGCCCTTTTTTCGCGCTACGCCCCTATCAAAATTAATCACGGACCCCCTCGCCCGGACCCTAAAAAATTCCTAGCAACTTCTACCCCCATTCGAGGTTGCTTTTTTTTCTCCTCACAAAGTAAAATCTCCAAGGGTATATTAATACGTGGTTGAAAAAAAAAGTTCAAAGGGACTACTCAAGCTGGGATTAACTTTGGATGAACTAGGTTGCCGCAGCGAGGGGAGGCAGAAGCCTCAAAGCACTCTTCAGGCCATCAATGCTGAAGTAACTCAGCAAGACTAGCAGTCGGGGGTGGGCCGGTGCTGGGGGTCCATTTACTTGTCCAATTAAGGGAGTTGGTAAAGGAAGATTGAAGGGAGAAACCCTGATTGGAGGATTTTGCCACATGTTTAACGCCAGTCTTCCTGATTGAAGAGAGAGTGATTCTCATCTCCTTTCATTACTGTCTTCACTTTTCCCCGCGCTTTTCATTCATGAAATCTCCGGATCATAGCTCAACCTCATATGAAACTGCTTGATGAAAAGTTTTCCTTTCATAATTTTTCTTTTATAAAAATAATAAATTATACAGAGGAAAATTTATTACCAATCCGACTCGTAGATCAGCCCAATCTCGGGAGTTCTGGGCTTTTGAGTAACGAGTATCATTTTTAATAATGAACCGAGGAAAAATCCATTTTTAACCCGCCTCAAAAATGTGTTTGTTCACATTTCTGTAACGCAAATCCACTCAGCTGATCCTGGGCATATGATGCTTAAAGTGAATGTCCTAAGGAAGCTACATACTAGATGACCGCTTCATATCGTGAATAGCATAGAAATTAGCAGGTGTTCCAGGGCCTCAGAAGTGTCATGTTAAAGCCCCAAAGAGGCTACATACCAAATTACAGCTACTTAGTGTGAATAGCATGGATATTAGCTTTAGGAGCCACTCAGCTGATCCTGGCCCTATGCTGCTTAATGTGTAAGTCCTAAGGAGGCTTCATACCAAATCTCAAGTCTCTACCATCACGGAAATTGGCGTCGGGTGAGACGATGGCGCCAGCCTAACGGACGAACTCTCTGTTTCAGCCGCGTATGTAGAGGCTAAAAAGTGTTCCATGTTAAAATAAAGTAAATACCGTAAATACCTGAGTAAAATCTAGTTCTCAAATTTAAGAAAAATCCATCCATCAGCCGTCTTCCTGTGGACTTTGATTTTTCAAAATTAACATAGAATTATAGATGAATTGAGCCTTCACACTTTCACTTTGTGTATCTAGAAGTTCTACGGTGTCATACCTTGCGAGGAAAAGCGGTTGATGACCAAACGAGCTGAAAATTGTAGTTTGTACTCCACATTATATTGCTGATTGAGGTCCCTTAAATATGTTGCTGACCCTTCGGACGTACACATACATGCAAATAAACGCCCATGATTGCAACGCAAGAAGCTAAGCTCTAGACACTGATTGAAGTGTGACGAGATCTAAACGGACCTTGATAGATCCAACTACATACACCCGATTACTGGACATCCTCACCGATTTCAAGTTAGACTAACCTGCGAGACTTTTACGCTCTGCGGAAAGTACCAGGCGAACGTGCGGCTGTATTAGATGATCGTTTGAAAATCTATTCTTCGTGACCACCGACCATGAAAATCTACATCATCACAATACGGTCCCCTACAGCGGATATATACAGCGCTTGATGACTATCTTGACCCTGTTGTTTTCTAATCGTTTTATCATTCCTATGCGTTTCGTGAAGTTGCTACAGCTTTCTCAGCGTATTACTCATCTGGAATCAGTAGTTGCTGAACAAAGAATTGGAGATGAAGACTCCTGTACTGTACCAGTTTTACCACAGGTAAAAATCAGGTAGGACACTAGCCCCATACAATCGTATTCACCAACTGATTGATTTGGTAATTATAATTTATTGAATAAATAGGAAAATATATCTAGGAACCAAGTGTATGTTTGCCGGACGTCACGAATTTTTCAGGCATCCATATCTCGTCTCCGTTTTAACCTATCAACTCGAAATTTGGTGTGGAACTTCTTGGTGTGGTTAATAGAAATCCCTGAAAGATTCAAGTCGCTAGGTCTAATGGGTGACGAGTTATATAACTTCATAAACCCGGTTTTCACCTTTACCATGTTATTCGTTCTTGTTCAGTTAAGTAAGGCTACAGCCTCTCCACCTTCACCGATTGACTTGAAATTTTGCACACAGCATTGTTTCAGTTTGAGAAAGAGCATTTTAAAAGATTTTACCCAATATCTCCACCCAAAAAATTTTAGAAACAACAAACAGACATTTCAGGCTAAGTTTGGCCACATTGACGAGTCTACAGCCTGGATAGCAGGACCAATCGACTTGCATAAGCACTAATAGAATAATACATAGATGCGTAGTAATAAAAACGTCTCAACATGGCGCCAAAGGTAGATTTCGAAACGGGTACGGTGGTTGTGGTAAGTGGTTAGGACATCTCTTTTTGGCGGGCGGGGGAAGTGGATATCATATCTTTTCCAGCCGCTGTTGGATGATATATGCGAGGCGGGGTGATTTTTACACGGAGTGTTTTTACAAACACACGGGTAGTGTTTCGAGTACAGTCGAAAAAGTATCAAATTATTTTGGGAGTTATTTATAACTCTGTCCTCTTGTAACATGTAACAAAAACATAAGGACGTCTCGCTACTAGAGATTGCTGAAAATTACCAAGTTTCAATTGGATGTTGGACAGAAGAACAATCCAGAAAAAAAAACCCACTACTCAGTTTGAAGATGAAATATGAAGATTCGATCCAAAACTATGAACTCTCAATGAAAATTAGGTTCTTTGGATTGCCATCAATAATACACATTTCAATTAAACCGTATCTCGAAGTGGTAGTTTTAATTAATTCTTATCGGATCATCACGCTCCTGATATAAAAATGCTAGGAATATTCGAGTGTTATCACTATCGAGACAAGATTCAAGATGGTAAGTACTATTCTAATATGGGTATAGAAAGGTTTTCTTGTTAGGCTCTCAGGAAAAACATTGTAACAAAGTAAGATTGAGGATGCGAATGTTTCAATATAAAAATTTTAAATTTTAATTGATCATTTTTAGTCGGCACTAGACTGCACAAGATATTTTTTTTATAACGTTCCACCACATTTTATTATAGTGAAAGAAAGAAATAACATCGGAAAGATAGTTCAAGTAAAGTGTGTTTGAGCGATTGAAAATGTTCTATTTTGAAAAGATGTAAAACGAAAATTCATATGAATTAAAATTTCAGTTAACAACAAAACTACTGCTACTACTGCCTTGTCTCTTGGCAGTTAGTAGTTGTCACCCGAAATCCGAATTGGATGATGAACTGTGGGAAATTTTCAAAGTAAGTTGTATACTCTTAATGTGTTAATTTATTTATTGCTACACGTGACCATTTGAATTAGTCATCAACTCATTTTGTGATTTCACTATTGTTCTCTATAAGAAAGACTTCGACAAAGAGTACGAAAACTCTGAGATCGAAGAGACAAGGAAGAAGATTTTTTTTGCCAATAAAAGGAGAATCGATGAACATAATGCTCTCTATGAACAAGGAGAAAACAACTTCAAGCTGGGAATCAATCCGTTAGCAGATGCAGTAAGTATTCTGTTTGAGTTGATAGAATTGTAAAAAACATCGTTCTTCAGTAGATACACAAGTTACTCTGTAATTCTCTCAAAACCTTGCTGCAAAAGTCCAAGCTCGCTTTGTTGGTTTCAGTAGGTCCTGAATCATAATGAAATTTTACAATAAACCCCGATGTTATGTCTACACAAAGTATCGGTATCCAGATGAATTATCAGAAATTGCCAGAAAATGTAATTCTCGTATTAATATAAGAATTAATATTAATCTTACTACGTATGAAAGCTACATGTAGCTGCAGCTGAAAAGATTTTTGATCCCAGATCTTCTGCGTTCGTAACTCCAATTATTCATCCCCCTTGAAATAATTCTGTGGAATTTCCTTGAATTTCCTTAAAGGCCTGGATTATTATATCCTCACTCGCCCTCATAATTATTAGTGATGCTATTCATATCATAATTAAAGCAACAATTTTCAGACTTTGGAAGAGATTCAAAACGAACGTCTCAGACCATGGGATGCCCCATTTTCATCTTACAGAGTCGCAAACGAGGTAGGACCAATTCAGTTTGAGGCGACTGGTGCTGAACTCCCTCACACAGTCGACTGGAGGGAAAAGGGAATTCTATCCCCCATCAAAGCTCAATACAACTGCCTGGCTTGTTGGGCCTTTGCTGCGGTAAGTTACAATATTTTCTCCAGATTATACCCGCAGAAGGTATTAACATAGTGTTCTAGCACAAACCTGTCCATATTGATTAGGATCTGGAGCCATGACCGAATTTTGGTATGTAACAGAGAAATCAAGTCCAATACCTTCATCGGTGCACTTACTAATCATTTAATGTTAAGTTTGTTTGTTATCTACATCATCTCTATTCTACATTCAGACCGAAGCTATTGAGAGTCAATACGCTCTGAAGTATGGCAAACACCTACTGCTCAGTCAACAGCAGTTGGTAGACTGCTCTCAGGAAGAAGGTAATCTCGGATGCCAGGGCGGTATGGTAGACTGGGCCTACAAATACATCATGCGAGTTGGAGGTTTGGAGCAAGATTCTGACTACCCTTACCAAATCGAAGTAAGGAAATGAGTACCTAATGAAGTTTTGTTAAAAATTTCCAGAGATTTACATGAGTACTAGCGTAAAACAGAGGTCAATGGCGATGATCTTGCATGATTATCAACAAACACTTATAAATAGAAAGCTTCATGCGTCAGGCGCTGGATTTGACTTCCTTGCGATAATCTGAAATGATCCACATGTCTTAAATCAAACATGTAAAATATAAAACTAAATGCCGTCGGATTCGATTGACAGGATGGAAAATGCACCTTCAACTCGTCCAAAATCGTTTCTTCTATCACCAACTACGGAGAGATCAAGAACGGAAGTGAGGTTTCGCTCCAAGAAGCTGTAGCCTTCTATGGACCCGTCTCTGTCTCTATTGACTCAAGCAGTTTCGAATGGAACTACTACAAAGAAGGTAACTTTCGCCAAACATAATATCCTTCCTATCAGTCCTTGATTTTAAAGTAACCAGTTATGCAGGCAGTGAACATAATGCAACTTGAACTGACTCAATTGAACACTAAGTCTTGTAAACGCAAGTAATTATGTCATTGCTTGTTACCTAGGCCTGAACCCTCTATTCATTCAGCCCCAACGTTTTTCAATATTCACCTACTACACTTAGTTACTGAGTTAAGTTCTATATGTAGCACTGAAGAGCATCTTGATGATTACAATAATTTAGTTTTGTCTTTTTGGTTTTCATGTTCGTCTTTGTTTCTTATCTCACACTTTGGAGAAATATCGGAACCACAACAATGGTATAAACCAGAACAATAATAATTATTGTTGATCGGCAAATAATTATTGAATATCAAATACTAGATTTGCGATTTGCAATTATTGAATATAAAATCCGTTGCAAACCAAGATTTGCCTTTAATCTGACTTCCTCATCAATATGATGTTGATGTAGAAGTTTATGTGAGTAAATTCATTTACAGCTGATATATTTTCGTTTGTGTTCCTCAGGTATATTTGATTACCGCTACTGTACGACGGATGTTGATCATGCCGTTCTTGTTGTTGGATATGGAACTGAAAACGGAACTGATTACTGGCTTGTGAGGAACTCTTACGGCGAAACTTACGGAGACAGAGGTTTCATTAAAATGGTCAGGAACAAGGGTAACCAGTGCGCTATCGCTAGCTACGCCAATTTTCCCATCGTCGGTGATTGGAAGCCTTTCTCTCCATAACCCAAAGCTCCGTCAAACGGTAGAATTCATCAAAACATTGAAGTCAACATCCAGCGATCACAGTTTGAATAGTACAAAGGATTTACATCAATTTTCACTATTCATTAAGCCGATAGTGATGTTTAAAACTGATGATTAATCGTTTACGTGTGAATTAAAGATTGTAATAAATGTGTACAGTGGTATTATAATAATATCACTTCAAAATTTGCATGATATCTAGTAAAGTGATTTCAACTTTGCACCTTTTTTATAAACCTATTTAAAGGGTCGATTACACATGGCGAGGATACCCGCTACTAGTCGGCTAGTTTGCTAGTTGATAGTAAACTAGCTCAGTGTAATCCTATACTATCAAACTAGCCGGCTAGTGAAGAAGCTGGGGAAAAATTTGAAGACCGGGCTACTTCACTCGCTACTCGTCGGCGTTAGAGCGAGCTAGCTAGTTAACTGGTCGTCTGTAAAGGGAGTTGCTGGTTAAAAAGCAGCAATTTTTTGAATAGTTGGTTATAGCTGGAGTTGTTGTTTTGTCAACGCTCATAAAAAACGAGTTCATACGTAGAGAAAATGAGAAAACGAAACGTAGTCGAAGAAGTGTGAGGGTAAAGCTGTGGAAAACGAAGGCGGGTTCATCGAGTGGATTATTGAAAGACCTGAAAAATGAACATATTCCGGCATATGGAAATATTAAATATACATTAAGTTTTAAAGAATTTACCAGTGCCCAGTTCGATGGTTTACTGGGTATGGTGGATTGAATGGTGAAAAACGACATGTTAGTGAGGATGGCAATCCCAGTAGCCACGAAAGTGGAAATAACATTACGTTATTTAGCACCTGGAGAATAATTTAAATCTCTGGAGTAGGTAGGTACTTGTTCCGATATCACAGTTGAAGAGTGAGCGAGCTAGCACAATCAACTATCACACAGTGAGCTATCAACTATCATACCTACTCGCCAACTCACCAGCTTCGTAATCGACCCTTAATAATCAATTACTCTTACAATTATTGTAAGAGTAATTGTATTTAATAGGTTAGGTTCTCTAAACTGCAATTGTACATAGCTTTATTGTATCTATTCCATCATAAGCAATATTGTCGTGAAAGTTTCCTGGTTTCCCGATGAAACGAATTGCTTTCTGTAATAGAGACCTAACCAGCAATCAGGATGGAAACCAAGACGGCAAAACAGGTTCACATATTTCCGTTCGTTATTCATCTAATATAATTATCATACCACAAGTTTGGAGGCTGAAAGGACGTACTGATTTAGGTCTGACGAGATCTAAACGGACCCTTCATGGATCCCATATGGCCGATGAACTGTCGCATGAAGACCACCAGAAGGGTCGCTCCCCTCGTCCTATTATCATGTGTACATAACACCTCTTCATCCCGTCTTTTATGACCGTGCCTCTCAGAACTATTTGGACGGGGGAAAAACGGGGAACAGCCCTCGAGTTTCCTAGTATCAATTCGATCTCTTCATAAAATATACGTGAAAAAATTGTCTATTGACAAACCCTCTTCAGGGTGATTCGAAACCCACCCTCATCCACAAGTTCATATGAAGGTCAAAAGTCCTGAGACGAATAAAGTTTATAATAATTATAAATTATAAAGGAAGGCTGAGCGGTGAGGTGATGTATCGTAATACAGTTTCCTATCCTATCAAAAAAAGCCATTCCATTCATATCGTGCAAAGCAAGAGTATCCAGCTACTTAAAAATATGAATCCTTTCCTACTTCATAATTTAATAATTTATCAATGAAAATATTACTACGATTTCCTTCGTATACTCTTGCTTTGCACGATATGAATGGAATGGCTTTTTTTGATAGGATAGGAAACTGTATTACGATACATCACCTCACCGCACAGCCTTCCTCACCCCAACCCCGCCACTGTCAAACTGAGTCTCAAAATATCAAACTGATTCTCAAAATATTCTCATAATATTCATGTAAAGAAAGAACATTCTTGGAATACGTCCACTAGTTTCGCTCAAATCGAACTATCAAGATTGAATGTTTTTAATAACCAGTCGATTTTCGATTTACCAACATAATATTATTCCACTCGACCAAAGCATTTACCAGTATAATATATTATAGTTATGCTACTTATTGTTGATTCATATTCGAAAAGTTCACGGAGCTTCATTGAAATAGAACCTGCTTTCAACATACTTCATGGCTTAACGAAATTTTCACTGTACAACTAATAACGTTTTTACCAGTTCACCTTCATCACATTGAAATCCAATCTCAATCTGCAAGAAACCGAAGTGAAAAAGAGATAAAACGCTCCTATTGTTCTTCGAACAAGAGAATTGGATTCGATGAATAGACCTGCCGTATTCTCTGAGGAGCCTCCCATCGCTAAGAGTCAAGTGCTCATTCCACACCAACAAAAAAAGTAATTTGAAGCTCCGAGAGTGTTTGGATTTAGAGAGCGAAGATTAGCGCTTGAGAGGGATTTCGGGGCGGTGTTTAAGTGATTGGGAGAGGTTTCATCAAGAGAGGGGTACGGCAAAGAAGGTTTGGGTACCATCTGGCTCAGGGCTGAGGATTGAACAGAGGAGCCCGGGGGCGACGCAGATGGACTTGTCCGATACAAGCTCTATTAACTGTACACAAAGAGCTCAGAAATAAGGGGAGAGAAATGCTGGCATGTGCCTTTCCAAAGTCAATTTGTGGACCAGAAAACTTGTCCGTGGTCCCGCTTCATTTCCTACAGCTTTTGAATGATCGAGACATAATCCTTTACCATTACATATAGATGCGGTTGAAAGAGGGACACATGTTACTTAATGGGGAAGAGTTCACGGCTGGAGGCTACGGGCTACAATCATTATAGCCCCACAGTAGCACTGGAGAGTTTTCTATACTCCAAGTTACCTGGCTATCTGCTTCGGTAATCTAATGATTTCCACGACGTCATCGTCTCTTTGTTCAAACCATTCTTAGAAACCAAGTGAAGAAGTGCGAAAACCAAAGCCTAACTTGAATCAAATCTGCTCAATGGGCAGAAAAATCAAAAACCGAAAATCCAAAACGAAATGAAACGTACCGTTGAGCTTTCTCCAAACCCTCTTGAACAAAACCAAAAACCGCCCTGGGGGGACCGTTCAAAGTTTACATTGAACTTCGTCGTAGCAAAGGAACCCAACCGCTTGTCCTGAAAGTTGTAATGAAATTTCCATCCTCTCTAAAGCTCTTTGGGCGAAAAGTACACAGCTGGGTGACGGAACATCGCTTTGTCAAGAAACTTGGGCGAAGATAGCTGGATTAAACTGTCATTGCTATCGCCTTCCTTCCATCGCCTTTCACCCGGTCGCAACTCCGCCGGATCAATAGAGACATTTGTCAGATAAAACCGTTTTTTGTTCATCTTCTCTCCAATAAAATAGGTTTTTCAATGGCGGTATTGAAATAAGTATAAACTTAGTAAGTAATCCAATAAAGCAATTACCTACCAACGGATTATCCTTTGACTCCGGCAATGTTACTGCAGGTCATGACTAAAGACCGGATTTTTATGCAATTACATGTTCATACCACTTCATCTGAGTCGTACAAAAATATTATTATTATTATTTGAGTTCTCTTCGGTTGATGCTGTAGTTCAAATTTTATACCGCATATTTTTGCATATTCGCTACATAAAAGCATATTTTTGCATCTCCGGACACAATTTTGTGATTTTGCTTATTTGAACCGAAAAGCAAAAGGACAAGAGTAGTTGAATAATACTGAAGGTATTTTAGAGAGAACTGAACTTATACGGAGACCCCAAAAGTAAAAGACCAAAGGGGATTGGTTGACACAGGTGAAAGGAAACCAGGTTCCTATTGTCTCTTGAAGTGAAGGGAAGGGGATACAAAATGAAAGGCCGAATGGGATTGGTTGCCACCAAGTGAAAGGAAACAGCTTCTGATTGGCTGTAATAAGTTATGGGAGCCAAAATATTATGGGAATGAGCGCAAGAATGGAGAAAAAGTTGACTTCATATCGACTCGAGGTGTTCATTTGAGTTCGAATGGACCTTCAAGAACAGCAATTGTCGACTCACATACTTCGTGAAAAAGAAAAAAAGTAGACTTCATATCGACTCGAGGTGTTCATTTGAGTTCGAATGGACCTTCAAGAAGAGCAATTGTCGACTCAAATACTTCGTGAAAACGAAAAAAAGTTGACTTCATATCGACTCGAGGTGTTCATTTGAGTTCGAATGGACCTTCAAGAAGAGCAATTGTCGACTCAAATACTTCGTGAAAACGAAAAAAAGTTGCCTTCATATCGACTCGAGGTGTTCATTTGAGTTCGAATGGACCTTCAAGAAGAGCAATTGTCGACCCACATACTTCGTGAAAAAGAAAAAAAGTAGACTTCATATCGACTCGAGGTGTTCATTTGAGTTCGAATGGACCTTCAAGAAGAGCAATTGTCGACTCAAATACTTCGTGAAAACGAAAAAAAGTTGACTTCATATCGACTCGAGGTGTTCATTTGAGTTCGAATGGACCTTCAAGAAGAGCAATTGTCGACTCAAATACTTCGTGAAAACGAAAAAAAGTTGACTTCATATCGACTCGAGGTGTTCATTTGAGTTCGAATGGACCTTCAAGAAGAGCAATTGTCGACTCAAATACTTCGTGAAAACGTAAAAAAGTTGCCTTCATATCGACTCGAGGTGTTCATTTGAGTTCGAATGGACCTTCAAGAAGAGCAATTGTCGACCCACATACTTCGTGAAAAAGAAAAAAAAGTAGACTTCATATCGACTCGAGGTGTTCATTTGAGTTCGAATGGACCTTCAAGAAGAGCAATTGTCGACTCAAATACTTCGTGAAAACGAAAAAAAGTTGACTTCATATCGACTCGAGGTGTTCATTTGAGTTCGAATGGACCTTCAAGAAGAGCAATTGTCGACTCAAATACTTCGTGAAAACGAAAAAAAGTTGACTTCATATCGACTCGAGGTGTTCATTTGAGTTCGAATGGACCTTCAAGAAGAGCAATTGTCGACTCACATACTTCGTGAAAACGAAAAAAAGTCGACTTCATATCGACTCGAGGTGTTCATTTGAGTTCGAATGGACCTTCAAGAAGAGCAATTGTCGACTCACATACTTCGTGAAAAAGAAAAAAAAGTAGACTTCATATCGACTCGAGGTGTTCATTTGAGTTCGAATGGACCTTCAAGAAGAGCAATTGTCGACTCAAATACTTCGTGAAAACGAAAAAAAGTTGACTTCATATCGACTCGAGGTGTTCATTTGAGTTCGAATGGACCTTCAAGAAGAGCAATTGTCGACTCAAATACTTCGTGAAAACGTAAAAAAGTTGCCTTCATATCGACTCGAGGTGTTCATTTGAGTTCGAATGGACCTTCAAGAAGAGCAATTGTCGACTCACATACTTCGTGAAAAAGAAAAAAAAGTAGACTTCATATCGACTCGAGGTGTTCATTTGAGTTCGAATGGACCTTCAAGAAGAGCAATTGTCGACTCAAATACTTCGTGAAAACGAAAAAAAGTTGACTTCATATCGACTCGAGGTGTTCATTTGAGTTCGAATGGACCTTCAAGAAGAGCAATTGTCGACTCAAATACTTCGTGAAAACGTAAAAAAGTTGCCTTCATATCGACTCGAGGTGTTCATTTGAGTTCGAATGGACCTTCAAGAAGAGCAATTGTCGACTCACATACTTCGTGAAAAAGAAAAAAAAGTAGACTTCATATCGACTCGAGGTGTTCATTTGAGTTCGAATGGACCTTCAAGAAGAGCAATTGTCGACTCAAATACTTCGTGAAAACGAAAAAAAGTTGACTTCATATCGACTCGAGGTGTTCATTTGAGTTCGAATGGACCTTCAAGAAGAGCAATTGTCGACTCAAATACTTCGTGAAAACGTAAAAAAGTTTCCTTCATATCGACTCGAGGTGTTCATTTGAGTTCGAATGGACCTTCAAGAAGAGCAATTGTCGACTCAAATACTTCGTGAGAACGAAAAAAAGTCGACTTCATATCGACTCGAGGTGTTCATTTGAGTTCGAATGGACCTTCAAGAAGAGCAATTGTCGACTCACATACTTCGTGAAAACGAAAAAAAGTAGACTTCATATCGACTCGAGGTGTTTATTTGAGTTCGAATGGACCTTCAAGAAGAGCAATTGTCGACTCAAATACTTCGTGAAAACGAAAAAAAGTTGACTTCATATCGACTCGAGGTGTTCATTTGAGTTCGAATGGACCTTCAAGAAGAGCAATTGTCGACTCACATACTTCGTGAAAAAGAAAAAAAGTAGACTTCATATCGACTCGAGGTGTTCATTTGAGTTCGAATGGACCTTCAAGAAGAGCAATTGTCGACTCAAATACTTCGTGAAAACGAAAAAAAGTTGACTTCATATCGACTCGAGGTGTTCATTTGAGTTCGAATGGACCTTCAAGAAGAGCAATTGTCGACTCAAATACTTCGTGAAAACGTAAAAAAGTTGCCTTCATATCGACTCGAGGTGTTCATTTGAGTTCGAATGGACCTTCAAGAAGAGCAATTGTCGACTCAAATACTTCGTGAAAACGAAAAAAAGTCGACTTCATATCGACTCGAGGTGTTCATTTGAGTTCGAATGGACCTTCAAGAAGAGCAATTGTCGACTCACATACTTCGTGAAAACGAAAAAAAGTAGACTTCATATCGACTCGAGGTGTTTATTTGAGTTCGAATGGACCTTCAAGAAGAGCAATTGTCGACTCAAATACTTCGTGAAAACGAAAAAAAGTTGACTTCATATCGACTCGAGGTGTTCATTTGAGTTCGAATGGACCTTCAAGAAGAGAAATTGTCGACTCAAATACTTCGTGAAAACGAGAAAAAGTTGACTTCATATCGACTCGAAGTGTTCATTTGAGTTCGAATGGACCTTCAAGAAGAGCAATTGTCGACTCAAATACTTCGTGAAAACGAAAAAAAGTTGCCTTCATATCGACTCGAGGTGTTCATTTGAGTTCGAATGGACCTTCAAGAAGAGCAATTGTCGACTCAAATACTTCGTGAAAACGAAAAAAAGTTGACTTCATATCGACTCGAGGTGTTCATTTGAGTTCGAATGGACCTTCAAGAAGAGCAATTGTCGACTCACATACTTCGTGAAAACGAAAAAAACTAGACTTCATATCGACTCGAGGTGTTCATTTGAGTTCGAATGGACCTTCAAGAAGAGCAATTGTCGACTCAAATACTTCGTGAAAACGAAAAAAAGTCGACTTCATATCGACTCGAGGTGTTCATTTGAGTTCGAATGGACCTTCAAGAAGAGAAATTGTCGACTCAAATACTTCGTGAAAACGAGAAAAAGTTGACTTCATATCGACTCGAAGTGTTCATTTGAGTTCGAATGGACCTTCAAGAAGAGCAATTGTCGACTCAAATACTTCGTGAAAACGAAAAAAAGTTGCCTTCATATCGACTCGAGGTGTTCATTTGAGTTCGAATGGACCTTCAAGAAGAGCAATTGTCGACTCAAATACTTCGTGAAAACGAAAAAAAGTTGACTTCATATCGACTCGAGGTGTTCATTTGAGTTCGAATGGACCTTCAAGAAGAGCAATTGTCGACTCAAATACTTCGTGAAAACGAAAAAAAGTTGACTTCATATCGACTCGAGGTGTTCATTTGAGTTCGAATGGACCTTCAAGAAGAGCAATTGTCGACTCAAATACTTCCTGAAAACGAAAAAAAGTTGACTTCATATCGACTCGAGGTGTTCATTTGACTTCGAATGGACCTTCAAGAAGAGCAATTGTCGACTCATATACTTCGTGAAAACGAAAAAAAGTAGACTTCATATCGACTCGAGGTGTTCATTTGAGTTCGAATGGACCTTCAAGAAGAGCAATTGTCAACTCACATACTTCGTGAAAACGAAAAGTCAGTTGTTGAGAAACTCATACGGTGGATACAGCTTTCGTACAAGTACGCAACCACGAGAGACATTTTATGTCTTTGCGCCCCCTTTCCCCTTCCTATAAAACCCCGTATTGTACTTTTGTTTATGGATTGCAAAAACACGTTATTAAAAAAAAATATTTTTTTTATTCAAATAAATTTCAAAATACAATTTTGTTTTACTCATTCCATAATTACATCATTATTATCATAAGAATTTATAACGCTGAGTAATGGCCGATGATGGGAAAAGTACGATGTGTAGGCTAGAGTTTGTATATTTGACACATTCCGCGTAAAAACTCCATCGACGCACGTCATATTTCGTGTCGTCGAGATTTCCGGAGAATTGTTTAATTCACGCCCAAAAGTTTCAGTCATAAATTTACGAAACGCTAACCCCACTTCAGAACGCAAGTCAATGTTGAAATCTCCACACAGTACAACCGGTAAGTCGTATAGCTTGAGCTCGTCGAAGAACAGAAACAAACCCTTGAGTTTGATCGAGTACGGTAGTAGATATCGCTCGAAGAACTTGATTTTATCGTTCAGTGTTGTCCCATTTGAAAGATACGTCGCCACGAATAGTACACGCTTTGTCAGTTGTGTTCAGAAGTCCCTCAAGGGCCCACATACCAAATCTCAGAATCGTGGGATCATTAGGGAAAAAACTGGATTCTAGAGCCACTCAGCTGATCTGGGATCGGTCAGTTGTGTTCAGAAGTCCCTCAAGGGCCCACATACAAAATCTCAGAGTCGTGGGATCATTAGGGAAAAACAGGATTCTAGAGCCACTCAGCTGATCTGGGATCGGTCAGTTGTGTTCAGAAGTCCCGCAAAGGCCCACATACCAAATCTCAGAATCGTTGGATCATTAGGGAAAAAACTGGATTCTAGAGCCACTCAGCTGATCTGGGATCGGTCAGTTGTGTTCAGAAGTCCCTCAAGGGCCTACATACCAAATCTCAGAATCGTGGGATCATTAGGGAAAAAACTGGATTCTAGAGCCACTCAGCTGATCTGGGATCGGTCAGTTGTGTTCAGAAGTCCCTCAAGCGCCCACATACCAAATCTCAGAATCGTGGGATCATTAGGGAAAAAACAGGATTCTAGAGCCACTCAGCTGATCTGGGATCGGTCAGTTGTGTTCAGAAGTCCCTCAAGGGCCTACATACCAAATCTCAGAATCGTGGGATCATTAGGGAAAAAACTGGATTCTAGAGCCACTCAGCTGATCTGGGATCGGTCAGTTGTGTTCAGAAGTCCCTCAAGGGCCCACATACCAAATCTCAGAATCGTGGGATCATTAGGGAAAAAACTGGATTCTAGAGCCACTCAGCTGATCTGGGATCGGTCAGTTGTGTTCAGAAGTCCCTCAAGGTTCATTAGGGAATCTCCGCGTAACACACTCCGCGTCACGCACTCCGCGTAACACACTTCGCGTAACGCACTCCGCGTAACACACTTCGCGTAACGCACTCTTTTAACACACTTCGCGTAACGCACTCTCGTAACACACTTCGCGTAACGCACTCTGCGTAACGATTTTTCATTTATGTGCCATAGTAAAGACATAAAATGTCAAAACTTAGGAGAATAGGAGGAAATGTACCTACCAGATGTAACAGACACGTACCAAAAGGAGAAAATGAGTATTTGAGGAGGATTTTCGGTAGAAAAGAGACCTGACTATTTGTAGTTGGAAGCAACTCGGAACTATTCGTGTAAATTATGAATGAATACATACAGTACCCTATAAATTCAAGTCCCCATATAGTCCTATTGCTATGCATCAGTCATACATATAAATTAAAGGACTTGTGAATAAAATACTGGTTTCGATGGCTTTAAGAAAGTGGATAGGTAAGGTTTTCAATGGAGAGGATGTCAGTGAACTGACAAAGCTTAAAAATCCGACAATTTGGAGCATTTGAGGTAGACCCTGTCTACAAGAATACTTAGGCAAACCGTAGACACAACTTCATTCATTACAATTTCGAAACGCACATTTTTGTAAATATAAAGTACCCATGAATTCCAACAATGAAACAGTCTGACAGGTGACACCTCAGTTTAAAGGGTTTTTTCAATGCTGAACACGATGGTGAAGTCAGAATTGCGATATCTTATCCCAATCTCAAATTGGAGCACTTTGAAGATGAAGACACGTGGTTGTTACTTGAGATGTTCTTCACGGTTCATCTGCTCTAATCTGATAGCGGAATGAGCTATCGCCATTTCGCCTTCACCATCGTGTTCAGCGTTGAAAAATTTACGAACCCGGCAAAAACGAGCAAAAAAAATGAGACAAAATTGAACATTTATGTTCCCATCCTCTGCCATACTGTGGGATGATAAGTAGTGTACCTTCAGGATGAACTACTCTAATTTTGTGCCTTCAATTAGTTGAGCTTTTTACAGATGTACTGTCAACAGGCTAAACACCTCTTGCATGCTTCACCTGAGCAAAATCCTAAATATGAAAAAATCCGCAGCAGCATTGATCCTATTTTCCCATTCCCTCTCATGAATCCACTACCTCCGTTAGATGAAGTTAGCATATTTTTTATGATTATAGTGGTAATAAGATTTTATAATTAACATTAACGGCATCGAGGGAACATGCAGAACCATTTCTTTCCCGGATGACCAATACCTACCTAACTACTGATCTTTAGTCAGAGAGCACCACTCCTGATGCACACCGAAGTTAACCGAATAGCTTCGTACTTAAATACCTACAATTCCCCAATAAGTTTAAGATTGCCCATATTTAACGTATGTCGCCCATAAACATCACATTTTACGTAAAAACAGTTATTTCTTCAAAAATTCGCATTACTGGAACTTTTTACGTGTATTGAGAGCTTGATTCCCGCACGCGCCCTCGTCATAAATCATATGGTACCTAACAATGAAACAGTGAACTCGTTCATTTCTCATAATAATATATTATAGCGGAGGAAGTTTTGTTCGCCCAAAAGATATTGTTCATGTCATTGAAATATCATATGAACATCATGACTCCCTCCGTAAATGTATAGAAAGAGAGCGAAGATTAAAGGAAAAGTTCCGGGAGACTAGAATAAAAACTCGGACATATCTGGCTTCCCTAATACGATTGCCGGTTCAGATGGGCCACCTTTTGTTTCCGAATCTATACATGCCGTCTGGGGACTGATCGCTTCAAAAGCTTTTTATACCCTTGATATCTCTGATGCCTCGTCTAGAGATATCTGGTTGTGGGCAATTAGCGTTGGTATCGAATGACCGCCGCCGTATCTAAAGCCAGGGATTGAGTGCACATCGGTTGACGATCAATAAGATTTTGAAGGGAATAAAAGAAGAAAATTGAGAGTAATATGAGCGTTGAGGCACACCAGAGGCTTATATATATCTGCCCCATGGATGAAATATGGATGTAATCTTAATTCATTATGAATATTTCAATGTGATTTCCAAGAATATCATATAAACTTTGATGGAGGTACCAAGAAAACATCACAACTGCCATTACCATACATTTATACATATAATATAGGTATGTATATATACATAGTATGTATATATTACCTTTTCACACTTTTTCAAATAATATTTATAGTGTATATAGTATAAATATTATTTGAAAAAGTGTGGATACTTTAATTTATTACTTTCAATAATGATTACCAAATTTTGTTTCTTAACGTTTCAAAGGGCGGATTAAGAATTTTCATATGAGAGGGGGGAAGGGAGGTGCTTTCAAGAGCAGATTCTTAAGCAAGGGCGGTTTTTAAAGCCAGTTTTACTCCAAAAACATAATAATATTGCTTAATATTAACAATAAAACATTGTACAAAGTGATTTATTCTATACTTCTTTATACAGTAACTGTACTATAAAAATCTCTCTGGATCAACCGCCCTCAACGTTTCAATGTACGTTCACTCGTAATCCAATCGTTCTCAAGTGTCAACGGGGCAATCAACGGGGCATCTTGTTAGAACACAGCTTTCTCACGACACTTTCGTGGATGTGGGTATGAAAATGTGAGAATGAAGACCAGAAACAAACAGCCCACTGGAAAACCTTTCTGACTCCTTGATAACAAATTTCATCTGTTATTCGATTTTTCTTAATTATTTTCAAAAACGTTGAAAAAAATGTGTTATTGTTCAACTCTTTAAGAGGGCCATTGCCCTTCTAAGATCCGTATTAGAACATTAAAATAGTATTGTTACTAAGCGCTAAATACTGAGCGCAGAAATCAAATATAGATAGATGCAAGTTACAATAATTGTAGTTATATAAAATAGTCGATAAATAAATAAAGGCATAAATAAATAAAGGCATCGTTTGCGAAATTATTGCAAGCAATAACGGGGTGGAGAAAAATACAACATTTTTCTTCAATATACCGGCACGTGGAATAAAATGTTCCATATCGGTCGAAGGCAAACGAGAGACTGACATTATGACCTGGCTCCTAGTTTAATTGGAACGCCAATTTAAATTTCGTAGCGTCAAGATAAGGTTTGCAGATAAGGTTTTGTAGAGGTGTCCGTATGTTTTCTTGGCTGCATACGATAAATGACTGAATTACTGTAAAAGATGATTAATGGACTCAAAACGTTGAACCGTGGGGATTAGAAGCGTTAGGAAAAGGGGGTAATCATTTTAATGTCTTCAATTAAGAAAAGAGGAGAAAATCAGAAAACAAGGTAAAACGCGGCGCCATAATAAGACTAATCTGTCCTTTGGGGTAAGAGAGCTCATCTCTTCCCAACTCTCTCCCTGAGCTGCTTAACCAACCGCCTCTCTAATCTGCCCTGCTACCCTCGACGAAAAGCATAAAACGCCGCTCTTTGAAGGACCAAGGGCGAAGGTAATACAAAAATGGTGACGGGGAGGGGAATTGGAAGGGCTTGTTGATTAAGTAACACAATAAGGTTGTTTCTCTCCTTCTGATTCCTTTTAAAATCTCCGCTTTTCGCTCACCTTTCTGTAATTAATTTATTACGGCAGGGCATGACTTGTCTTTGATCTTGAGGTGCACTTATTTGAAGGGGCGATGTCACGGGAGGGTTTATCCGTATAGATTGAAGGTTTCGTTATAATAGAACGCACGTTTACTACCACTAGGTGGTCATCGGATTACATACTCGTATTATAATAGTGTAGTACAATAAGTGTGTGTGTGGGAGAGAGAGTGACCATGTGTATATGTGTCTTCCCTGGAATGCTGGTTCATTTGTAATTTTTATATTTTGATCAAAATGAACTCCCGCATCCTACGCATCTCACTACACATAATATATTTCCTCAGCTACTTCAAGTTAGACTAACCGGCGTAACGTGTACGCTCTGCGGAAAATACCGATCCAATATGCAGCTGCATGAACAATCAGCCGACCAAAATATTATTTTATAGTAGGTATGAATAAAATGTAAGATGATCGTTTGAAAATCTATTCTTCGTGACCACAGACCATGAAAACCTATGTCATCACAATACGATCCCCTACAGCGGATATAAACAGTGCTTGAAGAATATCACGTCCCTGATGTTTTCTAACCACTTTATTATTCCCATGCTGTCGTTTTAACAATTACTCATTTGGTATCAGTAGGTACTGAACAACGAACTGAAGATGAAGAATCCAGTTTTGGGTGGTACAGCTAACCAACAGGTAGGTTACTAGTGCCATACAATGATATTCACCCACTGATTGATTGATTTGATATAATTTATTATTTATTTATTATTATTTATTATTTATTTATTATTTATTTATTAGGAGTGTGCAGTCGAAGAAGTATAAATTATTTCGGTATCTTAAAATACTGTTGGAAAATACTGAAGTTATTTATCCAAAAATTACTGTAGCCTATACCCTTTTTAGGAGTATTTATTGTGAGGAGAAAGTATTTATTACCAAGGAATTCAGCATGCGTATAGAAACGTTTTTTTGTTAGGCTCAGAGGGAAAGATTATACATCTCAAGTTTGAGGATGCATAACATATTATGCAGAGTCCCGCTAATCCAAACATGGCAAAAAATTAGTCTAAATGTGGCAGTGCCGTCTAACCCTCACCCCCTCTTGTGGCTCACACTTGATACCAAGGTATCAAGGTAACACGTGTTCCTAATTATCTGTTTGGCCAATGTTTTCCTAACTTGACACTATACAAAATTGAAACAGGAGAAGTTTTACGCAGAGTAAAATGTGGGTGAAGGGGGGAGGGGGAAAAAGTTTAGAACACCTGAAGATTGGATACGTAACAAATTTTATCTCCATTTTCTGCGGAGTAACACTTCGGTTTTTAGATTTTTCAACGCTGAACACGATGGTGAAGTCAGAATTGCGATATCTCATTTCGTTATCAATTCAGAGCAGATGTATCGTGAAGAACATCTCATGTAACAACCAATATTCTTCATCTTCAAAGAGCTCCATTTTGACAACCTTGTGTTTACAGACTGTTTCATTTTTGGAATTTATGGAGAACCCCCCCCCCCACCTTCACAAAAAAAGTGTCACGATTCTGCCCATCTACGAACTTAGCCTTTCGATTGCTAAGACACATTTGTTGCGCAAATTTGAATTTTTATCTCATTTCAATGACTCCTACTCTGCCGTGCTAAGATAAAGTCCCCTATCGACCATTTTGGTGTTTTTGGAGTTGGGCACATGGCTGCCTAGATCTCGACGTGGCGCGTCTTTTCTGCCAAGGTAGAATTGCCTATCTCCATTGGAAAGGTTCGAAAAAAGACTTTATCCTATCTCCATTTTGGGCCCCCTTCCTCACTTAACTGCATTTTTCTCGACATGAAAAAAATGGCGATATATCCTATAGGGGGTTTTAACTTACGGCGGCAGTACTGTTCTCTGTAATTCCGGCTAATCCTAACAAATCCGTAATCCGAACTAGGTCCGGTCCCAATTAGTTCAGATTAGCGGGACTCAGGTGTATATAATTTGGATAACTTCTCCATTGAAGATAGTTGAACATTAACTGACGCGTTATACTTTTCACCTGTGGCTCCATGACATGAAAACGTTCGAGAACGATGCATGTTATTACCTTGAAGATAAATTTTATTACACCAATTATTGATAATATACAAATCGTGTGTTTGAGCGATTGACAATTTTCTACCTTAATGATGTAAAACGAAAATTCGGATGAATTAAAATTCCAGCTAACAACAAAACTATTGTTACTACTGCCTTGTCTCTTGGCAGTCAGCAATTGTCACCCGAAATCCAAATTGGATGATGAACTGTGGGAATCATTCAAAGTAAGTTGTAGGTATATTCTGAATGTGTTCATTTATTTATTGTAACATGTGACCATTTGAATTCGTTTTCAACTCATTTTGTGATTTCACTATTGTTCTCTATAAGAAAGACTTCGACAAAGAGTACGATAACCCTAAGATCGAAAAGACAAGAAAGAAGATTTTTTTTTCCAATAAAAGAAGAATCGATCAACATAATAATCTCTATAAACAAGGAGAAAGTAAATTCATGCTGAGGATCAATCTGTTCGCTGATAAAGTAAGTATTGTGTTTGAGTTGATAGAATTGTAGAAAACATCGTTCTAAAATAGATATACACGTTTCGCAGTATTTTTCCCAAAACCTTGCAGCAACAGTCCAAACTGGCCCTGTTGATTTCAGTAGGTCTTTGATTTATATATCAACATTGAAATATGTAGTAAGCCGTGTATTGGTATAAAAACTACTGCTGAAATGTTATTTCATACCAGACCTTCTACGATCGGAACTATTATTATAATTCCCCTTGAGATATTTCTTTGGAATTTCATTGAATTCTGTTGAACTAAAACAATCTATTGGAAATTTTCCAGGCGCTGACAAACACCCCCTTTAAATTATTTTTATGAAATATAATATATTTCAAAACAAGATAATTATATTCAAAACATGATATTATCATCTAAAGATGTTGTTATATACATATAAAAATTTATTCTACACTTTCATCTGTGACTTGTGATCGCAACAATACTGCGAGAGGTTGGTTCTTTCATTTGTTACTTGAAGTGGTTTTTACATCGATTTCGAAAAAAACTCAATCACGTGGATTATTATTTAGCGCAGGTACCTACCGTACAACGACTACATTCCTCATTATCAAAAAATATTTCAGAATGACCAAAATCTGAAGGAAGAGAACGAATAATTCTGTTATCGACGAGGTAATCGACGAGTTCTCAATGCTGAAACGCATTCAATCCGAAATCGTGGTTTTTACAGCACTACCGGCGATTTCCGGAGTGGTGGGGTTAGGGTTCAGTTCTCTGAAAATCTTTCGGAGTTGCCGGAAAGCGTAGAAATTGAAGCATGTAAAGGTTGGATTGTTTATAATAATTATAAACAATCCAGTAATTATTACTAACAAACGGTAATTAGCATTAATACGAGTATATCCGCAATCGTCTTCATAATAATTAGTGATGGTATTCGAATGATCATATTCCAATAACTGTAACGATTTTCAGACTTTGGACGAGATTCGGAATAAGCCTCTTAGACCGTGGGATGCCCCGATTTCATCTTACAGTGTCGCAAACCTGGGTAAACCAATTAAGTTTGAGGCGACTGGTGCTGAACTCCCTCACACAGTTGACTGGAGGGAAAAGGGAGTTCTATCCCCCATCAAAGCTCAATACAACTGCCTGGCTTGTTGGGCCTTTGCTGCGGTAAGTTAGAACATTTTCTCAAGATAATACCCGCAGAAGGTATTAACATAGTTTTGTGGCTCAAACCTGTCCATATTGTCACACTGCTGGTGTTGAACTCATGGCTCCACATTCTAATCTGTCCAGGTTGTCATGATCGACTTCTGGTATTAACGGAGAAATCCTGTCCAATACCTTCATCAGTGCACTGACTAATCATTAAATGTTATGTTTATTTGTTATTCCTAATCTACATCATCTCTATTCTAAATTCAGACTGAAGCTATTGAGAGTCAATACGCTCGGAAGTATGGAAAACACCTTCGGCTCAGTCAACAGCAGTTGGTAGACTGCTCTCAGGAAGAAGGTAATCTCGGATGCCAGGGCGGTATGGTCGACTGGGCCTACAAATACATCATGCGAGTTGGAGGTTTGGAGCAAGATTCTGACTACCCTTACCAAATTGAAGTAAGGAAATGAGTAAAATGAGTGAGTAATAAGGAAACGTTTTGTTAAATATTTCCTGAGATTTAAATAGTGTAATACGTAGTACAATGGCGATGCTGTTGCATGATTATCAACAAACACTTCATCTATATCATCTATGAATATATAGAAATATGTATGGACAGGATGGAAAATGCACCTTCAACTCGTCCAAAATCGTTGCTTCTATCACCAACTACGGTAAGATCAAGAACGGAAGTGAGGTTTCGCTCCAAGAAGCTGTTGCCTTCTATGGACCCGTCTCTGCTTCTATTGACTCAAGCAGTTTTGAATGGAACTATTACAATGAAGGTAACTTCGCCAAACATAATATCTTCCCGATCAGTCCTTGATTTTAAAGTAACCAGTTGAACTGACTGAGTTGAACATTAACAAAGGGATAACTATGTCAACAAAATTTAAAATATTCAACCCTGTAAGTCGAACGATGGTATGCTAAGGTAGTCAGGTATGGGGCTATCAAATTTATGAACAAGTGAAATACGAAGGTACTTATACCATTGCTTATTAGCCACGCCTGAATCCTCTATTCCTTCAGCACCAAGGCTTTATCTATTGATTGGGATACATCAAAATAGCTGATTTCTTATTTTTCAATGTTCACCTACTACACTTATTTGCTGCGTTACGTTTCAGATGTAGCACTGAATACCCATAGTTGATCAGTATGTAATCTCGATGACTACTGTAATTCAGTTGCTTTCATAACAGCACGTCAATTTTGTTTGAAACAAACTTTATACACGTGTGGAGGATTTCCTTCACTACTTACAGCATGAATATACGACACAGAACAATGTTCATATATTGATTGATTAAACATTATTCTGTTTATGTGAGTAAATTCATTTACAGCTGATATACATTCGTTTGTGGTCCTCAGGTATATTTGATAACCCCGACTGTGCGACGGATGTTGATCATGCCGTTCTTGTGGTTGGATATGGAACTGAAAACGGAACTGATTACTGGCTTGTGAAGAACTCGTACGGCGAGGATTACGGCGACAGAGGTTTCATTAAAATGGTCAGGAACAAGGGTAACCAGTGCGCTATCGCTAGCTACGCCAATTTCCCCATCGTCGGTGATTGGAAGCCTTTCTCCCCAGAGCCCAAACCTCCGACTAAGGGTGGAGTTGATAAGAAACATTGAAATTAACAACCGACAATCATAGTTTGAATCAATCAGAGGATTTGCATCAATTTCCACTATTCATTAAGGCGATAGTGATGTTTAAAACTTATGATTAATAAAGTACGAGTAGATTAAAGGTTATGATAAATAAGTGCAATGTTGTTATAAATATCACTACAGTATTTGCACGATATCTAGTAAAGAGTTTCATTTTTGCACCTTTTTTTATTAACTGATCTTAAGAGTAATTGGAGATTGGTTACACAGCCGCCTCTGTAATCCACTCTGCTCCCCTCCGCGAAAAGCAAAAAATGCCGCTCTTCGAAGGACCAATGGCGAAGGTAATACAAAATCTTGAAATGTACCTGAGACCTCAAATTTTGAGCGGGTTAACATTAATTTTAATTAATTAATAAATTTTATTTTCTTTGGTCGATTTTAATTATTCATTATCGAAGATAATAATAATCATAAAATAATAATCACCAAAAAGGTAAAGAGGGTAGGAATTGGAAGGGGTTGCTGATTAACACAATAAGGTTGTTATTCTCCTGATTCCTTTTAAAGGCTCCGCTTTTTGCTCACCTTTCTGTTATTAATTTATTACAGCAGGGTATGACTTGTCTTTGATCTTGAAGGTGCACTTATTTGAAAAGGTGTGTGCAATAGAATGCTATCTCAAAAATGAGCTGATATTGCTGCATTTTTCACTGAACATCATCTCGTTCCCAAAGTAACTGATCTTTTTCCGAAGTTCAGATATTTTGCAGATCATATAAATACCAATCATATAAAAATCACTTATAGTGCTACGATTTCAAAACCCAGTGACTTTCGGAACAGGTACTTTACTAGATGCATTTATCCAATTATCAGTGGAACAGTACTTATGTTTATATTCCAATAAAATTATTTGAATATACTATTTTACGAGTATATTACGACTATTCTATTGGGTTTTTTTATTTGATGCAATTCCAAGTTCATGATGCGCCCAACGTAGTTCAGCATTGTCTTTCTCCCCGTTTCCATATAACATATAACATATGGAAACGGGAAGAAAGACAATGCTGAACTATATAGACAATGCTATGCTGAACTTCAAACAATGCTGAAGATATTATCTTCTTGACAGAATTATGATCTTCAAGTCAGTAAGTAACAATTCACGTCTTTATTACCAACTCAATGAATTCACATATTTATCTACAGTGGAAAGCAATAACCCTCGACACTCATTATGAGGGACGGCAAGGTACAGCTCATGGGCTCTTGCAGAAATTGTGAATCACGCGAATTTTTCTACTGTGGAAATATGTTTTGTGAAGTTGGTACTCGATGAATTCATGTGTACCCAAGAACTCATAATGATGATGCCTTGTGCTGGGCTCTGAGATACGTGCTATGCGAAGGAACAACCGCCAGTGGTCTGTGGCACGAATTCAAAGTAAGATTTATGAATTGAAACTAACTTATACAAAATTTAATGGGTTAAATTATGAAACCCATTTAATGGGTTAAATTATGAAATTAATCGTATGATGTTCCACCTCTCACGTTCACTCCAACTAATGTCTAGGTGAAGTTCAGGAAAAAACACAAGAGAATAGGCAGATTTGGTAAACAGCAAATTATCAAAATAAATTACGTAAATAATTATTATTTACGTAATTATTACGTTTAAGGATTCAAGTTCAGTATAATTTGGAGTAGCAATGTTATACTGTCATAACCTTAAAAATGCCAAGCTTAATTATAATATATTTACATAATAATATTGTGTAAATAACATTTACATATTATGTAAATGTATACCTAGGTACTTAATATATCATATACATTTATATACGTCTAAAACTGGAGTATCACTGCCGGATCACGTGGACTGGAGTGAGAAAAGAATCGTATCACCAGTCAAAAAGCAAAACAACTGTCTAGGCTGCTACACATTCGTTGCCGTTAGTATCATATATATATAAATCATATGTATCAAAGTTTAATATGAATTTTCACATAAATGTTATCATTTATCAGTGGATATGGCGTTCTCACTTTTTTTTGTAGACGATCGACTTCAGAAATACAATAGGTTGCTCAATTGAAACTGATACAAGTCACTAACTATTTTATATTTTCAATTTTATACCCCACGCATTCCGCTTCCATACTGAAACCCTGTAACGCGATTCCATTAGTGTTTCTATACTGGGGAGCGAGGGGGCATCAAAATTGATCATGTCGTCGTTAGTCACGACAATACGATTTGTTGATATTTCAGACAGACGCAATCGAGAGCCACTACATTAGGCTTTGAACTATGGGAAACACATTTTATTGAGCCAGCAGCAACTGAAAGACTGCTCTGATTTTCAACGTTTAACCCACACGTTTAAACCCCAAATATCATGACATTAGCAACGGATTCTATCTCCCAGCCAGGCATGCAATAGTTCTGAGCCTGTTCCTAATGTTGACTCAAATTTCCTCAATTTTTACGATTTTTTAATTTTATTTTGATACCGATATCGATTTACGATATTTCGATATGGTACTGTCTTTGTACTCGCATTTCTTGAGTTGGTAGTTTGGGGGGGTTATTCCGTATGATCCGATAGGTTTGGTAATTTGAACGGGAATTTAGGACTTTCTGATATGCAAATAGGGAGAGGGTAATAACTGGTCTGAATTAGGTACTCTTCTATGGCGAATCTCGCGGATTGTGAAGAGTTGAAAAATCTGAGAGGTTCCTGGTAGATGATTTGCGAATATTGTCCGCACTGTGAATGTGACGAAGTCCACTGTCACACGTAGCTATCAAAAATGTCTTATAAAACCATAACCTGGGCAACTAACGGCTCTCAATAAACATGCAGGCGAAATGTTCCGAGCATATCCGGATGAATAAAGCAACCAGTAAAAATATGAAAACGGGTAAAAACCGCAGCCACTCGTACCGTATTCGTGAGCATAAAACGCCCCTTTCACCGGTCGGAGAGTGTAAACAAAAAGGCTGGAAGAGGAATATAAGGTGATATTTCCCACCATAGAAGAATTATTATTGTGAACCCGTACGAGTATATAATTTTTCGCGAGAAAAAAAGAATAAAAGAGACGTATTCTGCGGGAGGGAGAATCCTCTCCGAAATTACCACGGGAGGCAGTGCGGAAAGCACATAAAAGCCGGTACTAAGCGGCTGTTGGTTTTCTTTTAAGTAGTTAAACCAACGCGCCTTCAAAAACTGTAAAGCTCTAAGAGAAAAAACCCCGAAACAGCAAACGAAACATTTTTTGAGGGGTAGGTAGGAGCTTCACGGAACGTCTCTCGCAAGTCATCCGAGGGGTCCATGCTGCCGTTGAAGCGAAAACGGAGTAAAAGGTTATGTTTGCTTTACCCTTTATTAACTCTGTGGAAAAAGTGGGGGGGGGGGGGGGAAATACACCGAGAGTTCTAGAAAGAGGGTTCGAAGAGTGGGAGAAAAAGGTAAAAAAAAGTAGCGTATAGTGAAGAAAAAAAATCTACACATTCATTTTTATTCTGGGCGGCGGAAGATGTGTATATTACCGATACAGTCCGGTTTGATGGAAGAGGTCGTGGTGGGGAGGGGGATAAATGGCGCTTTTTAAAAAAAGCCAACGTACTCTTTTCCCTGCACTCGTTTCAAAAAAACCCTTTCGGTCGGGGAAAATCGTCCTTATTGATGGACATAACGGATAGCCCCTGATCGTAGATTTATCACGATTTTTTCTCCTTTTAACTCTCGTCCGGTCCCCTCCCGTCTCTGGGGGTTGAGCGTGGAGAGGGGATTCACATTTTTTCCCCTAACGGACGATGCGTCAATACCAGCTTTGATCTATCCAATTACCAGCGGGTTTCCTTTATTTCCTTCTATCATAAAGAGCTCAATTTCTTTTATTAAGATGTAAAATACTTGAAGAAATCTGCTCGTCGGAAGCAGACTCTCAATGAGAGTTCATTGTTTTCGTTAAAAGGTCATCTTTGGTCTGTGTCAATTTTATTACCGACATGAATATTAATAAGATCGCCGAACGGACTCAGATATACATTTATCACTTCTTGAAACAGCTTCATCGAGATCAGTACAAATAATTCCACAGTGAGCACCTTTCCACGCACTGCAGCGTTGCTTCATACACCCATTTCTGAATAAAACAAGTTGAAATTATAAGGGGAGTAGGCCATTTTGTCTCGTCTCATATATGAAACGGACATTTTCATGTATCAGCCACGTTGCATGACATCTATCAACATTCTGACTGCGTCACATTCCACATAATTTCAAAAAGTGGCTCCTCTATACAGAAAACCATTTTTAAGGATACAAGTAGTGAAAAGTACGAAATCCATGTCGTGACTCACGAAATTCTCAATGATGGGTGTATCAAAATAAATATCAGCGGCACCCGCCACAACACGCCATCAAATGAACCACCCCATTTTTAAAATCTGGACAGTTTGTGTAATAGATAAACTAGTCAAATAGTCAAATGTAGTTCTTCTTGAGTTAAATGTCAACTAGCAACAAAGAATAGACTGTCACGCAAGTGAAGTCTCAACGATGTGGATGAATTCGAACGAATGGAATTTTGTCGGGGACAAAATCAGAGCGAAAAGTGGCAACAATGAAGAGTTATTCTGCTTAATGACGTGGATGAATAAAAACCTAATATTTTGTGGCAATTAATGTAATTTAATTTTTTTGGCACAGAGTAGTAAATATGCTAGTTAAACACATTTGAAATATTGGTTACAGTGGTTTTGCAGAGACGTGGAACCACCCCTTTTAATGAAAAGTTATAAATTTGATTAAAAAAACTTATTTTGATCAATGAGGAGCAGCGAAAACTATGTCTTTTGGCCTGATAACTTGATGAAACGTTATATTGCATTGCGTTCTTGATTAGATTGTGACCCACCATTTCTATAGTTTTTCATTGTATTTTGTAACCCATCTGATTGGAATTCAAAATACTCAGGGTACACCTAGTCGAATGTCTGGCACAGAATGTTTTTGACATTTTATGTCTGTACTATGGCATATAACTCAAAAAGTGAATTGTCTGCGTAACGGTAGGGTATTCTGGGAAATTATTCGCAACCGCTCATTGTTATAGTGTTCAAAATCACTATTAAATCTTCGTTACACCGTCACAATGTCACACTTTTTGAGTTATGTGCCATAGTAAAGACATAAAATGTCAAAAAACAAACGAAAACCAAATGGTAAATCCTAGGCAGTCTCCTGAAAAGTGGAATTATTTCAAATCTATGATGTCTGAAAATGTCCCTTGTTGTGACAACCACCCATATCGCACTACCAGTGCAACAGGGCCACAACTTCCTTTCCTAAGATTTTCAGGACGAGCGTTTGGAGGGTCAGAACGTGGGGAAAAAATTTAAAATATAGTTCTAGAACGAGTAAGTTCTGAACGCTACTAGTTTTTCTATCTTTCTATCTAGTTCTTATGTGTCAGCAAATTCGTACTAATTCTTTGGTTCGCTCGGGAGTGAACAAGATTTCTTTGGAACCAATACGTTTTGGGAACCTGTAGTTCGAGAACAGGGCTGTACCATTCCAGGGCGAGACTTTGTTTTTCTTGTTTTTATACAAATCTGTGAACATTTGAATTCGTAGGGAGAACATTTTATTATGAAGCTGTTCAATGCAAAATTATTCGTCAGACGTATAATTCGAATCAACCTGATGAAGCATTTGCCAAACTGAATGGCTCCGTTATTGTCGCTGTGCGAGTCTGTAAGAACTCGTTTCCACAAGGGTAAATCAAATTGAGTGATGTGAAAGGAATCAGGATGAGACAGGCACAGCACCGCTCTGAGACGATGTCAAAAAGCACAATGCCACGGGAGGAAAGGGAAAACCCGAGTTATTGGATTTTGGTTCATCACTGGAGGAAATAGGGTCGGGAGCGAATCTTTGAGGTGTCAGATCCGTATGAGTTGTCAAAGCGGGTTATAAAATGATTCTTATCCAATACGAAACGGAGGGAAAAGGAAGAGAAAAAGTAAGGACGAAGAAGGATAAATGATAGAGAAAGCAGAGAGGGGATGGCTCAACGTATGTCTTTCAGAAATCGAGCCAATACGGAGGCAGCAGTAAAATGGGATAGGTTGTAAATTCTTCTCAGTAACAGATCGCCTGCAGTTGGGCCGGCGCAGCTAGGGCCCCCCGGGGGGCACTGCCCCTCTTCCTGAGATTACTGTGGGTAACCAGAGGACTCAACGATGCGGGTGGGATAAACTCACAATTTACAGTTTTCCCACCTCCCCCGCGCAGTGTTATTCCTCGCAACAGTATTACGAAACTTGTCAAGCCCCTGCGGCAGTTAGACGGTTATTTTAGAGCTTACTTCCAAACTACATGACCTGTGAAAACTCGTTTATTCGCTCCCCAAGTCCGGGGGAATACGACTTTTCCCTTCACCCTACTATATTCTTTCTCTTCTTAATTCTCTTTCGGCGTCTCGAGAGAATCAACGATCTCAACAACAGGAAGGACGATAATAACATCCACCTTATTCTAGAGACGTTATTGAAACCAGAGTAACGTCTCTGGTAAATAATGCTTTCTGGTCGAACAAAGGGATTACCGGTATCAAAGGGACTTTTTTGGTTTCGAATTTGTTGGGTTTATTGCAAGAGATAAAACCCTAACTACAGTTTGTAGACACATCTTCCTATTGTTCGTGCGATGGCACTTTTTTCAGTATGCACTGGCATGTGGTGTCTTTTATATTGTATCGAAACGGTCCGCTCTTCAGGCATGCAAAGTTGTCCCAAGATGTCTTCAGGCATGCAAAGTTCAGTTCTGCATCTGTCCAGGATTTTGGATTTCAGAGTTGGATACACCAATCTGTTCAAAATTATTTATAAGTCTACTGACATCAATTGATTTCATGGCTCAGCACGAAACTTTGAGGAAATTGCTAATAGGGGTTTTCATTACTCGCCCGTGGTACTAACGTAGAACCCTGTAATAAGAAATCAATTGAGTTCTTCCATTTCTTGGAACGAAAAATGTCGGAAGAAAGAAAGGAGGGATGATTTTTTATTGCTTTTTCACGTGCCTTGAGCTATTTGTCGGAAAAATTATGTAATGGACGACCCGGTAATATACTAGCGGATTCCTCAAAGCGGCCTATTGCCGGGAATTTTTCTTTTCTCCCCCTGCTGCCCTCCACGGGCTGTACACCTTTTGTATTGGACTGGTTGGAAAATGGAGCCATAAAAGAGAAACGCTCACGTGTTGAAAGGAAGATAGCGCTAACTGAGCGCTACTTAAGAGATTGGGACCACACCCACGTTGTAATGGTTAAGCCATTATCACCAATCAAAAGAGTTTTGAGGATAGAATGTCAGGGCGAGGGTGAGAGTGAAGAAAAAGCTCTTCGTCCTGCTTCTCTCACCATTTTAATTAAACAAAACAGTCTGGACTGGGGGCCAAGTTATATCTGATGAAAATGAAATAGTGGGTACCCAATAAGAGCAATATAAAGAGAAAAAAAGTTGCCAATTTTCGAAGGATCATACATACTGGTGGATCGGCTGATCAATATCGAACGTTTACTACTTTGAAAGAAATACTTACCGATAGTTACAGGCCAAAACTGTTGATAACAATAGAGAGTTTTTGCAGACCACTGGTGACGATAACGTTAGCGACCCCCGTGAACGATAGCTACGGCGCGCAACTATAGATGCTAACCCCCAGCTGATCGTTCATGACGGGTGCCCGTTTCATAATAACAATATTTACTGAGTTTATTATTGACATTTTATGTCTTTACTCTGGCACATAACTCGAAAAACGTTACACAAAAAAAAGCGTCACACGAAATCGTCACGAAAATTTCTGATGATTTTCGCTTACAACCGATTCGTTGCTACGGAAGTTTATCTTCGCCAGTTATCATCGTACAAAAATCGTTCACCACTCGTTGAATAGCTCTCAATTTACCATATTACGTTAACCACTGCGGAGTGTGTGGCCGACAAGCTGCGGTATGAGCGTGATTGTTTAAATAATTGTTTACACACAGGTGATCATTCTTAATAATTTATATTGTCAACACGAATGCGAGCTTCATATAAGTTTCTGCAAAGACATAAAATGTCCCAATGTGTTGCAGACTCGTAGGCAAGCATTTAGTTTTTGACATTTTCATGTCTTTGCTTTGGCACATAAACTGAAACGGGAAAAATTTGTTCCCTTGATTCACCCTTTCCTTTAGATCACGTCAGAACACAAGCGACCGGCGGGCCACTACGTCAGAGCCTATGACGCACGAGCGTATGACGTCAAACGGCTGGCAGTATGCTAACTAGTACGTCAGAGCCTATGACGCACGAGCGTATGACGTCAGATGGCTGGCAGGAGGCAACTAGTACGTCAGAGCCTATGACGCACGAGCGTATGACGTCAGACGGCTGTCAGAAGGCCAACTAGTACGTCAAAGCGTATGCCGTAAGAGCCTATGACGTCAGACGGCTGGCAGGAGGCCAACTAGTACGTCAGAGCCTATGACGCACGAGCGTATGACGTCAGAGGGCTGGATGGCTAGGTGATCGGGTGGTAGTGAAGGGAGGTGGTGATGACGTCAGAGGGGCCAGAGGGAGGCAGATATCTGAAACCCCCATTTCTTCCTCAGTACTTTCGTGATCACTGTGAAATTTCCTAAAGGATCTCCGAGTTTCAGTTTGTTTTTCATGTTCTGTAGTATTTCTTTTCTTTTTACCGTGAATCTTTCAATGTTTTTCATTTTTTTATTGGTGACGGCACAGTACCTACTTGGTACGCGAAAAATACGTAAAAATCGATTGAGCATTCCACAAGAAACTAAGCCAGTACAGTAAGACACTAAACACACGCCATTGTAAAACACGTATTTGTGTTACTTTTACTCTACGTCCAAGAAATTCTCATCCTCACAAGTTTTTGAATTAGGTATACCTTGGGCTAAGATACATAGAATTCATACCCGTCTACATACAGGTCAAGATACGTCGAATCCAAATGTGACCGTCCAAATTTTTCAGGAAAGCTGTTTTTCGATTTAAAGAAAAATAGGACAAGAAACATTTTTAAATACAAGAAAAGGGCCTTCAACTTTCTACTCCCTCCTCACCCATTCAAACGTGGAATAAGTTAAGGGCTCTGTTTCGAAAATTAGTGCTTTTAGTTGAAAATGCGCTCTCATAGACAAGCTGCATGACTGTGAATTTTGCATTTTTATTACATGCTTCATTAGAAATCCGATGAGTCGAAAAGGCTAAAAGAGAGAGGATTTTGTCCTGGAAGAGGGAAGAATGATTTCATCAACAGTTTCCAATTATAAATTGTTTCTAGGTAGGTACTGTAATTATTACAGTACCTAGGAACAATTTACAGGGATTTATAGTTCTGTCTTCAGCCGTAAGTTCACTAAAATAATATTTTACCCGTGCTCAATAACCCTGATAACTTTTACTATGCTGAAACATGCTAATTAGGTATTAAATCAAATTTTGATACCTAGCAAAATAACTCAGTATGACATATACATACCCCCGCCCCCTCCCACCACCTGATATCCCATTTGTAAAGGTGATATGGTGATCTCTTCCTATTATATTGTACCCTCACTCCTTTCGAGTCGAGGTTTGTTGTTCCCTTGTTTTTGTTGTTTCACTAATGCTTTTGAAATAGGCCGTGGAGTGAGATAGAGTTGTACGGTTTTTACCATAAATCCACACGTTAACGACGCCTCCTAATCGGGAATCTCACCCGTGGGAGGCGTACGTCTCAATATGTCTCCCAAATAAAAAGAAGTTTTCCTGCCAACACAATGCCTTTTTTCCGGGCCCTGCATCGAAAGCCAGAGTGAACACAGCAAAGCTCGGGGGTCGTGTAAATTAATAATGGTTCGTCCGAAATGAAGAATAAATATCAATTTTCGACCGCGGGAATAGACTTGGAATTCAGACAGACGACCAGGTGGACCGTGTGTCATTGTTACAACTTCAAGTTGGTAAGAGTAATATGTCACTCTGCAAACTACAAGTACGAATCTTTTTGAGGATAAAACAAAGCCAGTGCACGAGTAGATCACATTTCTATTATATCCCATGAAGTCATTTCTATCTTCACATGTGTAGCCTTGATCCCCCAAACAGTTACACTTACTGACTAGTTATGATAATAGGTAAGGTACCAGTGTTAATTTAGAAATTGAGTAAATTAAGTTGATCGAATAGCCTATTGCTTATTTTCCACTCCTTGGGCATGAAACAGCTCGATCAATCCAAATTGCACACCTTAAAACTAGTGGATCAAAATCATCATTATGCATTGTGCAATGTAAAATTTAAAAAAATTGGTTCTTGAATATTTTGAACTTAAAAATAATGAAAGTAAAATTATAGACCGGTTTAATGTAGGATAATTAGAGTGTAGGTAGTTTTTGGGTAACTACGATTATTAGAGTACTTCAAGGTAGATGTAGTACCTATATTTTTTACATTGGAAACCTAATAGGTACCAATTAATATAAGCGTTTCAGATGCATTAATTGTACTACTTACTAAAAAGCAGGAAAGAGACGAGGCTGGACGGATCACAGGACCTTAAGCTCAGAAATCCACCTTAATTTTGGAACTATCATTAATAAAGCCTGGAATTATCATATTTTGCATATTTGGGTTTTCGAGAGAGAAACCTCGTATTTAGACGTTTCGAAGGTTTTTGAATGCATTTGTGCCTTTTAAATTGACATTCAAATGTCATATTTTTGCATATTTTGGTTACTGGTGCATATGATCTCATATTTGGCATGTTGCTGCACATTTCGCATTTGTTACATTTTCTTCGTATGTTTTCAAGAAACGAGCGTAAAAAAACTCCCAAAATATTTTTTTTGAGATGATTAAGGTTGACCTTAATTTTCGGTACCTGAGGCCATTGTTAATCGCTAAACCCCAGTTCAACCACCCTGGGGTTACTCAAATCCCTTTTTGCAACCTTTTTTGACCCCAAGCCACCTTCCCTTCCTTCCCTTAGTATCAACGTACCAAATGCCATCCTGAAAAATCCATCAAAATCATATTTTGGGGGGGGAAAGTGCATCTTTTCCGGGCTCTAATCATTATGTACCTCCTTAGACTGTAAAAAATGTTTGTTATAATACATACCTATTCTGTAATGTGTAGATACTGTTTTCCTGAATGAATTGAAGTGATTCTCGACCCAAAAAAAATTGTCTCCAGTGAGCTGGACTGGTCAATTCAATAACAAACTGCAGGCGGGTACATAGCCGAATTAAGAAGAAAACTGTACAATTCTGGGCTAAAAGTCGCGATTGCTCCTGGGTTCCTCATACACTTTCCCTGCAGAGTACACTTGACCAATCTGACGGATTTTATGTGAACTAATTCTTCGGATCGATCCAGCCCGAGAGCTGGTATCGAGAGCTTCAACGGAATTAGACATGGTCCCACACACAGACCTGTACTCCCACACCGCAGATCTCAATGACACAACAGTAAAGGAAGTTCTGTCATAATGAGGAAGAAAGCTTCCTCGTTCAATACGTAACGAAACCGCAATAACATTCACTCAGAGCTGAACTGTAAACTGAAAAGTACAATGTACTCAGCACTAGCGTGGTCCGGTAAATCTAAACCAAACAACACGAATATGTGGTTAAAACACGAAACATGTTTTTTGATTTGAACATGAATTTTGGAAAATATTGTTTCGTCACAAATCCGTTTCAAAGCTTAAACCCCGATGCTCCTGAATCCCTCCCGTCCCTGAGTTCTTAAGAAGATGCAGCTTTTGTCCAAGAGGAAATGACCGTAAAACCAAAACTGTTTACATGAAGTGCACCCGTCCAGTGAATGACTGCTTAGTAGATCAGCCTCCAATGTTCATTCTTTGATATTACATATATTAAAGATTAAAATATTAATATATTAAATATCAAAGAATGAAAATTGGAGGCTGATCTACTAAGCAGTCATTCACTGGACGGGTGACCCTAGGACGGGTGCACTTCATGTAAACAGTTTTGGTTTTACGGTCATTTCCTCTTGGACAAAAGCTGCATCTTCTTAAGAACTCAGGGACGGGACAAATTTTGTTTTCATGCAACCAGTCATTATTTATTTATGACAAACTTCGCGACTTTTAGCCCAGAATTGTACAGTTTTCTTCTTAATTCGGCTATGTACCCGCCTGCAGTTTATTTATTTATTTATTTAGTCATGCAGTTTTTATTTTCAAATGAAATGCTCTTTTTTTTTTTTTTTTTTTTGGAAAGGTATCAAATCGCTGATTACAATAAAAATGCATTCAAGTCGTACAAATGTATAGTTTAAACGCTAAATCATCTTTTATGAAAAACTAGCCATCTACTCGTAGCTAGTAATTGAACAAAATATTTTTGTGAATGACCACAGTACTTCACAATTTCAAATAGGTATAGGATCGTGTTATTTATCATGATTTACCTGATTTTACGTTATTTTACTCATTCGGTAGTATATCAATACACCACAAATAAGAACACAACAAAATAAGTTCTTAAATGCTTAATCTGCTGTTATTAAATAATTAAGTTGCAGTATTTGCAAGAATTCCTCATCTTGTCCTTTGGAAGTTTATGTCAACCTACCTATGCGCAATGAACATCGACTACAAACAAAAATGCTTTAAATGCTAGGGCCACCTCAGATTTTTTGTCAATTTTAAGCAGTCATGAAGAGCCAAAGTAAAATATTGCATGGAAAATATTCGTTGTTTGAGAAAAATTGACCGATTTCGTAATATTTTGAACTTTGAGGTTTATAAGATAAGGTCAATTTCAAAGTGCTCCTGTGACGACATTACTGTACTTTTTGATGTTCTCTCTTTTTCTAACGTTAGTTCCTAATGTCTAGTTGACGTTTCAGACGATTTTTCTCCCATACTTTTTTCTAACGGGAATTATGACTTATTTTTAACAGGAAATAACTATTTTTTTCAGCCTAAGGTAAGTGGTTCAAAATGTTGCAATGACTCTGGAAATCGTTAATTCTTTTTTTTTTTTTTTTTGACCCTTCAAGCCTTCTCAAATAAGAGGAAAATCCTTTTTTCGGTTTGTGTTTGAGCTAAAAAAACTCTGCAAATTCTTGACACAACGGTTCATTATCTTCTTTGTACAGATCACCCTTCTGTCTAGATCACTAGGTCTAAATGTCTAGATCCTAAATGTTAGATGAATAATTAATTATTAATCATTAATAATAATTTGTTATTATTATAAATTATCACTAATTATTAACAATTGTATCAAGTACCTAGTGAAAATTATTATAATTTATTGTTAGGTATTAATAATTCATATTTATTACCTATTAATAATAATTATTATTAATTATGATTAATTAATACGATATAATTCTTTGGTTTTTAATACTACGTCGGTAATAATTTTTCTATAAAAGAAGTACTTACCTACCAACAAACATTCGAAATTACCTTCATTTCCGTAGCACGAAACGCACCTCAGAACAACAAACTCGACATCACTTAAGCCATATGATGTTCAAAAGAGCTTGTTAGTATGAAAATGGACCAGTATTTCAACATTTTGATTTACGATCGTGTTGTGAGGCACAATCTTTGAGCCGTCATTGTGAACGAACGGCTGGTCGTACAAAGCTGCGGATGGTCTTAAAAAATTCTACGGAACAAACTCCATCTAAATATGAAATAAAAAACATACCGTTTGATGGGAATTTTTCGAGATATGAAATTTTCAAAATTTCAAAATTCGTTTTGAACCCCTTCCCCTTGACCTAGGGTTATGAAAAGTTTCGAGGACCATTGTGGGGTTGGTCGAAACCCATAAAAAAAATTTCGTAATTTTAACTCAACGCTAACTGGGCAAAGTGCCACGGACGGCGGACGGCGGACGGCGGACGGCGGACGGCGGACGGCGTACGGCGTACGGCGGACGGACGGATTTTTTTTTATTCGATTTTCTGAATCTACGTATCTTGAAACGTAAACCAACAAATTTTGAGGGGGGGTTAAATTTTTTTTTTCTTTGGGCGATTCCAATGGTTCATTATCGAAGATAATAAACCAAAATGTCATGAGGAGAACCGGGTACTGGGGTGTTGGACCCGTGCATCAACGTATCAACTGGTGCAAAAAACACCCGTGTAGTCTAGGGTTAATTTGCTTGGGTCGAATTCGAACGTCACCATTTCCCTCTCAATGTGAATAATATTCACATTGAGAGGGAAATGGTGACGTTATTATGTTTACTTCTGGAAATAACAATGTGAATCATGTATGTACAAATTCACCATAAATCAATCTTAAAAAAAAATGGTTTTGCCAATGAAAGTGTTATTTACTTGCCCTGACGTAAGATTGAGTGGGGGGTGGGGGAGAGAATGCCGGATTCCAAGGGCGGTTTTAAAAAAATGCATCCTAAAATCACTTAACGTTACCATGGCGGGTGGGGTGTGAGGGGGGTGCGCCCGTGATACTAATATCGATATTGATATCGGTGTCCTGATGTCGATAACGATATTATATCGGTATAAATAATCGATATTCGATAATATCGAATTACCGATATTGAAAAGTGAAAGGGTGTGGGAAGGTTATATTGTTATGATCTTGCTTTTGCAACTTGCATTTTTCTCCTCATAAATACTTAAATACTTTGTGTAATGTGTATAAAACATTTTACCTATATAAAGACTTCAATTTTTTTAAGTATTTTTATTGGTGGTCGCAATTTTATACCTGAATGCTGAGGTCATTTTGTTTACAATATCTCAATAAAATATCAATAATAATTTTAATATTAATGATCATGATTCTTTTGAGTGTCTTGAATTTGAATATCGATATTAAAATATCGAATATCGGTCCCAAAATAATTATCGATATCGATATCCCATCCCTACCGCAGGGTAGACTGCTCCTGATATTTTATAAGAAGGCGCGAATGTCAAGGTGAGAATATTGAAGCGGTAGGTAAAAAGTCTTCACCCTTGAACGCTGTGTAGCACAACACGTAACTGCACTGCTGTCCGTCATTGAGTTCCGACTAAGGCAGAAAAACGCAACCACCCCCACTTCAGTTCTCATTTTCCATTTCCTGTATCTTCGACGCACAGACGCTGGCATTTATACAAACCCGCTCGTCGCAGCTCTTTTTTGTATTTAAATTTATCATTTTAAAATCGTGCCGTTGTCTCAGTTTGTCTTCAATCCGACACTATTTTCGGTGTGAATAGTTCCACTAGATTCGAGTATTGACTCGCGAGAAAGGACTCGTAGTATCGCAGACAATCGCTGATTATCGTCAGTTCAGTGCCCATGAAGAGTAGTGAAAGTTCATGCATTGGAAGTTAGCAATCCTGTCGTTGTTGCCGAAAATTTGGCGTGAAGTAAGTTATTTCTGATTTCTTGTTACTTTTTCGTGTACTCCCAAATACAATGTTGGGTGGAAGCAGCTCTGATCCTGCCTTACGGACTCGAATGGTTTGAGCGAAAACCACCCACAAGCTCCTTAGTTTTGCGAGTTGACTGCATTTCCTTTCAACTATAAAAGATTATATTGTCTCCATCCGTTGTCGTCATCCACCAAGAATGTCGAAAAAGGTTCTTCATATTTTGACCTATCTAAAGGTATGATAAAAAATTCAACCTTGAAATTGATGCTGCAAGAAGGTGGATGCCCGTGTAATGGTTGTTAGCTTGCGTTCCTGGACAGGTTTTTCTGTTCCATTTGTCGTTTTTCTACTTCTCGGTGGATTCCGTAATTTTTTCCTCTCGCTGCTACCGGCGATAAACGGCAAGCTGGCGCGTTTAGCTGACGGTCACGCTCCTTGTTCAAGTTCGGCTTTCGGGCTCAGTCCTCGGCTATTGTTCCTTCAAGGGTGGGTTTTTGTGTTGGTCAATGGGCGTTTGGAGGATGGCGAAAAGTGAATATCGAAATCCAGCTCGAGCCTTGACATCAACTAGACATTTTGGCGTCATGTAAATCAAGTGGTCTTGCGTCATGTAAATCAAGTGCAACATCAAAACGTCACCTGATCATATAGTGCTCACGCCATGGTACGTAGACCCATGTACGTACTTCTTTTATCTCCTGCTAGGGTAGGTACTTCGGGTTTACCATATCTATTTGCTAATATGTCATGATTTGGTTTAATAGTTACCAATGGAGTCTAATCAGTGAGGGCTTGCGGAACTAGGTATGTTCATTACCTTCAATAATTAGTGGCAAGACTAATCATTCATTGGGTTTACAATTCTTGTAAACTGAGGGAATGATTTGTCTTGGTCCTTTTCGGTTGAGAATGTATTCCATTTATCCAGCCCTCTTGCAAATATCCATTCCAAAACTAACTCAACTATTTTTGAGTTATAGGCAGATGTCTGCTGTCAGTGGGAGTTTTCCTCCACTCCAATTCCTCGTTTAACCGACAGGAGGGGTTGTCACTTCTTTCAATCTTATGCACTGACGTTTAAAATCAGTTGACAATTCAAAAAATGTCTCATTTCTTATTTTCCTTCGTTGAATTATTTAATAACTAACAATAATTATTAATCAATGATCGCTAGTTACTTGATAGTAGTACTTATCAATGATAATTCGTCATGATAATTATTCAGTCATTTAGTGGTCTGCAGGGCGATCTTCACATAGAAGATAATAAACCGTTGGCCCATATTGAATAATATGGTATGTGGTAACCATCTCAGTTGGTCGTAAATCTTATTGGAGTGAATCATCGATTTAAATGTTTCAGATTTTCTCACTCGATCGGTTTCTTATCTGGACACTCCTCGCCGGTTTCACGTTTTTTACTTTTTGTTCAATATATTGTTTACTTGGGGGTTTCCTCAGATCGCGTTATAACGTCGCATGTAACTCGAACAATTAGGCACCTCGTACCTTTTCTTTCTAAAGGAGATCTCATCTAATGATTTATAGCTGAATTAGCAACTTGTCAATGAAAATATACCTGCGGTTTTTTCGTGCAACACAACATGTAAAGGTGTGTCGAAGACTGGGTATAACAACCAGTACTTCATCGAAGAAAAACTTTATTTTATATCGTCTTCAGAGTATTGTAACTTCGCTCCTTCTGCAAATGTACACTTCGAAGCAGTATTTTTTAATGCAAATTTTTTTTAGGTAGTAGGTATTTTTAATGCAAGAAACAATGATAGTGGGAAACAGTCTCATTGGTCCTATTAGTTTTCCCATCTAGAAATTATGGATTTCAACATGAATTTTATATATATTTTCAATCAATCATTACTGAAACGGCATTATGAACACAGTACCAATAGTATCCTAAAGCTCTCTTCTAAAATGCAACGGGGTGGTTTCCATTCCACAGATCAGGACTTTCTTTACGAAGTATCCATCGCGGAAATCATTACCATTGTTCGTTTACTTGCGTGACAACATTGTCCTACCTAGCGTGTGTTTCGTAGGTCATTGTACGTAACCTGTTACGTGGATGCTAGTGAACCTGGGACTTTGTTTTCATCCCGACTTTCCTGTGTATTGTTCGGTTGCGCCAAAATCCCTTAATTGGTTGACTGAGTCGGTTATCCTATTATATCTACCTAATGAGAGGTCATCTAGGTACATACCAATGAATAATATAACGGTATAGTTCATTTAACTGTGCCTTTACAGGCACAAAGACCATGGTCCTGAGTCCCATGAGAATATGCATTTTCACTGTTTGTAATTACTTGAGTCCAACTGAACCCGATTGATCTCTAATAATAAATATCCTCCAACAACTTCCCAAACAAGAAGTTATCTAACAAATCTCACCAATCAAATCTGACTCCTACGGTTGTTACAAATAACCTTTAAAATGTGTTTATGTGTATAAATAAGTTTGTCTCCTTTTTGCCGTTAACATAGATTTTTCAACGCTGAACACGATGGTGAAGTCGGAATTGCGATATCGCATTCCGTCATCAGATTAGAGCAGATCAACCGTGATGAACATCTCAAGTAACCATCACGTTTCTTCGTCCAGTTTGAGAACGAAATATCGCAATGCCGACTTCACCATCGTGTTCAGCGTGAAAAATAACCTTTAAAATGAGATGTCACTTGTCAGACTGTTTCATTTTGGGAATTTCTGGGTTAAAAAACCCCTCCTTAAAATTCCCCTAAACCCCCCGATTCTGCCCATTTATGAACTTAGACTTTTGATTGCCAAGACAGATTTTTTGTGCGAATTTGAACATTTTATCTCAAGCCTATCGAGACTTATCATCATAATTCAGGATGGTCTGAAAGGATTTAGGTAATTCGGAAATTCGAGTTTTAAATTTTTTTAGAACAATCCATTTCTTCGAAAATTCGCTAATGAATGAAAAATGAACAGAATTGTGATTCTGTCTAACTCTTTTTGTGCAATTGCCATCCCCAGGTTACCACCATTCATGTTTGGAGAAAGACGTAATCAAGTTCCTTGTCTACAGCATACCTAATGAGTCTTACTAATTATAATAATCCTGAAATAGTAGATGGTATGTATTCGGAATAGGAGGTTTCCCCAATCGATAAGGCATATCTCGAATAATATTTATTAAAAAGTAAATTATTTTGCCCAATATTTTATTCACGATTTCGTATCTCTGTGTATGAGTGGATGCGGAAACGATAAGATAACGTGCGAGTTTCTCACATCAAGAGGAAAAGTAAGACAAACAACGAAATACGAAACGATGTTCGTCGAATCTGCGTCGGTATTGGTCGCGTAGAATCCTATGGATTAAAACCAACAGGAATACCTAAGGGGTTCTCGAAGTTTTCGTAACATTTTCCTTCAGTTCACCGCAACAAATTTTTTCGTGGCCATGTACTGGGAGGCGTCGAGACACAGCAGCCTGGCACATCTTGGCTCTGACCACTTATCACCCCTTTGTTCGGGAGGCGTCTCGCTATGTCAATTGGCATCCTCATTGGGGTTCTGCTATATGTGAATTGTGTTGGGTTTGACCCAGTCTGATTCGAAATTTCCTGATGGGGAACTATGACGCCAAATCCGTAATTCGTACAGAGCTAATCAGGCTTCATTGAACAATATTGCTTAGTTTATAGCCATAACTCTCATAAACAAGGTCCAATCGAGATTGTGCGATTAAGTTATTAATAACGCAGAAAGGTGTGATCGACAAATATTACGTGGGGGTCGAACCTTTCAATATCGAATTGTCAGTTTGCAGAACAAGTTTAGGGGCTTGAAAATCATTGAGTCGCTCTATTTAAGAAATTGGTTTCACGAGTGGCATTTTGTCTACCTTTAGGAATTTGTGCAGTATCATTTCAAAAGCTTCAGACATCGAGGATTTTTCATTTTGCGGCCTGAGCCCCCCTCCCATCTCATCGATGAGGTATGTCCAAGAAGTCTGATCTTCAAACCTCTGTACCCATACTTTAGCTCGTGATTTTGTACTCGTATACAGAAGGATCACAACAGAATATGACATTTTCCAAATTGAACAGAATATAGCCCTGAGATCTCAACTAAAATAATAGTTTTCAATAGGTAGGTACTCGGATTCGGATCAATTCTTCAAGATGCTTGTTAAATCAGGAACTCCTTATGTGACAATCAATATGAAGAACAACATGATGTATATATTGTGCTCCTTAGTTTCTGATTCCCATTATTTCACTGACACCTAATTAATTTCGCAGGTCTGCGAATTGACTAAACATGGCCGATGACGATGGTGGTATAGAATGGCTCCACGATCTCTTACGGAACACCCAGCTCGAACAGTTCTTGACGAGAATTCGAGATGATCTTCAGGTATGGAGGCGCTCCTGCCTGTGCTCACTAACTAAAAATAGACTTCCAATTGTTTACTCTCTACCATCCTTATAATTTTATTTAAAACTGTTTATTTTCGTCGCTAAGATTGATGACTTCATCTTTTTCAGATCACTCGGTTATCTCATTTTGACTACGTGCAACCTGAGGATCTTGAGAGGATAGGTCTATCTAAACCTGGCGCCCGCAGGCTCCTCGAGGCCGCAAAGAAAAGGAGGGGGAGTAAATGGAGGAAAAAGCTTGATAAGTTGATAACAACTGGTTGGTACCTGTGTAACATGAATTTAATAGATTATCTGTATGATTGCGTGGTTCTTTATAGCCACTATACTATCGCATGATTATTAATAAAACTATCCAACCGTTTCAGGATCATCCAGTACGAGTGGAAAAGGAAATAGCAAGAAATCGACTGAAACCACTCTTCCTTTGGGACTCACATGCTTAATTCAAGAAAAAGACATTGAGTATGTTTTTACAGTCCAAGTCCAGATTGTAGTTAACTAGTCACATTGTGATTATTTTATGAGAGGAGAGGATGGGGTCCATGTGATAAGCAATGCTCTAGATGCTCTCTGGCGCCCATACCTCAAAAATAAAATAATATAGTCATGCAGCATGGCTATAAGAGCAAATTTTTGAAGAAATAACTGGTTTTCAGCCAAATATCTCTATTTTACTGGTTTTATTACAAAATTTATAATAAAACCAGTAAAATAGAGATATTAAACATTTAATGTTGTCTCCTTTTTTGCATAGATTTTTCAACGCTGAACGCGATGGTGAAGTCATTCCATTATCAAATTAGAGCAGATGAACACATCTCAAGTACAAACCAGGTTTCTTCATCTTCAAAGTTCTCCAGTTTGAGAACCTAATAAGATATCGCAATTCTGACTTCACCATCGTGTCCAGCGTTAAAAAAAAACTTTAAAATGCAGTGTCACTCCCCTGTAAACCCCCCTTAAAGTGGCCCGATTCGTCCCCGAATCTAGTTGTTCTTTCAACTAATAGTTGACACTCCAACTAAGAACTAACTTAGTTGGAGAAGTTAGTTGTTTCCAACTAATTACTGAAGTAAAATTTCTATGCCCATCTCAGGTATGGATAAATCCATCCTGTTGTTTAACCTTTTTGAGTTGTTTTGATTACTATAAACAAATGGTACAAGTGTATGGCTATCAATTATTATAATGGCTGCATATCATTATGTATAACTATTTGTAATACGATTTGTTTTACAGGCTAGGTCCCAAGTTAGGGGATGGCTCATTCGGTGTTGTAAGAAGAGGAGAATGGACTACTCCGTCCGGTCGCTCCAAATCGGTTGCTGTGAAGGTTCTGAAGCAGGATGCAATGACCCAACCAGGCATGTTCGAGGATTTCATAAGAGAAGTCCAAGCCATGCACCTGTTGGACCACCCTCAAATTATCAGGTAACCAACCACAAAATTCATTTCTAAGTCATGTTCAGTACACACCTGTTACTTGCCGCATATCTTTTGAAATCCTGTGGTCTTGAAGTCCTCTGGATGTTTGGCAGGTTATACGGAATAACGCTAGGGAAACCTTTGATGATGATAACCGAGCTTGCGCCGTTAGGAGCTCTGTTGGATTATCTGAGAAAGCAATTGAACCAAATATCCGTTGGTACGCTTTGGGAGTATGCCACTCAGGTCTCAAAAGGAATGGCGTACTTAGAGTCTAAACGGTACCTCCACAGGGATCTCGCTTGTAGGAACGTTTTGTTAGCATCTGTTGATCAAGTAAGTGTAGTTTCATAAGCCAAACCACGAACTATATTATATAACATATACTTGTAGCATTGTAGTTTATTAGCATAATGTTGAATAACTAATGCAATTTTTCATGTTATGCAGGTGAAAATAGGAGATTTCGGCTTGGTAAGGATAGTTCCTGAAGAAGCTGACTGTTATGTCATGACTGAACACGCTAAAGTGCCATTTCCATGGTGTGCCCCTGAATCGTTAAAGAGGTATGTATCTTTAGATTTTAATTATTACTTACCCAGCAAACTCGCTTACACTCAGGACTCTTCTTTGGTTCTAATAACATGATCTAGAAATAGAATTTTATTGGGGTTTGCAGGCGACACTTTTCTCACAAATCCGATGCCTGGATGTGGGCTGTCTCTGTGTGGGAAATGTTTACATTTGGAGAGGAGCCTTGGATCGGGCTTAATGGAACACAAATACTGATGAAAATAGACAGGGAGGGGGAGCGTCTGTACCGACCTGACATCTGCCCTGCAAAACTCTATGCCATAATGTTGCAGGTACTGAAACGTTGTTTTACTTTCCATCACTATCATTGTATTCCACATATCGTGATCTACTGGATATTCCTAAATGTTGTATGCCTAATGTTGTAGTGTTGGGATAAAGATCCTTCCAAGCGACCCACGTTTGCGGATATTCTCCATTTCATGCTCAGTGAACCTCCGCCTGTTGTGAAATGTGTCGCGAACTGGACGCTTCCATCAATTGGTAGTCAATGCCCCGGTGAAATATTGGACACTGTGGCTGGTGACACGCTAGTCATTATAGAAGCCTACACAGAGATGTACTGGTGTAAAGTGCAGAGCCTGAGGACGTTCCAAGTCGGCTATGTACCAAGGTAAGTCAAAACTTGAAAAATGTTGAACTTTTGTTTTTTAGACCATATTTCACGAACTACACTAGCCCTCATCATAACATGTTGGTTACAGGTCTGCTCTTATGGCAGGCAGCAAAATTGGTGGTGAAGACATCAGTATGCCGCTGGACAATTCTTTCATTCACACTGGGCATGGCTCCATTGGAGGAGTTGGAGAGAGCTGGGGGTCCCCATCAGCCATCGACCCTGTTTACCTCAATAATCCTATGAGTCCACCGGATCTCATGGGATACCAGCCTAAGCAGCGATCTAGTAAGTGCTGACAATAAATAGAATGTTCCTAAAACCATACACACCATACACACTTTCCTAGTTCCATGAATACAGTGTTTTCATGGATGATAGAGGGATGTATTATCCATGTTCCTCTGTGGCTCAATCAGCTCCATTAGGTTCCTGCATAGAACTAATGATGAGATGCATATCATCAGTTTTGGAGCAGTCATGCGAATCTAGGGCCCAAAACAGTACTGAAGGGCACTTTTACCTTGTGTAAGGCCAGAAAGTTTCTGCTGGATATTATTCAAGTTTATTATTTTCAACAATGAACCATTGAAACCAAGAAAATTAACAAAATTAAACTCTCCCTCAGAACCTTCCGGTTTACATTTCAAGGTAGAATTTGGATAAACGATGTTTTTAATGTCCATCATCTTTGGTGCTATTGCCTTGTAAAAGAAACTGAGAACGGAATTTGGCATGCCTGCTGCGATTGGCCCGAAGATGAGACTTGATTCGTGAAAAATAAAGGTTGAATAAATATTATTTGCAAAACGCCACAATTCGAAGACAATGAATAGAGCAGTCTAGATTTTTATGCAACGTTCAAAACGTGCACTGAAGAGTAATTTTTCTTTGTACTAGTCTTTCACATGGACTCGAATGTAGAACTGTCATGAGTCATCAACATCAGCGTGAATCAAACTGAAACTTCGGACGAGTGTTTCTTTGCTGGAGTGCAGCTGCACGAGCGCTCCTGACGGCAATCTCCCGCAACTTATCCCCGAGGTTTATGCTCATCAGTTAGTCACATCAGTTAACTGCTCCAATTTGGTAGGCGATGTTGGGTAATTATAATTCATCCCCGCCAACTCAATCTATGTTTCCACTAAAAGTATTTTGCGAGTTCTCTCTGTCCAACTATTCTATATGTTGGTTTGTTGCCTGGGGATGTTTTCTATTTTTGAGATGAGAGCACTAGCGAGCATCCAGAGTGCTTGGCAACTGCGAACGAGCAAGCATATAACTCTGATGATTGATCATAATAATATTATCATATTATGATCAATATACTATATTAATAAGCAATATGTCCACTTCTCGCTAACTGATAAGGTGCGGCGGTTTGCCGCCAGGAGCGCTCATGACGCTGCACGGTCAGCAAAGTAAGAGACTCTCGTAAACTTCGACTATTTTTCATTCTCAGGAACAGTGATTCGAACTTTTCGTTTTACTGATATGAAGTTCTAGGAATAAATTACTTATGCCCACCTAGCAGACAGCAGTAATTTATTCTATCCGATTCTATTTAGAATCTATATATTATATAGATTCTACCAACAGATGGATCAATCATTGCAAAATAACTGTGTAATATCATACATTGACATTCCAGTATTACTGTAAACCTTTGTCTTGTGAAATAGAAAGGAAAAATAATCCAAAATTAATGTTCTACACCTTGGTCGGTCTTACCTTCACTCACTTTTGCAGAAGTGATGATGGTCACGGACCGAGTGGATCGAAAGTTGAATAGTGGAAAGCAGTTCCAGTACCGAAAACTGCAGGAAATGAAGGAAAAAAACGTAATTGAGAGTAAGAGAGACAGCCCCCGGAGAAAATCCGGAAGAGCTGCGCCATCTCGGCCGCCACAACCAAAGAAAGGACAGAACCAAGGTGCTCTGATAGACTTGGAGTCCCCTCCTCGGCAAACGCCTCCCGGCCACCAACCGTCCCATCTCCAAACCCAAAATATTCTCGATGCTCCGATTGAGTCTTTCAGTAAGTTTTCAATTGAATATTTGAGCTTTATGGTGAATGGATGGGGCAATATGGGATGGCTCGATGGATGTATGATGTGAAAGTTTGTTGATGAGAACAAAGTCATGTGAACAATGGATGGGGATTGTCCTCTAACACGAATGCGGCACTTGAAAGAACGCACTTATCTTTCAACATTTCAATTGCAAAGAAAACTATAACCCTGATAGATTTTGTTGTTCTGAATGGACTTCTCTAACCTTCTGGTCCTTTCCAACATCTCCATATGCCGTGGACATTAAAACCTGTTGTCATTCAGAAAATAATTTGTTGAAATTTCACCTTCAACCCTAATGATATCTTCCTGAATTGTAATAACGTTTTATCTCCCCAGTCGACCAGGATTATTGGCCTTCTAATCAGGAGGCGTTGTCACAATGTGAATCTCCTGATCCATTTGATACGACCAGAAGCTTCTCGCATCCAGGATTATACGCAAACCACTCTGGAAGCATCCCACAATCGTCCTTGTACGCCAATCATTCGGACTCGGTAAGTTGTTCTCAGTTATTGTTGTTGGGTTTGGTTAGGGAAAGAACTATTTTTTCAAATTCTTTATTTATTAAAGAGTAAGATAACAACTGAGCCATACAGCCCATCTAGCTACTTCACTTGCATACATAAATCACAGGTCATCAGCTGACCCAATGGACTTACAGGTCATCAGCTGACCCAATTACAAGCACACTAGGGATGGGATATCGAGGGCTCGATATCGGTATCGATATTGACATCGGAAGAGTGGTATCGATACCAGGTAGATATCGGCTTTATAATATCGATATCAACCGATATATATCGATATCGGTTATAAAAACTTCGTTTTTTTTAATTTCACCTACTTATTTTAATTTTATTTCCTTTTCTCCAAACATTTTTGCACTTGCAGTTCCTACGTAAGATACCAACTGGTCAATAATTTACCGTGGACAAAGTAGGTGATTCCATGGTAGAATAAATACGAAGGACTTGGAAATAGGAAGTGGTTCAAAGTAGTGACATCTAGTGTTGATACCTTCCTACAGCCTGTTGGGTCGAAATTCCTTTCTAAAAAAAAATTCTTCTGATTCTTGGTTTATTATCTTCGATAATGAACCATTGGAATCGCCCAAAGAAAAAAAAATTTTTAACCCCCCCCCCCCCCCCCCTCAAAATTTGTTGGTTTACGTTTCAAGATACGTAGATTCAGAAAATCGAATAAAAAAAAAAAAAAAAAAAAATCTGTCCGTCCGCCGTACGCCGTCCGAGAGGAAGGAGTTCAAAACGAAAATTTAAACTTTCGACGATGTCATATCTCAAAATATTTGACTGAACCGTGTAATTTTTAGTTCACTCTTGAATGACCTGAAAAATTACGGTTCTTTTAAGACCAATTGGAGTTTTGTGCGACCAGCCGTTCGTTCACAGTGAGCGCGCAAAGGTTTAGGAAAAACACTAAACTTCGCGTCGAAAACGGCCGTTAGGTGAGTCAACTCCCAGACGCCCAGAATAAAACTACCTTTTTTCATCTTCCCAGTGAACTAACAGACTGGAAATTTTAACCGTGAGTCGGGGATAGACCACATTGCAATATTCACTCGGTGTCTCATCTGTAAAATTGTTTAAATAATACCTTTTTGTAATAATACAAATTAAATTTTGATGATTTTAAAAATAGTTCAGAACTGGATCACAATGCAATATTCACTCGGTTTCTTGTCTGTAAAATTGTTTAAATAATACCTATTTGTTTAAACAAATTAAATTTTGATGATGAGCTAGATACTTGAAATTTTAAATATAGGTCAGAAATGGATGACATTTCAATATTCACTCGGTTTGTATGACATGGTATGAGTATGGTATGGTATATTATTGAATGTATGATTTGGTATAGTACAGTATGGTATGATAGGAAAGAAATTCGTATGGTATGTTATGAGTACGGTGAGAATATGGTATGGTGCCGATTTGCAACACAGTCTGGTATAGACAGAAGGGTGATCTGCACAAGGAAGATAATAAACCGTTGTGTCAAGAATTTGCAGAGTTTTTTTCAGTCAGATCTTTATTTTTATTTATTTATTCATTTATTTTTTGTTCCCGCCTTGATAGGAAAGTTAAATTATACACATGAAGATGTAATACGGAATTTTTATTTCAATATGTTTCTAAACGAAAATTGGACAGAATACAAGAACGGCCAAATCATAAAAGAATTACTTACAGGTAAATTTCGGGATTCAAAAAAAGAAGCGCTCATCGAGGCTCTCCAGGAAAAGTAACTTCATGGTCAATTTAAGTTTCAATTTCAACAGGGGCTCAACACAACACAAAAACGCGGATACTTTTTAGCCAACAACAGCACGGAAATGGAATGATGCCCCACAAGAAGAACTTCGCGGTTCGCCAGTGAATGATAACAGTGAATCACAGTTTGTGATATCGACCCAATATCGGTTGTCAGAATATCGATATATCGATATTATCGCCAGTGCTGATATCGATATCAGAATATCGGATATCGGACGCTAGATATCGATATTTCGATACTATCGGATATCGATATCCCATCCCTAAAGCACACTGGACCATTCATTTTCGTCCTCAATTTCGCGAAATACATAAGTCGTGTGGTTTTGTCCGATCCAAACGCCGCACTGTTTCACTGTTGTCCAAGGTCCAGATCATTTCTAGATTTACATGTCCGTGAAGTCGTTCTTCATGCCTCACCGCATAGTTCTTGATGGCTTCGGTGAAGGTTTCCATTTCCAGGTCGTCATTGACTTATGTTCCACGGGGCATTGACTACCCCTCTTAGTACTTTGTTTTGGAAAGTTTGAATGTGTTTGATGTTGGATTTTTTTAGAGCAGCCCCAAATTTGTATGTCATACGTCCAGACTGGTTTTAGAATTCAATTCGCTTGTACAGCAGTAACTTGTTGTAAACCTCTAGTTCTGAGTGCCTCGCCAGTAAGCAGTACATCTTTCTATATTTGATGTTGAGTTCGGTTTTTTTAATTTTGATGTGCTCTTTCCATTTTAGTTTGGCATCTAGCGTCAACCCTAGATATTTAGCTGTGTTTGCTGCGTGTATAAGTTGGGAGTTAATCATAATTGGCCACAATTTATCTTATACGTAAAATTCACGTAAGCAGATTTGGCTTCGTTGAGTTTGGTTCTCCGTTGTTAGGTCCATTTGATGACTTTATCAAGGTGATTTTGCAGTTTGTGAGCAGCTTCTTCTGCTGTGTCCCCCTCGGCCGTGAATGCTGTATCATCAGCGAAAGTTGGTGTAACTCCACTTTCAGCTGATGGCAAATCCCTTGTGTACATTAGGTATAGCACAGGCCCAAGGACACTACTTTGTGGGACCTCTGCGCAGATATTCTTGAGCCCAGAATACTCTTCTTCATACCTACCTTACTCTGAATTGTCTGCTACAGGGAAACGAACAATGTTCGTGTTTGAGAGGAAACTCGGAGGCCAAATCGAAGCCCCTATATTTTTTTATTTCTACTGAAGAAAAAGTGTGTACTCCAGTCTTTATGAAAGTGCCTTCAAATAGAGGAACGGGAGTATTTCTTCTTTGCCACCCAAATACTTGTCAGCATTCGTTCTAGTCACTAGTTCGAATGAGTATCAGATATTCTAATATTTAGCAGTATTAGTTTGAATCTGGAGTCCCTCCTCTCACTTCGTTTTTTAACCTTTCCAGGTGGTCACCCCTTCCAACTTCAGTAACCAACAACCTTATTACGGCCCGTCTCCGTCCTACTCGAATTCACAAGGCTCCATTGCTTCAACGCAAAAATCTTCCCCGCACCAACTAAATACTTCTCCACAGACGTCCTCTGTCTCAAATTCATCTGCAGTCAGTCATAATGAAGGTTTCATGGATGAACTCAAGAGAACGCTCAGTAAGAATGACCCACTGCCACCACGGTTGGAGCCACCACCTTCAGTTGTTCGAAACAGGTGAGCTTACTCGTTAGTACTCACATTAAATTATTTTTATACAAAAGGCAAAGTTTGCATATGCGCATGTATCTACTACTTTTTAATAATATAAAAAAATCGTATATGATGTTGTTAGGACCTCTACGAGTAGTATGTACCTACAGTTGCAACCTTCAAAACCGTGTGCTAACTTTGTGGTGCCCGAAAAACAGCGAAATATTTGCACTAATTTTAGTTTTTGGCCAAAAAAGCAGTTACTTTTGGCGATAAAGGTTATCCGTTCCTTTTTAAAGTATATAAAATTCCCTACAATTTCAGTGGTAATAGAACTCCTTAGACCAAGTAGAACCCAAGACAGCTCTGCAAAAACAGGCCATTTTTCCACTAAGTGCAAATGTTATGTTACGGTCATTTTTCTAGTCTCGTACCCTCCACCTACTTGTAGGACCAGTCACAGGATTTGAAGACAATTTGATACGCTTCAATTTAAGATCAGAATGGTGCCTTTAGACGGAATGGTTGTCTGAAAAACCAACGAAAACCGTTACTCCGGACCCAATTCATGTCTTACAAATCAAAACCTTATTGCTAAACATCTAGATGCGTATGAATTTTAGAAATATCTTATGAAATAATTCATGAAACTGTTGCTTTGGAGCCGAAAAATCGAAATAATTTTTACTGATACTTTACATGTTCTGAGCAACAGTAGATAATATGACATTATGATTATTATCGTCAATCATGCAGGTATATATCACATTCTATTTATATTCAAAAGGTACCTACGATACCTACATAATCAGAAGGTGAATTTAAAACACGATGAACAAAATTTGTTCATTTGTTCAATTTAATTGAATGTAAGTTATTGGGAACGTAACAGGACTTTAACAAAATAATTTGGTTGAAATATTTCTAATGATGAGATTAACAGATATTTACCTGTTGAAACCGTTATGAAACTATTCGGCCATCCAACTCTTGTAAATGATTACACAAATTCTTCATTGTTTTGACTCTTCAATTTTCAGGTGGGAGCCCAAGGACAATATCGCTCGATCTGAGCGATGTCAGTCTATGTATGGTAATATGGAAGCAATACCCCGTCCTGATTACAATAGAACATATTCGTACTCATCTACTATTCAACCTCCTAACCATGCAATAGCCCCAATGTCGAATTCTCCAGTAATCAATCAACCCGTTTACGACAAATATAAGGACTTACGGCAGCTTTTTGAGTCTTCCCTTGCCGACCAACCATTGCCTGCTACACCTCATCTTCAACCTCCACCGGTATGATATTTCCATAAACATTGGTAACAATGCTCATAACAATGTAACATGTCGTATTTTCTCTTATCGGAAACTTATGCTAGGGATAATTCGATCCTTCTGATTCGTTTTTCTGACCAGGTGCTTCCTCAGAGGGCAGATTACTCAGAACCTCCAATCCAATCGCCTCACGGTGACTACGCAGAACCGCCTCCTGTCTACATGAACACGGCGGACAGCGATCTCACTGAGCAGCTTTCGCAGATCTGGTTATCCTCCAAAGGTCTTACGCAAGACAACAAAGTGAAACTGCATAACCAGTTAGTGGCAGAAAGCAAGAAAAAAGCCCAAGTACGGAACTTGTATGATGCTGCTGAAGCCAATTACCAAAGAGTTGTGTACGGAACAGCATCGGCTCAAGTAAGATGAAAAACACTGATATGGCTCAAAATACTACAGTAGGATCTTTGTGTTACTCAGAATAAGTTCTCATCCCTGAAAACAATTTAGCATTTCAGTAATCCATGGATCACTCAAACTTTGAATACACCAGAGTCTGACTAGTTACTTGTCCCTATCTATCCTCCAAATAGTATTTATATACACAATATTACTTCTTACCTTTGTTACCATCCTACTTTCAGTATTGTTTTAATAATAATCCAGTGTTTTAGTAGGTAACCAATCAAATTTATATTTCCTTATTGCTATGATGTGCTTGGCCTGAAATGGGTTAATTTGACTTAATTTGAAGAAAAACGGGATGGGTCTCATTTTATAGCAAATTCAATGTGCTTCAAAGAATGTAAGGATAAAAATTTGCCGAATCCGCTCAATTAGGGAGTTATCGGCGAAAATCCGAAAAAAAGGCGAAGAAATCTCAGTTTTTCGGCCACCATTTCGTTTGCACAGCTTCCCGAGGGTTGCAAATCAGAATTTTTACTCACAGTAATAGTCCAGAACACATTCAAAAGTCAATAATACTCCATTTAATGTAAGTTCAGTGTAATGTAAGTTTAATGTTTGTGTACGTTTTGCCTGGGCTATCAAGGAGTGTTCAGATTATTCGTTGAGAAGGCATTACCTATGTATTTTACTGGACCTTATTTATTTATTTTTTCTTAATTTTCAGAATGACGAAAAAGTTGGTCAGCTTATGTCACTTATTGAAGGAGCCTCGGAGGAGGAGTGTTCTCAGGCTCTAGTCACTTGCTCCTGGGACGTATCCTCTGCTCTGAAGTATCTAAAAATAGACAGGATATTCAGGTAAACAACATTATCACAAAACTAGAATTACATGAATTATAAACGTAATTATTTTTACAAACATTCTTTTAAAACACCTTTCTTTGGCTGAACCGTTAAACGTTTTATCAAGTAATTTTTTTAAATTTAATTTTTTTTTACTAACTTTTGGAATGTTGTTAATATAATGAACGGATCAAGAATGACTTCTAAATCTAATAAAGTTTCGGTGATACATGTCGTTCTGTGCAGGTTAGGGGTTGCTCCGCGCCATGAATGTGAAAGGATATTGGAGCAGTGTCGATGGGACCTTGTAGTAGCTGCTTCTACACTCCTGGACCATGCGTGATCTTGGTGCTTCGGTTTACAACACTTCTGTAAGATTTCTTTACGTTGTTGGATGTTCTCTATTTACTGATCTGTTTGGCTCGCGGATCCCTGAGGCCTTCGTTTTGCCTTTTATAATCTTAATGAGTCACTTTCACCAAACTTTTAGCTCCTGGAAGTTTCGTATCTCTAAAACACATACTTGGAAACAAAACAATTTGTCGTAAAAGTTATGAAGTTTTACAATTAATGGACATTGGCAAAGTGCATACTTACCTACCTTGTTCTTCCATACGGCTCAATGTTATTTGAAGCTGAGGCCGAAGCGTTCACTTCACATTGGCCTTTGTTACCCTGTTAAGAAGTTGATTATGGTGTGATCATGAATGATTCTATGTCTTACTGTAGCCATTGCATTATCTCGTTTTTTGACATTTCAATTGAATACTTTCCATTTTTGTTTTCAGGTGCAATCGTTACAAACCAGCTAATAGTAGTCTATCCAGCTTCCAAAACTTTAGGTAACGTAACAGTATTATCTGTATGTTGCAATGTGATCAAAATAATTTAATTTTATGACGAAGCTTATTTTTATAACGAAGTTTATGGCTACATAATGTACAAAAAATATAAAGTAGAGTTGTCGCTGAGCTCTGAATATTTAAAATGCCGTTATTTAATTTTTGAACATTGTTCTTGTGAGCCTCGCTGAGCTAAAATTCACTATTTGAAATTATCACTATTAGATACCCGTTCAAATGGAACTTTCAGGTTTTATTGTAACCTTATTTAAATTTATTATTAGGTATTTTGTGGTATGAGTTTTCTTTCTTCAAAATATACTACGCAGTTTGTACCTATATAAGGTTTGAAGAAAATAATGCTGTTGATGAATATCACGATTAGATCACAGAATTCTTCGAAATTAAGATCATCTGCAAGCACAGTTTTCTCAAATGTTGGTCACGCCAATGCTTTGTAATTTTGGAAAAACGAATATTCCACATTTTTAAAGCCCCAAGAAGTTTGAATTTTTTTGCAACTTATTTGTAAGTATTTTGAATAAACATGAAAAGCCCATAGCAATTGATTTCATTTTGTAAAAACTTTATTTGGACTATTAAATACCTAGTCCAAATAGAGTTTTTACAAAATGAAATCAATGAATAAATTTTATTCATTTACCTGTAAAAACTGCTTCCTATTGACATGATGTACAAACCAGCCTTGAAACGCAATTTTATTTGTCTCATCGGAATGTGGAATGTGGTTTCGAAAAATGTCATTTCGCGACATGTAGACAGGTCATTTTCACGATTTGCTGCATACCTACACTTCTGTCACTAGAACTGTACCTATTTAGTGTCGATATTGATGTTTCATTTTTTCTTGTTTCCGTGATAGTTGTTCTTGTGGTTTGAGTTTGAACGGCGCCGGGGTTTTCTTAATTGATATGAACACGTACCGCTCTTGTTATATACAACTATCCACCTCCAGCAGAATGCAATTGAACTACTTAATTCATAAGTGCAGTCGTTGTTGTGTTGCTTCCTCATTCCAGCTACAGTAGAACGTTCGATTTTACCGATGAGTCAGAGGTGTTGAGTGTTTTTCAAATGCCTTGCAGTTCCTGTGGAAATTAGCGTTCTATTTTTAGTGACGGGTAGAAAGAACTGGAATAATACAAAAGAGTGTGGAGATGACCAATCGCTGTAACTGCTCTGAATCGACTGAATTAATTTTGGTTCCCTGAGCAAAACGTCGACCTATTTCATTGACGTCTGAACTGGAAAGAGATAATCTTCTCAGTATATTGAGAACAAAGTGAAGGAGGCTAACATTTGGAGAGGTTCACAGTTGACCATATTTGCTGATCGGTGTTTTTTGTCCATTATAGTTAACAAAAAAAAATATTCCAATAATCATCTTATTTGTTGACTAACTGGAATACGTACCTTATGGTCCATAGGCATTAATCAATGAAGATTTAGATTGCAACGTGTTGGAGAAGATCTTGATTGTGCGGATCTCTGTGGAGGTTGAGTTCTGTGGACCGCCTCTCACTCTTGGAGGCATCTGCCCTCACGCACACTATTATTAAGCGGATGAATAAAGGGCCCATGAGGATGAGTATTTTAGACCCAACCTGTCCTCAGGTTTTTCGTTTTGATGCAAACTCTCATGATTATCGTGGGCATTTTTGGGTGTAGAACAAGCCAGTAATATAAGTCAAAACGTTGATGGTAGGGGTAGGCTTATTTGAGATGTTTTAATGTTGTTATGAATTATCAACTTATTTCTATAGTAAATTTGGCTCTGTAGTGAAGTGTGTAGCCTGGGTTGAAAAAAAAAAAATCTATTATACCGACCGAAGAGGAGTCAAAATAGTTCTTACTATGCTGAATAACGTGGCGGAACTGGCACATCCGCTTGCAGTGTTGTCCTTATGAGGAATGGCATGCTACACCAGCCTCAATACGGAAAACGCGTCCGTTTTATTTATGCCGTATCCTGTCGACCGATTGTAAAATTTTACTGACAAATGGGACAAATGGCAAATCAGTGGCACTCCGGACGAGGATTCATCCGAAGTCTTCTGAGGAGATTATTGCGCCTCCCATCCTCCAGCGACTGAGAACCCGCTCGGGACATGCGGTTTTCCGTATAGTATGACCTCTAACTTAGCCACGACTACGGGCTCTGAGATTAATAATACAGCTGTAAGTAAATACTCGATTAGGTCCGTACAATTCAAGTTACATACTCGTACGTTCTTCTCTGGCGAAGGTTTCCATTCAGAATGTTCTCTAGCCCTCGTGATCTGTTGATTCCTAGTTCTTCCGATTAATTGAATTGAAGGATACCATCTGTGAATAAATCAGCGGATACTCTGGTGAGGAGGCACCAGAGAGAGAGTCGATACCGATTTACTTCAACAGCGTGTGGGAATATTGAAATGTGTAGGACAGGCCAACCTCGTAATATACCGGTTCGAAGATATTTTCTTTCTAATCTGCTCTGTTACAAAGACTGAAATAGCTAGAATTACATTTTTCCCAGAGCACAGATTACGGATTTCATAATTACTTCAAAATCACTTGGTTCCCCTGTGAGTCACAAATGTCATTGATGAGGTCCCTGATATATCATTTGCTTATACTTCAAAGTCAGGAGGACCTTATCAATGACATCCCTTTCTTTCCACGGTTCAGAACAAAGAAACCTCATCTATCAACCTACCAGCAAAATCATGACCAGAGAGGGTAAACACATTTCAAAAGAGAAGAGTTTTAAATTATAGGAAATAGCCCGGCAACATTCAATCTCTTACCATATCCGCGATTCACCTAATCTGAACAAGACTAAGTACCACATACCTGTATTTACTGCATTACAACAGTTTTTATTTAATTCCTCTTACCTTGTGATAATATAATAAGAAATTTGCATGTTGTTTATTGATAGAGTATTGTTGAACTGGGCACCGATCCCAGACTCCTATTCTAGTTGATCCTCTCCTCTTCTCCTTGGCTTATTGATCGTTTTTTAAATTTTATTTGGAGGGTTGTAGGAGGTGTGGAGTAATAAGAGAGAACGCTTTCCAAGCTTTCGGCTTTAATAAGCCATCTTCAGGGGTTGGTAGGCATTTCCTCTTCGTCCCAGTCTCTACTTCTAGAGTTGAGACTGGGACGAGGAGGAAATGCCTACCAACCCCTGAAGATGGCTTATCAAAGCCGAAAGCTTGGAAAGCGTTATCTCTTTTTACACCAAAACTCCTAAAACCCTCCAAATAAAAAACGATTTCAAAAGTTTAACTTCGACTTAGGTTCTTCCTTAGCCCTTGTACTATCTCTCATCTACATTCATTATAGAACATAGTATGTTCTATGGTACTACCATTGAGTGAATTTCCAACAATACGAGTTTTTCACCGCTCTGACAGTATGACTATCACCCAACAATTGTGAGGATACCTAGTACCTAATAAGCACTCTACACTCAATATTCTAGCCTTCCATTACAACCATAGGTACTACAAAAATCCCCACAGTATTAAATAAATTTTATGGTGTAGCAGCCATTGTATCTTCGCTTCTAAAACCCTTTTATATTTTTCCCCCAATCATTATTCCTAAGTTACCTGATCTTTCTGTCCAAATGTTTCACCTACATCTATCTGAAAAGACCGTGGCAGCCAGAGAATGAGAAACGGTTGCACATCTTGATAAGTTAACATCACAACGTAAAATGGCAAGTGTCTCAAGAGGGAGAATCGGGAGGAACGTTTTGACTCCCTCCTCTCCTCTGTCATTAGTACCTATGATATATGACTTTGTATCAAGTGATAATCTCCATTGAACACTGTCTTCTAACTTGCCATGACATCACTTAAATGATAATATATATAATAGTGATACTGGTACCTGTATTATTAGTTGTTCAAGTTGAATGTAATTTTTGTGTTTAATTTAGGGCTATCGTAAATTATTGTATTACTGCAATAGCAATGGACACAAATGAGAGGGAGAGCTACGTGCTACGAAGCTCTTAGCCCAAGATGAATAATTTATTTATCTATTCCACAACGTTATTACGACATGTTGTATTTTATGGCATATTATTCTTAAGAATTAAGTATCCAGAGGTACTAAATTTCATCACAGGACATTCAAGATGATCAATTGGTGAGTAGTGCTTCAGATCATGTTGGGTTATCAACCCTAATCTTTGAACACTCACGATATTGTGAATACTCGAATGATCCACGAAAAATACGATTATGAATAGTATTTACTGTGCGGTACAATGATTATTCAGCTTGTCCAACAGATTTAATTTCTTTCAGTATTATTGTACCTTATGTTGGGTATAAGCATTTATTACTTCTTTGCATACCCAATTGTCCAAAGTTTCGAAGGTTTTAGTGGCACGTATGAATCATCTACTGTAACTCACAACAATAAATTACTACTACTTCTCGTTTGAAACTGTTATCAATTGCTAGTATGAATCTTGTTTTATCACATTGGAACTTGAAACCTATTGTGCCATACTACTTTTAGTTTGTAATCGTATTCCCCGTATCATTTATTTATTCTATTTTTTGTTCTTTTAGTTTAAAGCATGCATTTCTGAAGAGAAAATTATTTACGACATTCAAGACATGCTGTCCGTAGCTTCTGAAAAATCCCAAATTTTGCCAAAATGACAGAAGAAAGAGCGTTCTCGGTGGGGAGGGGGGGGGGGGTTGAATGTAGGCAATTTGGGGGAATTTAAGTTAGGTGTGTTATTAACAATCGCCAAAATCCTTGAATTTGATTGGTGGTTCTACGGGGACTTGAAATTAAAGGATATCGAGGGTGAAGTGGCAACAAGACCTACCTCAAATAGGGCTGGTCAACATGGCCTACCTCAAATAGGGTTGGTCAACATGGCCTACCTTAAATAGGGCTGGTCAACAAGGCCTGCCTCAAATAGGGCTGGTCAACAAGGCCTACCTCAAACCAGTACCTACAGAATAACATGGCTAACTGACATTTTGGGCACATTGACTTTTTTTATTCAGTGGGATTCAAATTAAAATCAATTGAAATTATTCATAATCACGTAAGTTTATAGTGTATTGACATCCAGATGTGTCTATATTTGCAAACATTCACGTATAATATGAATGTGAATGTTTGCAACTATGTTATGTTATGCAACAAAAAACTGTTTATTTTTGAAATTTGGGAACATAATATTATTATGTTCCCAAATTTCAAAAATAAACAGTTTTTTGTGACTCTTGTAAAATTTAAAGAAACACTTAGGTCATGTTGTACAGCACCATATGAGGTAGGCCATGTTGAGCTGCCCTATCTCAGGAGGCCATGTTGTTCAGGCTCATTTGAGGTAGGTTGTTGCCACTTCAACCTCGATTTATGACTTGAATGCATAGGGTAACTTCCAAACTCCCTAACACGCTATAAATGTCGTAGGTATATAGAAACATCAGGCTAATGTTTCTATAGGCTTATCACAATACGACTGATACTTCTATACTCCTACGACATAAGTACACATAACATTATCAGCGCTAAATTAGTTTTTTGGTGTCATTCTTCACGAATATTTGAGCGCTGAATCGATGCTTATAACTGTATACATAACTTTGATGTAGTTATGGTGCCAGTACGCCAATAAAATACGTTCGATATTGTTCGGCAAAAATATACTGCATTGCTGAAATATGCTGCAAGATGATGCATTGAAACTTCTTACTGATTATTTTACCCTGTTATGATCACTTTGGAAGATATTCTTAAAATCGCCCTAGACATCTTCATTTTATTATTTTTCAGGGCGCAAAATCAATTACACCATTTTGGAACAACTTATTTTGAGATTCAATTGACGAATCCATCACTCCCCATCATTTTCTGTAGTACCAAGTATTTATCAAGTATTTAGAAGCCTGTACGGGACATGGTGGGATTTTGTTCAACGTAAACTCAGTAACGTGGGTGTTGGGGGTTTCTATCCACAAAACGTCTTAACTTAATACTTTGTCGTTTGAAGAAAAAAAGCACCTTTTGTCAGTGATTTGAATTTGATCCATCAAGTTGAGGCGAGTGCAATTTCATGAACAAAACAAAACCGTTGCAAGATCTCAATTTTATGACGTGGATACTCGGTTATATTTTCAGAATTTCGAACTGTTGATAACATGCTGTTACTGTTGGCGTTTATTGTGATATGTATTCTATAAATATACAGTTAATCAGTATGTACGAACCTGAGTCTTTTTATTGTAAATATGTTCCCTATGTCACCCGGAGTGGTACTGTTGGAATATCAGTTCAACTTGAATGAACTTCTTTATAACATTGCCCAGTGCCATATGAAAGATTTAACCCATTATTCCCCGTCTGTCTTTTTCATTCTAGCTAAAGAGATGCCGTAACCACCCCGCACCGTACCCGTTTCGAAGTTTCCCATGGATACCTGAAAAACGCGTTTCGTGACGTCCGGTAAACATACACTCGGTACCGTTCGCTCTTCTCAACTTGTTTGCATGGCGGAGCGGAAGTCCTAGATCCACAATCCTGCCTTAAAGAAATGCCCTAACCACATCACAAGCACCGTAACCGTTTCGAAATCTTCCCTTGGCGCCATGGTGAGAATATCGTTCACCATATTATACAAGCTAAAATTGTTTAAAAAACCTCCTTCAATGTTGTAGTTTTTCTAGATTCAGAACAATTTAATACGAATGTATCGGGCCCCACGTTTGTGAATTTTGACGCCTTCATCAAGCCTGTCGATTGATTGATCAGTTTCTGGTTGAAAGGATAGTGAAACGAACATGAAGTTCGTGAGAATCTACGTAGAGATTCCTGTTTAATTTACCAATTTGAAATTATTATCCCTCGTATTTCTTTATTCAATTCAATGAATATGGTCTACCTGGGGATTGCGTTCTGGAATGTATTTTTGTACTATTGAGTTGGTGGAGAACTTCCTTCCCCTCATAGGATTAAGTGCAACCTATAATTACCATCAATTTGTATTTACTCTGCAAAATTTAGCATTATCGCCTGACTACTTGGGTTAAAATATCTACTCTTCCTTTTAGTTGGTCAGCTTGACTTATCTGGCGAAATCATTCACAGTATCGACTGGAAGAGGAAGCTGGTAAAGTATTTTCGGGTCAAAAAGTTCGTTGAGGTATTAGCGCAATATTGCTTATTGGACAGTGCGGATACTCAGATGCTGCTTTGCCGTTGTTGGCCCGATTAGGGGAGGGGTTGGGAGGGATAAAGTGATCCTAACAACACAACACCCTCGTCTGTTATAACGCAAGTACTTTGTCTCACACCTCAGAATTTGTCGTTATTTACCGGTTTTTGATGAAATTGACGCCACCGGTGTTGTTGATGGCCGTGGCGTGATTGAGGGCAAACCTATCAAGGATCCGTCCTCTTCACGCTCTCAAACCCCAGTGACCCCCTTTTCATTTCAAATCTCCCCTTCGCGGCGGAGGTGAACCTGTGGTGACAGGAACTACTCGTCTCTTATGGTGTCGCCCAGATACAAAATATATGAAGAGACCACAGTCGTGTAGCTGGGAGGGCTAAGGATTTGATATCTAGATATTTTTGAAGAGATGAGCAAAATGAGGAACTTTGGATCCAGTTCATTTGGGGGTTCCTGCGACAAAAGTTCTCGTTCCTGTTCTTTTCATGAACGTGTTTTCGTGAATGAAGTCTTCAGCCACAAATGTGCTCCGGACGTTTATTTAAAAAAAAGGACAAAGGACATAAATATCTTTATTCTGGTTTCAACATCGGTGAAACATAAGGAAAGAGACTATCGTATTATTATTATTCCCAAGGCCGGTTTTGGACAGTGGCGGATTGAAGGGGTAATGTCACCCCATGCGAAAAGTGTTTCTTTCTTTTTTTTCTTAATGCGAAAAACAAAAGCGCTCTAAAACGTTGAAAAGTCGATTTGGCCATGTACAACAGTGGCGTGACACCCCCTGGATATATCAAGACATTAAAAAATATTGAATTTTCTTGAATTTAAAAAAGATTTATTTAAATAATGAAGTTTTTCGATTATGAAAAGTGTTAAAATTAGTTGAAAACCCTCTATTTAGTACCTATTCTGTTTGTCAAAATTTTTGTGAACACCACTTACCTACATTGATGATACAATATCACGTATCTAACAATTCCCCCTGTCATCTTCCTCAACCGGCTTCGCCGATCGTCCAACTCGAGTGGAGGAAATTGAATACTGATTATTATAAAAACTCAGCTGCTTTTCAAGCAGTAGGTATTGAAATAGAGTAGTGAAATTGGTGGAGAAAATGACGTTTGAGTACTGAAAAACGTGGGTTTTCAGGTGAAAATTAATCTTTTCTAACAAAAGCCAACTTTCTTCATGGAATTGAATTCGGTATCGCAATTTATGTTTGTTGAAAATTAGCTGTAAAATTGACTCCTTGAGTTTGTCCCATAATTTCTGTAGACACCCTGTCAATTTTGGTGAAAAGTAGACTAAGTATCAATCTTGGTAAAAAGTAGGGCTAACTCTTTAATGGTTAAAGTTCAGTCTCGCTCTCTTTACTTGTCGATTTATTATAGCTCTGAATTGATATTGATTGTTAAATCGAGTTGATTGTTAAAAGTCGAGTTGATTCAAAATGAATAGATACTCTTTGATATGAATTAAACTTCTTCCGAGTTGAATCGAGTTAATTGTTAAAAGGCGAGTTGATGAACTCAAAATGTCCTCTAGTTGTCTAAAAATATAATGTTTTATTTTTAAGAGCAAGACAAATAAATTTATCGATGATTAGGTGAAAAAATGGTCTTCATCAACACCACGTATCTACCAAACGTTTTAGGAAATACCACATATCTAACGGTTTTTTTTTTTTTTGTAATTTCGGTGTCAGACTACTGAAACCACCTACAAAAGGTGTGGTACCTCCTAGACTCTAGGACCTAGACAGTCAAAGATGATGAGAATAATGACAGAAGTGCCAATATGTTGGACAAAAACATGTTTTTTCATCCTGAAAAGTTGGCAAAAGTTAGGTGCGTGGTGTTGCCTCTTAAGCGACGATATTGTATTAGACAAATCAGCTACATACCAACTGAGCTTCGGCCCATCAAGTTAATTTCCTATAATATTATATCGATTATGCTGATTATTCATTTAAAAAAAGAAACATCTATTTCGTAATAATTTTAGCAGTTTTTTATAACTATAAAACTCATATTCAACTGTTTTGTGCTATGCTTACTTCACGTTTAAGCACGAAAAGGTCATCAGCCTTGAATTTTATTGTTTATCGTTTATCGTCAGACAATTTTAGGTTGATGGGTTTTCAAAGCAATTTTGGAGAAATTGAGATTTAATAGGTAGGTATTTCTTCGTATTACAAAATTGTCTGGTTGTTGGTGGTTTTCTAATCAATTTATGTTTGAATCCCCTAACCCCCAGTTCTCCCTGCCTCTTTGTTAGAGCGAATCGGAACGAACCACCACTACCTGTTATTTTGGAACGAACTCGTAATCAACTCCTCCGTCGACAGGGGTGGGGGAAAAAAGATGAAAATTCGTCCCGAGCCCTGTAGTGGGGGGAAAGCCGTAGGGGAAATATCCGTATGGGGCGGAGGGGCGAGGAGCGCTCTAGAGAGGGGGCGCGTGGGTGCAATGAAATCGATTGTAGAGGGCAGTAGTGAGCAGGACTATGGGAGGTCGCCCACCGTTGGGTCCGACCAGAGGCAGGGAAGGATTCGGGGTGGGTTTGTAGTGAAAAGCTTTTTTCTGTTTTTGGGAAACCCAACTACAAATTTTGACGTTTTTTTTTTTCAAGCCCGAGTCCTCAGTTGTGAACGAAGTACGAGAAGCGGTTTTCATATACGCGGCAAATCCCGGAAGTCGTTCGTTTTTAATTTTTTTAATACTTCGCACTCCTTTTTTTTTTCCTTAGCCCGAATTTCCGGAGAAAATTCGGGGAGGATCGAGTTGTTCCTACAGGGCTCCGACGTCCCATCCTGGAGGGAGCCGCCCCGCCCCCGCACCTTCTGATGCCTCCACCTTAGAGGATATGTAATGGCAAGGGAGGTAAGTTCACCTTAAAACTCCATCAAATCAATTGTACCATTTTCCGCTGAATAAATAAAACTCTGCTCCTGCATATTGCATTTCATGAAGGAGTGTTTATAGTTCATGAATTCATTACTGGTAGTGTATAATCAAATTTGATGCCGTGGGGTTGTCGTATGTACCACTATTTCTCAACCACCCAGCTTAAAACCTGTAGTGGCTCTGTGGCGGTTATTTTGACTCAGTTCGTGAACTTCGTACCGTTTGTACGGTTTCAAATCTATTTCTATGGCCATTGCGATTTTTCACGCTTCATTCTCGATTGCGATGGGGGCCATCCGAGAAGTCCTTGAAGGAAAAGGGAGCAAGAGAGCGAAGCTATTGGAGTGAGTGAAACTGGGTCACTGGAGGGGAGGCTGGGACGGACCCCCCTGAACCATCAATGAAGGGCCTCTGCAGCCGTGGGCGTGCGACTACAGGCCACCTACCTAAACACTCCTGTAATAATAGAAATCCGATTTATTTTTTTTCATTGATAATCCTCACCCTAATGTCCCTTTAATCCCGTCGGCCTTTCTCCGACCCCAAAGCCCAGCTACACCCCGAGAAAAGTACATGTTCTTCCATAATCTCTAGATTCTCCTCCATTTCCTTGTTGCCACAAACAAGGGCGGAAATCCTCCATATTATTGGTTCGAAGTCGCCTTTGTTGAATTCATAATGAAATCCTATTGCGGTCATCAGTTTCCTTTCCTGTATTTACTCTATTGAGCTATTTTTGGAATTGATGGCTGGTTGGTGGTGGGGGGATGGGGTATGGTTCCGCAGTGCTATGTGGGGTGGTTATAAACAAAGTCGAGGGATTGACCCACTAAAGTGCAAAGGGGTGGTTAGTCGATGAGAAAGAAGCTTCCATTTTGAGAAGTACGATAGCATTTGATAGAAATCTTTCTATATTATCAGTTCTGGTATTACATAGTGGTTATTACAGGTAATTAAAACCATCAAGAATACTCTCAGATGACAACATCTTCAAGTGTGAAAGTATGCCTTATGGTAGGTACACCTCAGTCTGGCGGTGGGTATGCGATAGGTCTAGTAGTACCTACGTACCTAGAAAATATTAAAATACTTTGAAATTAAGGCCCACTCCATTCAAATACCTATTATTATTCATTATACCTATTATAGCATTATTATATTCTTACCGGTGAACCAATATGAAGGCACCCCGAGAGTGCACTACTAATGATTGTAATATTAATGTTTTAATGTCATAATTAATCAGGGAAACCAGCCAGGGTAGAATGTTTGGAGAACTGAATTGTGGTAGAGGAGTGAATTGTGGTTCGTCTTCATGGTAGATGACTAGTGAGGCGAATTCTAAAGAATATCTCCATTAAAGAATATGATGTCCATGAAGAATATCTCGGAGTATCAACCACGTTTCTTCATCTTCAAAGTGCTCCAGGCTCAGAGCGGAATAATATACCTATAGCAATTCTGACCTAACCATCTTATTCAGCGTGTAAAAACCTTTGAAATGAGGTTTCAGTTGACAGACCGTTTCATTTTTGGAATTTGTGGTAGAACCTTCCACCCCCCCCCCCCAATAACTCCCCAAAACCCCCCTCAGCTTTTGGACATTTCAACGCTGAACTCGACGGTGAAGTCAGAATTGTGATATCGCATTCCGTCATCAGATTAGAGCAGACGAACCATGAAGAACGTATTCTTCATCTTCAATGTACCTACTCAAATTTGAGAACGAAATAAGGTATTGCAATTCTGACTTCACGATCCTATTCAGTGTGTAAAAACCTTTAAAATGGGGTGTCACTTGTCAGAATGTTTCATTTTGGGAATTTATTAGAAATCCCCCCCCCCTCCTAAAACTCCCCAAAACCCCCCCTTAGAGTGGCCCGATTCTGCCCATCTACGAACTTAGCCTTTCGATTGCCAAGACAGACTTTTGGTGCAAATTTGAACTTTTTATCTCAATTCTATCGAGAGTTATCGTCTGGAATGACACATGCCTTTTGGCAGTGGATTCAGGAAGGTCTGAAACGGATTTTGGTATGAAAGTTTTTGGAAAAGTCGAGTTTTAAAAATTTTGGACCGAGAACAATAGCTACATTTTCTTCGAAAATTCGCTAAAATTAAATTGGTTAACGAAAGTTACTAATTTTGAGGAGGGTTATGTTTTAAATGTGCCACCCTGGTTCCTACCAGTGAGTATAACTAAATGCTCATTCATAGTTAAGAAATTCATTAGAATGAACGGTCATGGAGAGCCGTGACCTACCCCAACTTCACGCGGTATGTTTTCTGGCATACCATGACCATTTAGGTCTCTTTGGTCGCCCCTGAGGATCCGGTACCGGTCTATGAATTGGATCACGTTGTGCATCCTTATCCGTAATGCACGGGTGAATAAGAAACCGGAATAGTACTTAACACTGTCTAATATATTATATAATTAGAGTGCAGTGAGTTGGAGTCAAATGAGATATGATAATACCTATATCATATACCGAACGTATATTTATCCGTATGTCTTAACCGATCAACTCATTCCACTTCCAATTTACCTTGTGCAAGAGCTTGTAGCAAGTCGTGTAACTTTCCAAAACTCACAGGCAGAACGGAAATGGGCTTAGAACGATATAGAATGGCTCACCAGCAGCCCCAAAATGATCTCCCAAAAGTAGCTAAATAGTAGCACTCAAAGTTTTGAAAAGAATTGATGCATACCAATCTCAATGTAAGAAAATCATAATATGATTTTGATCATAACATAACATAAAGAGCATAAATTCCTCTTTCTTACCTCTTATACTTTCGTAATGTACATGTACATTACCAATAGAAGTTTGGCAGTTTTTCACCCTTTGATTAGACGACTGTACCTATGTGTTCCTTGAAAAGTAGGAAGAATGTGTGTTGTACTGATGATGGTGTAACAGCCGAAACCGGTCTACAGTGTATTATTTATTTTTGAAATAGGAAATTCTGTTTTTCGTCCCACCTTACGTTAAGAACAAGGTACTGTATCAATTGTATGAATGATGGATAATTGTTGTTCGGACAATTGTAAAAGCGTAACAGACAACGATCGAATCTTTAAAAAAAATCACAAATTAACCTGTAACTTTCTGTAAAGCTGACCAATTGCTGGGAATAGAACGGATGGTCGTAGAGGGGCGTAATTCTCTGAATGAAACGCTTTCGTAGATCGGCATATGCAGTGCAAACCAACACCATACGCCCCAACGTACCCCATTTTACCCACAAGCCGAGTGAATATTGCATTGTCATCCATCCTCGTCACATGTTTAATTAAAATTTCAAGTCTCTAGCTTATCATCCAAAAGTAATTTGTTAAAAACCAATAGGGAGGTACTTACCTATTGTTTAAACAATTTGACACACAAGAAACCGAGTGAATATTGCATTGTCATCCATCCTTGGCCCATCAAGAATAATAAGTCTCTAGCTCATCGATAAGTTGGAAAAAAAAATTGTGTTCAGAATTGAACTAAAATTTCAAAATTCGTTGGAACCCTATTAAATACACAAATACACCTATTTAATACTCAAATATTACTGAAGTATTGAAGAGCTCCAGGAAATACTTCGTTCTGTACTGTTCATTTACGTCGAGGTTAACGTCTTCTTGGGGTATTCTAACCGCCAAATAATTGCCATTTGTTCCTCCCAATTTTTCTATTTAAGACTATTACTGCTTGCAATATTTAAACAAATCGAAATACCGATCGCACAGCCTGAGCGGATGTCGTGTTGGGTTTACAATTGCATAGACGATCAGAATGACCTGCTACTCCAATTTTCGTCTCATTACCGAACGGCAGAGAGCACTCACTTGGACTCAAGTGGCACTTGGCGGTGCGAGTGTTCCGCCGAATGGCTCCTATTCGACATTTTGCGGGTCCATTCGTTGAGACACAGAGATTTTTCTATAGATTTCGCCAAGGAGCGGCGAAATGCGAATACAATTAATTTTGAGTCATAAGTAATAGATTTGTGGATATTGAAATTGAAAAACATTTTATTGTATTTTGATGTACACTATGAGGGACTACCCTCATAGTGTACATCAAATGACTTAAGATTAATGACGTCATGAAAAATACAACAAAATATTAAAAACCACTCATGCAGCATGACTATAAGAGCGAATTTTCGAAGTAATAATTGGTTTTATGTAAAACGTCTTCATTAAAGAACATGATGTACATGAAGAACATCTCAAGTAACAACCACGTTCCTTCATCTTCAAAGTGCTCCAGGTTGAGAGCGGACTAACATATAGCAATTCTGACTTCACCATCTTATTCAGCGTGTAAAAACCTTTAAAATGAGGTGTCACTTGACAGACCGTTTCATTTTTGGAATTTATGGGTGAACCTCCCCCCCCCCCCCATAACGCCCCAAAACCCCCCTCAGCTTTTGGACATTACAACGCTGAACACGATGGAGAAGTCAGAATTACGATATCGCATTCCGTCATCAGATTGAAGCAGATTTACCATGAAGAACGTAATACGTTGAGGAGCCCTTTGAAGATGAAGAATACTAATCTTCATAATCAAAATTGAGATAAAAAGTTCAAATTTGCACAAAAAATCCGTCTTGGCAATCGACAGGCAAGTTCGTAGATGAGCAAAATCGGGCCATTTTAGAGGGGTGTTTTGGGGAGTTTTAGGGGGGGGGGAGGATTCTTCATAAATCCCTAAAATGGACGAGTGACACCTCATTTCAAATAATAAAAGGTTTATTCATGCTGAACACGATGGTGAAATCCGAATTGCGATATCTCATTCCGTCCTCAAACTGGAGTACTTTGAAGATGAAGAAGCGTGGTTGTTACTGGAGTACTTTGAAGATGAAGAAGCGTGGTTGTTACTTGATATTATTCGCCCAAGCCAATGAGTAGAGCGAACCCCCATTGGAAGTTTATTCCAAGTTTATTTCTGCACCGTAAAGCAAGTAAATAAATAAGCACCGATTTCGGAGCTCTTTAAATTCTGTACGGGAAATTTTGACGGACCCATGCAGGGTGAACGCTGTTTTATGACCGTTTCCGAATTAAAAAGCAATCAATCTTTCACAAACGACTTGATACGAGGGCTGTGCAAAAAGTAAGGTTCTCTTTTTTATATCTCCGCTTCAGAGCGCGGGAAAAATCTGAAACTTGCTAGGATAGTTCGTCTGGGTGTTGTGGTCACACTGGTTTTTTTTAGCGCCCTCGTAAAGTAACCTGGCCGAACGTAGCAGTAGTGTTTTCTGTGGTAAACATGGAGCGTAACGATTTGAACGTGTCTACCGAAGAACTCCGCGCAATTATTCGTTTTTTTACCTTGAAAGGCAAAACTGGGTCCGAAATTCATAAAGAGTTGGTGAGAAGTGCATGAGTGTGCAAAAAGTTGGGAAATGGCGGGAAAGTTTCTTAAATGGACGTGTAAATGTGAAAGAGGAGCGGCCGGCCGTCAACAGCGCGCACCGGTGAAGTTGTTGACGCTGTCAAAGGAATTTTCCACGAAGATCGTCGTCTCACAATCGACGAATGAGATATTCACAATGCTGCATTTTCCGAGGGTACGACCCCAGTACCAGTTAATTCCGAATTCGGATGAGGAAACTTTTGTGGTGCTTCGCAGTATTTGTTACGTTGTAGAATTTCGAAGATGTTTCGTGAAGTAATCCTAACAAAAACTGGCTCATCTCCTCAAAACGCTGCAAATTTTTCCAGAGCGATTCATCGCTGTTCAGTGTAATAGATTATTGTAAGCCCAACTACACGAAGTAATTAGAGGAGTGAGCTACAGAGTTGTGTTCGTTCGAGATTACCAGGGGGGAGTCAGTCAAGTCACTAGCTCAGTGATGGTACAAGGCGTGTCCAGAAAGTAAGTGTACTTCATTTTTGTAAGCTTCAACAAATGTATTTTTTTTTTAATTGCTATTTTCTACCTAGTCACCATTTCTTTCAATGCAGGTTGTGATACGGCAGGTTAATTTGTTGCCTAGTAAAACTCTGTTGTCACTTTTGTCCACCTGTCGACCTCCTCGTCGGTTGAAAATTTTTTTTCCACCCGTTTGCTTCTTCAGGGAAGTGAACAAATTGTAATCTGAAGGCGCCAGGTCGTGACAATACGGGGGTTGGTTCAAAACGTCTCATCCAAATGTGTCCAACAATTGCTATGGGACATTGGCCGTGTGGGGTCTGGCGTTGTCATGCAGCAGGCAGACTCCGCATGTAAACAGATCCCTCCTTTTAATTTGAATTGCTCTCCTCAATTTTTTAGAGTACCTACCATTACACCTTGGATCTACAGTTGTCGATATTCGATATTACCTTCGATCTAAACATACGAAAATTATCTCAAAACGAGTAGGTAATTCGATATTGCATGAGCTGTTCCCCTATGCCTATGCCTATAGGGCCTATGCGAAAATTGAACGGATGTTCCACTGTTTGATTCGCGCTTATGTTGATGATGTTATTTTCTGCTGTACCTTCGAGCCCTCATTGTGAGCGAACGCCTGGTCGTCCAACATTCCGGGTGGTCTTCAAAATTTTTAAAAATTCTGTAAATCAAAATCTATTTAAATTTCTACAAAAAACCCACCCTAATCTAAATCTAACTCTATTTTTCACTCCTTCCTATTCTGTCATGTTAAGGTAAAAACGCCTCAACTCTAAATAATTTATTTTTCCGAACTGCAAAACATACCCGAAACTTCATTGCTCGGTAGGACATCGATTTCAGTTAGATCGATGTGTGCAAAGGATCAATCAAATAGTTTTTTTAAATCGATTTACAGCCAGAAATAATCGGTAATGGTATCAAATTTTAATGACATTACCCATTATTTCTGGCTGGTTTTTCGAATGTTGTTACATTAAAACTCCTTAAATCGAGTTAAGGCGTTTTATCTTCACAAATGGAGGTGGATTTTTGACATTTTATGTCTTTACTCTGGCACATAACTCGAAAAACGTTACACAAAAGCGTTACACGAAATCGTCACAACAATTTCTGATGATTTTCGCTTACAACCGATTCGTTGCTACGGAACTTTATCTTCGCCAGTTATCATCGTACAAAAATCGTTCACCACTCGTTGGATAGCTCTCGATTTACCTAACCATATTACGTTAACCACTGCGGAGTGCGTGGCCGACAAGCTGCGGTATGAGCGTGATTGTTTAAATAATTGTTTACACACAGGTCATTCTCAATAATTTATATTGTCAATACGAAGCTTCATAATTTATGATGAACCCTACAATTAAGTATAACAACTACGCTACTGGGGTAGGTGATGTAGCATTGTTCGAAGGTTCTTGAATCACTTCTTTAAAGACATAAAATGTCCCAATGTGTTGCAGACTCGTATGCAAGCATTTAATTCTCGACTGTATCAACAACAGGATGGAGTTGACATTCTTTTGACATTTTCATGTCTTTGCTTTGGCACATAAACTGAAACGGGAAAAATTTGTTTCCTTGATTCACCCTTTCCCTCAGATCACGTCAGAACACAAGCGACAGGCGGGCCACTACGTCAGACGCACCTATGACGCACGAGCGTATGACGTCAGACGGCTGGCCGGAGGCCAAATAGTACGTCAGAGCCTATGACGTCAGACAGCTGGCAGGAGGCCTACTAGTACGTCAGAGCCTATGACGCACGAGCGTATGACGTCAGACGGCTTGCAGGAGGCCAACTAGTACGTCACAGCCTATGCCGTAAGAGGGTTGGCTTGCTAGGTGATCGGGTTTTAATAAGCCTCTGGAATTCCGCGCCTTCATTTTGCATTCATTTACATCTTCACGTTGACAAATCCTTCATCTTGTCGCTAATTTTTTGGAAGGATTTTGATGAAAAACACCTCAACTGGTCACCAACACGCTGAAATCACTTATTATAAGTGTATAATACTCTCCAGGCGACATTTGAAACACCTCAACCCATCATCTGAAGCCAACCATGTTAAGGTAAAACGCCTCAACTCAGTTTTCAGCGAGTTGAGGCTTTTTTCCAAAACCAATGACATCAAACCATGCTAGTGTGTTTGAAACCATGCTAGTGGGTGTTACAAACGAAACGTTGAGGTGTTTCCCCCCAACATCAAGCTTATTTCAGGTTTCACCCCTATTAATTTTAACCCCTTCCTGGACGAATTACGACTCGACCATTAGGATGTTGAGGTTGAATTAAGGAGGAGTACGTAAAAACCAGACTTTGGAATTGAGGCGTTTTTCATCAACAGGGCAGTATTAACTTAGGGTTATTCAATTTTTGGAACTGCCTGACTCATTGGTGTTGGTATTTAACCCTGGATTACCACCCCTAGGTCGACTCGACCTATAAATATTTTCAAGCTTTCAGAAATATATGTCAGAACCACTCCTGGGGCTTGGGCACCGAGTTATGTACTCATCAGTTAGTCGTGCTTGTGCTGATGAGGAAGAAGGTGAGTACTGGTTCATTTTCCATTACATAGGAGGCCTAATCGACCTACAGGTGGTAATGACCGTTCAATCCGCGTAGGTCTATTTGACCTGTAGTTGGTAATAACCGTTCATTCTGTGTAGGTAATTTTGACCTACAGGTAGTGTTCTAAAAGACAACATCGTTTTGTCCCTCTTGCTCCAACTACATTTCAACATCCGCACAAAAGTTGCGTGGATCGTGCAACAAAGAAACGATTGATTCAAGTAGACTGTAGTGAGGAGTTACCAACAACCTACACCTACGTTTACTGAAAAAAAAGGATGAAAACTGAGTTAGGAATTATCTAATCTCTAAATTTACACAGCTGTATCTAATTTCTTAGTTAACAGCTGTATCTTTGCGTATCTATTTTTTGTGTTTTCAGAAATTCAGATGGTATAAGTTACCAATCAACAAACTAGTACCTGCCCAGAAAAATGAGGAGATTGAGCTAGGGATTATCAATTTATATAGCTAGGGATTATATCTATTTCAAAAATGTTAATTCTTTGCAGATACAATATTTTCCTTGCTACTCAAAACGTGTTACAGTTCCTACTTGATGTAGTCAGATATACCTAGGTAGGTAAAATTTACTTACCTAGGTATTTAATGTCATTTACAAACCTAGATGAGCAAATAGTCATTATAAAGTAGATAATGGTATGTAATACCATAATATACCTACGTAAGTAAATTAACTGTGATTATTTAGTTACGTAATGAAGTAACTGCTGCAAATTTTGCAAGCGCGAAAAAATTTTTTTTTTCTTCTTTTGAAAATTAGTTCAATGTATGCATATTTTCTTCAATTGCACAATGGTTAAATTTTTCCCCTGATTTTTCAAATTTCCTCAAGAAAACGACGATTTTTCTTCATGTAGGTCGAAATGACCCATGGGTGGTAATAGGCGATGGGAACTCAAGGGTGGTAATCCAGGGTTAAAATGAAATATTTGTACAGATGATTATGTATCTACTGAATGGCTTATTGCCTTTCTTGCTGCCTGTGATAACCCGTGCGGAATTTGAGCAGTGGAAGGAAAGAGACTTCGAACAGAGTGCGAGTGGGGGGAAAAACCTCCAACTGGGGATGTCCTTGCGAAGGGGCGAGGTTGGTAGGGGAAATGGCGTATATCAGTCGTTGCAACCTTCCTTCGTAACCTTCTCCCTCCGATTTCCCCCACTCCTTTGCCGGGATTCTTCCTTTCCCCTTCCCCGCCGACGATGTTCCCCGCCGCTCTTAGCTTTCCTAGGGGCTTCCCCAGCCGTTTTGACCCCCTTTGACGATCGTTTCGGGGTCGGGAAAGGCCCTTGGAGCTGTTTCCACAGAAGGGCGGACGGTTTTCCTTGTCGCGTGTGAACGGTCGTTCACACTGTAGCAGACAGCAGATAAGTACGAGTATGTGGTGCACAGGATGCTCCGATTCAATGCCCAATTCGTACGCTGTACGTGATTCCCAATTCCTCCTTTTCTACAAAACTATCAACTGAAACCGCCAAGTTAATCAGCACAATAATAATCTCCCTCACCGGGGGCTACATTTATACTGCCGTCAAAGCTGAAAACCCCTAATATTGAGAAAAATCCACAGTCATGCAGCATGGCTATAAGAACAAATTTTTGAAGAAACAACTGGTTTTATAACAACTTTTGTCTCCATTTTTTTGCCGAGTATTACCTCAGGTTATAGATTTTTCAACGCTCAACACGATTGTGAAGTCAAAATTGCGATATCTCATTCCTTCATAAGAGCAGATGAACCGTGAAAAAGATCTCAAGTAACAGCCACAAGTGCTTCAAAGTGCTCCAGCTTGAGAACGGGATGAAATATTCGCAATTCTGATTTCACCATCGTGTTCACCGTAATAATACCTTTAAAAAAATGACGTGTCAGTAGTCAGACTGTTTCACTTTGGGAATTTATGGGTAATTTTTCCCCCTAAGACTTTTTCGGAAATTCGAGTTTTAAAAATTTAGGACCAAGAACAATAGCTTCTTTTTCTTCGAAATTTCGCTAAAACGGGCGTAAAGTTACCAATCTGTGCAATATGCAGTTTTCGGTAACTAGCTCAGTTTAATACAATACTACCGGCGTCGAGCAATAGTTTATAACAAGAAGTGCCTACCACAAAATATTCGAAATTACCTTGTTATAGACACGAAAAGTATGTCAGAAATCCACGGTCATGCAGCATGGCTTCAAGAGCGAACTTTAAAAGAAATTACAGGTTGTATGTAAGATGTCTCCATTTCGCTGGTTTTAAAACAAATTTTGTCTCCTTTTTGTGTCTAGTACCACCTCAGGTTATGGATTTTTCAATGCTGAACACGATGGTGAAGTCAGAATGGCAATATCTCAGTCTGTTCTCAAACTGGAGATGTTTACAGATGAAGAATCGTGGTTTTTACATGACCAGTTCTGATAACGCAATGAGATATCGCTAATCTGACTTCACCATCGTGTTCAGCATTGAAAACCGTGTTACTTGTGCTATAAAAAAAGAAGTAAATTTACATGTCTTTATTCTGACTCATAGAAATAAACTAGCCCACCTTCATATACCTAGTTAAAAATATAAGAACTTACATCTATAAGTAGCCTTAATGAATGGAGCATAGATTCTCGAAATTGGTCTGTAGTTTAAGGACCAAAAATTACAGTCGACATAATGAGCAGAATCGTATAGAAATACATAACATGATGTCTCCATAGATATGATATTTCTATATCTCACTGACGATGCGATTAAGCTATATGGGTTTTGGTAATGTAAAAACGATTTTGGGTCAAATCAATAAAGAGGTACTTAACTAAGAAAATACTGCAAAACGTTTTGCGTCCAATGGTTGTGAAATTGTGAATAAATTTATACACAGTATCTGTGTGTATACTACCTACCTATGTGTACTAAAGGTTTCACTAAAGTCTGCCTGAAGATGTTGATGTAGAGTTTTACTATACAAAAATAATAAAATACGAGTTTCAATAACAACTTTTTAGGTAAGTAGGTACATAACTATATTTCCACAAAAATAGAAAATATTATTTCAAAAACTAAAACGTCTACTTCCACGGAAGTAATAGTATTATTTCAACAACTAAAACGTCAATTACCTCGAAAATAAATAGTGTTATTTCAAAAACTAAACAACTGTGGATTCTATTTCCGAAGATGGAATCCCCTATTTGGCCGCATCCGCAAGCTCTCTTCTCACAGGAACATTTATGCGAGAATAATAATATAATTCTTAATAATCATTCTTAATAATATAATATAAAACATAATAATATTATTATGTTGTTTGAAAAGCATGACATGCTTTACATTGTAACCTAGCGTAATTACCCAATATTATTAAGTTTCTTATAATTATTGCCCCAAAATTTGAGTTTGGAGAACTCAGAGGAGTTCCATCATGATTCAGGATTTAGTTGTTACCTGATTGATTTAAATGGCCAAGCGTAGGCAGAAATTCCAATTGAATAATTGTATCGTGTTCATCTCAAATGCCGAAGGGATCGTACATTATTCAAGTGGACGAATCATCAAAATTGTGAGGGTGGTGAGCGTGGGCGCGAAGCAGGTGTGGGTGGAACGTAAGCTCTTGGGTGGGTTTGTAATACGTTTCCATTTCATCGCGTAGACCATTTTATGATAATGTGGAACCTTTCATTTGATAGCTTCAGCACTACCTCATTTTTCAGTTTTACCTGCGTCGAGTGAATACTGACAGTCATATTTGATGACAATCTCAAATTGAACAGTGGATGATAGGGACGACCTTACTGCCTGCTGTGGGAGGACATATATTGGACATAATTATGGTGTGGTTGAATATATTCAACCACACCATAATTATGTCCAACATTGCATGACCAACAGAAGACGATCACGAAGTTGACTCTCAAAGTCGGGAGGTCCACTCTGAATAGAACTTTCGATTCTGATGCTCTGAGCCAAATCGTTTGATTTCTTCGCATACGATTTATTCTACCTTCTTCCTTCATCACAACTGGTGCTTTCCTCCCCGCCACAGTTACTACTCTTCAAACTCCGGCCCTACATATGGAAACAGAACACCACCACAACCCGGATTTCGACTATGTCCTTTACAATCAACGACGACATCACAACTATAGGCGTGCGCAGCCCATTTTATTAGGGAGTGCACGCTGCCACTTGAATGACCTTGTGAGACCGATACGAAACAACTGGAGTAATGCGTTAAAATGTTGTTCAAACAGGTGACAGATGGTAATTTCCTAAAGAGATAGGTGGTATATATCTTATGGAGGGTCTATAAATTATTTATATAAATGATAAATGATAAATTTTTTTTTTTTTCTTCTCGGGCTGACGACGCTGTACAGCGAAAATTTCCACTTTTTCCAAATGTAGTAAGTGTTTTCTATAATTTTCATCCTCCTGTTCGTGCATTCAAGTTCATAAATGGAACATTATATTGATGAAACTTGAGAGTAGGAGGTAGCTACCACCGAATTTTCGTAATAACCTTCATTCCACATACACGGAAGTATCTCAGACCGAGCAATTAGATTTGAATCAGCTGCCCCTCAGAATGACCGTTGACCCGACGTGCCGCCATTTGACACACACTATTGTTGATGGCATTTGATTAGCTCAACCTTCGAGCCCCTCACTGTGAACGAACGGAAGGTCTTCGTCATCAAAACGATCTAGTTTGAGAAAAGGATATGATATCGCAATTCTGGCTCAAACATCGTGTTCAGCGTACAAAAATGAGGTGCCATTGCCTGACTATTTGAGTAATTCCCCCCCCCCCCCCTTAAAATTTCCCTAATACCCCTTTAGAGTGGCCTGATTCTGCCCATCTACGAACTTAGCCTTTTGATTGCCAAAAAAGTTTTTTGTGCAAATTTCAACGTTTTATTTAAATTGTAACGGGAGTTATCGTCTGGAATGACACTTAAATAAATACATAAATATATATTGCGCTTTTCTGTGACTTTTGGCAGTGAATTTAGGATGGTCTAGAATGGATTGTGGTACAAAATTGTTTCGGAAATTCGAGTTTTACAAATTTTGGACTGAGAACAACAGGTTCCTTTCCTTCGAAAATTCGCTAATTGCGTACTTTGGAAGAGGTGATCTCGCGGGGGCGGTTCTGTGTAAACTGCGAACGTTGGGGGTCGCAGCCCCACGCTCATCTTCCCACGCTTCGTGAGTATAAACGCCACGTTTTCCCTCTACCCACGCAGCTCTCGATCCAAACCTTAATTTTACGTACTGAACCAGCCCTTCGCCAGTCGGATGCTGGACTTCTTATGGGGTACATCGAGTGGTCTGAACTCACTTCGGAGAGACGCGATGGGGTAAAATTGTGACCTGCATAGTAAATATCCCATCATAGTAATTGTTTCCTTCTCTATGAACACAGTATTCGTTGATGATTGTGCGAAATCCTAAAACCTTGAGCCATTTTCGTCTCAAGTTTTTCTTATATACATTCCTTGACCTCCCAAATCCCATTCATGTATTTCAAAATCTCCCTCATCGAATTGATTAAATAATATTAGACTGCTAGAGGTGCAACGAATCAGAATTTTTTACATTATTGATATCTCCTCAGCTAAGTGTACAGTTTTTTATTTCGAGACCAGTTCCAGGAATAACCCCGTCCTCAGCCAGCCTCAAGCATAAAAGTACGAATTTTCCAAAACCTCTTCTATTAACAGTACGAAACACTGAATCTACTTATTGTGATTTTTGATATCGTATTGCTCTCTTGAATACTCCGTGCCCTCTTTTGTTTCTTATTTACGTTAATAAAATTGGGGAACTCGCATTGAAGAGGAAGGTGTGTCTCTTTGCGGACGATATGGCTCTGGTGTGCCAGTGTGGTGATTGGGATGAGTTTTTCTCACGCATAAGTAGTGACTTACACGTAATGTACAACTGACTGTGGTGGAATACCCTCTGTCGTCAAAACCAAGTACTTAGTTTTAACTACATCTGTAGAGGGCCTTGTGTCTCAAGAAATCACCTTGCGTAGCAACTGCAACAACGAGCGCTTAGCGTCATGCACCTGCTCCTAACTGTCCAGGGTGTCGTCTGCAAAGTACTTGGGAGTCATAAAACACGAAGATTTCAAATGGGATGTACACATTAGAAGCGTTACTAAAAAGTTATTAAAATTCAATTATGTCTTCTATAGGCTGAGGCACTGTCTAGACACCAAATCGTTAATAAACGTATATAAATCTTTGGTTTGAAGTGTACTATGGTTTGGTATTCTGGTCTGTGTAGGGGGGGGGGGACCTATTGCTCTGTCCTGCGCTCCTTGATAGTTTCTCAAAAACCAATCCTAAAGATCGTGGCTAAGAACCAGAAGACTCCCAAGCTCAAACGTCTTCCGTTTGAGCTCCCGTTTATTTCCTCTAAGCCGATTATATACCAAAACAGCGTTATTGTTTTTACCATAAGCACCTTCGAAAATTTTTATACCTGCCCAATGATGAACACGTCAGTACGTCCTTACAAACATTTGTCCCGGCCCCGCACACCAGGTGAAATGGGGCATGTTTATTATAGCTTACCCTTTGTATTGAGGATTCTCCCTGCCTCAATGCTAAATTGTCATTCCCTGAGTCGCTCTAATTTTATGATAACTGTTCTCGTGGCTAATAGGCAAAAGCGCACAGGAGTGTGAAAACCTGTTCTCAAGTATCAGTATTTGTTCGTTCAAGTATTTCCCTTCCTTCCGAATAAGTTGTTATAATTAGAATTTGTGTATTTATTTGCGTCTTTTCTTTGATTACAACTCACAACTTATTTTTTTCATATAATTTGATCTCTAACTCCCCCACCCAGCGCGGTACTGTGTACCTACCTGGTGTTGGGAGATTTCCGGTTAATTCCTTCTTTTCTTCAGTCATTTATTCATGTCATACTATGTGTCTTACGCGGAATAAATTCTTTTGGCGAATTTTCGAAGAAAAGGAAACGACTCTCGGTCCAAAATTTTTAAAACTCGAATTTCCGAAAATGTCCCATACCAAAATCCGTTCCACACGTTTTACCCAAGAATCCTACAATTCAATGGAATGTCGGCCCAGAAATGGGTGAACAGTCCTGGGTGCCGTCAAACATCATCAACAAGAATTATTCGAATACCTGGGTCTTTTATTAGAGATGGCCAAATATGCTCGTATATTGTAGTGTCACAGGGGAAGCTTTCATCATAACTTTTTAAATAGTTATACCAATCATAATTGAAGGATTTGGAAATTGATTACCAATTGGTTCACTCAACACAACACATATTAGTGTATATTAGATGCCAAGTAGGAACGGTTCCAACCGGAATGTCAAGTAATCTTGTTCCAAAGTTTCAGTGTACCTACCTACACTCCTTCAGGTACTTGCAGTTCTTAGGAGACTGGTGCATTTTTTAACAAGCTAGAGAGACGACGCACCTGTTGCAGTATAGCAAGACAGCAACAATATACAATTCTCGCTGTTGCCAGGTTCGCAGCTGCATGAAAACGGGACGATTTTCTTCATATCCCTTGAAATGGCCTCACTGAATGTAGATTTTCATTAATGGCAGAAGTCTACAGAACAAGTGCATGAATATTATAGACCTCCCGACGACGTTCTCACTCTCTGCACTGCATGGTGTGTTTGAGCGTTTATTACCTCTTCTCCTTCACTAAAACATTACGATTCCACATTGCACTTCGCGTAATTGAAAACTGAATTAAGAAACGGCATAACTAATCAAACAGAACGGTGAACGAGGATTGAGTACTAAATTGTGACGTTGTGCTACTTTCGATGTTTACAGATATCGATACTTTGTTTCGATATTTCTAATATTTGAAGCCAATACCAGGGTTTCAATATTTTAAAATATCGAAATTAAAATATCTGTACAAATTTTTGTTTTTTTGTTTCATGTTCCACTTCCTCACTCAGTCTTGTTCTCGACCGCCTACTGCCAACAACCGATGTACGTCAATAATACTTGGAGATAATGATATATACGATGATAATAATATATACGATGATAATAATATATATACCTGGATGTCCCTAGGCTATCCGCCTTCTCTCTGACAAATCCTCTTCGGTGCTGGTCCGTAATTGGCCGTTTACCAAAAGTGGGAAGTATGAGTAGGTAATAGACTTCATTTGGGTATATTTTGCAATTTAATTATTATTTTTCAATCAGTATGACCAAGGCCTCGATCAGTTCGATTTGGGTAGGCCAGACCCTCAAGACCGATCAGTCTTGAAGGATGCATACACCAACCGTGTCACGAAGACATGTTGACCTGTGGGCAGTTCTGTTCCTTACATATAAAATACATCCTACTATGCTGACCGCTCTGTTTTCAGAAGTGTGAGGGGGTTATAATTGCTGGAGATTATTTGATTTAATTTATTTCCTTTCCAACGGACTGGGTTGGTCGAAGAGCACCTAGAAAAATTATCAGCCCATCCTTAGGAAACGTTTCAGGAAAATTATTCAGTGCTAACAGTAAAAGAACAGTTTTGGTTTATTATCTTCAATAATGAACCATTAAAATCGCCCAAGAAAAAGAAATCCCCCCTCCCCCACCATCAAAATTTGTTTGTTTACATTTCAAGATAATATCTTATGTAGGTTCAGAAAAAAACTCTGCGAATTCTTGACACAATGGTTCATTATTATCTTCTTTGTACAGATCACCCTTCTGCCTTGATCTCTAAATTATTATTATTATTATGAATTATAATTAATTATTTATTATTATCAACAAGTAGTGTGAATTATTATAAATTATTGTTAATGATCAATAACTATTGTTAATAATTATCAATTATCATTACCATGTGCTGTTCGAATCAATATGGTCAGTATGAACAGGCTGCCGCATGATTCACCATCATGTTGACTACCTTCGTTCTGCTCTAATTTTGATCCCTCATTGTGAACAAATGGCTGGTGGTTCAAAGCTCGTACAATTTTCGGTCTTGAAAAATTCCAAAAATTGAACTGTTTGGTCCATATATCGCCCTTCCCTATTTATAAGGCGAGAAATCAGTTTTTGGTGTCTCCTGTAAAATCACAGGGAAAGAGTTAGGCCACGTGGACGCTTCACCCCTCCCCTTCCTCCTCGATTTCTTCAAATTTTTTTCTTTTTCCGAATCGAGTATAACTATTTTTCGGCGTTTTTGAGTCGAACATTGGTCTTGTGGAAGGTCAAACCCCTCGATTCGATTCAAATTCAACCTCTTTCGAATTTTTTTCGATGTTTTCGAGTCGAATTGCGGGAATCAATCTAATTTAATTTTCTTCCTTTATCAAAATCGAGTGTAAACATTTTTGTAGTTTCTGAGTCGAACATTGGTCTCCATGTAGGTCGATTTCATCCTAAATGAACCGCTCGATTAAATTCAAAATCAACTGTTCTTTCGACTGAACCCCTCTTCATCTCAACCTATCTGTCGATGGAGTTTGCCCGTGCTGTCATCCTGTGTGACTCTCAGGCAGCCATAGTCAGCCTCTGCACCAATAGCCTGACAGACTCCCGGGATGTGTTGGCAACGGGAGCTACAGTGGCTATACAGTGGATCCCCTCTCACGTTGGAATCTGGGAAAATGAACGTGCAGATGCGCTAGCCAAGGATGGCTCCCAGATGCACCAGTCAGCTTTGTCGCAGCCAGATAATTAAATCCTGCATTAACGACAAAACTCGCCAGGGCCACGAGCGTTCGGCGGAGTGCAAGCAATGGGCTGCTCTCCTCAGTCCGACCGATCGTATTCCACCCGACCTCCCTCGTCATGAATCGGTAGCAGCCTTCAGATCCATCACTGGCCATGACTACCTGAACTCTCACCTCCACAGACTTCGGATGAGGGATGACCCGTCCTGCTCTCTACGCAGCACATCCGAGCCCATGACTTCCACTCACCTTTTTGACTGTCCACAACTCGAGGACATACGAATTGCTTTTACTGCTGACGACACCAACTGGTCGAAAATTGCAAAATTATATTGGGCTGCCAGAAGTCAACTAATGGCTCAAGAGCCGTGACTGATCGGCGTGGGGTAAAAAAAAAAAATCTCAACTGATGGAAATATCGATGTCGAAACTGTTGAGACGTTTGATATCAATCTTTGAGGAATAAATGTACGCGCAAAATGGATGGACTTTCCGTCTATAGTACAGGTAAGGCAGGTCTATTCATCGCTTTATAGAAGGAGGTCGCTGGGGTTTCAGGGTCCTGTTTACCTGAAATGTAGATTAGAGCGCAACGAACCAGCAACCCTCCTCCCACGCTTCTATAGACTAGCAAAACGATGGCGAGAGAGGTTCAGTTTGAAGGGGGGTGAAAGAGCCCCGAGGATTGCCGGAGTTTACCGATGATGGCCGAACTGTATTCCTCCTTTATGCCTCCTCCCACCGCTGGATCAAATATTAAGGTTTCGCTCGAACCAGACCGCCCACCGCTTCGGTCACTCGCCGCTCGTCCGATATGCGGAATATTCCGCAATATTTTCCACTGCATCTTGAGAGAGCGTATAAAACCGCGGTCAGACTAGGCTGTTTAGCAGCTGCTGGTAAATATCGCCATCACCCAGCGGATCTGAAGAGTTCACAACTTCTAGCTAGTACAGTTGCTGTTGATGACTTGAAAACATCGTGTAGGTATAGTGTGTTGTGTGTGAGTCGTGAAGTTCTGAGACGTGTGTTAAGTATTGGAGTTGAAGAGTTGTGTGAACAGATGTTGAAACAGAAGAAAAGGCGATGGTTAGATCCTGGATATAAAGAAGAAACGATCTGGGGGCATCAGCAAGACTTTTTAAGGAACTAGAATTGGAAGATCCATCATCTTATGCAAACATTTTAAGAATGTCAGTTCCTAAATTTAAAGAGCTATTAGAGTTAGTCACTCCGCTTATCCAGAAAAAAGACACCAAATTCCGTCATGAATAGAAAATGATTGGAAAAAATGAATAGAAAATACAGTTAACGAAACCAACACTGCTTGCAAACTAGACACGTGTTAATTCACCAGCCGCTTGTGAGCTACTAGGGGTTCACATTGGCGAGGAGACCACGTGACTGCCAGCGGAGGGTAGGCAGCGCTAAAAAGTTAAAACATGTTCAACTTCCGATTGTGACTACTGAAGACTAGCCCGCTGGAATTCACCAGCCGCTGGTTCTGGGTCAGACTAGGCTGCTTGCTGCTTGCTGGCAATATTACCAATATTAACAGCCTAGTTTGACCGCGGCTTAAGTATCGCTCAAAACCTTCAGTATAGCGAAAATCTTCCACGCTCTCGTCCAAACAACTAAACATGTCAATGCAAACCAGGAAGATTACCCTCAAATTACCTACACTCTCCACGTACAGTTGGAATTTAAACTACTGCATTTCAAATGAGAGATAGCACTAGCCAAAAAACTCTGCAAATTCTTGGCACAACGGTTCATTATCTTCTTTGTACAGATCACCCTTCTGTCTAGATCACTAGGTCTGAATGTCTATATCCTAAATGTTAGATTAATTATTATTATCTATTATCACTAATTATTAACAATTTTATCGAGTACCTAGTGAAAATTATTATAATTTATTGTTAGGTATTAATCATTCGTATTTATTATTAATAATAATTATTATTAATTATGATCAATTAATACGATATAATTCTGGGGTTTTAATACTACGTCGGTAATAATTTTTCTATAAAAGAAGTACCTACCAACAAACATTCGAAATTACCTTCATTTCCGTAGCACGAAACGCACCTCAGAACAACAAACTCGACATCACTTAAGCCATATGATGTTCCAAAGAGCTTGTTAGTATGAAAATGGACCTGTATTTCAACAGTTTGAGTCACGATCGTGTAGTGAGGCACAATCTTTGAGCCGTCATTGTGAACGAACGGCTGGTCCTACAAAGCTGCGGATGGTCTTAAAAAATTCTACGGAACAAACTCTATCTAAATATGAAATAAAAAACATACCGTTCAATATGAATTTTTCGAGATATGAAATTTTCAAAATTTCAAAATTCGTTTTGAACCCCTTCCCCTTGACCTAGGGTTATGAAAAGTTTCGAGGACCATTGTGGGGTTGGTCGAAACCCATAAAAAAAATTTCGTAATTTTAACTCAACGCTAACTGGGCAAAGTGGCGCGGACGGCGGACGGCGGACGGCGGACGGCGTACGGCGGACGGACGGATTTTTGGTTTATTATCTTCGATAATGAACCATTGGAATCGCCCAAAGAAAAAATTTTTTTAACCCCCCCTCAAAATTTGTTGGTTTACGTTTCAAGATACGTAGATTCAGAAAATCGAATAAAAAAAAATCCGTCCGTCCGCCGTACGCCGTACGCCGTACGCCGTACGCCGTACGCCGTCCGCCGTCCGCCGTCCGCGCCACTTTGCCCAGTTAGCGTTGAGTTAAAATTACGAAATTTTTTTTATGGGTTTCGACCAACCCCACAATGGTCCTCGAAACTTTTCATAACCCTAGGTCAAGGGGAAGGGGTTCAAAACGAATTTTGAAATTTTGAAAATTTCATATCTCGAAAAATTCATATAGAACGGTATGTTTTTTATTTCATATTTAGATAGAGTTTGTTCCGTAGAATTTTTTGAGACCATCCGCAGCTTTGTACGACCAGCCGTTCGTTCACAATGACGGCTCAAAGATTGTGCCTCACAACCCGATCGTGAATCAAACTGTTGAAATACAGGTCCATTTTCATACTAACAAGCTCTTTGGAACATCATATGGCTTGAGTGATGTCGAGTTTGTTGTTCTGAGGTGCGTTTCGTAATACGGAAATGAAGGTAATTTCGAATGTTTGTTGGTAGGTAATTCTTTTATAGAAACTGTATTACCGACGTAGTATTAAAAACCCCAGAATTATATAGTATTAATTAATAATAAATAATAATAATTATTATAAATAATAAATACAAATTATTAATACCTAACAATAAATTATAATAATTTTCACAAGGTACTTGATAAAATTGTTAATAATTAGTGATAATTGATAATAATAATTAATCTAACATTTAGGATCTAGACATTTAGACCTAGTGATCTAGACAGAAGGGTGATCTGTACAAAGAAGATAATGAACCGTTGTGTCAAGAATTTGCAGAGTTTTTTTTAATCGATTTTCGGAATCTACGTATCTTGAAACGTAAACCAACAAATTTTGAGGGGGGGTTAAAAAAATTTTTTCTTTGGGCGATTCCAATGGTTCATTATCGAAGATAATAAACCAAAAACCAACATTCATGCAGCATGGCTATAAGAGCGAATTTTCGGAGCAATAATTGGTTGCACGAATTAGATCACTTGCGACGTGGTTGTGGAAACCCCTTTTCAATAAAAAACGGAGGTATAGAATGAGAGAGTCTCCACGAAAACAATGATTAGGTACAATAGTTAAATCGATTTCGACGATTAGGTCATCATCAGTAACAAACATGAACAAACATGAACATTTGTAGTTCATGTTTGTTACTGATGATGACCTAATTGTCGAAATCGATTTAACTATTGAACTCATTGTTTTCGTGGAAATAGACTCTCTCATTCTATACCTCCGTTTTTTATTAATTGGTTGCATGTAAAATGTCTTCATTGTATGGTTTTATAACAAATTTCCATTTGTTTCCATATTTTGCCGAGTAACACCTCAGTTTATAGATTTTTCAACGCTGAACACGATAGTGATGTCAGAGTTGCGATATCACATTCCGTTATCAGATTAGAGCTGATGAACTGCCAAGAACATTTCAAGTAACAACCACGTTTCTTCATCTTCAAAGTGCTCCAGTTTGAGTACGTACCTACTATCGCAATTGTGACTTCACCATCGTGTTCAGCGTAAAAAAAAACCTTTAAAATGAGGTTCACTTGTCAGACTGTTCCTTTTTCGGAATTTATGGGTCGTTGTACTGTCTCCAAGGGCAGGTCAGAGTGGAGGGTGTCGTTTTTCACGAACCAGAGAGCGTCAGTGAGAACTAGGGATCTTGTTATGCTACACTTGAACCTTATGCACTGTTGAATCGGATGCTGATCCCCAAATTTCGCAACCGTAAGTCCAAACTGGCTTGATCAAAGCTGGCTCAATTTGGACTTACCATTGATCATGTGCCACAGCATATGGACCCGCCGATTCATATCCTGTGTGACTCGTTTAACGTGAGCTTCCAGCAACATGCTACTTTACTTCTGATACTGAGGGGATGCCATTACCTTGCAGGGGGGCAACGGACACTGACCTTCCTAAGGGTGAATGTTATCTGTGAAGATTTAGGTGGATAATGTATTTAATAAAATTTATTAAATATTCAATGACAAATTGAATATTCAATTTGTCATTGAAGAAAAGGTAGTAATTTGTTTTCTGGCTTTGTAGTCTAGTTTTTCAAGACGCTGAGCCGCGCATCGTTACCTGGAATCGCCAATAGTGGTCAGCCTGTAACAAAAAACCAATTAAAATCAATACACCGGTATTAAATATTTTATAAATTTTATCAGTTTATCATAACCCTGCATTCCTCGTTGAAAATATCGAATTATTGGCAAAATATCACTACTTGAGTGGTCCTTAGCTAAGTGTAACCTTGCGGATTCCGTGGCCATTGTGATGAAGAGGCTGAGCCAGCTACTTTTCCCCCACTCTTTGTTAAAGGATGTCTCATCACTTTTCGCTCCTACTCTGCATGAGGGGTTTCAGTTTTTATAAAGTCGGCACCTAGTGAACATCACCGCGCTTCCTCAGTACCAACTCCTGCTTCCAATTCCTTGAAAAATATAAATATGTAAACATTATGACACAGTTACTGGGTCATAACATTTACCGTGATAGTAGGATATGACCCAATTTTACTGTGCCATATCACATTTTGACTTTGTATACATACTCTCGTATAAACAACTCTGCTTCAAATTCAAACGAGCTTCTGAAGCTCTGGTGATGATATAAATGAATCTCATAAATACGAAACGACACTTTTCAACAAAAATACCGCTATTTCTTGGGAAGTAATGTCCATATGTCCATACGATATGTCCATGAATATCTGAAATTACTAATCCCAACATTAACTGCAAGTACTTAAATGTGGTTATCCTCGAGGTCACATCGGCAAAACACTTTTCTGTGGTCAACCTGTCCACTCCAACATCCATTTCGGATGATTGATGGCCCATCAGAATTCCCTTCATACTGACATCCCCAGTTGCCTGCTGATAATATTGTGCACAAGTTGCAATTTCCGTGATAATAATTTGAAATTATTTGTTCTATTTGATTAGAATATGATCAAAGTACCACAGAATTTAGAGTATCACAGAATTCTTCGCAATTAAATGAGCTCCGAATATCAACATTTATTCATAATTCGATCAATAAAACAAACAACAAATAAATAGAAAAGTTCTGTGATCTCAAACTGATTATATCATCTGAAAAGTACTCTGAAACTGTCTTGATTTTCTTTGTGACGGAAAACAGTACGAGAATGAAATACGCGCGAAAAAAGTGTACTAGAGGTGGTGAATATGAAGGCCAGACCTGTGACATCAGGTCACCCGCGCACTTACGCTTGCTGAAATTTCACGGACCTGGATATCCGAAGTTGGATAAACTAGCTATTTCTACGGTCAGTTTAAGTTATGAACTTTGAACTAAGAGGTTTGATTGCACTATATAATGTGTTACGCCAGGAGAATTGTGTGTCTATGGTGGAATGCAATGAAAAAGGTTCTCGTTTAGGTAATATACTAAACAATTGAGGAGATATATGCACATGTGCATCCTAATCGCAAAAAAAATACATTACGTTACGTTACATTAGCCGTTATGCTATTGACGTTACTGAAAAAATTAATTTATTAATAAATTATCGAACGGCAACCATTTTAGGGCGTGAGAGCACAACCAAAACCAACCAACCATGAATGTAAAACTTGCCTGTTTTCCTCTGAATTTCTTCCTAATAAATATTATTTGACAATTCAAAACATTCACACAATTCAAAACATTTCGACTAATCCTTGCGTTTTTATTTCCAGGAGCTGAGAGGCAAGAGGCCTTTTAAAATATGGGACAGTTGGAGAAACATTAGGAAAAGTTTGGTTGTGAATAGTCTAAAGGATTTAGAAACTAGAGGTAAGCTTGATACGTTCTCCTTATACCATTTTAAAGTTGGTTGCAATTTGTTTGGTTACTCAATGAATCTATACAGGTTACAATGCTACCAGTATCGATGTGGAGTATCAAATCATTCAGAACAAAAAAATCAAATTTTATTCCAAAATTGTATTAATTTACTACGAAGATCGAATGCTGAATTACATATATTATAAAAAACAAAAAAGGCTGAAGGGCAAGGGAATTAATTCTTGTACCAAACAAGCGAATTGGTCATAAAACTGAATTTTATCTGAATACAGAAAGTTGGAATAAATATATTTATTTTACCTATTTATACCTATTTATTTTAAAACTATCGACTATAAAATGCAAAAATGCAAAAGTATTCTATGAAAGAAAATGTTACGAATCACTCGAACTGAACGTATTTTTTGTTGTAAGATTCATTTTGTGGTTTCATTGAGTGGCTTCGAGTCTCGTCGCCTTATTGTCAGGGCAGGTCTTACTTTGTTAATTTATTTATTACCTATTTTAAAAGAAGGCATTCGTCCATTATATTATATTATCTTTAGATACCCTTATAAGGGTAATAGGGGGGTTTTGAGGGCTGTGAAGGAAACGTTTTTGGTGCAAATGATAGGGCACCCATAATTGTTCATGATCTGACACACTTTTATTTTGAATATCAAATTTTATATTTCCTAAACCACTTTTTATTGCTTATACGGCCACTCATCTTCCATTATGATAATATGGCGAAAGTTAGTGAACCCCTATCTATGTTAACTTCATGTCAGTATTTTAGAATGATCTCATTTTTTAATTAATAACAATGTGTTATTCATCAAAAAAACGTTTTATTGTTGAAAGATATAATTTGTTTCTTCAAAAATTGAGCAACATTGTATAAAATAGTGATTTGGTATGAAAGTTTCTTTGAAAAGGATTTAGTGACAAAAGTATATAAGGAAAGAAGAAACAGTTTTTAAATTGAGCATCTAGGTCGGATGAATCGTTATTCCCCTGGGTCAGGCCGACGCATTCTTTGTGGAAATACACACATTCACACATCATGTACTTCACACTTTGAACAGACTGGGCAAAACCATTGTTTTTGTTTCTTAATTTTTGGTTCGTGCCGGAAAGGACAAATTACAAAGATGGAAAATTATAATTCAAGGGTCGTAATGTGTACCTCTTATGTTCAAATCAGAGTATTGAAAGTACATATAATAATCACTAGTGAAATCCATCATTATCGATCATTGGAGACCGCTAACATGAGATACTTACTCTCGTGAGAAATAGGAGTAGCTTCTTCCTTGCAGCGTTTCGACTCTGAAGAGCATGTTGGCTATATTACCAACACTGGCCATATTATCCTGAGCTACCTGGTATAAATTATTTGAACCAAATAATTTGCCACTTATCGTTCAAAAATAAAAGTAATGGTTCAATAAAATGGATATAGGCTCCGTGAGCAATGAATATATACAAAAATTAAGGATCTTAAGGAAGAAAACATGATGTGGCGTCTATAGTGACACCCTGAGTGACACACCCGCATGAGCTTCTGTACATGGGATATGAGAGATAAGGTTCTCTGACTTGATCCGGTGATAAGTTGGGAATTGAGCAAGGAGGCTGGAAGAGTACAGCAACGTACAATACGTTCCTTATTGAACAATTATTGGCGTACGTGCTCAGGTGACGGAGACGAGGTACGGAAAATGACGTTGACAACCTTTTTTTTCAGCGCCATCTTGAAAAGAGAATGAAGAGTCCTTGTGGTTGAACGGAGGAGTTTTAAATTTATCGCATCCTCGACCGAGTGAGGAGCAACTTATTTGAAAACCTTTTCCCGGAAGAGGCCGTAGATGACACTTTGATGGTCAAGTGTCTTGCGAGCACTCGCTGACTCCGCTGACTCGGTTTTTGCCTTCAAGGGCCGGTACTTCGGGAACGACAAAGGGCAATAGATGCACAGATATTCCTTATGACCTAATTACGAGAGACGAGTGCACTCGAAATTGTACAGTCCTCATGCAAGTTTACCTATACGATGAGCGCAATATTAGCTACAACCAGAGTTGGCTCTAATGTACGAGTAATTGCAATTATACACTCGTAATTACCAGGCAATTAATTCCTTGTAATTTGTAATTGAAACCCCAAAATTACAATTACATGCCATTGTAATTTGTGTATTGTAATTAAGGGCCAGAAAAGTAATTGTAATTGCTGGTCCCAATTACAATTACATTTTGGAGCCCTGTAATTGCAATTACAATTACATGTAATTCTACCCAACAATCCCTTCATAATGGCTATAAATATGTAAATATGTATTTATACGTACGACCAAACTTCTTTTTTTGGTCTGTTTCCTCCGAGTTTAAAGTGTCAACACACTTTTCCACATTTTTTCATTTTCCTCATAAAAATAAAGAAAAGGGCATTTAACAGGATTTTTAACAGGATTAAAAGTGATTTCAAAAGGCATTTTAACAGATTAATTACTTGTAATTATAATTGCAATAGCAGTTAGGTACTCTGAATCATAAGTAATTGTAGTAGCTGACCCCTAATTACAATTACTTTTTTTAGGCAAGTAATTGCAATTACAATTACTTTTTTAGGCAAGTAATTGCAATTACAATTACTTTTCTTAGGCAAGTAATGGCAATTACAATTACTTTTTCAGGCAAGTAATTGCAATTACTAATTAGGTACATGCAATAATTGCATTATGCAATTATTGTAATTGAGAAAATTAAGTACCACTCATTTCATTCTTATTGTACTGAATAAAAATCATATACATTTGAGTGCTCCAATCCTGATTATTATTGGAACATAGAATGTTTTCCTATAAGTGCAGGACTGTTGAGTAGTTGTAACTTTTTATTTGTGTTCACATACTGGTTAGCTGAAAGATTTCAAGAGGACAAAATCTCACTAGTTTTGATTTAGGTAATAACTAGATTGTAATGTTCCAATGATTATAATCTAGTTAGTACATCAAAAATAGTGTGTTGTTTTCTCTTCTTGAAATCTTTCAACAAACCAATATGTGGACACAAATAGAAATATAACTTCCTATTTGTTGTATGGAACAACAGTTGTTACTAACAGTCCTAATACTATCAATAATGACCAATTAGAAAAATAGATATAAAATATTGTACCTATAGGCCTGGAATATCGCGAGTCGATAAGGTTTTAAGAGAAAGTTTGTTTTGCAGATATAAAATACCACATGATCTGTATCAGTGTGGCGTCCAGAACTCCTTATCATTCTGGCCTCTTGTGATCCCCCCGATGTTTGACCTTAGTGAACCATCTCCCTTCCAACCGTTGCAGATAACTGGCCGCTCACTTCTATTATTACTCAGTCAAGTCGGAGATTGGATAGCAGAAGTTGTCCTCTTATCGTGTCTAGCCGATTACTTCAGGCCGTTCAGTGATTTTTCTTAGAGCTCCAATGTGGCGTGTATTGACCTTCCTCGCGCTGTGCGACCTAAGCGCAAGTTTTATGTATCGACGTGTGGTATCTAATGGCGTTGATGGGCCAAACTACGGAGAACCCCTCTTCTTGACTCCGTTGTTAGAACAGGGCTTGATAGACCACGCTACAAAAAAAGCTGAAGTTGCTCCGTTAAAAGGAAACATCAAGAGCTACGCAGGATTTTTCACAGTGAACAAACAGTATGATTCAAACATGTTCTTCTGGTATTTCCCCGCTGAGAAGAATCCGGAAACTGCTCCTGTGGTATTGTGGCTACAAGGTGGACCGGGCGCCTCATCTCTTTATGGCCTGTTTGAAGAACACGGTCCTTTTTACGTCAAACTTCATCGTGGCCTCAAACTACGTGATTACTACTGGTCCCAAGTTGTCAACATTATTTACATTGATAATCCAGTTGGTACAGGATTCAGTTTTACGAAAGATCCCAAAGGTTACGCTAAAAACGAGATTGACGTTGGTAACAACCTTTACGCAGCGTTGACACAGTTTTTCACACTTTTCCCAGCTCTTCAAAAGAATGATTTTTTCATCACTGGTGAATCTTACGCTGGCAAATATGTACCAGCGGCCGCATATGCAATACACACAAAAAATCCTACTGCACCTGTCAAAATCAATTTGAAGGGCATTGCTATTGGGAACGGGTTGTGTGACCCTCCCAACATGCTCAAATACAGCGATTATCTTTATCAGATAGGTTTGGTTGATTCCAACGGTCGTGCCCTAATCAAGACGGAAGAGACCAAAATCACTAATCTTGTTTCTCAAAGGAAATATCTTGAAGCTTTCCGAGTTTTTGATACGCTCCTCAATGGTGACATAACGCCATATAAAACTCTGTTCTACAACTTGACCGGATTCGAGTTCTACTTCAACTACCTGCATTCAAAAGAGGAGAGTCTCTACGGCGATTTTGGAGAATATCTTCAGAAGGACTTGGTCAGACGGTCGATTCACGTCGGAAACTTGACTTTCCACCAGGACAAAAATGTAGAACTCAACTTGATGACTGATGTGATGCAATCTGTGAAACCCTGGCTTGAAATACTCATTGAAAAGTACCGCGTTCTGATATATAACGGCCAGCTCGACATAATCGTCGCGTATCCTCTGACGTTGAACTTCCTCCAATCCCTAAAATGGAGCGGGGCTGCCGAATATCAAAAGGCCCCCAGGAAGGCCTGGATGGTCGGTGAAGATCTTGCAGGATATTCTAAGACCGTTAAAGGTTTCACAGAACTTCTTGTTAGGGATGCCGGGCACATGGTCCCAGGCGATCAGCCTTTGTGGGGACTCGATTTAATCAGTAGGTTCGTTAATAACAAGGCCTTTTCGCCATGAAAGAGGAATAGCTGAGAGGTGCGTGATATTGAACTACTACATTCTTGTATGCAAATAAACATTTTCTACACCTAATATTTTTCATTTTGTCCCACTGAGTCTTGAATTTCGAAAGTGTACGTCAATTAATTATTCTTGATCCGTTCGATTGCTGTATTTGATGATCACACTCACTTGTAAATATTTGTTAACTCTCGTTTATTACTAATATATCAATTTTTACATCTGATCAGAGCTACTTATTTCCTTCCTCAACATCCTGCATTATGATAAATATTGCTTGAAAGTTGCCAAAATGTAAGTGCTCATGGATCAAAAAGGTACTTACACGAATACAATATGCTTAATTACACGAATTTAATATTAGTATTAATAGAAACGATCGATCAATCGATCAATTGACCAATCTTGCGGTGAAATGAATTATAAAAGTCCACAGTCATGCAGCATGGCTATAAGAGCGAATTTTCGAAGAATTAACTGGTTTGATGTTAAATATTACTTTTTTATAACTAATTTTGTTTTCTTTTTTGCCGAGTAACACCTCATTTTTCCACGCTGAACACAATGGTGATGTCAGAATTGCGGTATCTCATTCTCGGAATAAGTTATAGCAATTCTGACTTCACCATCGTGTTTAGCATTAAAAAAATTTTTAAATGGTGTGTCACTTATCAGGCTGTTTCATTTTTTGAATTTATGGGTAATTTTTCTCCCCTTAAAACTCCCTTAAACCCCCTTAGAGTGGCCCAATTCTGCCCATCTACGAACTAGGCTTAGGCTTCCGATTGCCAAGACAGATTTTTTGTGCCAATTTCTACTTTTTATCTCGAGAGTTCTCGTCTGGAATGCAACGTACGTAAATATAGATATAAGTACATACAATTTTTGTTGTCTTTGGCAGGGAATTCAGAATGGTCTGAAACGGATTTTGGTATAATCGTTTTCGGAAATTCGAGTTTTACAAATTTTGGACCGTAAAACTATAACATTTCAGATTTTAGAACAATAGAGCAATAGAATTTTCTTGGTAAATTTGTTAAAATCTTAATCCCCAGAGGAGTGAATAATCCGCCTTGCCAACAATGTTACGCTTTATTAGCTAGTAAATAAATAAATGGGCTGTTGGCTCACTCAGCACTTTATGTTTAACATCTTTACTCTCTACCTTACCTACTTTATAGGTATTTTTACATTTCTATTTTGTTTTTTCGTTTTTAAATGATACTCACTCATGGGGATGTCAAAAATGCCTGTAGATCGATTGTGACCTTAACTGGCACAGCAGTTTTCCATGGAAAGCTTGAGTGTTTTGTTGTGTAATTTCACTTCCATCAAAGGTGGTCATATTTTTGTGTACCTAATAGAAGATGAGGGAAAGAAAATTCGTCTTCTCAGCGAATCATTTTCCCCTGCGTAGCTGTTGAGTAATTCGCTGTAAACCTAAAAACCCTGTTTAGCCCATGTATCACCCCGTATGTACATTTACCTATTTGTTAACGAATTTTAATTACCTTATTTTCGCTTCCGCATTCGACATTCCCAGGTAAGGAAAAGCTCCTGGTCCCTCCCAACGAGCCTGTCCGATTAGTGTTAGAAAGCGACGGGACGCAAGTCGAAGACGGCGAGTACTTCCGGACGCTTCCCAACAACACGGTCATCCTCCTTTTGAGACAAGGAGAACGGTGGTACCCGACGGGGGTGGACGTCATCCGTACTGGTAATTCATCACAGTCTGCAAGTAATCATCCCTCCCTTTTCTCATATCACTCATTTTTCATGCACCATTTGTATATAACCATGCACTATTTCACCGAAACGTGGTGGCAACTTTGGGCAGAATCACTACATGATGAAGTTATTCGTGAGTTAACTTAACCTGTAAGCTCGAGGCATGCAATGACGTGTTGCGGGGGCGTTTAGCGCGACAAAAACGGCATGTAGTTCATTCGGTTACATAATTCAACCAGTCAGTCAATTCCTTTTATGTTGTCGCTGCTTAGTAAAGAAGTCACTTACCGCACAGTTTTTTTCCTAATGACGTATTGCCCTAACTCTCTGTTTTCTGGGAATGTTTAATTCACGTCAATTATTACTTGCATCAAAATCAAAATATTCCGCTACAAAATCTCAAACAACCACTGATTACCATATAAACAGTGATTATCAAGGCCTCGAAGAAAAACAAATAGATTGTATAAGGATCCCAATTGATAAAAGTAAGGCTTTAAGGCATATTGACGTCTCCTCATCCTTTTATGTAAACACATAGGATTTATTTACTCCTTCTATAATCGGAGAGTTCATTATCATAGTGACAGTTTACCTACACACAATCTTCAATCACTAGACAAGATCTGAACCAGTGGAAGGAATAGCCCAAGAAAAATATTTCAACTTGAGCCACCCGCAACGTTATAATTTTCGAGTTATTTACAAATAAAATTAGCGACAAGATGAAGGATTTTTCAACGTGAAGATGTAAATGAATGCAAAATGAAGGCGCGGAATTCCAGAGGCTTATTAAAACCCGATCACCTAGCCAGCCACCCCTCTGACGTCATAGGCTGTGACATACTAGTTTGCCTCCTGCCAGCCGTCATACGCTCATGCGTCATAGGCTCTCACGTACTAGTTGGCCTCCGTCTAGCCGTCTGACGTCATACGCTCGTGCGTCATAGGCTCTGACGTACTAGTTGGCCTCCGTCTAGCCGTCTGACGTCATACGCTCGTGCGTCATAGGCTCTGACGTACTAGTTGGCCTCCGTCTAGCCGTCTGACGTCATACGCTCGTGCGTCATAGGCTCTGACGTACTAGTTGGCCTCCGTCTGACGTCATACGCTCGTGCGTCATAGGCTCTGACGTACTAGTTGGCCAGCCGTCTGACGTCATACGCTCGTGCGTCATAGGTGCGTCTGACGTAGTGGCCCGCCTGTCGCTTGTGTTCTGAGGGAAAGGGTGAATCAAGGAAACAAATTTTTCCCGTTTCAGTTTATGTGCCAAAGCAAAGACATGAAAATGTCAAAAGAATGTCAACTCCATCCTGTTGTTGATACAGTCGAGAATTAAATGCTTGCATACGAGTCTGCAACACATTGGGACATTTTATGTCTTTAAAGAAATGATTCAATAACCTTCGAATAATGCTACATCACCTACCCCAGTAGCGTAGTTGTTATACTTAATTGTAGGGTTCATCATAAATTATGAAGCTTGCATTCGTATAGACAATATAAATTATTGAGAATGATCACCTGTGTGTAAACAATAATTATTATTTAAACAATCACGCTCATACCGCAGCTTGTCGGCCACAATTGTAGCCTATGCCTAGTTGTGCTATTTGTAAATTTGGTAAACCCCAAAATAATCCTTGAAACGTTTCATAACCTTATATCAATGGGGAGGTGCTCAAAACGCCACGATTTCAGCTTGTATGTACGTACGGCCTGCATGTAGTGAACACTTGGGTGGAAAGAATTCTGAATGGGGGGTTGATTTATTAGGCAATTTATTAACCTATGACGAAGGCAATTTATTAACCTATTTACCGTTGTATTCTTTTTAAAAATGAAAATTTTGTAGGAGAAACTAGATTTTTTTCAGAATATTGCAGTATTTTATGGAGTAGCCTAGTAAGTCGTAAAAACTAGTTAAGGAAGATTTTACATGTTGAGTTAAATCCTACCAATGTGTCACATCGATCGTTGCAATGCCCTGAAGTATAATAATTATTCCATTCTTAAGAACAACTTAAGTGTTGCATTCGATCAAAACAGAATTCTTTGTAAATTCCCGATTGCACTTACCTAACAAGCCCTGGAATGCAAAATCTCTTGGATATTTATACTAAATCTTTACTTCTCATATAATTCATTCTCCCATTGTCATCCAGGTTTCTTCGTTTCCTAACTTTATTTCTTGATTATTATTCATATTCTCACTTCATTTTACAAAATATCACACGGTATCACACAGGGTACGGTAGAGGAGTAAATCTTCTTCTTTTTTAATAGCTATCACTCGACCAAAATGTCATACAGACGTAGTATTCAACCCCTACTTTTATAAATCTTCCAGATGATCCTTTTGACTATTGATCCGTTCCAAAATAAGTGAAGTGCGGTGTTCCTCTCGCTTTGGTCTCTTGTCATCGTGTGATTTTTTCTGTCAATTGTATTTTCCGAAGATTTTTTATGGTTCGAAGCCCTTGAAAGAAACCATCAACTAATGTAATTCTAGCGATTACCTTAATTTTTCCAGTGCAAAAATGACGGGTTTCATGGCTGTTTCAAAAACACTTGGTTCCTCTACCGCACCCTGTATTTGACATTATACCTCCTGCATCATTCGATTGTTATGTTCTTTAAACAGAAACCAAATAAGATTTCTGATGTTGCGCAAACCAGCTACTCGTTCCACGCCACTCTTAATCTTTTTTGTTTTTAAACATTTCCTAATTGTTTTTGACAATTTAAATGTCGAAATCCAAACCCTCCAAGGGCCTACAATATCTCAATTGTGTTCTCATCATTCAAAATGCAGTGAATTCATTGCAATACATAGTATAATTTTCTTGAATAATTATTTTTTTTAAATCACATGGGTATGACATGGCAATGAAAAGTTATTCAAGATTCATGTGTACCTATTTCTTTTTAATGATAGTCCTGAAATTGATTTTTACAGCTAATCAAGTTCTCACTTGTATCGAATTTTCATGTTTGGCGAAGTTGGTAATAGATTTGACCCACTACTGATGGGGAAAATGAAAGAGTAATTCAATTTTAAGAGTTCCATATTCCAACAGGTGTGTCAGAACACGTTGAAAATTATCCAACAGTCGTGTAATTGGAGGGAGAAATGATTCCTCTTTCTTAAACTGCCTTTCAGGTTAATGTGCGTGGTAAGAATTTTGGATAACAGGTAAAGATTTCTTAAGAAGTACGACTTCTAGCTCTTATTTTGCATCTTTCCAGCGATATCGGCGATCCCGAAAATCGTATGCGAGACGATACATGCACTAGAGCTGCAGGATGAGTGCCCGTCGTGGAAAATCATGGACAACAAGGGTCGGGTCACAGTCGTGCTGCATTGGGACCAGCAACGGAAGGAGGCATCGCCGCAGCCACTAGCTGGAGCTCAGGCTCGGAAACAACCGTCTCTGGTTATACAGACTTCGGTTGACAACCAAACGGGAAAGAAAGAGACTGTTATCAACGATGTATATCCTCCAAGGTGAGCCCTGCTAGAAATATTCTGAAACGTATCCTCGAATTCCCGGTATTCAGATGAAATTAACCGAATTTTCGCCAAATATACTTACTCATTCGCCGACGTTTCCATGTTCGACCTTACAATATTAAATTGCGTCATCCTTCTTTACTTTGAATAAATTTAACGCTTCTAGGATTACTCTCATTATTAAATATCAATGCAATTTGGAGGGTGATTCAGCCTAAGGGGTGTTCTCTGGTGAGTGTGGAGCCTCTCTACCTTCACCGATTGACTTGAAAATTGACCCAGAGCTTCGATTCATCTTCGATTTAAGATTCAGGTCGCTAGGTCTAAAGGGAGCCGAGTTATATAACTTCAAAAACCCGGTTCTTCACCCTTATCATATTCTTCTTCTTATTCAGTTAGGCAAAGCTACAGCCTCTCCTTTATTCTTGCTTAATTTATAAATTGGTTTAATTTATTCTAGCATATTGCCTTTACAGGTCTTCAACAACAAAACTGCCTTCTACAGCAGCCAAAAAAAGTTATGATATCGACTTTCTCCGCCTGCCCTGTCCCAACCACTTCAAACGCACCGTAGCACCGTAGCCCTTTCGAAATCTCCCCTTGGCGCCTTGGCTTGACATTCATGTACATAGGTGTGTAGTAATAAAAACCTCTCGCCATGGCGCTAAGGGGAAATTTTGAAACGGGTACGGTACTTGCGAAGTGGTTAGGACATCTCTTTAGTTGGGAGGAAAAGGACGGGCGGGGAAAGTGGTATTCGCGAGGCTGGGTGATTTTTGCACGGAGTGTTTTTTGGGGGTAATACTCTTTGCATACGCCTGCAAATATCCGATTTTAAGCTTCATTAACAAAACATACTATATCATTGTTTTTGAACTTGAATAGTATGAAAAAAACCGGTGTCATAAAATTGGAGCAACAAGAAAATCGCTTATTTAATTATGGAATTGATATTCACATACCTAAATTCTTCCTGCTATTCTTTCTTCTTCTGCTGTTCTTTCTGAGATGTAGTTAACTACGAGTAGTTTAGCATATATGTGAATCTGCCGCTTAGCCATAAAAAGTACTTACCTAAATATCTCCTATAAAACGATTATGATTAGTCAAGAGCGAAATGATCAGATCTGATCCTCATTAGAAGACACAGCCTCCGGACATAAAGCCCTCGACTGAAATAGCGTTTAATTTACTTTACCTTACTGATACTTGATTTACCATTAGGTGACTGATTTAACAATCATTTATTTTCCAGATACCAAACCAGCCCGCAAATCACGGTTATCAACCATGACGAGCAGCTTGTCCGCGAACAGCAAAAGCTGGTACGGGGCGGCGGTTCCTTCGAAGGGCAATCCATCCACATTCACACTCCTGAGTGCGCCAATCATGCGCACACACCCCAGAGGAGCGGCTCTCCCGGTAATTCGAACACGGAATGCGATTTCCACTGCTGCTCTTTACACGAGGAAGGGAGAAAGATCGCGGTGCACAAGTCTGTGGCGACGAGCCCCATACAGGACTCGCTATCAGCCTCGCCGTCGCCACACCACCCGCGCGGACGCACTGTCAAAGGTACATCCCCCGTTCAACGTGCACAATATAGAAGTTGGACACGCTTTTAAAGGCAAATGACAAACTTATTGCTAGTATTCATCACGTGAACATACTGTACAGAATGGATGGTGAGAGACTAGATAAATACCTTACTGATTTCCCATCAAATTATTGTGGAAGCTTTCATAACAGTGGGACGGTTAAAGCAATATGTTCAGCCAATGGGTTGTTCTAGGTCTTTAAATGATTAATTTCAAGTATAGTTGAAAATGCCAAATTGCCAATATTCAGCTCAATTATTCGTGTAGTTTGCCAATAAAACAGATGATAAAACAGTTGCAATTTACAAACTTATTAAGTTTACCTTGAAATCACAAGAGACTAATTCATTATTAGACGAATAAATTAAAAACTCAATGGAATTTACCTGTTGCAGGACATATTATGGTCTCAATCCAAACCGTACGATTGCACCAGTTGTGCTAAGCAACACTTCTGGCGTTCTTTCAGAATTTCCGAATTTATAAAAGTAGTGTTCCATGCAATGTACTGAGATTGCTTTCCCATCTAACTAGCAGCTTGTTAATTCCACTGTACTCCTTGTTTCTATAGTTTCAAATAATAATCCGAAGGTCTACAACTAATTTGCAACAAAAAAGTGTCTAAACCTTTTCATTTAATCCACTCTAAATGCCACTTTTTTCACTTTCAAGATTTTTTTCGTTGACCTTGAGTCATTAAAATGTCCATAACTTCCTTAATACGTCAAATAAATTCAAATGTAATCATACCGTTAAAAAGAGCGTTACATTTATACAAAACGAGTTTATTTCATACAAAACGAGACCAAAGTGCAAATTGTTGTGACGTTGAATCACTGGGAAATTGTGAAAGTCAATTGCTTCGCAGAATTTTTATTTATTTCTTTAACGAGAGAACCTACTTGTCAAATTTTGTAAACTTGAAGAAGAGCATCAAAATGATCGATTATTACTATAATTATTCATAATTTGACTCATCAAAACTCTTCGGAATGAAAACCTTTCAGTCGATTGTGAAACATTTAATCCTGTCAACCATGCCAATCCTATCCGAACCAAATAATATCTTAATGGCAAAAATCGACCGTTTTTTGCATTAAAACGTCGTTTGCTCCCTCAAACTTTGTTGCAAATTTATTTTGAGTACACCGTTGAAAAGGTGCGATTTCGTGCATGATTTTCCATAGAACCCACAGAATGAACAATAATTTTTGATCTTTTGGTTCCTACTTTAGTAAATATTATTAAAAAGGTCACATTTTCAGAAAATCTCAAAACTAGCACTTTGGTCTCGTTTTGTACAGACAAACATGCTCATAAAAGTTTAGTTGTACATCAGGGAGATGGGAAATGTAACGTTCTTTCCGACGGTATAATTACATTTGAATTTATTTTACGGATTAAGGAAGTTATGGTCTTTTTAATAAGTCACGGTCAAAAAATCTTAAAAGTGGAAAAAATGGCATTTACAGTGGATAAAAAAAGTCTAAGGGACACTTCTTATCACAAATTGGTTGTAGAATTGATCCACGAAGTTCTTCGGATTTAAGTTGAGACATCGTGTACATTGAAACATTTGTTCGGGGGGGGGGGCCATGAGGAGGACTGATTAGTTATAGATCTTTCAGAATTTTCGCTCTGGAGAAGCTTGATTATCGGGCAGCAATAAAGCTTTTTCATTCCTCTCGACCAATCCACCTGTACAGTAATATGTGATCAAGTACAAAAGTTCCTTTAATTTGAATACCGGGTACTGATATGAACAACTTTGCCACGTTATTATCAGGCTCACACCAGAATAACTAAGCTGCCTTCAACTTTCTTAAGTGACAAATTTGAATTGACCATCATCATTCACATCATTTCACATTATTAATATTTCATTCACAAGGTTGCAACAAGGGTTTTTGCTTCATTTACATCATCAACTTAAGGATGGTAGCACAGTGTACATGTTCAATATATATTTAAAGGTAACTTGAAAGATTTCTTAACCAATATTTCATTTAATTCTTCAAAAACGCGAGGAAACTGGCAGTTGGGTACGTAGCCGTGAGTTTTCAGTTCCCGAATGTTCCAGATACCCCAACTTGACCAAAAACTATTGAAACAGTATTATTCTTTAGACAACAACTTATGTTGTTATTCCCGTTTCCCACTAGTCATTTATTGCTGTTCCGAATTATGTGTGTTCTCCTGTGCCTAGCCAGTAGTTGCATAATAACAAAAACTGCCTTATTTTCGCTTGTTAACTTATTTGCTTTAATTTAGCTGTTGCTTGAAAAAAATTAATATTTTTGTTGCTAATTTATTTTCGTTTTAAGCATATTACATCCTACCATGCCCTACAGTAGTGCGTGTTGCTGATTGTGTTCAACTACTTCCAAAATTTTCATGCAGCTGTTTTATTGGTGTGCGCCTGGTGTTCAACACCAAAAGACGCAATTGCATCATTATTCATTGTAAGACCTCAAAAAACATAATTCATTCATATGATGAAAATATATCTCTAATTGGCACTATAATCACTAATATTAACATCCTGAGTCGACAGAAACGAGTTAGTTTCAAAATTCCACTAACTGAAATGTTTGGACAATGCATGTTAGACGTACCTACATGTTCAAGTTTCCAAATTCATGGAAATACTTACCTTTGTATAGATAACCATTTAGAAGAAATCCTTAGTATTATTGGCAACGAATGGAATTATATAAACGAATAACCCATCCGCTATCCGCAAGAAGTGAAATTCTTTGAAACCCAAGTACATCATTTCATCATTCTTCATTGTACACTTACCAAGTAGTTACATCCTAGAAAAACACTGGCATGTAAATATTAATATTGTATGATATTGTCCAATATTTATGGGGTTTTTTATTGGGTGGAAATGGGCAGGTAGAGTTTTAAAACACCACGCCCAAACAATACATTTACCTATGGGAGAAAACTCATCCAGTATCCCCTGATAATTGAGATTTGTTTGGCATGGGTAATATATATGCTTACCTTCGACTATTTTTCCGCCTTCAGCGACATAGATTTGAAAGAAGATCGTTGTTAAAATGTGGTAGATTTTGCATTTTGATTTTGCTTGAAAGATTAAATACTATAGGACAATTTTTCACGTAAATCGTATAGAAGTAATCAAATAATAGTTAATCATTTCTCTCGTCATAAATATCAAGCACAAACTTCCTGAAATCACTATTAAGTAGTTGGTAGTAGTTTTACCATTCAATATTTGAAAGACACGATTCATTCCTCGAAGTATCTTCATATGCTACAATATGCAAGATATGTGCCTAACCTCCCAAATAGCCCAATAAAGATATTAAAACTTCCATATGCTCCACCCACTAAACTTTTGTAACAACTTCCTACCCTGACCAATAGGCAAGATTGTCCACGCTGTCTTGTCAACCAGATATCTTGTATGTTGATTACTGGAAAAGTCGAATGATTATCAGTTCAATATACAAGCAACATAAATACATTAATAATATTTTCAAGGCCACTTGAAAAGGTCTTGTTGGTACTGTAACTCTCTCACTGTCTTGAGCTGTTCCAAGTTGAAGCGAGGTATGGAGCCATCTCCAGTGCGGAAATATTGAACCTGGAGGATGGTTTTTCGGACCGTTGTGGACGTTTTATCTCTTATTGCTCGAAAGTAGTCGTGTTCATGTTTTGTCCAACTTTTCGGTATTGGCAACCTGAGAGGTTGTTGCATGGAGCGGTGGCGTCCATTTCGACAAACACCACCGGTTCATCAACTGGTAAAATTATATTCATTTCTCGCGCCTAAAAAGTACCCGACCTGCATTCATATCTCCGTAATGGTGCGTCGCATTACTCTGAATCGTCTCGATATCGTTTAACCGCTTTCCTTTGATCACCATTTTCAAGCCTAAATGTCCTTAAGAAGATTATCGCTGGGGATGAATCATGGGTTTTTGGTTACATTCGCCAGCCTCCGTACATTCCGACGTTTACAGTGCGTTTTCTGAGCTGGAAGTTCTAGACTTTAACCAGTTTTAGACTCCGGAGTCTAAAAATTGGTTTTCGAGTAAAGGATTAACTATACTGCGGACGAACATAACTGACTGACACTGGAGACAGCTCGGGCGGTCGCCCAACATTAGAACACAAAAAACCGTACGATTCTCTCGATATTTATTGCTATTTATCGATATTTATTCTAGTCTTAAATATGTCTATGACTATGAATGCGGACTGCGGCATGCTTACGACCAGTTGATTGGTGGAGAAACCCAGTGGGGTGGGGGAGAACGTTTCCGCAGAGATATTTCTCTCGGAAAATATTCTTCCGCACCTCCGCAGTCCGGAGGTGCGCAGTTTCTTGTTATCATTCGTTATCAATAATCTGCGCTTCAGCTTATATGTTCTCTGTTCTACTGCCGTACCTCAAAATTTGAATGATTTAATCATCAAAATAATCAAAATGAACAACAAAGTTAGTGAGGCAGCACCCAGATCTTATCGATAATGCGACAGGAAGATCACTGTTGAAAAAGAGCGGGAAAGCTGATCTGCGAACTTCCACATCCATGTGAATGGCACCCTCCGGAACGGCGGACTCTACTTACCCCCTCCCTTCGTTTTACGCATTCCGCAGTCCGCCGTTCCGCATACATGGGAATCAAACTTTATAGCTCCTCGATTTTCGCAAATAAATCCCTGACTCAGAGAGACGATATAGATCCGAGAGCTTATTTGAGTCATTGGCTCTGTAAGTCCAGAACCTATAGATCCCGAGCTCAGATGTTCCCAAGATTGAAAATGGCGTTTAAAGGAAAGCGCCATTCCAAAAAAAGCGTTCGAAGACTGCTTTAGATTGTGGAAGTACCCATAGTCCGGATGACGAAGAATAGCAACAAGTATGAGTATATCTTCCAACATCCGAATTCAAAACGAATATTCGACCCAGCTCGAGGACGAGTTATCATTCCATACACAGCCCCACAAATGAAAAGAAAATCAAATTCCGGAGACCAGAATAGTGTATTCCTACGTATTTTTCGACGCTGAATCCGAATATGAGGTCCAAAAAAGTCGTACACCCCCAAATTCGAAAAATATATAAGAATACACTATTCTATTTATGTAACAGAATACACTAGTCTGGTCTCCGGAATTTGATTTTTTCTTCAATTGTGAGGCTGTGTTATTATTCAATTTTTCTGTTCATTCGATTCCTCAAACCGTTCAATTATCCCATGACTACTGAAAATCACTGTAAAAGAAAATACGGATGATGCAGTGGAGTGATGAGATAAGTCATAATCAGTAACAAAACAAATGAAACTAGATAGGCTGTTATCGAAAAACTGATAATTTGGACGTTTTGTAGCAATGGCGGAAATTTTTCAGGGACACCAACGCATGAGGAAGGAAAAAAACCATATGAATACACTTTTAGGGCATTTTTTTGAGGTAGGCCATTATTGTTCTTAAGCGACGATATTTATTTATTTTTTTTCCATGCGTTTATTCACATAATATAACAACTAGTTACATTGATAAATCAGGAAACTATCTAGCTATTTAGTTCAAAAATTTTTAAACTTCTTGCGGTGAGAGCGCATTAACTGCTACCGCACTTGAACTGCACGTCACTCATTGTCAGCACAGAAGGTCCAGGGGCTTGGTTCTCTTCAGGCGTCGAATTTGTTGTGAGTTGTCAAGTAGCTGGATAGCAGCCGGATTTGGATGTTTGAGAAGCCTGCGCTCATATCCCATAGCTAGCTTCTTTATGACATCGGTGACTGTCTCTACTTGGAGGTCTTTGTGGAGGTCATCATTCCTTACATACCAAGGAGCGTTTACTATGCTCCTCAGAACCTTATTCTGAAATGCTTGTATGATTTTGATATTTGTCTTAGCTGTGCAACCCCACAGCTGGATGCCATAGGTCCAAATGGGCATTAGCACTGTCTTGTACAAGAGTAGGTACTTTATTGTGGATATTGAGTTGTGAACATCGTCCCATGAGCCAGTAAAGTTTCCTGAACTTGATGGATAGTTCTTCCTTTTTTTTTTCTTAACGTGTTCTTTCCATTTTAACTTGGCATCTAATGTCATGCCCAGGTATTTTGCTGAATTTGCATATGGTATGGTATTCCGATTTATTACCAGAGGATTGGTGTTATCTTTTTATACGCACGGGGAAGGAAAAAAAACCAATGAATAGGTACACTTTTAGAGCATTTTTTGAGGTAGGCCATTATTGATCTTAAGCGACGATATGCAACATAATATGAATGCAGGTCGGATACTTTTTAGACAGGAGTTTGAGTTGTTTCGAAAACCCTCAACAGTGTTGATGAATAGTGATAAAGAGCAATTCCACTTATCCAGTCATTAGCATAGAAGACCTGAGAATATCTTGAAGTTGTAAAACTGTCCTAATATTGTTTTCCGTGACGGTGAAGGGCACGTGAGGTTCCTGGACATCGAAGGTGCCCGCCAGGTTGGTCGTACGGGACAAGAGGCACCTCCAGGTGCCGACTCCTCCGAGTCAGAGACGGAGATCGGGGCCGAAGAGGCCGTCACAACCGAAAAGTTCCTGTTACTCATCGACCAGCTCTCTGTTGACCAGAAACGGCATCTGACCATCAAAGACATCGGCATCATATTGGAGAGACTCAGCTCGAAGATTCTGGACGTTGAGCGTCTCGACAGAGAAAGCGAGTCGGAAGATTGCTACAACTGGACGATCAAGGCGACGATCCGCGGCGACGTTCTCAGAGAATTGGGTGTCATCTATAACGGCAACTACTACGCCATTTCAGAACATCCAGGCTACAAAGAAGAGAGTGAAGACCCTCCTGACGACCACGAAGATGAGGACGACAGGATATGAGACAATCCGAGTGTCGAAAGTCACTTAGCACAAAGTAGACTTAGTTTAATACCAAAGCTCAAATCAGTGCGTACTTCCGCTTTTTACCTTATTCTCCTTCTACGTGAGAGTTCAAAACCGCACGATCTAACTCGTTTCGGGCTCAGTGTTGTGTTATCATTCTTGGTATAGTCAAAAAATGAAAAAAAAAAAAAGTTATGAATCAAAACGGGTATTAAAAATATTAAAAAATATTGTTGAAAAACCAGGAGTTTTTTGGGGGCTGAGTGTAGACGCTCAATTCGATTGTATTGAAGAAAATATTTACCGAAACCCCTAAGTTTTTTGGTGTGGTGCGTCCTATAAAGTAGGTACCACGTTTGTACATAGTGGCAGCTCGACTGTTCGTGGACATTTTTTAGAATTTCATAAACAAAACATTTTTTGTTGGTTTTGTGCCCAGTACGTGTGCAAAATTAAATAGAGAAAATGAAAAATAAATTGGAAAAAACGATGATTAGCCATGTTGAAAAACTAATAATAATAATGAAATGAAATAAAAACGAAAAACCTAAATTCTCTAATTCAATCATTACAACACTCATTCCAGTCAGAACATTAAATTTGAAAATTCGAATATCAAAAAGAGAAAAGTCAATAGAAATGAAGACAATTTATGAAAAAAGATGAAAATTCACAGAAAACAAATATTCTAAAGACGAATATTCTAATATTTTTCCTTAAAGAGTAAAGATAATAAAAATTAAAAACAACATTATTGTTCACGGTGCTACCGAAGGTGATTAGGAGAGCACCTTTAAACTTTGATAGGGTATATTTCTTTACCGACATTACCATTTAGGATTGTTGAACAATTTTAGCTGATTCAATGAATGAATAAAATCATGCAAAGATTTATTAATTAACAAGAAAAATACATAAAAAGTAGGTTTCATGAATATTGTCATTCTGTTGAATAAGTGGGGCTTTAATCAAAGTTTATGAAAAAAAAAAAATCAGGATGTATAATTGGGAAACATCATATTTTCACTGTCTCTTTTCGAAAACAAGATAACCCGAGAACCCGACAAAAATTCTTCATTTAGTGAGAATTTCGATTGGACTCGTATGTATTATGGGAGTTGTGCAATGTTATGCCAAATCACGGAGAAAGATGTGCCAAAATTGTTGTTCGTGAGAAATATATTATACATTCTGAACAATATTATGTGTTTTTGAGGTTTTTTAAACTATAATAGTAAGGGTAATGTATAGAAAAAAATTGTACATTAGGTCAGTGGTTTTCAACCTTCTAATTTGTTTAATAATATTGTATTATTAAAAAAACAATCTAATGTATATCGATTTTAAAACTGATTTTGTGAATTTTGGAGGTTGTTGCCAAGGATAGAGGAAGAATTTTTGTTGGAAACGAAGGCTTTCTTCGTGTTATAAGGAAGCGAATTCATTAATCTGAAGAAAGTAAGGGCGAAAAGAAAAAACTTGGAAAAATGAAAGAAGTTGGAGTGTAGCTGGGAGTTTGTCAGAAATAAATTGTAAAATAACGAAGTCGTGTGATACAACGTTTGTGGTTTTTTTACTCTCCCTTTTTCAATTTCCAAACGTGACTACGGTTGATTTAACGATTAATTTTACATAATTTTCAATTGGACGATAATTTTCTCAATTTTGTAGAAAAATGCGTGAGATAAAATTAAAAAAAACTGAAAAGCACTAATTTGCATGATGAAGATCGAATTTCATTTTCGTTATCTAGACTTTAACGACTCTTAATCTGTACATCACATGTTTGAAAAAAATCGGTTGAGGACCACTGTGTTTAGACTACGAAGGTCAGAAGCACAAAACAATGCAAGATGTACTAACGAAAAAAATCACTGGGGAACGAGACTATCCTGATAAGAAATACAGAGGAAGAAAATCCAGAATCTTTTGTTAAGTGAACAAATAATGATGGTTGTGTTATACATAATGTTAGCACCAGGTAAAATAATAAATATTTTAAATCTATATTTTTAATTTGTATTATTTATAATACAATATAAATTAAAAATATGAGAAGTAATAGTCTTTCAAAACTTTATTATCGTTAAGGTAGATTGATTTGGCTTCCTATCTTAGCTATTAAATTGGAATTGATGTTTGAAGGAGGAAAAAAATTGGCTACACCCTTTTTTTTTTCTCTGTGATGAAGTTTTTCTATGGACAACTGAACTTTGAAACGTACATTGCTGTGTTTCGTGATTTGGAAATGGTTGACGAAAAAATGTATCTACGACAAACGGATGTTGACGAGTTATCCGCTTGAGGTTTTTTCGATTGTTACTTTCAGAAGCGACCTTATTAGTGAGCGTCTCGGATTATCAACATCGTTCATTCATGGACCTCATATCCTAATTGTATTTGTACATTTTAAAAGAAGAAAAAAAAAAGTTAATAAACATAATGAAAATAGTGTCTGGTATGCTGTTATTGTTGAAAAAAAGATAGGTTTTTATAATCCGCAACGCAATAATTGTTAATTTATTGTTAAGTGTTGATGACGTATCGAATAATTAGTTCACCCGTTATTGGTTTTTTATACGTTCTTTCATAGTAATTCTGTTAAATTTGTTCATTAACGAAGGAAAAATACGAAAAAAACAAAAAAAAATTGCTCCGCTTGTTTCTCACGCTCAACAGATTTTTAACTGTAGACTGTCATTGAAAATCCTAAGTTGTGGTTTATTTTTTGCGGATGAGACATTATTAATACTAACAGAATTTTTTTAGTGATGAATTCAAATATTTAAACAAAACAACAGACATTGAGGCGAGTCTTCGCCATTTACGAATTAGTAAAATTAAAAAAGTACACGAGAAAAAAATTATTGTAATGACTTCAAGATAAGCTATAATCCACTGCCACTGATGGTGTGTTGATAAATTTGTGTGTACAAAAAAATATTTAAATCAGATATAAATAAATATGATTATTTATTTATATTATGTATTGATTAATTAGGGCAATCTACAAGTTATATTTGTCGTTTAAAAAAAAGGAGAGTCAAATAATGTTATATATACGCTGTGTTTCTGAGGCAGTTAATGTACCATATATATAAATTATTTGAGCGGATCAAAACGTGCATAGTTAGTTGGGATAAAAGTGAAATAAGAAAAAAATGACACCGTGAAGTTAATACTCCACGAAAAAATGTAATTGTTCGTTATTATAACAGAATTATATTTCATTTTCGAAACGATTGTTTTGGTTTGAACCCATCTGTCGATGATTACCGTTGATATCCTTCTCCAACAGCCAAAAAATTGGATATTGGGATAAAATCCAGGGTTGACACCACAGGAGCGGATCCAGACTTTGATTTCGGAGGGGAACTCCCTCCCCGCCTAGCTACGCCCCTGTTGTACATGGTCAAATCAATTTTTTTTAGCATGTCCATGTTCGAACTCATCCTTAATATGGACCTATTGAGTCAAAATTTGGTAGGTGTCACTCTCTCGAAAATTGAGATATCCTGCCTATTGGGCAATAAGGCTGGGCTTCGCCCAGACAACCGCTATACCAATATTTGTATACTAAATTGCTATACTAATAATATACTTAAATGTTTGAACGTCCTATACAATAAGGATTCAAGCACACTTCACTATGAAACTATGTAGGAATTAACTATTTGAGTTTTGCTATTAAATACCCCTTTAGTTTGCCATACTCTTGATGTAAACGGAGCAACACTCTACTTGAATAGTTGTGAGTGTGCTAGACTCTTACAGCCCTCACTTCATACGAGTAACCCTGTTGGCAATACTAAATAATGTTACTGTGGACTGGTGGGGCAACTATCTCATCAGTCCACAGTAACTACGAGTAACTCATCGGTACACAGGCCGTCCTGCACAATCGGATAGCTTTTATAATTCTGACAGTTCTGGGCACCAATTGATCTACTAGTGAGTAGGATAATGATCCACTGGAAACAATCTCAAGGTAAATTTAATCGCAACGGTGAAAGTAATGGTAATGGTTGCACAAACATTTTAAAGTAATACGTTGTTTTAAACATAGTTTAATAGGCATTTCTTTAAATATAATAAATCTGGATAGTAACTAAACCATTCATCCGGATTTCTTTGGAACTATATCGATAAATCCATAAATGCAGAATACACTTTTGCGGATTTTCATTGCTCTAAGTTTTATTCGGTATTTCCCATAGGGAAACACTGGAAATACTCTCACGTCTACTTGCAGGGGGATCGTCACTGAATAGTTTCCCTGCAAAAGAAATCAAAACTGTGTCTTGGTGAGTTTTATTACTGAACTCCGAATTAAAATTGATTCTATAAATGCGCTACGACTTTATGATCAATAACCAAAAATAACAAATCCTTAAAATTTTTAATATGAGAAACACTCTTTAGGAGATTAGTGTGGACGAATTACAGACTCCCAATCAACTAAGTGACCTCATATATCAATAACTATCTTAAATATGTGAACAATAAAATGCTCACCACAGGGTAAGGGCAGTGACCACTTTTCATTTTCATTTGAGTCGCCAAATCGTGCTCCAATGTAGGTATGTACTGTTTCATGACTGAGCAGGCTTTGGGAACTTCCATTATAAAAAAGTTTTCCTTCCAACCTTGATTAGTTTGTTTGGCCAAATTGACGGATACCTGCACGCAAATCAAACATCACATAATAAACGTACAGATTGTAGGAGTTTTGGGGAAATGTTTTGAATTTTGGCCTGAATTTTGATGATTACACCCTTCACGTATCATATTTGAAAATACATTTCAACACACAACTGCATTCATTTCACGAATAGTTCCCAAAACTGTATCCATAAACGCAAATTTTCCAAAACTGTTCATTATTTTCTGAATGAATGACACTTCTGCATAATTGGAGAAAGGTAAAATATTGTGTGTTCGATCAAATTGTTCACCAGATGGTACCCTTCCAGGTAACTAGTTCAGTAACGTTCTCGTCAATTCTGCAACTCCATTCCGGGACTACTCACAGCATAGCAATTATTCAATTCTACTGGTGGTCTAGAACATGTAAAATAAAATCAGATTTACTCCGTTCTTTTAGCATGGAACTTGTTATAACATTCGCCTAAGTGGCTGAAACCTTCCGTCCGTTCGTTACACTAATTTCTACGTTATTCACTCTATGAAGCTGCAATTTGGTACTTAGCAATTGGTACTTTGTATTTTGGTTATTCTGAAATAAAGTACGTTATCGTTATTAAACGTTGTTATTAAGCTTCCCCACTTCGTCCTTCTTGTAAAGCACTCCGTAATCAGGGTCGCGCTTTGGCGTCGCGATAAGGTCCTGTTCACCTAATTCTCGACTACGCACTGTACTCAACACCGACGTTCAACTCTCGATAGTAACAAGATAACAAAGACTTGAGAAAAAGTACATTGATTAAACACTTCCCGAAATTTAAAATCGGTATGCGGGCTTCGACTGGGCTGTGGTTGTTTAAACAATTCTGAATGGATTATCATATCAAGTAAGTACTATCAAGACCACTTGGAGTGTTCTACAATAGGGTTCGAAGGCAGAACAAAAATAAAATTTCATCAAAATGAGCATCAATCAAACGGTAAAACTTCAAGACTGAATTTCATCGAGGGCGACAACTGATTGAAACCACACGTTAAAATCAGACCAAAAACAAGGTGATTTACGATATTTGATGGTGCCTACTTCTTGATTGTGCTTCAACGAAGTACATGTCCATGAAGTTAAGTTGGAGAGTGAGAAGATCGCCACGGAGTTAGTTACCGACTACCGCTCAAAATTTGAACATACACTCAATATCTCACCTTAGAGTGATTCTACGTAAACCAAATAAACCGTTGCGGAAGAATTTGGAGCACATTTTTCATTCAATCTCGGATATATTGAGATTTTTCTAAAGGTTCATTGTCAAGAGACAACTTACGCCAAGTTCGTCATCCAAAGCAATGCCGACCGAGATGTTTCCAGTGAATACACTTTTTTTCCTCGTTATCTTGAGTAATTTATGCGTGTAGTCGATGCCAGTTGTGGGCTCGGGGCAGTGAGCCAAATTCGTCAGGAAAACATCGAATGGACCCTGTCAAGCACAAGGAAACCATATTTATCATTACACGATTATGTATTACACTGCAATACGTATTTCAAATCATATTTCATGAATAGGACGATGTGTTAATTTTTTAATGGAAATAATTTCAATAGTTTTAAGAACAGATATAATTTTTGAATAGGTGCCTTATTTGTGTTCCTCCTAAGAAATGATGGGGGTATTTTGGGTATAGGAAGATGAACGGTGAATGAAATCTGGTTACTGATTGTTCCAGATAAACTGAAATCCACAGCATGGCTGTAGGAGCATATTTTTGAAGAAATACCTGGTTTTATGTAAAATGTGATGCTTGGAACATCTCATTCAAGTTTGGGCATAATTATAGGTACCTACTAAGTGTAAAGCTATTCGGTTCCTTCCATCATGCCTGTGATGAATGTAGAAGAATGAGCATTCTTAAGGTTATAAATGCGAATTAATTGATGATACTTGAAAAATGTTTTGAATACCAGAAGTGTATTGGACACGTAACAAATTTTGTATCCATTTTTGCCCAGAAACACTTCAGCTTATAGATTTTTCAACTCTGAACAGGATGGTGAAGTCAGAATTGCGATTTCTCATTCCATTATCTGATTAGAGCAGATGAACCTTGTGAGCAGAACATCTCTAGTAACAACCACGTTTCTTCATCCTCAAATCGCTCCAGTTTCAGACCGGAGTAAGATATCACAATTCTGACTTCACCATCGTGTTCAGTGTAAAAATCCTACCTAGTAACTACTTTTTCATTTTCGGAACTTAGGGGTAATTCCCCCCCACCATCAACTCCCCAATACCCCGATTCTGCCCATCCCCAACTAAGCTTTTCGATTGCCAAGACAGAATTTTTATCGAGAGTTATCGTCTGGAATGACTCATACATAAATATTAGTATTATATACATTATTAAATGGCGAAAACGCGGTTCCAGAGTAACTTAATATTCTTGAGGCATAAAGCGGGTATGAAAGTTAAACAAGCAAAAGGAAAAACTCACGATTTGATACTCAATATCGTGAGTTTTTCCTTTTGCATGTTTGACTTTCATAGCTGTTCTGTGCCTCAGGAATATTATATACATTATTATATAGACATATGATTTTGGGTGTCTTCTGGCAGTGAATTCAGGATAATCTGGAACGGATTATGGTTTACAGTTTTTCGGAAATTCGAGTTTCAAATATTTTGCACCAAGAGCAATAGCTTCCTTTTCTTCAAAAATTCGCTAAAAAAGGGCAAACGCGCTACTCATCATGCTCACCGTTGTAGGGTTCGCACTGGTTACTATCACCAGTCCAACTGAAATGATCAGAAAACACCTTGTCCCCATGATCCTCAACACTAGTCAGAGACCAGCACCACCTGTAACATTGGGCTCATTGAATTCCTCCATCACTAAAACAATAGGCATTGAAGTCATTAGGAAGTTATCAGTTCATTTAGATCTCCATGCCATTAGAAAGGCAATGGACCAGAAGGCAACAAGTGGCAACATTTCATTCTGTTTTGTGACACTAGCCAGACTTCTTTAATTAATCAATTAGTAATTGCGTTTTTCTGTGTTAAGTCAGTTATTGGGTAGAAGGGGAGGGGTGGGGGAATTTGACCGCTTTACAAAGCTGCACTGGTAAAATCGTCGTGGTCACTTATTACCAGGACGAACAGGGGCAGTTGGGTATCTGTACAATTCTACGGACTTGTAAGGGGTCTATACTAGTGGATCTGAACTGGGAAGCATACATGTAAGTATGAACTAGGAGTATCTCCGCGTAAAGGGGACGCGAAATCTTGTATGGAACACGGGGTTGATTGAAACAAGTAGATGGAAATTTCGCTAAATGTAATATTTGTAGGAAAGGGGAGCAACTAACTGCGCCAGAACAAGGAAGGTGCACTTGTTCAAACATGCTGACTCTTCCTCGATTGTATCAGGATCACTACCTACCATCTCCGCCAATGCCAGCTCAGTTCGTCCGTTTGAAATAATAACATCTTAACGCGGTCATGAAATTATAATTATTTCAATTAATAATAATCATTAATGCTAATCATTTACAATTATTGTATTTGATACCTATAGATCAAGTGGACGAGGTTGCGGAATAAAAAGAACCCCCAATCAACTGATGAGAACCATATTAGTACCAAGGAAAATATATTGTAAAACAAAATAATATTTATATTATAAACCACGTTCATAATATCGACTGCATTTTCTTATTCTGGAACCTGGCGGAGTTGAACACAGGTGGAGTTGGATAGAAAATTATGGTGGTGGTGGTGGGGGGGGGGGGCAGTTGGCCGCATTCTGATAGTGGCATCATCCACCCCCCTTGTTAGCAACTTTAAGAACGAGTATATTTTTAAATTTTGGCCTTTAAATTTTGACGTAGGTACCTTAGGGATTGTCCTCGGTACCCATGCCTACCTCCATAATATGTATATATATATTATATAACAACGTCTCCTACCTAATGTTTTCATCAGAAACCCATGAAATATCCGACGAAGATTTCATGGGTTTCTGATGAAGACATTAGGTAGGAGACGTTGTTATATAATATATATATACACGAGTGGAAGAAGGTGCTATGTAACATTTTTTCGATAATTCATGTGGTAGCGCGTAGCGCAGATAATCCTCAAAATATTAGGTTTATTGTCATCAGTACATGATTGAGAACACCTTAGCGACACCTTGGAGAAGAAAAAAAGAGAAAAATTCCGAACCAAACAAAATAGGCAAGTATGCAAACTCAATTTTCTTGACATTTTACTTTCGTTACTTAGCACCTTCATCCACTTGTGTCTTCAATTATTATGTACTACAGTGTACTTACTGCTAATGCCAGATAGCTTAACTAGGTGACAAAGAGGTAATTGACCAACTTGTGTTTTCGTAATACATTGTTTATTCATTGTGGGAGAAATATTCCCTACATCATGCTGCATGACCTAATGAGCGAATTTTCTAAGTAACGGACAGTCTCACTCTGAAATATGTGCTTGACCGAAGGTTCAGAGGTTCAACTCAGGATTTTCTCAGTCCCTAACGACGAAACCACAACGCACATCCTCGTTGTACTCGTAGTTGGGCTACTTGTGCTTTTTGGGCGTAGTTTCAGTGAAGACCTCAAACATGTTAGAGCTACTGCTATAAATTATTAAATTTGGAACATTTGGCTTGACATTTGGGTTGAATATTATTTTGCATATGTTGAAATGAAAATAGACAGAGTCGTTTTGCAATTCAATCGTGTAACATTTATTGATTTTAAAGAGCAAGGTTTTTACAGGTCATGTGCCCCAGCACGCTTAAATGACTTTTTTTGTGAACTGTGATTTGGTTTGAATTGAACTGAGAATGGACCTTGCGAAAGTGAAAGTAGGGAACCTTTGTGGAAAGTCGAATTGGGCGGTTTGGAAATTCAAGGTGTCCATGCTCCTCAAAGGACTTCCAAATGCGTGGGAAGTAGTTGATGGAACCTTGACTGAACCTGTTGCACAAACCCCACCTCCACAAGGTGTTGCCGACCCAAAACCTGCTGCCGTCGTTGATGATGATGTGAAACAACGATATGCCACTGCAAACAGCGCTGCAATGATCGTGATTTTGAACAACCTAGCTGACGAAGACATTCAGAAGATCATGAGGTTTCCAAGAGCTCGAGATGCTTGGCAGGAGCTGCACCGACTCTTCGATGGAACTGCTGAAGATAAGTCTTTCGATTTATGCTCACAATTTTTCAGTTATAAGCGTGATGAGAATGATGACTTGGCCACGCATTTGTCTAAACTCAAAAATTTGTGGAATCAGCTTAAAGAAGAGGTAAAAATTGGGGAAAATTGCACTTGCGCTCTCCCTGACATTTTTCTCATGTGCAAAATACTTGAAACGTTACCCAACGAGTATTTCTCGTTCAAGTCAAGTTGGTTGTTGATGGCCAAAACAGACAGAACGATTGACAATTTGACCTCCCAACTGTGCGCTCATGAACGGGCATTGAATTTGAAAGTCGGAAAGAGTGATCTCGACGTAATGGCCACAAAAGCGAACGATGAAAATTCGCAGAAGAAAATTGCTTGCAATTATTGTGGAAGATCTAATCATAAGATTAATGTTTGCAGATATTGGCTTGCTGACGGTAGACCACCGAAACCCGCAAAATGGAGTGGGAAACTGTCTACATCCAGCCAGTCAAAACCGTCAAATCCGAAATCCTTGAAGACTTGTGCTTCGAATCCGAAGACTTGTGCTTCGAACGTAAATGACATGACGCTAAACGCGGAAACAGAGGTATTTTCCAGCTCAAGTGAGTTAGATTCCTGGTATGTGGACAATGGTGCAACGAAACACATAACACATAGAAAAGACCTGTTTATATCTTTTGAGAATTTCGCAGATGGGCACTGTGTGCGAACAGCTAATGGAAATGCTGTACAGGCTGTGGGAAAAGGTAATGTGGTAATTAAAGCTACAGCGAATGGCATCACTAGGAAACTCACGTTGTCTGACGTCTGGTTTGTTCCGGATATTAAGAAAAATCTGTTTTCCACTCTGTCTGCGCAAGACAAAGTTAATGATAGTAAATTCATCTCGTATGCTGAAACGTGTGAATTCTTAGTTGGAAATGAAACTATTTTGACTGGAAATAGGACTCGGAATGGGGGTCTATATAAACTGGATGCAAGAAATGTTGTACCTGAAAATTCATTGAATGTATGTTACACTAACAGGATGAACTTGCTGCAAATCTACCATGAGAGACTGGCACACCAGAACATGAAACACGTGGCTAAAGTGGTGAAAGCTGAACTTGGGATCGAGCTCAAAGTAGATGGTCGCATTTGCGAAGCGTGCGTGTATGGCAAAGCTCACAGGCGTAAGTTTGGAACTCGACCAAAAGCAACCACTCCAGGTGAGATTGTTTCATGCGACGTAGTTGGACCATTTCTGAGGTCAGTTGGCTCTAATAGATATTATGTATGCTTCAAAGACAACTATACGAAATATCGTAGCATTTATTTCATGAAACAGAAATCTCAAGTGGTTGAGATGTTGGAGCGTTTCATTGCTGAAACGAATGTGTTAGGCCACCAAATCAAAGAACTTTTGAGTGATAATGGCGGGGAATTTGATTGTGAAGTCGTGAGAAAGTTGTTGCACAAAAATGGCATAAAACAACGATTAACAATGCCATACACTCCTGAACAAAATGGCTGCTGTGAGCGCGACCACAGAACTATTGTAGAAGCCGGTAGAACCCTGATGCACGCTCGTGAAAATATTCCACAAGGGCTTTGGGCTGAAATGATTAATACTGCTTCGTACATAATCAATAGAACAGGTATTTCGTCTGTTGAAGGAAAATCTCCTTTCGAACTGTGGGTTGGGAAAAAGCCAGACATCAAAAACCTACGAATAATAGGCTGTACATGTTATGCTCATATTCCGAAACAGTTTCGAGGGAAAATGAGTAAGAAAGCCGTGAAAGGTATTTTGATTGGTTATGATGAAAATGACGGTTACAGAATTTGGTCCCCTGAAAGACTAAAACTGATAAGGTCTAGGGATGTAACATTTGATGAACAACCTTTAAAACAAGTAGAAAATTTGGATAACAGTGATCAAGATGGATCCGATGAATCAATTGTGAATTTCCGTCATCTTTTAGAACTGAAGGAAAAAAGTAATGGAAATGACGTAAATCCTGCTACGCCAACAGCCGTGGATCAAGACGATGACCAAGAAGGCCGAGGTGACTCGACTGATGAACGCTGGTCAGATGCTGAAGGTAATGCAGAGAATGAATGCCCTAATCGAGTACTGAGGGACCGTTCGGCTCTCAGGAAACCAGAAAGGTATGGATTTGATGCTCTGGTTATGTTTGGGGAAGATGAAATTATGAAACTTGATGAACCCAAAAACTATAGGGAAGCGATGAACAGCAATAACAAAGAAAATTGGGAAAAAGCTATGCGGTGTGAAATTGACTCGTTACATGCAAATAATACCTGGACGCTTGCTGAGTTGCCCGCCGGGAAAAGAGCAATACCTACCAAATGGGTGTTCAAAGTCAAAATGAACCCGGATGGTACGGTTGAGCGGTTCAAGGCAAGGCTGGTGGTCCAAGGATTTTCGCAAAAACAAGGCGTGGATTATGAACAAACTTTTTCGCCTGTTGCTAAAGCAAGTACTGTTCGAACACTACTTAGTGTTGCTGCAAGTCAGAACATGCACTTGTTACAATTTGATGTATCAACTGCTTTTCTGTATGGCTATTTGCAAGAAGAGATTTATATAAAACAACCCGAAGGGTATAATGATGGTTCGAATCGAGTTTGTAGGCTAAATCGAAGTTTGTATGGCCTAAAACAGGCTCCTCGCTGTTGGAACCAACGGTTCGCTGCATACTTGTTTCGAATTGGATTCAAGCAAAGCGACGCGGACACTTGCTTATTTTTTAAGAAAACAGAAACCACAAAAATCATGCTTGCGTTGTACGTGGATGATGGGTTGGTTGCTGCAAGCCGGGAGGAAGACTTGCAGAGTTTTGTCGCAGATTTGGTAAAAGAGTTCAAAATTACAACTAAACCAGCATCGTACTACCTAGGATTTGTAATTTCCAAAGGTCAGGGTGTGATCACCCTCAATCAAAAAGCCTACTTGAGTAGATTGCTCGAAAGGTTTGGGATGGAAGGTTGCCGGACTGCTCCAACTCCAATGGTAAAGGATGGGGAGGAAGTTCCGACAAGGGAGGATGATCCCAAAGATGATCCCGAGGAACACAGCGGAAATCGTTTTCCTTATCGACAAGCCGTAGGTGCACTAATGTACCTAATGGTAGGGACTCGCCCGGACATTTCCTTTGCTGTAGGTGTCGCCTCAAGAACCCTAGAAAATCCGACGTGGAAAAACTGGGTCCAAGTGAAGCGAATTTTCCGTTACCTCAAAGGTACACAGGGATTAGGATTAAAGTACGCTGTAGGAAATAAATCCTTGGTCTGTTACAGTGACGCGGATCATGCGGGTGACGTCACAACGCGCCGCTCAACAACTGGGGTGGTTGCGCTGCTGTCACACGCTGCTATCTCGTGGCTGAGTCAGCGTCAATGCTCGGTGATGATTTCGACAACCGGTGCTGAAATCGTTGCTGCCAGTGAGGGGGCGAAAGAAGTCGTCTGGCTGAAACGCCTCTTGGGTGACATGGACCACTTGGAAGGCCGACCGGTGCTGCGCGTGGACAACGAGTCTGCTATCAAGCTCGCGCAGAATCCTCAGTTTCATCGCCGCACCAAGCATATCCACATCCGTCACTTCTTCGTTCGAGAGCAGGTGACGTCTGGAGAACTCGACATCGAGAAGGTTGACTCCGAGGACCAACTAGCCGACCTGTTGACTAAGCCTCTTGGGAAGTCAAGGTTCTGCAGCCTTCGAGAGAAGCTGGGACTCGTCGACGTTGGGAATCAAAGTTAATCTGAATTCAAAATTGGTTCAAAATTTGCATAATTTGGGAGGATGTTAGAGCTACTGCTATAAATTATTAAATTTGGAACATTTGGCTTGACATTTGGGTTGAATATTATTTTGCATATGTTGAAATGAAAATAGACAGAGTCGTTTTGCAATTCAATCGTGTAACATTTATTGATTTTAAAGAGCAAGGTTTTTACAAAACATACCCATAACTCCCGTCCTGTTGAAAACGGAAATCCTCAGTCTGAATGAGCTGAAGTAAAAAGCGGGTATTTCTTTAATATCCCACACTGGGTTCACTACTATGTCGGTATAATTGCCCTGAAACATTTACAAAGATTGTTCAATAAATATCAGTTACAGTTTGTTCGTCGAAGAGATAAAAAGGAAAACGACGTGAGTGCTCACTCGGGGGAAAGGGCATCCGTGTTTCTTCAGTTTCATTCCGATCGCTAACTCTTTGGCAACCCCAGGGACATATTTGTTGATAGCAGAACACGCCGGACCTGCTTCCATGAGGAAAAAGTTATCCTTCCATCCCTGAGGAGTTTTCTTGGCCACGTTGACATTTATCTAGAATGATTTGATAAATCGTACATGAAATTATTCGAGGGCTACTGATCTAAATAGTAATCAGTACGAATAAAAGTTCGAGCAACCAGAAATTATACGGGATCGAACGGTTACACCGATTTATTGATACCCACCATAAAATGATCATTTATGTCGATTTGGGTCATATAGTCAACCAGCAGGTTATATTTTTTACGAGACAACTTGTTTTGGCGGCCTTGGAAATAGATCAGGTTTTTTCCACTTCTGGATGTTTGGATGGTTTGAATCGAGTGAACTTCGCAGTTGAAAGGCCCCTGGAAAATAAAAGATTGCAAATTGGATACCATGAAACCTTTTGAGATACATCAGCCACTGGAGCTCATCAAACCAATAAATTGATGAAACAACAAAGTTCTTCCCGTCAAACATTCGTGACGGCCCCCTCTTCAAGTAAGTCTACCTTCAGTACATATCTTTGGCGCGCTTTCGTTAGAGCTGACCTTCCATTCCACAAACTCCGCAACTCTACATTGAAGAGTTTCTTGAGGCCAAACTGGGATGAAAACGCCCATGAAAGTACCTCAGAAAAAACCACTTGGAGGACAATTACCAGGAAACCCTTGGCGAAATTTGGGAATAGGGAACCTATATTAATAGTATCTTTATTTATTACTAGCTGTGTACCCGCGCTTCGCAACGGTAGAACAAACCAACCTGGTCAGAAACCTTCCCAAATGTTCACACAACACAATTTCAAAGTTTCTCTTCAATTCGTCAAGTAGTTGTTCACTCAACATATTCCCGAAGTTTCATTCAGATCGGTCAAGTAGTTTTGAAATCCCGGTAATACCCCCCCTCCCCCTGCCATAACTGCCTTTAACCCCCTCCCCCCCCATACTATTGACCCACCCTACCTGTTTAGAAACATTCCTCAATGTTCACACAACAAATTCTCAAAGTTGCACTCCAACTGGTCAAGTAGTTTTGAATGCCTGTAGACCCCCCCCTCTAACATCCTGATTGAAGTACCACTTGAAAGTACTCGTCGAGCTGAATCCAGAGACTACTTACAATCGGATTTACCTTCAACCGTTCAAAAGTTATAAGCATAAACGTCCTCATAGAAGTGATTATAACACGTTTTTTGGTAGTATTTCATTCATAGCGTTTCAACGGATGGACAGATTTAAACGCGGATTTTTCATAAGCCTTCCCAGATAAATTATGCGTCAAATGGTACCAGCCGCAACGTTCTACGTTAAGCCGTTCTCAATTGATGATGAGACAGACAGACACGATTTTATTATATAGTATACGAGGGTGGATCAAATATAAACGGGACTCTGACCTCTGAGCGCCGACGGTTGACAGAAGCGGGCCGTCACTTCGAGATTGTTTGAACAGGTTCATTAGAAGGTGGATGAGGGGGGCGTCTCCCCCTTTACAACCTTTGCAGATCAGAAGTTGAGACGTTTGGAGGTCTGTCAGAGGCTTTTTGCAAGGTTTGAGGAAGAAGGGGAAGCATTTTTGGCTAGCATCGTCACCTGCGACGAAACATGGGTCCATCATTACACACCCGAATCTAAGCAAGCAAGTATGGAGTGGCGGAGGAAGGGGGAGACAGCCCCAGTGAAAGCAAAAACTCGACTGTCTGCTGGCAAGGTCCTTGCAACTGTTTTTTTCGACTATCGAGGCGTTTTGCTCATTGATTTTTTGCATGAGCGAAGAACAATCAATGCTGCCTACTATTGTGAGCTGCTGACTCAGGTGAGGGCTGCATATCGCAGCAAAAGACGGAATCAACCAATTCGTGACGTCATCTTCCTCCACGACAATGCAAGGCCCCATACTGCAGCTCTAACTGTTCAAAAATTGGAAGAAATGCATTGGGCTCCACTTGATCATCCTCCCTACAGCCCTGACCTATCGCCCTGTGATTTTCACTTGTTTGGGCCACTTAAAGAAGCCCTAGGCGGACAGCGATTCGAGGATGATGAGGGGTTCGTGCGCAATTGGCTTCAGACGCAACCTTCATCGTTTTTTGATGCTGGGATTAAAAAACTTCCTATTCGCAGGGAAAAATGTGTCACAAAAGCAGGAGGCTATGTAGAAAAGTGACATATACCCGGTTTTTATTTTCTAACAAATAAAATTTAAAAAAATAAAGTCCCGTTTATATTTGATCCACCCTCGTAGATAGCTTACACCTTATAATTTCTTTAGCTATTATTACAAAGCTTATGATTTCTAAAAAGGGCACTTCGTGTACCAGTAGTTAAGTTGGAAAGCCTATGAAAAACTCAAGAAACAGCAATTTTCACTACAAAATACGAAGAAGGATAAATTTAAAAGACTCACGATTTGCCCCATAGTATGTGAGAAGCATACCAAAGCGAGAACTACCCATCCCACGGTCTTCATTGCTCTTCGTTTGAAGGTAGTTAATGACCGAGTAGATGTAAAATAACCGTGTTTCCTCCACCCATCGGTTAAAAACCATCATAGACCTCGGAACTCATTAATTTTTTTTCGAATAGAGGGAGGAGATAATTACGTAGATATGTGATGACTCCGCGAATTAAAACGTACTTAACTAGCAACGCCCAGTCACTTCACAGGCTCGTCAAGTACTGGCAACCTCAACTGACCTTACAAATTTTAAGAATAATTTAAATCTATTTAACTGTATTTTAAACTCCTCTAATTCACCCATCCTGTCACAATCTTCTGCTCACTATGTACGCCAACTTTTTTTCAAAGTGTTTTGTTCTCTAACAATGTTCTATGGGTATTGCCTGTCTCTGCACTGAATCCCATCCCATCCTGATTCTTTCTAGCTGTGGGGACTGTCCGTAGTTCCACAACCTCTCCACGCCATCAACAAATTTTACTTCTCACCTAATTTCAAAGGCCTCACGTCAAGACGATAATTCACTTGTCTGGTCATCGTTATAAGTGAACAATGACTGAACCACCGTCTACAATGCATCGTACTTACAAAGAAAATACAGTATCCAAATTTTGGATGTAGGAAGGCAATTTGAATACTTGACTTTCTAATGTGTTCATTTGATGAAATTACTCTTTGGGCACCTCCCATTGCAAAATTACAAGACCCACCACACATATTGGACTTAATGTACCAACCTTTATCGATCCAGTGATTCCATGACGTGTTCGCCCAGCTCCAGAGCAAAAACAAATCCCTCAGGAGAGACCTCGCTCGGACAAATCCACGGCAGCCCAGCAGGTACATGGATATGATCAAATTTCCTCTTCCTTCTATCAACAACCTCTGGAACCTGGTCATTAAAACTTCAGATACTAAACCTGTCCGTACACATCATACCGCATGAATAAATAAATAATAGAAACAAGTAAATTTCAGGCGTTTATTTATTTATTGTATTAGATTATCTATGCACTTCCATTGTACGTTCTAGCTGTTGGTAGTATATAATTTTTGGATCTTCCATGTGATCAAAAGCAATGTCCTTTAGATCTCAACTAGTGGAGTTATTTGAATCAAGAGGATTGTTAGTCTTTCTTGTGATCAGCAGCTTGTGAGAACGAAGATTGTATTTGAACATGTCTTTGATCGAAGGATTGTAATGATTTTTGATCCAAAATTTGAATGTTATCAAAATTTGATTTTTGAATGTTAGTGCCTTGAGAATAATACGTTGAGATTGACTTACCAAAGTCTTCATCGGGTTTCGACGCTAAGTGCGAGCCAATTACCTTGTACTAGTAGCGCTGACCCTTTCGGCTCAGTGCTGAACAGTTAGTTATCATGTCACCGATGGGACAATTTCAGTATTGCGACAAGTGGTAACGTTGTTTTGAAAATCGTTTAATAGGTATTTGATTAAATATCAATAAATCCGAATAAGTAAATTGGATTTTAGTACATTATCACTACATTCATCCGGATTTCTTTGGGACAACATCGACAAATCCATAGATGCAGAATATACGCTTGTGAGTTTTCGTTAAACTAACTTTTAACCGGTATTTCCCATAGGGAAATACTGGAATTACTCTCACGTCTACTTGTAGGGGGAGCGTCACTGAATAGTTTCCCTGCAAAAGAAATCAAAACGTGTGTCTTAGTCGCTCATATCTCGATGCTGACGTGATTAAACTCCCATATTCCGTAACAATAGGCCCATAATTGGTCGGTGTTAATGTTGAATCTCCAGTCTTGAGTCCAGTTTTCTACCCTCTCCATGAAATCTTATATATAAAGCTAAAGTTTGTCTGTTGGTTTTTCCTCTATAGTCGGCCAAGCTGCTGAACCGATTTTGATAGGGATTGCTTTATTGTGCTAAGCATTTTGCAGGGATGGTTTATGTCGATATTAGATTTTACACACCCTGCTCCTACATCGTGAACGGGGCTTTCCTAAGTGACGATACAAACAAGGGTACTGAAATTTGGTACACAGCCTCATGAGACTAAGGGGGAGTGATTGGGTGGAGGTCGCATAGGCTGAGACAGCGATAATGTATGTGGACCCAACCAACAAAGCTAAAACTGGCAGGAAATTCGCTAAATGTGTCAGTAATTACTTCCATTCTCTGAACAATAAAATACTCACCACAGGGTAAGGGCAGTGACCACTTTTCAATTTCATTTGAGTCGCCAAATCGTGCTCCAATGCAGGGACATACTGTTTCGTGACAGAGCAGGCTTTGGGAAGTTCGACTATGAAAAAGTTATCCTTCCAACCTTGATTAGTTTGTTTGGCCAAATTGATGGATATCTGTGCGCAAATGAAACAAGACATGAAAAACAAACACAGTATAGAATATCAGTGTCTCGCCTAAATTTTGATGATCGCACTTTCACCCCAAGCATCATATTTGAATACACCAAAATTGGTAGAGTATTCTAGAACAACAATCTTCAACCATGGGGCTGAACAATGAGTGAAACAACGAGTGAATACATATTCTATTCAGTATGGTTTGAAGATTGATTGGTCGGAGAATGATGTCCGGTAAGCCGTTGAGCTTGGAGTTTTTCTCTTGTATATATTCTCCTTGTATATATTCTTCTGTCGAGGATTAGATGTGATAGGGTCTCTGGTAAACGTCGCACAGGTCACTTCCTCCAGTTCTGTGCAGATAGTCTTTGGTTACGCATTGTCCTGTTCGCATTCTTACAATCGTTTTGACATCGTCTCATTCCAACATTCGCGTCGTACAAAAAATGTGACGTTTTTTGGCGCAATTCCCGTGGTGGTAGAGTAGGCTCCTTAGCACTTTAAGCAGAATAGGGCCGGGATTCGCTGAGTGGCTCCTAAATCTAATTTCTATGGTATTCACTCTTTGAAGCTGTCATATAGCCTCCATGGTACTTACAGTTGGCATATAGCCTCCATGGTACTTACAGTTGGCATATAGCCTCCATCGTACTGACACTTTAAGCAGCACAGGGCCGGGATCAGCTGAGTGGCTCCTAAAGCTAATTTCTACGCTATTCACACTATGAAGCTGTAATTTGGTATGTAGGTAGCCTCCTTAGGACTTTAACTTGACGCTGCCCATGCTCCGGATCAGCTGAATGGCTGATATCTATACAAATAATATTTTGTCAGTGCAGTTTACTTTTTCCCCCGATTTGAATCACCTAGGTATCACTCTATGCAAATTACTTATTTTATATCCATGATCTGTTTTTCCCATCAAGGGAGAATTCAAGTTTATATGATGGCTCGCATTGTAAAAATCTTTGCTTTTTGCAGGACAATGCGCGTACCATGGCTTCAGATTAACTTTGGGTAATATTGATTTGTAGTTTTCTCCAGCTGGATAACCTTCAAATGTTTTTAGCCATTCTTTTATCTTTTCGCATTTTAAATTTTCTACGGAGGTCCGTTGGGGAGTGCACTGGACCTTGAAAATCTATCGTTGGAGTTTTGTGGCCTATTTTGCATTTGAGTCCACCAACTCGTTCGCTCGTGGACTTGCAAATCTCAAATTCAGAATTTTAATAGAAACAACAAACCATCGTTACCAAGGCACATATGAATTAAATTCATGTAAATTTCAGTTAGGTATATAATTTATAACATTAATTTCAGTTAGGTATATAATGTTATGACAATAATGCCTCATCATCTATGAAAACATATTCAAATTGAAAATTAATTGAAGGAGTGACTATAACTAGCGAACTGATGATGATCCAGGCCAACCAGCATCACCCTCCCCGAGCTGCTCTCTTCCCCTCTCCACAACACACTATTCTGTAGCAGTTTTGACAAAATACAGATTATTCGTTCTTCCCAAAATAATAACAAAATACTACGTTTTTCAATAAATGGGGGGGGGGGGGGTTTAGGGTTACTATATTATGGAAGAATTCGCAGCAAATTATTCATTCGATACCGGATTCATCGGCTATTTTGACATTTTCCTTCTCAGCCGGTTCCAAAGGTTCACCGTTGAAAATATTAAACGAGTGCCAACTTACGTGAAGTTCGTCATCAAATGGAATTCCGATTGAAACGTTTCCGGTGAGTATCAATTTTTTCCTTGTTATCCTGAGTACTTTATGCGCATATTCGATGCCATTTGAGGTCTCGGGGCAGTGAGCCAAATTCATCAAAAAAACATCAAATGGACCCTATCAAGCGCCAAGAGAACATAATTACTATTACATAATCATTTAGTAATAACTGCGGCAGTTAATGTCAAGCATTTTGAAATTGCACGAGCTTATAGGGCGAAAAGATTGCCGAATTCGCTGCCATGAATATTTCAAATTAACAAACCTGAAATAGCCAAACCGAAACCCTTTCAATTAAAAAAGGGCAAACGCACTATTTATTATGCTCACCGATGTAGGGCTCGTACTGGTTAATACGATCAGTCCAGCTAAAAAGACTAGAAAACACCTTGTCCCCATGATCCTCAACTCTAGTAAGAGACCAGCACCACCTGTCATATTGGGCTCATGTAATTCCTCTGTCATTAAAACAATGGACACTGAAGTCATTATGAAGTTATCAGTTAATTTGGATCTTTAACGCCATTAGAAAGATAATGGACCAGAAGGCAAGCGTGGGGTGGAAGATCTTTTTTGTACGAGTACATATATGAAGGACGACCAGCCAAAACTAAACTGTAAGCTCCTATTCTCCATGTATGGGCAATAGTACTTAGTAGGAACCACTGAGGTACTGCTAACTCGTTCAGTGGCACAAAGGGAGAAGAGGGAATGACCCAGTGGACGCTTCCAAATCCAGTTCGCTCGATTCGCTCATTCCCGGAGAATTTCATAAAATATAATTGAAGTGCTTTATTAACTTGTATTTTACATGAGACTCTTATGATGGATAAATATTATGTATAATAACGATAATAAGATGGTAATAAAATTATGGTAATAATTCAACCCGATTTTTTTGGGACAAATGAAACCATAGTTTCAAGGCAGACGAGTTTGCGTTCTTTGCGTAGGATGAAAAATCTTGAGCGGTAGTTTCCATAGGTGAATACGGGAACCATTTTAATTTCCAGGTTGAAGGGCAGAGTAACACTGAAATTTCCCTGTAACATACAAGAGGTCATTTAAAAACATTACCTAACACACATCTGCACGTTACTATAACTTGCTTTAAAAACAATAACTATTAGGCGTGAAACTGGCAGCCGAGGAAACTCCATCTTACCGTTGGGATAGGGCATTTTCCACTTTTGAAGTGAAGTTGGCGGGCTACTTCTTGTTCTAGTTCTGGTGTATAGGTGTTGAAGGCGGTGCAGGCATGAGGAACATTAATGATGAAGAAATTGTCCTTCCAACCTTGATTTGTTTGTTTGGCCAAGTTGAATTGAACCTTTGGTTGTAACAGAAGGTCATTGTTAATATAATGGTTATTCAATATTTAAAACAAAGTTATCTACTTACAACCTGGTGGCTAAAATTATCAAGCATGGAACATGAGTGTACGTTACCAACTAACATACAGACACTAACTTGTTCTGAGTAGATGAATAAGTTACGTATCTAGAAACTACATTGGGTAAACTTACACTGTGGTCGTCACCGAAGGGTGCGACAAACGAGCCATTCACGCTGAAAATCAACTTATTCCTGGAAACTCTCTTAAATTTCACGTCCTGAATAAACCGATCATTTTCGCTGAAACCAGCTGGGCATTTTCCAATCGATGAAAACAGGAGGTCGAAGGGGCCCTGTAGATAATTTCATTTGAAATGGATCAGCTAAGTGTGGAATATCCTTAAGATACTGACACTTCATTATTCTGGAACTTACTGTGGTTACACCAGCGAAGGCTGCGGCGACTAAATGTGACAATAATGCCAATGTGAGGCCAGTCATGGTATTAGCTCTCCGCCAAACAGAACATACGAGTTGGCAAATGATTTGGGGTGTACCGTAATTGAATTTTGATTGCTCTCGTCGTTTTCATTCTGGATCGCCATGTTAGCACAATGCGATGCTATATCTCATCTTTCAATAACGACTTGTAAATTATCATTTAAATGAAAGCACCGCTAACAACTGTGTTTTTTTTTCTCTCTCTATCTACAGTGGGTGGAGTAAGAGGTGTATTCGTAGAATAGGTTCTGTTGTGGACATTCGTGGTCTTGGGACATCCGATATATTGGAGGACTTTTCTAAACTACAGGCTAAAAACCCCAAATGTAGGAGAAATGTTATTATTGATAAAATAAATAAATATAAAATAAATGTGTTTGCAGATATAAAATAAATAAATAAAAAATAACTGTGTTAGTAATAAAATAAAGTATACTTTTAACCATTTTTAAAAACTATTAACAGGGTAAAATTTGAGTTTTTGTGTTTAAAAACCTTTCCATTAGAAACGAACCTGAGGACAGCTACACGTCGGTTTTCGCTGAAATTAAGATATTCTCATTAGTTAATTCCCTATATTCTTGAAATGTACAGACTTTGCGCCCGTTTCTGCGTATTTGGGCACTAAAAAATGCATATCTCGAATTTTTTATCCATAAAATTTTACGCAGAACCTAAATCTGAAATGAAAATGGGGATTCTCATACGAAATATGGAAGTTGGTGTCGATTGCTCACACTGCGTGCGGAGACAAATGCATGATTTTGGGAATCTCAATTTTTTGATTTTCTAAATACGTTTTGATTTTGGTGGTTCCTGTACAGCTTTTGGCGCCACAACGGCACCAGAGGTGTCGGGTGATATCACCCTTTGTGGATTTTGGAGTATTCAATCGTCCTTCACTTCACAAATACGTGAGGTTGGGTTGGGCGACACCCAAGGTGCCAGATCAATTTGACCTCAATAAATAATTTAATAAAACTTCAATAGTCAAAATTTATAATTGGTTCAATCATCATAATTTATCTACCCGTTAAATGATTCATCCATTATTCACAAACACATTGGATTGGTTTGGAAATTCATCCGTTCTTCTTTGGTATAACATCTGCCTTAGCTTCAACGCATAAAATCCTGCTATGACCGCGAAGCAAATACACTCGTGTGCGGTATTTTCCATAGGTAAAAACAGGAATCATTCTCAAATCTATATTAAGTAACAGATTAATTGTATAATTTCCCTGCAAAAAAATATATACAACCCAATAATGCAAAGGGTAATAAAGGAATAATGCAAACACAGAATAACAATAAATTATTAATATTAAAAGCTATTGAGCTAAGCGACCATTGAAAGCGATTTTAAAAATGTGTACGTTTTAAAAGGATTTTTAAAAACTCTGCAAATTCTTTACGGCGAATTAACAAAAAAATCCGTCCATCCGCTATGCCCAGTTAGCGTTCTGCTAAAATCACGAAATTTAGTTTATGGTTCCGGACCAACTCCACAATGATCCTTGAAACTTTTCATAGCCCTAGGTCAATTATTATAGGATTAAGGGGTCAAAATGAATCTTAAAAATTTTAAAAATGCATATCTCGAAAAATTCAGATGGAATGATTCAGTTCACATTTATACAGAGTTTAATTTTTAGAATGTTCAAAGACCATCCGGAACTTTGAACGACCAGTCGTTTGTTCACAATAAGGGCTCAAAGTTGGAGTAATTCGAAAATCGTCAACATGAGGGTGAATCATTCTACAGCCCGTTATGCCAATGTTTATACTGGTCCTGCTGATTCGAACAGCACATAGCTTTCGGATATCGAGTTAATTAATTATTATTATTAGATAATAGTTATTAATAATAAATGCTGAAAATTATTGATAACTAACAATAATTATTAATCATTAACAATAATAATTAATAATTTACATTACTTGATAATAATTATCAATAATTCATGATGATTCATAATAATAAATCTATCATTTAGTGATCAAGGCAGAAGAGTGATCTGTACGACGAAAATTATAAACCGTTGTGTCAAGAAATTGCAGAGTTTATTAATTATTCTTTATTACAATAAGCAGGCACGAATTATAGATTTGTTATCTCAAAATTAAGCTTGTAGGTATGTCTAATACTTATCACAAAATGAGCCGCATTATTGGGGCAGAATTTTTCTAGCAACTATATCTCAATAAAATGGTGGAATCAACAAAGAAGTCGTTCTAATTAATTCACTCTATATAATTCTATATATTATATAGAATCCCTATTCAAAGTGAATAAATGAATAAGTTACACGCTTTGACTAAATTGCGTGTTATTCTATATGGTGTCATCATATAGATTAACAGGCTATTTAGTCAAAGCGTGTAACTTATATTACTGACATTGACTTGACAATTATTGACATATTATTGACAATGTCAATATTATTGACATTGACTATAAAGTTACAATATCGAACTACTCACAACCGGTATCGGGCAACCTTTTATTTTCATCTGACGGGCCATATCACGTTCTACTGCAGGCATGTACATTTTCAAGGTGGTACAGCTTTTCTTGAGGTCCATTATGAAGAAATTATCCTTCCATCCTTGGCTAGTTTGCTTTGCTACGTTCACCGATATCTAAACATAAATTTATAAATAATGGTAAAATGCTGCAATGAATATATATAATCCATAATATTCCAATGATATTCCATCGATATTCCATATTGATATTCCATCTGACCTGTTTGGTAAATCAGAGTTGTTATTTAGTTGGTACATCTTCTGTTTACTCGTAACTACAGATCGTAATTAACGTTCATTGCTGACCAATTTCTTACGTCAATTTTGTCATCCAATGGTACGAGGACAGTAGCGTTCGCACTCATCACTAATTTGTCTCGAGACAACCTCTTCGATCTGACGTTGGCTGTTATCAAATTTTCATCCTTCAATCCATCGGGGCATTCGCTTATTGAAGAGAACACAATGTCAAACGGACCCTAAGCCACATACACATTGACGTTAAATTTATTTAAATACATAATTGATTCCAAACCAAACCAATCACGTCTTAAGAAAACATTCTGACCATTGTGATGTAATAATGAATTGACGTGACTTTCGAAGGCAGTAAATAACTTCGAATCGCATCTGAATTCCCGATGATAAATAAATAGGTGCTCATGTTCGATTTTCCAGGCAATCAATTGCATGAATTTCTCAAATTCTGATTAAAACTTGGCAATTTGTCATTTGAAAAAAAAAAAACACGAATAATATCAAAAGAAATAATTGCAGAAAGAAGTGTATAAAGACTTAGTAGCTCTAGTGATAACTAACTTACCGCAAGTTTGCTACTGTATACAACGATGTGAGGAAAAATTGCAAATAATATAAATGTGAGCGCATTCATGGTGCTGGTGAATACTGTTTGTGTGAACATCACTCGTCGTGGAGAGAAAGTGAATTCTGATTGCTCGAGTCGTTAGCGAACAGTTGACACATTAGTAGATCTACTATCTATAGGTACATCAGATTGCTGTATTTCTGATTTTTAAAAAATGCTGAGAACTTGTTATATCAATTGGGTTTGGTAGAAGACCACTGGTGGTATTCCAATGGTACCTACTCCAATAGTGGTATTAACCTTTTTTGCTACTTGTTCATTATTTTCAACAATGAACTATTGGATCATTGAAATCTAAAAATTTGATGATTTACTTTCCAGGATGCGCAGAATCCTTAAACCGAATGCTGCATGCTGCTGTCGCTTGGTTTTTTTCTCAAATTGCAAAGATGAGTTTGATGAAACTCTGGTCAAAAGTCACTTTTTCGACATGGCGGACCCTAAAAGCAATGAAAAGTCATCGACGTGAATTACTAAACCGTAACTAATATTATACCAATTTAATTGTTCATACCAATTTGCATACTGAAGAACAGCTGATTCAAACCACTATCTTTATACTTTAGGTGATTCCTTTTACTGTGAGAAGAGGATGACTCGTCATGCCACAGCAGTCGTGTAAACGGCAGTTCCTGTTTAGCTAAGAAAAGAATGCAGTCAACAAGCCGAGCCATAATCTCCCTTTTAGTTTTTATGAAGAGAGATTTGAAGTACACCCCGATAACCATTGTACGAAACATCTATAATAGATTATCGGGGTGTACAATAATTGTAGTTCTCAACACAATACGTTACATTTCTGATAACTGCGAGGTTGAACGGCCGGCTGTAATTCGTCGCATTTTTCGCTAAAAGTTTGCAAACTAAAAGACCACTGAACTATTGAACATGGATACAGCAACTATCCATTTCAGGAGGATAAAAACTAAACGAACAACTAAAAACAAGTAACTGTGGCATAATGAGCGGGCGATTAAAATTTTCAGTTGAATTTTCTGTTGATTAAATATTTTGTTATTCTTAATCAATTTTTTCATCATTTAACTTCTAGCTACCTACGTTCTTCATTCATCATGTAGGTACATATTACGTATATATATTACGTATAATATGTGAAGAAGCACAATTGATCTCGGCAGGTCAGTGAGCTGGGCAGGAGTTTTTCCAGTGAGATGAAACTCCTTGAACGAGCACACCACATTTTAGCCCAATTACCATTTGTCCTCTAGTTACTGGGAATCACAAGGATATTTTTCGAAGAACAGTGATCCAGACAGAAGGGTGGTCTGTACCGAAGATACTTAATAAACAGTTGTCCTACCTTAGATACCCAACCATTATTGCAGCGTTTTTGTGTTGATCTCCACTACATAATTAAATATTTAGGAGTTTCTTAGAGATCTCCCAGCACTTCAAATCACTCGTATAACAGTAAGAAAAAAGCAAATTGAAGAAAATTGTATAGTTATGGTTGCAAAGTCGTGATTAGTGGACCGTGGAATGAGCGCCAGAAGGAATCAGGTTAAGGAACAGCTTTAAAAGGTATGAAAGCTAAATATGATCCCTGATTGGGAATATGATGGTCCAATTGAATTGTAAGTCCAAACCTTAGTGTGATGAAGGACAGTACCTACTACAAAATCGAGTTGATTTGAGGAGTTTCCAAGTTCCTATTTGTGTCGGCTAGGCCCTGTAATGTGTAGTAGATTGTCCATATTCCGTAGGTATTCAATTAGATACAACATTACACTGTCACACATGCACCTTCATGTACGGCTATGTAGACGTTTCATTTTTTCAGGTATTTAGATATGAGTTCCAACGATTTCACGTGTTTTTACTGCGATAAGTCCTTCAGAACTGAAAGGGGGCGTAAATGTCACCAGACCAGGATGCACCAGTTCAAAATTATTACAGCGGATCAGCCGTCGACGTCAACTGGAGTCAGAGCCAGCAGACATCCCTGCGAGTTTTTTCGACCCACTTACAGATTTGATTCCGACACCGACACGTTGGATAGTATCGCCACTCATTTTCAAAAAGTCGTTTCCCGAGTGATCAACAATTAAAAGTTCATTAAAATCTGAATATTATCGGAACGTAAATATGAAATAATTGTTGTTTTCTGACGCATAAAATAATTAATTACAAGGGTGGTGTTAACGAACATGTAACAATTATCGTTTAGTTGGCAAGACCTATCCCTTAGGCCATGTCATCCTCTCTTCCACTCAGCTACCATCCGCCTGCACCTTCAGTTCGCTTTTTATTTCAATTTATATTGCCCAGTGAATTTTACGTGTGATAGCAAAAGTTCCTTCCCATTTCATCCCCGTTCCTCTCATGATCATCAGCCAAGGGGCCCCTGAGGTCGGCAGTGTACTTCGACAAGGTACGTCATCCTTTAATCCAATTATCCCTTTCCTATACCTACGTCGATCCTTCTCGTACGATCGTATATCAATTTATGACCCAGTCCTATAGAAATAATATACAGTCCACCAAAAACATTCATTCACCTCCCTCTCTCTTTCTTTTTAACATAATTAATTATTAATTTCGTTGGGTATGTAAATTTCGCGCGGCTTCAGGTGGGTAGATCAGAGGTGGATTCAGAGGTAGCCAACGCATTTAATGATTGAAATTCAATTCTAGGATAAACACTACTCGTTTGGCTTCGAGATACATAATTAAGCACAAAAACTTTAGTAATTGTGTATCCATTCTTTTCACACTATATCCAATCAAGAAACAGCATCTCCAGTGAATTGTAACAGAATCGAGATTTACAGCAGTGAGGTATATTTCTCAACCGGTAGCATTGCACCAATATTGACACATTGAGAAATACAGACCAAAAAATATCAAAATCAGAAAATCTTCCTATTTATGTATGGAATTCTTTGCACAGAATAATAAAATGCCAGTACTAGACGTTTTTCGACGACATTGCATCAGGATACAGTAATCGTGATAAAATCAGTGGGAACACTCCATGAACATACTTCAAGCCTAGGTTGCTAGAAAATGCACGAAGAGATTGCTGGGCGAACGTTCAACGACGAAAGGTAGGTACGCTTAACCGGATGGGACAAATGCTTGCTGCACAAACACAATTTTTACTAACTCACAGTTAGATCAATTGTTAATCCAGATGTATACTGATATTTCGCAAGTCACTGTGTAAGCTTAATGATGCTAATGTTGTTAATGAAGCTTAATGAAGTCGATAAACCGCCAAACTGAGAAACATTTCATGAGCAGGATTTAAGGAAAATCGTCTTGACATGGAAGGCGCTGGGAGGAAAGAAACAGGGATTTAGGAGGCTGGTTGATTATCGGTTCGGTAATTTCGAAGGTGGGAAGGTGTCAAAAATGTCAAATTCGAATGAATTTCAGGTGACTGACCCCCACGTGTCTTAACATGATAATGTTTTTAGGGTTCATTCGCAAAATGGTAAAAGATGTCAAATACTATGCAACACAGTTTTACTCCAATCGTGCAATATCAATGTGGTCAAAAGGCCACATGACATAAGGACTATTTTATTTCAGGGACTATAGAGTGACTGGTGGCAAAGTGGATAACTATGACGTTCTTTTGGCATAATGGTCGTCGGATCAAAGTTCGAGGAAGGGACAGCATGCAGGGTCTGTTTGGGAGTGTGGATGAAGACGTTCTTAAACCCATCGTCGGATCAATCGTGAGGAAAGGAAATAATAAAACCAAACACAGAGGCAAACCTTCTCCCAAAAAGAAACACATACCCAAAGTCGTCTGTGTTGATCGCGTCAAGCGGGAGGTCCTTCTCCACAGCAATACAAAACACCAAAGGAATATGCCAGAAAGTTCTTTTAAAAACTGTTCTTTATTTGATGAATGCGGATATGGATTCGATAACATCCAAGTCTTTTTAGATGATGTTGACACTCGTTTTCACAGTCTCTGTGAAGCTTTTCATGACTCTGATGAACAACTGGCTCAGGCTGAACCACCGGAGCCAGCCAAAAGTGTTACATTTTTCACCGAGTCCATCTCAGCTAGTGAGTGCTGTTGCTATGACTGGGTCAGAATTCCTGAACAAATACTCACACGCCCACCTTCATACACTGGGACTAACCAGTACCACATTGATCCTCATGTAATAGAAAAGCGACTGAATAAAGTTCTTAACGATGCTGATAACGATTCTGACGACTCGTCCTCGATCGAAGGAGACGACACGGATAGTGAAACTGAATCGAAACATTCTTATGACAAGAAAATATCAAATATAACAAAATCGAATGACATGTAAAAGCATGTCAACAAGTTGGACCCAATTATACTATGCATGAATTCCATTTATTTTATTGAGTGAAATGTACAATTAGTATATTGTATAATATACAATGGACACTATCCATTCTTTTTTTACATCCTGAACGCCTCATTTGATCCTGTGCGGCCAGATGAGGAGAAGAACTAAGAACTATTTATAGTTGTTATAGAGATTATTTGAGAATTATAAGCTAAGAATGAAGAAACTATGGCACTAAAAGGGAAGAGAGATAGATGGGTGGGACACGTCATTAGAATGGAAGATGACGAGATTGCCAAGAAATTGCTAAATGAGTGTTCCAAAAGCAGACTCAGTACCAGTGCACAGAGTCACCTTCGCGGATTGTACAGCAGAGTAGGGGAAGAAGGCTTAACTGGCCTTCTAAGAATTAACTGGCTAATTTCAAGGTTTGTTTGATAAGTATCTTATTATTTGAGAAATTATAAAACTATTCTTCAGATAATAAATTCATCCAGAGAGTTGTTGGCACTCGTACACGTTGAATAATACACGAAGCGTGACATACAGCAATTACGGAGCCACATGTGAGGGGAACGGAAGCCATCAAAGTTTCAATGCACCCTGCATAGGCTCAAGTCGAGAAATGGAATTACTTCACCGCCAACGAATGATGAGCCTGTTTAGTTGCATTGGAACAGAAGGGAGTAACTCAGTCTGGTGATAGGTTTTGAACTCCTACGTTCACATCTGGAAGGCCCTGTGCGCTGTTAACTTGCACAGTATTGCCACTTAATGTTCGTTGTTTAATCGAATTCAGTAATATGGAAAAAAATCTTTCTGAAACGTTAGATGATGAAGAGGAAGAAGGGGACGCATTTTGTGAACGGGAAGTCATAATAGAAGACCCAACGGTTAGTAAATTTCATTTTATAACAGCATGGATCACTGGGTCTATGGTGGGCTAAGCCCCCCACCACCACCATAAAAATAAAATAAATTTATACATTTAAGAAACAGGATCGGAGTACGTATGTGTATGTAACTTTTATAAACAAAACAAATATTCCACATTAAATACATTTCTTTGCCGCACTGGACGGCTATGGAGGTATTTCGTTGGCTTAATAACTCGGTCTACGTGATACTGAGAAACTAATAATGCTTCATATTTCAATTTTAGCCTTGTGATTAATTTACCACTCAAGAATCCCGGAGGAGTATGGCATACATTGTAGTTTATGGTTCTCTACGACAATTGCGCATGTAGATCATTACATTGTTTTTCTTAATGGATAATACTTACCGGTGTTTTAATTGTAAGCATCTACATTCGTGTCTGTAAAGCTACAGTGTGGAATACGTATTTTAACAGTTATCGTTTGCTTCTGTAAAGCTCGTTCTGTAACAGCTATCGTTCGCTAAAGAGATGTCGGAACCCGGGTCTAGGAAGAGCAGAATATCAATAGTCACGACATATTCGATTCTATCAGCTCAATTTCCGTCTAGTCTGAGAAGAAAAGGGGTGAGTGGAGTTAATCTGGAAACCCCATAGCAGTTCCGAGACTATGAATCAAAAACTTCGCGAATGTTATTTAATAACATTCTATTAATGTTATTTAATAACATTCGCATGTACGACAGATGCAGCATATCGGGTAATTTCGTATTATACCGACCACACCCTTTTAAGGGAAGAACATATTTCTGTTGGTTTGATTACCAGATTATTGTAGGGCAGTCTTTAGTCAATAAATATCAGGTAGCAATGTTCAACAGTTATTTACTATACAACGTTATAACAGATAGTACCTGTTTACATAAATAATTATAATTTAGTTCTTCAATATAATATTGAAGAACTAAATTATAAAATAATTTAAAAACCAATAATTGGTTTTCATATATTTTTACATAATGGGGTGTGGTCAGTATAAAACGAAAGTACCACATATCGACTTTCCTGAGTAGAAAGATACGGAAGAAAATATCTACGTGAAGTACGTAATTCTATCCGCCTTAAGGATTTCGGTAGGCACTACTGAGTGGGTAGATATTAACACAGTTGTACGGGTAGGTAACTAATAGGTTCTATGCATTCTAAACATTAGCCGATCCAGAAAAATCATTCAAAATCTTACAGGTGAAACGCGTTTGGGGGTCGCCTTAGCAACGTTTCGCATTTGGTTCTAATCAATGTAGGGCACACGGTGAGCTTTCCAGAAAGCAGCCAGTATTCGGTAGGGAATAGAGAATAGCTTACATTGTTTTTCTGCAACACTCAGTGGGTGCAATAGTGATGTAATGTAGGAGGAGTTTTGGAGGGGGGGATAACGGATCGATTATTGTAGTGTAATTCAATATAAAAATGTCATCCTTGAAACTTCCGGTATCGTCTAACGGCCGTCTTTCCAAAAGTTCACTGCTGAAAGATACTTCCCAAGAAAACGTCGATGAAAGTCCCAAAAGACCGAGTGAATATGGAGCAGTAAGATTACCATCTTACACCACCAACACCATTTTCTACACATTTGTTAACGATGTTATAATACAATATTGCCTGCTATTAGTTTACAGCAAAATGACTGTAAAGAGTGGGTAATGAAAGAAAATAGTAATATTACTAATAACACAATATCTTATACTGTTGATAACATGATCATCTTGTATACAGTCTAGAGAGGACTTCTGGGCCGTCTTAGCGAATGAGCAAGAACAAATCACGGGTGACTATGAAAAAGTGAGTTGCCATCAACCGAATAACTGAATCAAAATTGAGATAGTACGGATATGATGTCAAATAGTCGTCATTTCAAAAACCTGAAACAGGTTCTACTTGATAATGGGATGTAAAATACCTATTTGAAAATGTCCAGGCGGTTCAAGATCTTCTTTCCCTCGAAGAGCCAATGCCGAACGTTCAGTCAGTCATTACGCGGATGCACGAGCAGACGCAACGGTACAAAATGGGGATCAAACGGAAAGAAGCTGAAATCAAGGAGAAAGAGGAAAAGATTGAAAAGCTCACGACTGCATTGGCAAAGTACAAGAATAGTATTACTATCGACCAGAAAAACGCTCTGGAACAGGTTAGTACGAATGGGTTGAGCCCTCAGTACATTATCGCCCTTCCCTTTTTGGGTCATATATGAATTCTGAGTGTTTATGAATAACCAATCATTCGAGATATTAGGTTTCATGTTGACTTCAAATGGGCCCACGGTGATTTCAAAATAACAAAACACTTCTGTTAGGGCAAATTTGTCACACAGACTCATTAGTATAGGTACCTTCAAATGCATTTCATTAGAACAGAAATTAGTTTCAAAAACTGACGACAAAATTAGTAGTCAGATTTTCAAACTAATTTAATGCCCCTCATTATTTATTGAAATACTGTGTTGTGTGATAAGGAATAAGCTAGAAACGCTCAAAATCAGCTGCAGAAATGAAAGACGGAAGAGCTGAATCGCTTATATTTCAGTAGATGGATTTCCACTATTTCGCTCCACTTACCCAACCTTACGTGGTAATATGGTGCTTGTTTTATAGGAATTAGTAAACCTGCAGAAAGGTATCGACATGTCACATCTTCGAGAGCAGGATCTTCAGGAAACGGTCGACTATTTGCGTAAGCAGGTGAAGACACTTGAGCAGGCTGTCGAACAAAAAGAAATGGAAGCAGCAGAATTGGATGCAGAGTAAGTTGAACTGAAATTCATTTTTTGTCCGGATCCAATCATGAAAAACAGTGATATGGTCAAAATTGAGGTCGAAACAGATTAGTCACAGGTGGACCACGCAAATAATATGCAGGTTATTGCAATTGTACAACAGATAACATTAAATGAGAAAATTTTTCTCATGAAGATAATAGCAAACTAATCAGGCAAAGGTCTACTCCTGAATACATAATCGAAAAATTATGCAAAGTTACTGTATTTCATTTGGAAACCCAATGAGGTAAGGAGCATCCATGAAATATGGGCATCAACAAGATACATAGGAACAAAGTCTTCATAACACACAAACTTTGTTTTGTTAAGTTTTGTTTTGTTAGTTCATACGTCAATATTTTACAGTTTGGAGTTAATGGGTAGAACCCGAGAGGGGATGCAAAAAGAAAAAGAAAAGATGAAGAAAATCATGATGCAGACTGAAGCGATGGTGTCTACAGCGAATGCAGAACGCGAAGAATACGCGCGACTCTATGATACGTCGAAAGGAATCATTGAGGACTTGAGGAGGCAGTTTTCCGTAAGACAACCACAGGAACCACTCATTATTAATATAAGATTATTGTGAGGTTAATTATTGTAATTAACCTCACAGTAATCTTATAATCCAGAATTTCAACTTGAACCTGATCTAACCCAACTGAAACTACGTACCCATCAAACTTTGAAGTATCCAATACAAAGTCTAGAGCACATTTTTAGGATATTTATTAAGTATCTTCCAAATACGTGGCAGAGAATTTTAAAAATCTAATTGTAATTACACTTGTATCAGGACAAACGAGTGTTTTCACTTCAATCCATCTTCAAACTTGAGCTCCCTTTTGTAAATATTCGTTGAATATTCGTTTTGAATATTCACATTGTTTTGATTGATTGCAGGAGAAAATAGCGGAAGCAGAACAGATGACACAGAAGGCAGCTGGGAGTGAGCATACAATCAGTGACTTGAAGAAAAATTATAACGAGCTCGTTAGCGAATATGAGAATCTCTATGAAATGTACATGGACTGCTTCAAACAATTGACCATCCACAGGGACACTAACCATGAGCTGGCAGTAAGAATCAATAATTGATAAGAATTATATGAATTCTTCTTACAAATTGATGACAACACGTTGGTTGTTTCCATTCCTTCTGTATCGCTAACTTACGTCAAATTATTTCATTGCTGCGTCCAGTCAGGCATTGAAGAACTCTTCAAAGAAAACGAAGATTACGAAGAGAACGAGAGGCTTTTGAAAAGGAAACTTAACATAATGAAAGTCAGGATATCTGCGAACGAGCGACGTTTTGCCGAACTTGCAGGAGACTACGACGTGAGTGTCTATAATTTGGTTTTAAGTCGAACAGAATAGTTTATTTATTTAATAGACCATGATCAGAATTTTCAGTGAATGTCGACAATTCTGTGAATAAGTACAAGTGTAGGGTCAGGTACATGTTTAGTTCTTGAACAACAAAACATGATAGATGCACGTGAATAGTTCAATTTGTTTCATGATTCGAACCAGACACAAACACTTGATAGATTTGATTGAAGTCAAATAAGTTCTTATCCCAAATATCACACGTTCCTTAGCAAAACATGGATACTGGTTCATAATTTCCATTTTGAGATTGAATAGAAATATTAGGATGGTATTGAATAATCAATAATGCTGCTATTACACTCAGGGACAACTGAAGATGGTTGAAAAGCTCCGAAATCAATTACGGAAGTTGAATTGGTTGGAGAAAGAAGACCAGTTGCCACCAGTAAATCCTGTAGAGAAACAAGAACCAAGCTCCTTGTTTGAGGTGGATTTAAAAAGTTTGAAAGCTTCATATAGTTTGAGAAGAGATTGAGAACCGTGATTTCAGGGAATACTTGGGAGCGGTGAAGAGTAAAATCTACTTACTCCAATTTAATTGTATTTAATACGGTAGTATAAATAGGTAGATCCTCAATGAAAAGGAATCCATGTACCATTTCAAAAGAGTTCTGAAGATATTTGGCCAAAGTCAGGAGTTAGGATATTCACCATATACCTAGTGGATAGATGAAGAGTTGTGAGTAAGTACAAGTGCGTTTCAATCCGACATAAAAAGAATTCTTCTGTTCCTCAGGCGCAATGCGACGATCTTCAGAAGTTAACCAAAGAAGTACAAAAACGCAAAGAAGAGGTGACGAAAAAGCCTGTACCTAAAGGTCCCAAAGTGGTCAGCCCTACTCACGCTCCTAAAGAACTCAAAAAAGATCAGCAAATACCGAGAAGGAGCTCCGCCAGGGATTCCAAAACCATAGACGCTGAAATTCGGTTTCTTGAGAAAGCGTTGAAAGAAAAAGAGAAAAAGTTGACCGAGATGATCAGCAACATAGACACGTTGCAGGCCGAAAAGAAGTTGATGGCAGAGAGTATGGCCAAAATGATCTGTGAGTTCAAGTTACGGAAATCGAGTGCTCCGTGGCGTAATTTCGATTCTTTCTGTATGCATTTAACATTGTTAACATGCTAATTTTGTAGCCTAATGCTCAATATTAATATATTAATATCATCATATATGATGAGCTCTGAGCGACTCATTCAACTGTCAAAAACTCCAAGAGATGGTTGACTAAAAATCGAATGGACCCATAAAAAATTTAATTTACTCGTCTCTGTAGTCACATTAATCTGAAAATCACATCACTATGAAAGCTCTCATTGAGGTTAAATATCTTTCGACTTGTATGACTGACAGTGTGTTCATTGTACTCGTACATATCAGATTGATTAACAAGTAATTCCGTGTTTGCTTCATAGGTGTGAATGGAGATCTACAGGGACAGTTAAAATCCCAAACAAGCGCCCTCAAAGCTATGGATCAGTTCCTTACTGATGCCCGGCAAGAACTGAGGGACCAGAAGAATTTAAACGACAACTACAGACGTGAGAAGAAGAAGTACGTTTAGATAATTTGCAAAATATTTAGATTTGCATTATGATTTTGAAAATGTCGAGAAATTACCAACTTTTCGCAAATCACTTTGTTTTCAGGCTGCAAGTTGAGAAAGGTAGACTTCAAACCAAAGTCGACGAGTTGATGTCACTAATACATCAATATGAAGAGCAGCTGATTATTACTCGGAGGGAAGTCCTTCATAAGTCAACGTTACTAAAAAAAGAGAGAAACAACTTGGAAATGGTTAAAGCGGAAAGGAATAGCCAACATGCGAAATGGCAAGAAACAAATGTATGTCGACGCTATCAAGATCGAAAATCCATTTCATTCTAATTAAATTTACAAACCTAATTGTTACTATTTATGGTTACAGTCGATGCTGCAGGATCAAAAACGGATTTCGAAAATAGAAGCTACTCAGATACAACAACTGAAAGAAGAGGTGGCCACGCGAGAAAAACGGCTCACGAAAGAGCAATTAGGTTAGCACAATTACCAAATCCTTGACCGTGATAACAGTACATACCAAAAACCGCCAGATAATTGGGATTTTTTGGGATTCCACAGCTTTGAAAAAACTCAACGCAAAATATAACTCCACTGTCCTTCATGAGAGTAAGATGGAGAAAAAAGTTGAGGAATTGAAGGCGGAAGCAGCCAAATTTGAATCACTGAAGAAAACCTTTGAAAACGCGAAGAAAGAAGATGACCGAGAGAGGCAGGCTATTATGAAGAGACAATCTAAGGTTCTTACCAACTGCTATTTACTGTTACTGCAATATTGTTATTATTATTATTTTTTTTTTTTTTATCGAGGGAAACGGTGGAAAACCCAAAATTGGGGGATGTCCAAAGACTATCGCTTTGGAGTGTGGAGTTTCACCCACTGAAAGCCATACATGAATGTGTAGGTATATGTTTATGGCCAAAACCCACTAGCCCTTATTTTTCACGACCTCGAGAAGTTTCTTCATGCAGCCTCCCAGTTTTCTTCATCTGAGGATCGGGTCGTGGTCTAGCTTTTTTGATTTAGCGATTCGGCAGATTTACGACGGTACCCTACCCCACATGTTACTCACGTGTGGTGTGGAATATTAGAAAATAAGTTGTAATTTGATATCCCACTTTGGTTAGGGAAGATGTTTGAGTGTTTACTCCTCCAGTTTTGCAGTTTTCCTCCAGTTTAAATCTAAACTGCTCAGGTGTGAGCCTTGATGCTGTAATTACGAGTAAAACAAATAAGCCACAGACCTCCTGTACTTGTCTTTAAATTTCCTCTCATTCTTCAGTTCCAGCGGGAGATGGGGGTGATAAATACGATGCTCGACAGGCGACTGGTAGAGCTGGGCCTTCTATACGAGAAAGTGGACCTGATGAACAACATGCTCCGACAAGGAGAACATCAGTATGAAGAACGAATCGAAGACATCAGGCTTCTTAAATTGGAAGTGTCACGGCTGAGGTGAGATTTTGGACACGAAAAACCTAGCAGCATTCATTGAGTACAGTAGGAGTGCAGTTGAAACTGAAAATACATTTATTTTGTTAGATCAACATTGTAGTTGGTATTTAAGACGATGAAGGCAATGTACTGACTTGAATGTTGCACCATTATGAATCAGGTATCAAAACCAGATTTTGCAAGCGACCTACAGAAATATGGCGGACTTGAGGCACGAAATCTATCACCTCAATCGCGATTTAGCAACGGAAAGACAAAAATGTCACGCACTCCAGGAAGAATTGGAAACTCCCATCAATTTCCACCGATGGAGAGTTCTTGAGGTATTGAGCTGTTACTGTCTGTAATTCAACACTACACAAAATTGACCTCAGCTGTCTTGGTAACGTAGCTTTTACGAAAAATTCTAATGGTTTATTATTGAAAAAGCAAACTTTCTGGGCAACGTCCTTTTATTATCGTGGGTTTTACCACAAATGTGTGGACGTAACAGGAGGATCTTATCATCCTCTCAAGTTGCACGAATTCGATAAGTATAAGTAAAAAATAAAAGTGAATATCTTATCACGATGCGCTAGGAAAGTTCTAAGTATTGCTTTGCAACTGCTTTGATAAGTAGGTTTTGATTGACTTCGTTTTCAATACTTAACAGGGAACTGACCCAGATAAACGGAATTTGATTGACAAGGTCCAGATACTACAAAAGAAGCTCTTAAAAGAAATCGAAAACAGAGCTCTGGAGAAAGAAAGGTATATTTTCTCAATTGAAACATAATACCTCCGTTGCATCCTAAATTGGCCAAAGGTGTCCAAATTCTTACTTTATTCAAATTCCGGCAGGTTCAAGGATCTTGAAGCTGTTTATATCCAGATGAAAAAGAAACTTATCAACCTGCCTGGCTCTGATATGGTCGAAGAGTTGAACGGCACAAAGAAGGCGTTGAAGGACAAAACAGACCAAAACAGGGTAAAGCTTGGTTTCTGGCCTTTACTGTATGTTGGTATGTATTGAATTTATATAGAAAAGAACGGAATTGAACTCCGTTGTATTTTATTATAATTATGAAGGTACACATTGTACTACACAAGCATTAGTTGGATACTATAGTGGATACTACAAACGTGAAGATGGTGTGGTTGTCCGGTGTTATACAATGTCATGTCATTCTCCCTACACCATGGAAGAATGAATTCCTTCTTCCGTGCTTCCCACACATTGAGGAGTATTACGAGTATCTACAGTGTGTAGATTCTACACTGCTTCATTTTCTTATTTTGGGTTTTTTGGAATTGAAGTGTCAACATTTGGATTAGTGTCAACAATTGGTGAATTTACCCTAATGTACCTATAGTTTAATTGAAATAATTTCAATTGAACTATAGGTACATTAGGGTAAATTATTATGATGTTGAGGGATGTCGAGGGTCGGTCAAATGAGGGATGTCGAGGGTCGGTAAATTATTATAACAATTATACAAATTATACAACAATTATACAACAATTATTAACAAATTATAACAATTATTGTTTTCGTCAATAGATTTTTGCAGCAACACTATCGGCTTATGAAGGTGAAATACAAGACTACAAATACCGCTTGGATAAGCTTCAAAAGCAATATGACGAACAACGGACAAAACTCTTTGATGAAGTAAGCAACGATTCTCATCATTACCTACTAGCCTGGTATTTGTATAATAATTTCAACTGTATTTGGTGTGAAATGGATGTTGTTTTTATTATAATTTGGGTGTTAAGTAGGATAAATCTCGTTTACCTTCCTTCGCCCATACATCGTCACCACCATTAAATTTTGATCCTGTCGATACCTTACTTCACAAAGGGAATATGTCCGAAAATATCGATTTTGAGGTTTTGGTATCAATCGAACCGTCTCATCAAGCCCTCTCAAACGAGATGGGGCTTGTACGTATTCTTACGTGGCGAGAAATTGATAATAATAGGGAAAAACTGTTGTGGAATATGTCCAAACCGAAAATATGCATTCCTGCACACTGGAAATATGTCCACTGGTAAAATGCACAGTGGTTCTATGTCCAGACAACAGGTTCCCTCAACATAAGAAGTCAGTGCACAAAGGTGATATGTCCGGACATATCACCTTTGTGCTTCAGGCCATGGTTTTTTAATCAAAGCCAATCGATTCTCCGTTATGTTGATGAACAGGTGGGTAACGAAAAATCCAGGTAATTTAGTGCTGGTAGGTACAGGTAGGTAGATAGGTAGGTATTCGACTTGGAAAAATTGTCAAAAACCGTCATACTCAACCGAACCAAAGGAGAAGATGGCCACAAGATCAACTGGCTAAAAATTAAATGCTTCCGGTTCGAGAAAGGATCCTCAATAGTCAAGTTCAAATACGACATTACCGAAGAGGCTTTTCAACAGTTGGTGGTTTCACCCAAGAAAATACCCTGGAAGAAGATTCGACTGGCCCAAAAATACCCTGGACATATTAAAATTTCTGACAAGAAAAAAAAAAGAAAAAAAAAATACCTTCAATCCCTGATTGATGGAGGAGTAATTTCTTCAGAATTTCACCATTTTTACGCAGCACTCCCCTCGGCTTCTGGGGTCAGGGACGTTGCTGTGTGGGAGAGGGGTTCTAATTCCGGCGTTGAAGAGGAAAATTAAATCAGCAATCTTTTTTTTCTGGCCTTTAAAGCGCAAGTTACCATTTTAGCCGAACTTACCATTTTGCGAGTTACCAAATAAATCATTTTTTACTAAAAACAGTATACTTAAGTTAGAACTTCATTGATAATAAAAGACTGGTAATAAAATAATCCACGGTGTGACCGTTACCGCTGAAAAGAGTATATTCTGGTCGTAAAATAAGTTGAAAATTGGTATTTTGTTCAATTAAAGTCATGATGTTCAAAAAATCAAGGCTAGAATCTTATTGCACTAAAGACCCATGTCCGTGATTCCATCTGCTCAAAGGAAATATGACCAACATTTCACCTGCACAATAGGAATATTTCCGTCAACTCTCATCCTTTCGTTGATATCATTGATAATTTGGATGAAATATCAAAAGATTCGTCGTGGAAAACTTCTTGAGTTTCGTGTCTATGAAACTCATAAAAGGCCAGCTGAGAATGTTAGTGTCATTTGCAATTTATGGTAGATTGAAAACTTGAGTCAGCTTTATCTCAGAATGGCGTTTTTGGACTTATTCCCTATGTGAAGTAAGGTATCGTGTGGTTCATAACTTAATTTAACCTAGACTGATCTCACCAGGCTCACGTTACTGTGAGCTCTAGATGAGTGGTGAAATCGACCCTCACTCACCTATTAGCTTCAAATTTGGAAGGATGTTAAAATTATATCTCAAACACTTGATCCCAGTTGACGTCCACAAACTTCTTAGTTGGTTTGATGTACAAGAAGAGAGTGAGTTTGTTGAAGAGCAATTTTATAATGATATAATGAAGGTATAATTCACCTTCCGACCATTTCATGAATATGTAGGTAGCTATATAATAGGACATGCATTCTCAATTCTTAGACTAGGAAAAACCAGTTTATGAATGAATCTCCATTCAAATTACTAATAGTCAAACTACCTATGCCTATTAGTGAAAATAATCGTATACATATAATCGATATATCCTGCCTAAAACTTCAATTACCTACTATAAAGAGACAACTAATAGCTGTAGCCTATAGACTACTACTACTTATAGACAACTACTAAATTACCGATTTTTGGGCCTCGGGAGGGAGTTGGTCATGACCCCATAAAACAAGAGTTATTGCTTGTGTCTACTTCTATTATTTGTCATCTACCGACAAATATCCAAAAATCACCTTTCGGCGAGCACGACAGTATGACCAAACCAGAACCTCTACATCACGAAACCAGTGAGACTTGAATCAGGGTCGCAGAACTAGAGCCTTTCTAACCATTGTCATATAATAATGGTATATTATACGTTATCATACGATAATTATAATACCATTGCTATTAGTTATTTTCATATGATTTTGGTGTCTGACTGCCACAGAAGAGGATTCAAGACCGAGAAAAAATGAGAAGGTTCGAAGCGAAGAATGCTCCACAACCCGAAGTGCAAGAAAGCAAAGTTGCTCTTGGAGGCGGGTTCCGCTTGCAAGAGGCCGTTTCTGTGACTTGAACCTGAAAAGGTCCTTTGAAAAATATAATGCTGTACATAATTAAATTGTAGGTGATTACTTATTGGGGCCCTACCTAAATACTGTACGTTCATTTGGCAATTTTATGACGTTATACGATTAATATTTGGAGTACCCTATAAAACTATTGTGAAGACGATCCGATTGAGGTCCACAGCCATCCCGAGAGTAACACCAAGAGCGCCAAGCCAAGAAAACAGGTATACCAGTTCAGGCACGCCTTTTAGTTATCATCTTCTAAAGAACCATTGGGCTGAGCCCTCCATGGAACTTAAGGCCATGGAGGGCCTTAACTACTTCAACAAGGCACTAGGTAGTACAAGAGGGAAAATAAGCTGACATTATTACTAACTAAAAGTCATTTATTTAACAAAATACAGAGAAGAAAACAGACGTAAAATCAAGGTTTTCCTGATTCTTGTATGAAACATTAATATGTGTATTACAACGTAGTTCGCGCATGTCGGTCTACTCGTGCTTCGGATTCTATAAATACGGTAATAAAATCATATTGTCTAGAGAATTTTTAAAATTTAATTCTAACAAAAGACAGCAACAAACAGTTGTTAACTTCGGTTAAAATAATGAGCAAAAGTAACAAACTTCTCATCACAGTATAGTCTAGGCTAACGATTTTATAAATCAACAAAATCGCAATTTTCCTTATCACACAATAGAAGAAATAATAATTAGCAGAATGAGCATTTTTCCTTCAAAACCTTTTATAAACATTATAAAAATATATTGCTATGTGTGGTACTTTGTACTCGCATAAGGCTTTAAAAAACGTACCAACGCCAACTGCACTGAGTTTACTTGTCAAAGCATGATCGAAATAGAGAAGGAACTAATATTGATAATAAGAAGAGACGAATATTCAGTAGGGAACCGTATAAGATCTACTACATGCATTTGGGTGGTGAGAACTCTGAGCTCAGTTATTTACTTGACAAATTTCTCTTCAGTTGTGCTGAGCTCGTTAGTGTCATTCAAAGTACAAAGACCGTCCCTTCGGAGTGTCAAGGCGGCCGGAGGCCGATCCTATTCAATTTAAAATCACAAATACGTCCCTTATCACCTCAGTGGAAGGTTTTTAATCGTAAAGTTGACGTAAGTACAGATCCTTATGTACAACACCTAATGTATCTCCTGAAGAAGGGGAGGAAAAGCTTAAATACGCAGAACGCTCATGGCAATGTATAAGACGCGATACAAATTCATTGTTCCTAAAATTCTCACTACTAATTGAAATGAAATGGAAAACAAAAATATATATATTACAAAAGTTAACGCTTACAATGAATCAAAAGACTGGAACTCCCGACTGGCAGGTAGGTACAACTTGAACAGCAATTGAAATGACAAGAAACATCGGTCGGTCATTTGTCATTATTAGAACTAAACTATTAGTAACTATTAGAAATCATTAACCCTTTGAAATCAAAGACTAGCAGTGTAAATAGTATAGTGTATAACTGACACTAACTATAATTACTTCGACAGGAGTTTCAGTTTTTTGTCTCAGAGCGTAAATACTTCTAATAGGTAAATGTACTGTTTATTAGGTAATTTTTATTGCATAATAAAGTTGCAACTGCCCAGCCAAATGAACTAAAAACAAAATACAGATTACCACTAACTACGTTACATTAAATGTCCGGTTTTTTTCAATTTTTAAACTTAGATTCCCGCAATTTTCTTCTAAATGTGCATATCACATTTTTTGATTTGATTGAGCTATTCATTAAAAAGAAAAAAAAAGGTTTTTTTCGCGATCTGAAATTAGACGCGATGTCATGTCATCGTGCTATGATAATAAATTATCCCGTATTTATGACACTTTACATTATTTACAATACAAAGGCTCTAGGTCTTAAACCTGTGAAAAATTCTAGGGGAGGGAGATGAGGTTCGAATGAAATTCTTGATGGACTAGTCCCTGAGAGTGGCCCGTTTATCCCCTCTTGAACTTGAGAACGAGGAGTGATATTGTCAGGAAACCGATGATCCAGATACCTAGAAGAAATAAACGTTAGAAACATGAATAATATATGTATAGACATATGTTACTTAGTGAGTAGTGAATGTTTATTATTGTAACAGGTGGATTCTAAATCTGGGAGTGTATGAGCTCAAATTATATCGTGGATATTATGGTGTTTGGAGTGAGAAAGCAATCTTTTTCTATGCTATTCTCACTAAGAAGCTGTAACTTGGTATGTAGGCATAGGGCCGGGGTCAGGGGAGTGGCCCCTACAGCTAATTTCTATGCTATTCACAATATGGAGCTGTAATGTAAAACTTTGTGTCTTGGGGATTTTATTTAGGAGTTAAAATTCATTCGAAATAATCAATCGCTGGTTGGTACCTGTGGAGATGAAACCGAGGTAGACATCTGGCTCTGACATCGACCATCCTCTCGTGAGCATCGACCTTAGAGATGTCGTCGCCATCGTGAGTGGAAGGCAAGCGCTGATGTACCTCAAGACGACTGGCATACCTTCTACCGGCCAGATAACACCTGAAATACAAATTAACCCCAAGAGTTATTACATAGGTACGAAGTAGTCTGCTAGAAATAATTTCAATTATTGTCCTCGTTGGGATCCAAGTTCAACTTCTTAGGATGGGAGTGTCTTGTACGACTCATAAAGGATGAAATATTCAAAATTGTGCTTACCGCTAAGGAGAAGTGTCGGGTAGAAGCTTCCAAGCGCCAGTTGAATAGCATTCCTTTCCAACTCACAGATGGCAGAGATGACGAAACCTAACAGTAATCATGTTATAACAGATGTGTTTGCAGCAACAGCACATAAGACAAATTGCGAATTCATACATAGATTTAGATGGTACCTACAATTTTTGCTGATTTACTAAGACTAACTTCTGCTACGATACACAGAGGACGACTGAACAGGACGACAGTTATGTTTTACAGGAAAATAGGTACTACAGGAACTAAGTCTGCTTGAAATTGCCCTAATTGGGATCCTTCTTGGGGTGGGAGTGTCCAGTACGACTCACTAAGGTATGTAGCCACTTCTTAAACAAATTCTGCTCCTTAGAAGAATATTCACTAACTTATCGCCACTTGATTGAACAATATTTTAATTTTCTATTCAATAAAACCACTGCTTCCATCTTGTAATAATTGTAATAATAATTATTGTTATAGCTCTTAGTCTTGATAGTTGATTCCTGTAAAGCTATTGCATTCTACAGCAGTTCATCAGGATACTCACCGAAGCACATGCCGCATAGACCTTGCAGAATGGTGAGAACGATCACGAGGAAGATGTCTCCCTTGCACTCGACGCCAAACACGAGGATCATGAAGAAAAGGACAAGGGCGGTTTGGCCGCACATCACGACGAACTGAGTGATGACGTGGGAGAAGAGGATCTCGTGGGGCATCACACCTTGAAGGAAGACAGAAGTTGGGTAACTGACACCAAAATTTTGACAATACGATGAAATTGTTAACGTATTTAACAAGGACTTGCAAATATTTATAACATGCAGGTAATAGCACCTAATAATACAATAAGTGTGAGTCTATTCTGTTGCATCATACTCGAGAAGGGTGCTACCGTGTGACGTAGTCAGAATTTCAAAGGTCGGTGGGGGGGGGGGTCCCAATTTTGATAAAGTGTAGTCCAGACCATCGATATGTATACACATACCTAAGTGTGTATACATATCGATGGTCCAGACTAGGGCTTACCGCGAGACCTATGGAGGAGGAGGAGCCCGCACTAGTCCCGTCGCTAGTGCCTTCATATCCTTACGCTAAAGTTCAGCTATTTTCTTCTAGCCATTTGGCTACTACCCCCCTGCAGTCTACTGTCACTAAGACCGCTTCTCTTCGCCTACGCTTTACATCAGTCGATCAAGTTTGGCCCTGTTGCATTGTTTCTGTCATTGGTAGGCCAGTATTGCTTCCTAATTAGTGCAAGAAGTGATTGAGGTCCGACATGTGAATGCTTAATGTGAAGTTTATTTGGTTTATTGGTTCAGAGCTTCTATGCAAAAGAACAATAATGGCTGTTTTGTCTGGAGTTTCTGGTCAACCGTTAGGGATGATTCACACTGTGAAAAACTTTCTTTTTTCGGTCTCGGTAAAAACAGATTTGACCGAGAAAAAAAGTGAAACAAAAAAGTGAATCGGTTGATTTAACCGCAAAAAAATTCTCGGTTGATACAGCCGAGAAAAAAAATTATTTTAACCGAGAGCAAAATTGAAATAACTGAGACTGTAGTAAGTCGACCTCTAAATCGATGAAGGTAGTCTCCACAAATAAGGGATTGAGTGATGCTAAGATGATGGAGCTTGCGAGATTTGAGGTCCGCATATTCTTAGGCCTCAACAAACGAAATTCAACTTATAGTCCATTACCTGCGACCCAACTTCTGTCCAACAATCCTTCCATTCTTTCGATGATGAGAGCTGAAGAAGTAAGAGCAACAGCCAAGAAGAACACGATCCTGAAAAGTCGGAGAACAGAAGTTAAGTGTGTGTGTTATTATACAATCATGATGAAATCATTGCCAATATGATATGAACTAAATAAAATTTTATTTTTCGATTAAATTACGCGGCGTAATTTTCGGTACTCCCTCCGACCCCGTCTGCTCTATGTCACAAGTGTGGAGGGATTTGTGTAATAGATCTATAAACCACAAAAGTCACTCTATGTATTACAAAAACGTTGTTAGATGTTGTAATACAGTTGCAACATGAATAAATATTAAACAAACAAAAAACGCCTCAGGATCTTGACCCCCGGCAGGGGAAGTAAGTCCAACCTTGAGCGGAATTGGTGAGTCAAAGCAGACTAATCAACTCTACAGAAAATACAGTCCACTGCTAACCTTATTATTTCAAATAGACGATAAGCCACAGCGGATCCTAGGATAATTTGAACCAGCAAAACTGTATATTTTTGCCCGGATCATACAAGTATCGTGATTTTTCGTAGGTACCAATCAAATGTTCAATGAAAACCCCTTTCTTAAATCGCCTATTAAACGAGAAAAAAAAAAAACTTGAAAAACTCACGTCAAGATGACACCAGGGGCAACGAAATCAGTGAAACTAGGATCATTGCTACCGTAGATAGGCTCCTTGAACTGTAAACAATAATTAAGAAATTAACAAATATTGGGTAGTCCTTCTGATCTCTGTGATCATTGTTAATCGAATTTGTAAGGAAATTAATTCTACAACAACCGTATAGAAAATTGAATTGTAACTATCATCCGCCTCATCGAAATTCGTTACCTGAATTGGGATGTCAGCGAGTTTGGGGTTCTGCCCGCACGTAGTGAGCAGCTGTTGAGCGAAATCCCTGTAAGCAACTTGGAGATCTCGGTTCAGCATAAGTCCAATCTGCTGATCTGCATCATTGCAATAAGAAGAATGTAGATGATTATCTAATGATCAGGATTGTCACTACTTCATGAACGTATGGACCATGTCATTGTTTACAAATATAGTCTTTTAGTTCATTCCTAAGTCCTTCGGGTTGTATGACATTTAAAGAACATAACATGCTGAATAGGAATAGTAAATCTATAGAGGTTTTCTGGGAAATAAAGGTTAAGCAGTATATAGTACTTGTGTACCTATTTTAAGCTTTAAACGAGCCATGCAATTCCCACCAATAAAATGCCGAATAAAGCTTTAAAAAAATCCTAAACTAAATTAAGTCATGAATTGAATGGTGATTATTAACACGGGTTAATTAACTATGAAATTTACTGGACCTCGAGGATGAAAAAAAAATATTAGAAAATCATATTGTTGAAGTGTTTCTTGCAATCGTTAAAAATGTGTCAATTGATTAAAATTGAATTTTTATTTTCTACTTGTTGGATGGTAATAGTTTCTTGGGTTCCTTTTGAAATGAGAATATTTAATATTCTCATTTCAAAAGGAACCCAAGAAACTATTACCATCCAACAAGTATTTAATATTAATATTTAATATTCTCATTTCAAAAGGAACCCAAGAAACTATTACCATCCAACAAGTAGAAAATATAAAGGCCAACACCAAAGCATAAGTTTACTGAAATGAAATTATAAAGCGGAGGATTGTGGGTTATTTAAAAATATGAATTTCCCGAGGAATTTCCGAATATTTACAAATGTGATGTCATTCTACTCCCTCTAATTTGACCGTACAGTTATTTCATCAGTCCAAGTTAGTTAAGGTTTCGAAATCAGTCATTGTTTACCTCATGATGGAACCCCACTGGCAAGCTGAACCAACAGCTGTGATACTTCCAAAGCGAAACTATGTTGTCTGTTTTGAATGTATTATAGGAGGGTGGTAAGATTTACTACGATGACAGTAGATGAAATAGTGATTAGTAATGATGGCTGAAATCATACTAACTCGAATGCGGGTGTAAACACAAAGAAAATACCGCACAAGTACCGGGAAACATAGTTTAAACGGAGTCCATCTTACTTGACATATCCAACCAAACCCTCAATTCGCTCGAGTCCAGAGTTTCTTGGTCGGAGTCCCGCCCGAGGGCCATCCTCGCGACTAGAGCGTCGGTGAAGTTTTCGTTGAAGTAAATAGCACCCCATGCTTCCCCTATCCGGACGGCGTCTATAGCGTCTTCAGGGTTTTCGTAGTATTCCTGCAAGGAGACACACAAGAGAACACACGAGTGAGGTGCAAGTGCAAACAAACACATAAAAACTCAGTGCGTCAAGGACAAATGAAATACTGAACTACGTGAAAAATCACACAATGTCATGTCATCAAACTGCATTTTTGCAACTCATCTACTATCCACTTGTGCATTCATTACCTTAAGGTAATGATTACTGATATCGTCACCTTTTACTTAACAGCGACAACAATCTGCAGCATTAGCAAAGGTCATTTTGATACCGCAAATCATAGATTCCTATAAGTTGGATTGGAGTTAATGAGTTATTATATAGTCCAAGATTTACAGGTACAGGCTCCTGTACAGAAAAAAAACTACTCCTCTTCAGGGCTTAATCGAAGGAGGTATCCCCAAGGACTACTAATTTAAGTAGGATTTCATGTTTGCACATCCACAGACAGTGAAATTGTACCAATCACAAAGACATTCAAGGGTGCTAGTAAGTTTCATTAAAATCAATGCGTTGGTATAGGTACTGCTACGGTACGACAGGACAGGCTCATTAAGAGTTTTGCTATATCGAAGAAGTTGGAGTTCGTTTCTGTCAAATCTTCAGCAGGGAGTGGAAATTTCGTCGAGGCAACTAACAAGTCAATACCAATGCACACTCGTTGTAAATTACAATTGAGGGAGCTGGACGATTCGCCGTTAAATTGTATTTAACACACCATTACAAATATGATAAACGCAAAATTCGAAATTGCACACTACGAACTTGTTATAGGAACAGGTGGATTCAAACAAAGTGAAGCATGGCAAAAAACGTGGTGAATTAGTCAATGACGGCACTCGGTGAACCCGGACAAATTTGGTCTTTTGGATTGAGAACAACTCACTGGACAGATCAAGCCAAACTTTGACTTCGGAATTGCTCAGGGTCACAGCGTCTGCGTCTGTGCCCAGAATGACGCGAGCAGTGAGGTCTTTGGAGTAATCTTTGTAGAATTCGATCGCTCCCCAGGCATTGCCATCTCTAACAGCCTGCACTGCCTCATCACGTGTATTATAGTAATCCTGGGAATTCCAATGGGTACTCTCTCATGTACATCGTTAAAGCTACATTTCGAAGAAATATTGAAGGAATCATGCACTGATGTTGAAAATGTGTGTGTACTTGGATTGATGAAGGTAGTGTTGACGTGAGAACTGAGCCCTTTTGTAGAGTCAAAACTGTAAGAGGGATTAGTCCTATTCTCGACTGTAGCCTACACCTGATTTGAGACTAGAACACTCAATTGCAATTTCGTTTAGCTAAGCGTTTCAAGTTGAAAATAACACATTTCTCGGATAACTTTCACGAATAAAATATCAGCACGAAATTTTCAATAGTAAGAATTACATTCCATCGAGTCAAAATTAGGTTCAACACTCACTGATTTGGCCAACTCAAATAATCCCAACCCAATCAATAAATGTCTGATGTGGTATTAGGTACCGGATGTGGTAAAATTCTAAATCAGTCTTACCTTCACTATAGTGTCATTCCGTAACGAATTGATGTATCGACACGACAAGTTCTTGAAGTCACATTTATTGTAGACGATCGGGCATTCCTTAGTTGTCCAGTTCATTTCATGGTTGACGATAGCGAGGTGAAGTCCTGTGGGGTCTCGCCCGATCGCCAGACAGAACAAAATAACTTGCATCACGGGCAGAGCGAAGATGAATAGCATAACACTGAAACAAATTCGATTTAAACAAATAAGTAAGACAACTCTCGGCGAATTTCCTTATACCGATTTGTGTTCCCACAATTGGCTCAGGACTATCAATATCAATATTGTAAGAATTAATGATTGTGCGTGATTTAGTTTGACCGTCAGTAAGAATGATGTTGAGGGATGTCAAGGGTCGGTCATTTGACATCCCTTAACATCATAAGAATTAATATTAAGACCGTACGAATTAACATCAATATTGTACGAATCAATACTAAGACTGTACGAATTAATATCAATATTGTATGAACCTACAGCTGTGCTAATGGTGACATCGTACTTGTTCATTATCATTACTCAAGTAATTATTCATCCATGAATAATACTACTATTCATTCATCAACTTGACTATATGGAATCGTTGGTAATACCTTCTGGATGAAGGTACGAGTTTGTTCCTATGGCAAAAGTCATACTACGTGTACTAATTCCAGCAGACTTACCCGACGTTCCTCCACATTTTGAGGAAATTCTTTTGTAAAAGCGCCCTAGTTTTTCCTTTGGTCGTGAGATTGCAGCAGCTGTTACAATCGTCGCAGTTCGTTTCGGTCGTGTCCTTGGATCCATGTGCCATTCCGTTCATTTTCTGCAAAACGAAATGTATGAGTTCATTCCAGTTCATTTATAATATAAATTTTCGTATTAAGTTATCATGTTACGAAATTACTGTCCAAAACGAATGAGTACACGCCAAATAGAAATTTTGAAGTAGGTAGTTTTTATGGTACCCATACAGATTTTGTTGAATTAAAAAGTGTGTATTTCTTTGGTTTGCACTCAATACGTTGATTCAAAGAACCAATCGTGTAGGTAGTACTTAATAGATTATAGAGTGACACAGTCTAAGAGTGGTCAGCTACATTTGCAGTCTATGAGTAGGTAACGATGGGTGTTAAGAGATTCATTTATATCACCTCTTGTTTTTCTTCAGTGATCGCTACCGGCTGAGCAGTCTTTAATGATAGCGTGAAATTCAGACAAATTTGACCCACATTGATTAGTCAACATCAACATTATTGATTTTTAATATAATTCAGTACTCTTTGAGCAAAGTTTAGGGTAACCCACCTGTACTCCATTTTTTTCAGCCTGTGAGTAGCATGAAATAAAGTTAATGAGATGAATTAAAACATAATATTGAAAAAAGTTGAAATAAATAAAATATTATACCTACTGCGAATCAAGTTATTAGTGATGATTTGTTGACAAGGCATGCCACCAACTCAGTAATCTATCATTATTGCCCAAGTACGACCATGACGAGTATAGTACGAATTTAAGACTACTTTTCTGGCGTTCTTACGTTAATTAGGACTTTAGAGCATTGTGATGGTTTTTTGTTCACATCGCGGATATTGGTTTCCAAATTTTGTTTACCCCCTAGAGCCCTAACACTGGCTCGAGGGGCTCATTTATATTTTAAAGACAGTTACGGGCTATTAGAAGAAGTTACGAGTGCAAACGAGTCGAACCTGAAGGTAGATATTGTGCGAGGAAGTGGTTCCAAGGAGTGTACAATCGTTAGCCTCACACAATTATGCACGAAACCCAAATAATGTAGGTGGCGAATTGTTAACAAACTTGTTTTGATGGAAGGAAGTGGGGTCTGCATGTTTTATTAGTTACAGGGGCATTTGGATGTGCAAGAGAAAAAAAAAGTTATCTCGACGACTAGAAGACGATTGAATTCCACCGTGTACATGAATAGGCCATGTTGACAGGACTGTCACCATAACACTGAAATCTATGTGGTACAAAACTTTTACTATTTTCTCTATTTTCCTATTCCGACTATTTTACTATTTTCCCCAGTCCCTCAATATTTACCTTTCCCTCAATTTTCCTTTGAATCCTCGTTTTTGAAATTCTCCATTTTTCATCAAAAAGGGACAGCTCTGGAAATTTCAAGAGGAATCGCTCTGAAATAGCTCCATATGGGGGGGATGCTACGGATAGCTCTCTAAAATCGTGTTTTTCAACATCAAGGATATTCCAATTCAAAAATTCTTTTAAAAACGTCTCCTTGGACACTTTTACTGTCCAATTCCAAATGTTCTAAAGTGTTCGTTTCTTTATTTTACTCACGTCATAGTGACCGTTGGAGCTATCCTGGATTAGGATTTCTTTGCTTTGATGGAAATTGAGGCCGACAACTCCGCTCTCTTCCGTCACGTATACGGGCTCGTCTTTCTTTCCCCATTGCAACGTGGCCTACATGGAAAAAATATCACCACAATATTAATGACGAGATGAACATTGAAATGTTACCATAATTTATATTCAACTCAATTCAAATAATAAACGTGTTTGTCCAAAGCAATATTGTTAATTGTAGTATAAAATTATAGGTAAATTTTGTGTTTTGTGCATATCGACGGTCTCACAGCAACACCCCACATCGTCATTTTTGACGAAAATGCGTTATGCATATCAAAGGATGCGCCCTCTTGTTACATATTGACGAACTTTCTTTCGTAAGTTCATAAAGGTGGGTATTTATGTTGTAAAAATACCACAATTAAAAAATGTACTGATTATGGGAGGAGAAAATCGTCGGAAGGCGGTTTTCCAGCCCTCCTGACAAGTTGAGAAAATGACGATACGGGGTGTTGTTGTGAGACCGTCGATATAATGTTAGTCAAGTTCTAGGTCTAATGACAACCGAAAAAGTAACTTACTTGTGACTATAGGATGCGTGAAATAAGGAAGAAGAAAATTACCTTTCAGACAAATATTTATGAAGAACGAATTTAGTTGGTAGTATGAGATACATCGACTTTTGAGTTAGATGCCTGGAGCAAACATTTAGAGGCAATTCGTGTAAGAATAAGCCTAATAACCCCAACGGGCCATAGTCATAATCCTTATAGTCATAATCCTCTGGTCTATTGTTACTTATTTCGAGAACAATTGGAGTTTGGCTCATAACAGACACAATGATGACATTTTTCGTTAACCTCAGAACCCCTTTGTTTCAATTATAGTAATCTACAAGTTAAACACTACAAGACACCAACATAACACACTCATTAGCATGATATTACCTATACCTGATGATGTATGCGTAGCAATTCGAATTAAATGAAGATTTCAGTTGCGTGATACGTGATTAACAACAACGATACCTTTAATGACAGTGACAAGACCTTGGAGGAAATCGTGAGAGCATAATGAAACCAATTTGTAAATTCCCGGCAGATTAATGAACAATACTCTCTTGCTACTGCGTGGCTGCCAAGGTCGAATGACAGGTTTCAAACAGCTCGTTGGAAACTTTGATGGGAAAACGTAAATTTGAAAGATAATTCGAGATAAAATTTGGTAGATAAAATTACGTACCAATGAGATGTTGTTGGAAAGATTGGCGTCCTGTGGTGTGTTCTCTTGTCCTTGTTTCCTGCTGAGCTTGAGGAAGACTTCCTCGAGGCTCTGGCAGTTGTACATTGACAAGAGTACTTGAGGTGCTTCTTCGGCAAGTAGGCGCCCGCTCCTCATCAACCCGATCTGTGGAACAAGAATAAATCATTGAAAACAAGAATTAAGACGTATGTAACACATCTATCACGATTATTATGATTAGGGCGACTTGAGGGGTCCCTTGAACCACATGAACTACCAGGAACTAATTACCTACTCCTCATATTAAAAGGGAATAATCCACCACCAAGATCGACCTTATTATTCTGCCGTCCAAAAGAGAAAAGCCGTTGAATGAAAACCAAGTTTTGAGAAAAACGCAGGACAGCACTCTAAAATGGAAATATTTTCACGATAGCGCATTCAGTATCAGTTTCATCGTCCAATTCACGTAGAGCCGTACATTTTCGGTGAATACACACGATTTTATAAAAGTAACTGTTTTTCTCTGTAGTAGTGGGTGAGATATCAAGAGCTTGATGAAACGTTAATGGTCTGAATGAAAATATTTCCGCGGTTTTGACATTTTATGTCTTTACTTTGCTACATAAACTCGAAAATGAAACGCGGGAATGTAACGCGGGACATGTAACGGAGTTTCTGATGATTTTCGCTTACAACCGATTCGTTGCTACGGAACTTTATCTTCGCCAGTTATCATCGTACAAAAATCATTCACCACTCGTTGGATAGCTCTCGATTTACCTAACCATATTACGTTAAACCAATGCGGAGTGCGTGGCCGACAAGCTGCGGTATGAGCGTGATTGTTTAAATAATTGTTTACACACAGGTGATCATTCTCAATAATTTATATTGTCAACACGAATGCAAGCTTCATATAAGTTTCTGATGGGAGGGGGCGCAAAGACATAAAATGTCCCTCGTGGTTGCGTACTTGTACAAAAGCTGTACCCACCGTTTGTGTTTTCCCCTTCCCATTTCATTTTCCATAAGCATAGGTCCATAAATCCAATTAAGGTCAAAATGAGTGTAAACGTTTCATCTCCCACTTTGGGTATCCATCGAAGGAGTGTTTAATTTTTTATACCGTTAGAAAGCTGAGATTCTGGGCAGGTTTTTACATAGTTTTTGACATTTTCATGTCTTTGCTTTGGCACATAAACTGAAACGGGAAAAATTTGTTCCCTTGATTCACCCTTTCCCTCAGATCACAAGCGACCGGCGGGCCACTACGTCAGAGCCTATGACGCACAAGCGTATGACGTCAGACGGCTGGCAGGAGGCTAACTAGTACGTCAGAGCCTATGACGCACGAGCGTATGACGTCAGAGCCTATGACGCACGAGCGTATGATGTCAGACGGCTGGCAGGAGGCCAACTAGTACGTCAGAGCCTATGACGCAAGAGCGTATGACGTCAGACGGCTGGCAAGAGGCCAACTAGTACGTCAGAGCCTATGTCGTATGACGTAAGACGGCTGGCAGGAGGTCAACTAGTACGTCAGAGCCTATGACGCACGAGCGTATGACGTCAGACGGCTGGCAGGATGCCAACTAGTACGTCAGAGCCTATGATCGGGTGGTAGCGAAGGGAGGTAAGAAGGGAGGCACAAAACACAGCTGAGAATCTTCTACTTTGGCCTTTGAAGTAGTGGCCAAGTAGAGTGGTTCTAGGAACATCGTTGTTTTTGACATGGATATGCCTTATGGCTTGGGGCCATTCCAAAATTTGCGTGATACTCCTGAGTGGCTCCTAAAGCTAATTTCTATACAAATAAAAATAAAACATTAGTTTTATACCTATATAATAAAACATTCCATATATTTATATACACAATGATTATAAACAGAAAAAATAATTATTTATACAAGTATTTTATATACAAATAAAATATTAGTCCTCAGAGAGGAATTTGACATTATGTCTTATGACTGTTTTTCCCCATTGTAATTGCAGAAATCACAGAAGTTTGATACAATGGAGAAAACCCGTAGAAGACCCCATTGGTCGCGCAAGTGAAGCTTGGTGGAGTTTACATGACTAAATTCAGACAGTTTGGAGGTTACTCGAACGAAGAGAAGCAGTACGAAAAACAAATCCACAATTCATCAAAACACAGCTTATTACCGTTATGCCGTTTTTCTGTGTTGGAAAAATTAACACAGCTTTTGACGTTGAAAACCAATGGGAAATTGAAACTCCGTACGTGTTTTCCCAGAATAACTTTGTGAAAAAAATTGTCTGAGTTTGTTCACTTGGGTAACAAACAGCACCAACAGTAATTATTACGAATCGAAACATATAAAAAACTCAAAATCGCCAAAATGGCTCTCTACGGTTTTTCTACTTTTGACGGCAGTTTTCTGCTTACTAGTATAAGAATTTGCGACCGTCATGTCGTGTTTCGCGACTGCATAAGAATAAACCTAAGAAATCTCATATTCTATAATAAACATTGGTCCGAAATGGTTGGCACTTCATCCAACACACTGCTGGGGATTAGTTACATTTGTAAAGCACCTTCATAACCAGGATAACTACCTCGATCCTACCGAATAGCATTTCAAAAACCGCAGTCGTGAAAACAAATGGTAATTTCAAATGTTACCTCGGCCTAATTCTAATATTACCTTGGAAAGAGAGGTTTAATCCTGTTATAAACGACTTCCTAGAAGTCAGTTGTCTAGAATTACCCTTTACCTATCAACCTGTCAATGCGGACTTCGGCAATCTCGATAGTTTTTAAAACCAGCTGTCAAAAAGTTGAGACTTAAAAACCCCCCAAAAAAACATGTTCTTTTGACTCCTACTAAGTTGTGAACGCAGGATTTAATCCTCACCTTCTCGAATAGCAATAAATTATTATTGAAAGCTTACAAGCTATTGGGGAACTCGTAAAAGTTCTCAATTTCCATGAATTTATAGTTTTCTAAAGTACGAGGACAGATACGTTTAGTGGCTATAAAATGTATAGAGCCGAATTTTGGATCATTGCCAACCGAAGGGTCAATTTAAAATGTAAAAAACGCGTTGTTTCTAGGAACGTTCTTCATACATTTTCAAACTGGCTACATACAAAGGCCAATCCTATACAAGATTCAGCTCCATTCTACTTGCTTCTCAACAAAAACCAGGAAGGTTGTTAAACCTGGAAAAACTGGAGGTTGTTGGGCATATTCTTGACACACCCAAGAATTGCGTCAATGCGCATAATGATCACTGAAAGAAATACGGCTTTGGATTAGTATTACTAGCCTTATTGCAGAATGGCCACTGCCTTTTCGGCAGCATATCTCGATTTTCAAGACAGTGACAGCTTCCACATTTTGAGGAGTTGAAGGGGAATGAAGAGGCGAATACACTGGCCAATGAAGGGTCAGAGACTGTAATCATTGGAGTGGCTGCTGGAAACTCAAGCTTCATGGAATAGAGCCACCGGCCAGAGGCATGCGAAAACAATTCTTAAGAGAATCCTCGCATGTAGCTACCGCAGACCTACTCAACCTTAGCCACACCAGGCTGAGGATAACAGTAGGCCTACTGACTGTACACTACCGACACTGCAGGATCGTGGTGGCCGAGGACAGGGTCGGTTCTGCCTCGAAGAAGAGGAGAGCCACATGTGAGGGACTGACTAGGACCAGGTTTCTGTGCCTGTGTAATGGAAAACCTGACCCAGAAAACTACACGAGGAATCTTGATAGCCTTTGAGAGTTGGTAAAACAACTGGAGCTCACAGTGGAGCTCTAATTACAGGAAGGGCACAATAGATCTAATTAGGTCGAGGTACTTCACTTATAGTAAGCCTCCAAATATCTCATCTTATCTTATCTTCGAGGGGTTACTCAATAGGTCCATTTTAAGTCTGAGTTCGAACATGGACGCCTTGAGCGGCAAAAACTGTTTTATAAAAAAAATTTAATAAGCAAAATTGCTCAAAAACATTGATTTGGCCATGTACAAGTTGGAGTAAGGTAGGAATTCAGTTATTGTTAGTGATTCCCTAAACGCTCTATATGCACTAGAAAGAATTAAATCTTTAAACTTAGTTCAGGTTAGTTATGAACCTCATGACCCCCCACCCCCCGTAATCAAAGTCTGGATCCGGCCCTGTGTTATAGGTACTCTTACTGTGTCACATTAGTGAGGGACTAGTAAACAATTCCTTTGAAATCTGCCAAAAAAGCTTTTTATGCCATTACCAAAATTCGATCATGTTATACTTATATAGAACCAAAGTGATGGACAACGTCTAAAAACTGTGATACCTGCCTGTAACACCGCCCAAGATGCTTAATCACCATTAAGATCGATCTACACTGATCTCGTGTAATAACGAGTTTTTGATACCAAGTTTTGATCTCGATTTAGTTTATCCAACTTACTGTGTGAGCCTGTCGAGCTTCTTCGATATAATGCGTCGTGATGATGACAGTTTTGTTTCCATCTTTCGTGATCTGCACCAAATGGTTCCATATACTGCAAACACAAAGAATTCAATATAATTTCAAGGATCAAGATGAACGTGATTGCAAGGTAATTAAGTTATATCAAAATTACGACTCTGATAATCCCATCATTGTATAATTATATTTTAATGCCCTATAATCACCCATGAGCAAATAACTTTTATTTATACTTCTCGAGTTTAGTACAGGTAGGTCTACCGCTTTTCAGGGATGAAAGTTTTTGATCTTCCTTAACATTGTTAAGTTAACAATGAATACAACGTGTTATAGTATTATAATGTAATTATTATTAACTCTTTCGATCAAATAGCTGTCAATAGTCAATAAAATTGTCTTTTTGATTGTTAATGGATCAGAATCACAAATAGTTTGAGTTCTTCTTTCATTTAATGTTTTTTTTTTCTGCGATTGGCACACTGAAATTTCAATGTGGAAGATGTTGAGATCAAGGTACATCATTGTAGGTACAAGGTACATATTTTTATTTACGTCTTAGAGAATACCAAAGTCGGAAATACGGAAAACGATCCTGGAAGGAATTTGTACGCCAGGTGATGTATACAGAGTCTTATGAGAGGCGGAAAACTTGATTCTCATTCCTTTGTCTGGAAGGAACGGGTTTTTTAAGGAGGAAGATATATATCCTTGAGTGGTGGTGTGTAAAAAAAGCCTCCCGTTTGGCGGAGGAGGAGAGCTAACGATCCTCGGATAAAGAAACGCAAATCTTCGTTGATTCTACATGTTCAACAATCCTGCGCCCTTGGGATCTAAACGTTTTCACTCCGATTCAAAACAGGTTGTTAATGGGACAGCGGCTAATTGAGGTGCGATTAGGCGATTGAAAAGCTTTTCGAAATGACGTTGTATCGCTGTTGAAGGATATACAACAACAAGGGTTTATTATGTACCTATCCAAAAGCAACTCGGTATTTTGAATTCCTCTTTTCACCCAGGTCATCTCATTCACGATTTGGTTATTCGTAGGCAACAGCCACATTCAAGTTATACAAGATTCTATTTACTATAAAGTTACTACGTTGGAGGACACTATTATCTTAGTTTTATATACAATTAATCATTTCCGCTTTTATCATCACTTCAACCGTTGAAAGAACATGTTTCAACCCGGACCGAACAATTAGTGTATCAGGTGTAATACAATTCATTCACTTCTTGATATCCATACAATTTCAGATTATGATGAATACAAGCACATAAGAAAATAAGTTGATCTCACCTTTGCCTAAGGAGAGGATCGACGCCGACAGTCGGTTCATCTAGGATAAGCAATTCGGGATCGTGCATTAATGCAACTGCAAACGAAACTCTACGCTGTTGACCTCCACTGAAACAGTCATGAAAGCAAATTAATGCGGGTGAAGTAAATGGGACGTACATGTATTTGGTTTTTATAAAATTAACCCTATTCAAATAATGAGAAGGAACCCTACCACATTTATGTAGGTTTATACTTAGGTGCTTACGTAACCTATATATAATGATATAATATATATTGTACCCAGAACGTCTCAGATACCCAGCATAAATTCTATAAATCATGCCTTACTTTTTATGAATCAGTTCCTAATCATCGACACAAATAATAATCGGAAGCCAAACAGAAGACAAGTCGAGGAGTAGCACGTGTCAATAAGGTAATGCTAATTATTCAAGTGAGTTGTACTTATAGGTTCATGTGTACTGAATCCAACTATCACCGACTACTCACTATCACACCAGTACGACTACGATGAAACTTACAAACACACAAATTACAAGATTAAATTTGAAAGAGACAGACCTCAGGTTTTTAACGAGCCTTGATTGTGAGGGAAGATCAAGAAAGTTGAGCAAGAATTGAAGCCTATCGTTGATTTCCGATGTTTCCATACCGAATATCCAACCGAAGTACATCATCGTCTCCTTGATTGAGAACTCGCCGTAAAGAGCGATTTCCTGTGAACAGAATAAATACACTTGTAACGCCGATGAACCAGTACTTAGTTAGGCGTTTTGTGAAGGAAATGATACAAGTATGAGAGTATCCAAACTCCCCATCTCGTAACCTTCTATTTTGTATAGCAACTTGTTGCTGTTAACAAAATTTTAACTGGTTACAATATAATATATTCTAACCAGTTGAAATTTTTTTTATATCATACAAATACAATATTGTCGGAATGGTGGTAAAATTGATCAAAATCAACCTTCAGCTAATAATTGAAAAAAAAGCACCAAAAAAAAACAATAAACAATGACGAAACACGATGATCCCTAATGATCAAATGGCATTTAAATAGCTTTACAGGTTGTCGGGGTACCACCATATTACAAGTAAAACATGTCAATGATCATTTGATCATCATTACTGCTTCTGTGACTGTGGAAATACTGTAACTTACTAATAAAGTCAGTCAAATGGCAGTAGACAAATTTCACCGGAAATAATCACGGGTATACTAAAATGATTTATTCAATAAGAATGTTTAAATGACAGTTGAAATTAGTGAGTGTTTTGATTGCTAGTTTCTCAAGGGATTGACATTAAAAGGTTAAAATAATAATTTAAAAATCATTCTTATGAAAGAAAAAAGTAGCAAATTATTAGTTTGAATTGAGCTTTGAATTGCATAATAGTCTCAAAAATAAGTTTTACAAACATCATAATATGATTATGCTGATGTAATTGCACAATTTCAGTGAATGTACATGTTTGTCGGTTTCTCTCGTGTTATTGCCAGAGGTCATGCACCCTGTTGACATTTACTCGTTATAAACGTTCCTTTCCTTAACGACGGGAGAGGTTTTATTATCAATATAATTGTAATTTTATAGGACGAGTATAAATAATTGTTAACCTGTGGCATGTAGCCGACTCTTTTTCCGGGCACGCCGCTCCCTTTGGTGCCGGGTTTCCCGCCGAGGACGTATATCTCTCCAGTGTTGAGCCTCCGCCGGCCAACGATACAGCTGAGGAGTGTCGTTTTACCGCAACCACTGGCTCCGAGAAGGCCATATCTGTATGAAGAAATAGTGAAGAAATAAATGGGAAATCGTTTGAATAACTACAACAGTAGAGGGCCATCTATAAACAACAAGGCACCCGAATGGTAGAAATCTGGAGAATGGATTTGGTATATCACACTTTCAGACTGCTAATCTGCTATTAGGTCAATGGAATGAGCATTTTGGGCCTAGACGGTTCAATTACTTGCGAGTAGTGATATTGAGGAAATTAAGGTTCATTGCGGCCCCCGATTCAGGCTTTGAATCAGCATCGAGCAAGCTACAATCATCCGTGGACCTACTCAACCAATAGTGCTCCACATGACGGTCGAAAATATTATTTGAATTGGAATTGGACAACTATATTATAGTTATCCCATTCCAATTCAAATATAGTTACCTTTACGTATCGGCGGAAATACAATGAACTCCCCATAACGTATTCAAGTCAACCCATTCTCTCGACTTCCTCATACTGATACATGGGGGTGATTCTAAACAAGAGATTAACCTTTCAGATTCACGTGACGGAACTAATAAAGCGACTCAGAAATCGCATCATACTGCTAAACCCTTTGCTCTACAGTCCCCACAACACTAGACAACAGGCTCTTTAATATACAAGACGATAATAAAACCTGTATGGACCTACGCTCTCCCGATATGGGGAACCTGTGCTCCGTCACAATTCCTTCTTGTTGAGCAACAGCGAAATCGTCAGGAACGCGACATTGTACAATGATTTTAGGCCTCAATGTTTTGAGAAAATTCCAACGACAATGCTAACCCACTGGTTTTACAAGGCCTCGAGCGATATGATGTCAATCGGCTCATCTATCAAAGTTCTTACCAACCATGTTCGACGACTTCTGATTTCTACGATCCGCAAACCCAAAAACACCATTTCAGTTATATAGATTTACATTATTTTATTAAATACATTTTATTGATTTATTTTACTCATAGGCCAATTGAATCGCTTCTGTTGTTTGAAGAAAAACACAGTTATGTGTTTAATCAATCCAAGTATGCTACATTATTACAGTAAGGTGTAATACTTGTATTCGCCCGTAACAAAATTTGTTTAGAGCGAATATAATTAATACAAATAAAAAAAGATTAAAAAAACCTCATCCAATGAGAACAAAATGAACAGCAGTTAGTGAAATACAGGAATTTTGAATTACTCTTAAGAGTACAACATTGTAATTTGATATTTTAATGAAATAATTTATGGGCCAGCTATTTAAGTTCCCTAAATTGAACGGATTGTGTTATTTTCATAGGATACGTTCATGCACATAGGCAAGAGTCAATCAGCAATGTATCTCTTATTTGCACAAAATTGAATGCAAACTAAAACTGATCACGTTCAATCTTTCTTCAGCGGTACAATAAACGTAGAAATCCCACTGAGATGAATGGGTTGTGATGTTTTAAAATGTGCCTAATTGAAAACGAAGCTAAGCCCTATCGGGAGTAGCCAGTCGTGGATTACTAAATGAAAGTGTGGACCTTGACAAGGCTCGAGTCACTGACCATAACGGAAACCTTGATTAGGCCTGTCGAATCGCTGTTCAAAATTTAATATTTGAGGTATGTGTGGGCCTGTTTGATGAAGATCTACTACTTATATGAACCACACAACAGTGTGGGTCGGTGGCCCCCTCAGCTTCTTCCCCAAGACAAAATGTACAATTAAAACCGCACGTCACGCGTTCTCGAATCCTTTCACGTTCCGCAATCTCACGTGCATGCAAAACGAATTATTGCTAATAAAGGCAACTCCATTCCCCACCGAAGGTTAGCGGAAGACAGTAATTATTTTTTTTAACGTTGAATTATTGAATTCCTCATTAATATCTCAAAGTAGCTATTCCACGGAGAGAATAATGATAAACATACATTTTAGTAACAGTAGGTATCAAATATTGGCGTAACTAGGATGTATATCTAGTGGGAGGGGGGGAGGTCTACAGCCCAGCAGTAGTCTAGAGAGAATATAATAAACTTTATTAAGCTGGGGTGGGAGGGAGGGGGTGTACTGAAATTGTTTTGATTTTTTAATGGTGTTCTCGATATTGTTTGGCAAAAATAATAAGCCATTCCAGGGCTTAGCGAAAATCAACGTCATATTTGTCGAAATATTCAACATTTCACATTATTTTATTTGTAAGGGGTGGGGGGAGGGGCTGACCGTCGCTCTAGCGGGGAGCAGTACGCTAAGCCCACCCTAGAACCCGCTTAGTTCAGCAATGGCTACCGATACGGGCTGTCGTTTGAAATTCAACTAGTATAACGTTGGACTGATGATTATGGTAGGGGTTTATTTTTCCAAGGTTCAAACCTACCACGTAATACAACAACAACAATGACAACAACTTCAAAAGTTATGTCGATTGTCACATCTATCCAATTCATTTTACATGTTCTAGTTGGTTCCATATTCATAATCAATAACCATTAGAAATCAATAACCAATAACCATTATACCCCTGATTGCACTTAGTGAGACCGAATGAATCAATGAAAGACGAGGGATATAGTAAACCCAACCTACAACTACAAGGAGAATGCTGCATAAATATTCTTCATATTTGTAACGAAGTATTTTGTATCCATTGCGAAATTCATTTAAATTACAGACATGGTTTTGAACCCATTGTCCGCTGAGAGAAGTCTTTCTGAGAAACTCATGAAACCATGAATATTGTTTTAGATGTATTATGGATAGGGAAGAGAATACTTTGACAGCGTGAGATTTTCTGATAATTATAGAGAATTCCAACGATGTTTACTAATTAACAATGTTCGTGAGCTGGAAACTAAAATAGTTAAAATTCCCTTATTACAGAATGGTTGTAGGTACGTGAAAATCCTAAGAAATGAGACTAATACATTAGTATGTCAGTACCAACAAGAAAAACAATTTCATGTTAAAGCTCTGCGTAAATTGTACAATAATACAATTGGTATGCAAACCATACATAACCGGATGTGTACGGTTATACACTGTGGGGTTTTATTGCGAATACTATTAGGCCAAATGAAATCTTAGATAATTCATATGAAATTATTTGAAAAGTGGGCGTCAATACCTACACAATCATATATCATGTATGAATCATACATAGGGGTAAACGCCGAAAAGTAGGATGTCCAGAATACAAGGACATCACAGCTCAGAGAGCATTAGTCGTAAAACTACAAGTAGATGTAAATTGTTTCGTCATTCTAGTAGCTCCTGAATCGTTACTTTTTTCTTCAAGTTAACTCTCCGAGGAAATGCTGAATACCGTGAAGCAATACTTGAGGTGGATGGCAATATCGTTACCACCACGACAAAAAGCCAATTTGTTTTTTTGCCATTTTCGTTTTAAGCGCATCTACAGCTACTCGAAACGAATTTCTTATTTTGCAAAAAATCCACTGGGAATTACGTACGCTCTAAAACAAAAATGACCAAAAAGCAGATTGGCGCTTTTGGCGTGGTCGTAACGATCTGTATATCAATACCTCTGGATTTCAAACCAGCTCCTCAATTACAAGTTAAACGACTAAGAAATGTCCATCCATCTCAGATCTATAACAAGATACTGTAGTTCCTGTACAGTAGATGAAAACATAGATGCTGCACCAGTTTACCAGTCAATACGTGTTAAAATCCCATCCTGCCTTCCATCATGTTGCCCCAAGTGTTAGATCAACGGAAACTAGTAATACGAAATTAAGGAGTCTCTTAGAAAGGATCGAGTGGGATTGAGGCCACAAGACATGTGTGTCAGTGAAGAGAGGGCAATCATGACGATCTAAGAACACAAAGGAGTTGCGACACTTCCTCGGCCTTTTCTAAGGTAGCCACCATAGACCATAAGCCCTCTATTACCTGTAATGAGAATCTACTAATATTCACGACCTACAAATTCTTAGCGTCACACAGCTAATTCGCAGCTAACAGCTTGGTCTTCACCAGCCTCATGGCTCCCATTCATACCCGTCTGCAGTAGATTGGTTCCTCCAAGAAGCTATGACAGGGTGAACCAGTCATTTATTTATTTTTTAGTTTTTTCACATATTTAACAAGGTTCTAATCAATGATTTTAAGGTGAAATATTCCAATTAGGGACACACGGTTTTATGAGTTTATGGGGCGTATCGACTAATCAAAATTGTTATATTGCAATAATAACCCGAAATTGGAGGCAGATGAGTCAATTATTTGTGAAAGTTTAGAAGAGCGGTAATTATTCAGAGGCCTTGACCACTGAATGAGTTGTTGCTACCCAGTATGTTGGAGTTTCGTAAACCGACCTGAATCTGAGGCGTTGGCAGCGGGACTACCCTATCACGGTGAATTCGTAATGTCAAGGTTGAATTCCAAACAATTTTAACAGTTACTGCAAGGTTCCCAATAATTGTATTAAAAACTCCCAAGGTATATTCGGCTTGAGAATATAACCTCATTGGCTCTAAACTGGGACGGTGAGGTGTAGTTATTGCTTCGGAACATAATATGTTGTCTAATCACGAATTCGTACTTGCATAATTACGTTGAATTATTAATATGAGTAATTCACATTGGATCAGTAACACGAATGCTAAACTCCATGTATCGATACTTCATCATCAATAATTTGTACCTGAACGGGCATATTAAGTATATATACCGATATAGGTAACTATAGTTTTCAACTTCTCCAGTTATCACTCTGAGAAACTTCTTGAACTGCGTTTAAGCGAAAAACCCGTTCCGAAGTCGGACTTGAGGACACGAAGCAAGTAAGTAAATAAGGGCGCAGGCCAGCTATCAGACTCGGTTAGTGTGTTACTTCGTGGCGGGGCCGGTATGTCTCCCGCCCCAGCCGTTCGCCCGGTTGAGTCCGAGGATTATCTTAAGGGAGTTACGCCACGACAGTCACCTGGGATGGAAAAAAGAAAGTCCCTCAAAGAGTTGTGTAACCGAAACGGCAAAGTTATACTGCAGCATCTTCTGTCGCAGAGAACAGATGCAACGGATAGGAAGTCAAGGGACTGTAGAAAAAATGGTAATGTAAAATGTTAATGTACTCGTAGGAGCATATTCCATATACCTGCCTTAAAGCAATGCTTTACATTGTCAAAAGCCTTAGTAACATCCATAAAGCAAGAATATTTCTCAATTGACGTCTAGGCACCTTTGTTTCAATAGATATATTCCGAATAATGTTTCTCTTGTTCCCATACATTGTTGGAAACCAAATTGGTTTGGATATGTTTATCAAGTTTCAGTCAAACTCTTCTTTGTAATAATTTTTTAAATACTTTCAATGTATGGCTCATGAGTGCGATAGTCCGATAATCTGAATCTGATCTGGGATCGGCTTTCTTTGGGAGAGTGATGAAAGTTGGGGACAGTGTTTTGGAATAATTCCTATGGAATAAATATGCAATATTTTGGACATATTATCAGAGGAGGACGGCTTATTTTATAGAGGAAAGTAGCAGGAAAGAGAGGACGAAGAAGGACAAGTTGGAGGGACAACCTCAAAGAATGGAGCGACTGCAATTCGGAGGAACTGTTCAGTGGCCACGATGATTTCCAACTTCCGATAGGAGAGTCACAATAAGAAGAAGATTTAAAATTTATTTATTTAGCCTACTTCGAAATATTGGAAAAAGGTCAGATCCAGTTGACAGATTTGACCTCACGATTTCGTTATCATCGAATAAAATATTTTCTTGTAAGAAAAAATGTAAGTTACGGCTGGATTCAAAAGTAAGAAAGGTACATAAATTACTTGATGACTGGGGTAAGAGACAAGACCATATTATCACAGTGCATAATATTGCTAACTCCAAACGCTCAAAATAGGGACACAAAGCTAGAGGCCTGAAGTACGTGAGACTGTCGGAGGTGACAAAAGATTGAAGAATTGGCACCAAGTTAGTCTTCCTAGCGCCGTCCTAGAGAGATGGCTATCTGGCCAGAAGGGAAGGTTATGCAATAATGAGATGATGGACATATTTCATGAAAAATTTGACCGTTATAGTAATTTTTTGCAGGTTTTTATTTTTTTCATTTAGATTGACCCTGTCTGCTATTAGGCTCTGCTGGTTACACCGATTTCGATGCGGTTTTACGCAAAGCGAAGGCCACATTATAGGCTGAATGAGTATCCTACCATCCTGCTCTTTCACCAAGAACCCACATCATCCACCTGAAATGAGATTTGAATTTTAATTCAACGTGGAGGGAGTGTTCACCTTCTGTATTGGAATTTGAAATGCACAGAGAATTACGTCTAGAGCCATCAACTATTCACACGAAGCTAGTTGAGTCGCCCATTAAAATCAATATGGTAATTTAGTCAGTCAGTGATCCAAATATGGAAAATATCTAAATAATAACACGCGAGAAAATCTAACAACTTCTCCACCCCGTTCACCTCACCTTCACGACGTGAGTGCGAACTGATCAGACTACCGAATTATCCTGATCGGATCACTAACTGATCATGTTTTGAAAAGGAAATTTTTCATGAATTTGGTGTACTGTGATGATCAAATAATACGGGCTTTGAAAATATTTCAAAAACGGTCAAATAAGAGATTCAAGAGGAGGTCACAGTGTGGAATCGTAAGCACCGATGGTCCGGAAACTGGGAAAAACGTTACATCACCACTACCATCTCCTGGTGTCCTTCTTCGACTTCACTGCCTCCATTCCATTCCTGTACTCCCACCAATTCACCCTCCTTCTTTCTGTTCTAGGGGTGCGAGCCGAGGTAGGACCATCCCCAAAGTGAAAAGACCTTCCTCTTTCCAGCAGGACCAACCTTGGTGCCCGCCCCGTGACCTCCATCTGCCACTGTTACGAATGCCAGCCACTGGGTCCCCAGCCGGGTTACATCACTTGACCGATTGACGAAGATTTTTATACCAGTTTTTAAGGAAAAATTCTCAAACTCCATATTATGCATTACCCATATACCTAATACCTACCAAGATTGTACTGAACTTTTTCCGTTTACAGGCAGGTAATAAGTATCCTCTCATCAAAGCGAACCGTTCATTGGTGTTCCCGTTTTTGTTAAATGAGAGCGAGCGAGATAATTGATCAAAGCAACTCAGTAGTCCCTCTATAATCCGGCCCGGCGCTACTCTGGGGCCTCCAGTAATCCGGCTTTGGTCAGAAGACAGCAATGAAAACATTGTCCAGATTCTCAAAGAAACAACTTTAAAATATTTTATTTTTTCATTGGTTAATTCATGGGACCTTATCTAAGAAAAATTGTGGTTTGCTCATCGAGCAAGTCACACATGAAGCTTCAGGAAGTGTATAAACAACGAAAAGAAGACAATGAAGGTTTCTCAGAAAACGCCCCCAGACGACGACATTCAAGCCGAGCTACCGCGGCGTTGCATGAATCCCTGCAAACGCAATTGAGGGGGGGTGAGATGTTAACAACCGAGGACGTTTCTGAGTGGCTCATCGGTGATGCACTGGAGAATTATCAAATTGTAAAAGCTACAGAAGCAGAGGTGGAAGAGGAGCCGGATGCAACACTATCGGCGCCAATGAACACGATTAGCTGCGAAACCGCTCTCGACGCCTTCAACATTGCTAACAATTCAGCTGAAGAAAATGACCTGCCAGCAAACTGTTAGCGATGCAAGACAGAGCTGTCCAAGCTCTTTTGGTTATTACGAGTATCTCCGATAATGCAGCTTTGGAAGCGCACAAGGAAGAAAACATACCCCCCTCAAAATTTGTTGGTTTGTAAAGATACGTAGATTCAGAAAAACTTCTTTTTTTTTTTTTTTTTAGTTTAAATAATAAACTTTATTTGTACAGTGTACATTTTAGTTTTGGTAACAATTATTATTAGTAGACAAAGTCTATTTCACTTGAAACGTGGAGAGAGGTACAAGTATCCATTGATACGCCTCTCAGAAAATCGAATGGAAAAAAAAACCGTCCGTCCACGGCAGTTTGTCCAGTTAGCGCTGTGCTAAAATTACTAAATTTGGTTTACGGGTTCGGACACACCCCACAATGATCCTTGAAACGTTTCATAACTCTAGGTCAATGGGAAGGGGTTCAAAACAAATTTCGAAATTTTGAAATCTCGAAAAAATACTCACAATCAAACTAAATATACCTTTGTTCCGCTCGTTCAACCGTGCCAGTTTGAAGGTAGACCTACAATACTTGTACTCTCATTCTCACAATTTGAGGAGGATACGATTCTTTTCCCCGTATACCGACCTAATTTAGGATGAAACGTGTACAGAACAATAAATGGGTACAGAGGTGGATGTACTAGGCGTCTACCCTTGTGAATTCGCGGATAGTGGGAGGTTTTTGTTCGAACGGTTGCAGAGCAAATGAGACAATTCCGATTCCTCGCACCCTTCAACCAGTCAGACTCACGGCCGTACTAGCCCTTGACGTCATAATGATGCGCGTCGCGTTCGTACATGACGCCATTGACCTTTTATTCGTGTTAGACCGCGACTCTCATATTGATTCAGACTGTTAATTTTCGAAGTGTTGCATATTCGAGGACTTCAAGGGCTTATTGCGCATATCGCTAATCATCATTTTGTCAGAGGTTTGACAAGCCAGACCCAACAGCTGCCAACTGAATTGAAAATACACATACGTCACATGTTTATAGAACGTCTACCCATTCAGGATTTAAGCTGTCGTATAATAGGTTTCATAAGAATTGTTCCTTCATATAACTCCAAAATTGACGAGAAGTAACGTTATTATTGGAGGAGAAACTACCCATCGGAACAGCTTATCATTGCAATGGGGTCTGCGCATGATTTTGTTTTTTTAAAGAATTTTTATTGATAAAGAATCGCTTCAAAAACGTGAAAATGGGAACCATTCGTCAAAATTAGTTTACCCTTATTTTTTATGGATAGAGAAAAATAATCATGTTCATAAAAAGTTCGCGATGACGTCAGAACCGCTGACGCATCTGATTGGTGGGTTGGAGGGGCTGACGGTGGGTGACGTCACAACCGCGCGCTATTTCACGTCCACGTTTCAAACCAATCAGATTTTTATTGTGATTATCGATCTCTGTGAAGTTTTTTTTTTTTTTTTTTACATTGAAACTAGTGTTTACGTGCAATAGCAACTGAAATAACATAACGAATCGGTTTTTTTCAATTTTCATCTCATTGAATGAATGATTTAATTGCTTATACCCAAGAATCAAATTACGTTTCATCTATCGTAAATGACTATACCGACGAATTGTCATGACCGTAGCTACGGAATTTTTTCAAAACAGTAGTTTCATCCCTAGACGATTTCTAATTACATAATTTACCGCCGCATTCAAGAGTGATTCCAATTCTCCATAAATAATTTACTCATCAGATGTTCATTAAAAAAAAAAAAAAACAAAAAAAAACATTTAAATGAAATTAGGTCTGATTCGTTTCTCCAGATCCCTGTGGTGCATTTGTCAATAAAATAATACACAGAACTCAGTTCCACGAATACATTGATCGTTTAAAATCAACTTACATAGTTCCTTTCCCAACAGTCATGTTGAGGTTCTGAAGAACATGGTTGGGGGCTTTGGAAGACCCGTAGTGCTTGAAGGCGTGCCTTACGCTGACAGCCTGCTGCCTTCGGGTCCATACTGAGCTTTGCTGATGCTCCAATTTCGGCTTACTGGAGTCTACGGTGACGACATCTGGCCCTTCGTCCAGGCTTAGCCCTGGATTCACCACGCCTCCCTCCCTGTGAAAACCGGAACAAAATCTCATTTACAGTCTGTCATCATTCACTTTTCTCCCCTTACAACAAGATTTAGTTGATCATGAAGTACATAGAAACGGTATTTCCGAGAGAATGCCGAAACTTCTAAAGAGTGAATCTAAGCTTATAGTACTATAACAGTATTTACTGGAATTGAATCGATCGTATACTCAGAATAAGCTCAACCGTGAGGTTGGGGTTTCCATTTGGACTCAGCTGCTGTTGTCTTTCGAAACCGAAATGAGCAAATCAATCACGAAAGTAATTTGAAAGTTATGCCTCTATTGCGATGTCATCAATGAATACAAAGCGAAAGCGTGATCTCAACAATGATACAGTTGTTAGGAGATTTTTGACGTCATGTTCGACACTAAAAACATCAAACAAAGTAGACAACATCATTCTTACACTTTTGAAACCAGGCGTCTCAACAATGTCACTGTACGTTTATGTCAGTTTTAGCAGTATAAATTCCAATAGTAATTCCACTCAATTCATCCACTCATTTAATTGTAATTAATAATATTATTGCTTTGTAGCTTATTCTTCATTGCTACTATAAACACTGACCCATTAAACGAAAGCTCCTTTTAAATTGAGTTTAACCAAACGTACGCACGGTAAGAACTTAACGACAAACAAATTTAACTTGATAATGATTTTTTTCTCAACATGAATATTTTCGTGAGAATTTCAACACTAGGATAAACCATAGAAAAGATGCTGGTCATCTAGGACTAGGTACAATTTCTAGGTATGCAATAACAGGGATTAACTACGTAGTTGAGTTGGTAGGCCTTATGTACGAGTATGTTCAACCTTCAAGGAATTATTCAATAAAGGTAGTAGCAAAAGATGTTAAGATGCCGTCAGAAAACACTCGCCCGTAGCGCTGGACAATATCCGTCATCGGTGGTGATTTAGCTAATGGGTGACGGGAATTCGGCGACAACTAATCGCTACGGTGGTTCTTCCTAACGGCTTGTGAAATCAAATAATCATTTTCCACGTTAGAGAAAGACAGACACTTGGCATTATAAGCTTGAATGATGACCTATTTTCATATGTACGAAAATGTAAAAGTTGTCCGATTTCGGTGGGAGTCATAACTCCCACCGAAGTCTGCTATGGAACCAGATATTCTTATGGAATTCCTGAATAGAGCGGGTTTTATTCGGCTTAGAATTCTCAGCTACTCACTACCAATATCTATAATTCAACTATAACGATCTAAATACCATACGTAGTCAAGTTTAATATGATAATCAGCAATTAAAATTTGTGCTAGAGAGGCTATTGCCGTAGATCTCTATATCTCAAAGATATCTATATCTTTGATGGTAAGATTGGTACCTAAAACATTGGTACAGTAGAACGTCAATAATCCGGACGTCAAAATACGGAAAAATTAACCCCTCCCCCTCCCCCCCAAACATTCCGTGAATAATAGTCTCGCAATTATCATTCTACAGCAGCCGGAAAAAGTTATGATATCCACTTTCCCCGGCCGTCTTTTTCCTTCCAACTAAAGAGATGTCCTTACCACTTCACAAGCACTGTACCCGTTTCGAAATCTCCCCTTAGCGCCATGACTTGACATTTTTATTAATATACATCTATATGTATAAATAAAAACGACTTACACTTGAAAAAATCTGTAGAGGCAATATGCAAGAATAATTTTTAATTTGTTAACGTTTTATGCATTTCCTCCTTGGCTTATTGACCGTTTTTGTTTATTTGGAGGGAAGTCTAGTAGAGACTGGGACGAGGAGGAAATACCTACCAACCCCTGAATATGGCTTATTAAAACCGAAAGCTTGGAAACTACGCTCTTTCTTTCATACCGAACCTCCTTCAGCCCTCCAAATAAATAAAAACACGGAGAATGAATTAAGCAAAAAGGTACGTAAAATTATAAATTGATTATTTACTAATAAATGTATGAATTATTCATTTATTACATAATAAAGTTATAGACTAACAAAATACTTTAAATTAAGCAAGAATAAAGGAGCGGAATAAAGGAATAATTGCCTTGCCTAACTGAATAAGAAGAAGAACATAGTTTAGGTGAAGAACAGGGTGTTTGAAGTTATATAATTCGGCTCCCTTGAGAAGCTAGCGACTAGAAACTTTCAGGTCTTTCTATTATCCACAACAATAATATCCACACCAAATTTCAAGTTGATCGGCTGTGGCCGTCAAAGTGGCCAAACATTAGCCTAACTTTCCGGGTTTTGTTCCTAAACTTTTCTTGGGTTGAGATAATTGGTTAAATCTTTTAAAAGTCACTGGCTAAAGTTGAAACGCAGCTTTGTGGAAAATTTTAAGTCAATCGATCAAGGTGGAGAGGCTGTAGCTTTGGCTAACTGAATAAGAAGACAAAAAACCATGGTAATTGGTGTTTGAAGTTATATAACTCGGTTCCCTTTAGACATAGCAACTTGAAACTTTTAGGGCTTTCTATTATCCACACAAAAAAGGCCCACACCAAAATCCAAGTTAATCGGTCAAATAGGAGCTGAGATATACCTCGAAAACTCAACGTGTTTGCTTGGTAAGGGGGAACGCTACCGTGTTCCGAGATTAATACTCTCTACCATACGATAGAAATGGAAAATATGCTGATTCATGGAGCTGGTATAATAGGTGATTGAAATTGGAGTGGTTATGATGTCAAATAATAATAAAGTTCTTCGTCTGAATTTGATGAAATTTGGACTTATTTAGAATTTCGGCACTCAAACCCCGGATTTACGAAGTGGTGTATTCTACGTGATGTATATTCTTAAGTTTTTGTTCACTCATGAGATCTAATAATATATAATGATCCCCTTCAACTTATCAAACGTCTCTGGTAGTTCCCACTTCAGATGTCCGCTACAACATGCGAAGTGAATAGAGAAGCTGAAAAACGGAGGGCCACGATCACTCTTCAAATTCAATTTCTTTAATCCACTATACGCTATGGGAATGACGTAGGGTAAATTCTTTTTTAAGCGAACCATGAGTGCTCAACCTCCTGCAATCGAATACTTCCTGTCATTCGCGTGAGCCCTCTAGCGTGATTACGTAGTCGTCCTTGACGTTTTGGAAGTTTGTCGACATAACATTCGCATCACGATCCAACTTCCTCGTCAATGGTCGATCGGAAGGTTTTTCCGCAAATTTCTATTTGTATTCTGGGATAACATTTTGGGAGCCCATAAAAAAAAGGATAACAAAAAAGTCCAAGAACATAGTACTATGGATTCAATAAGTAATTAATTAATACCGCACAAAGTTCTGGGGACAGCCATAATATAAATCATATCACATTACGATGGATTTCGAACCAATTACAACCATTGCAACATGTTTATGTAATTATTTGGAAAGTCATGTTCCCAGCTCGACACAGCTGATTGCAGTCGTTGCTTATTTTTGTTCCCCGGAATATACGAGGAGCGAATATACTCGCACAACGAGCGAAATTGTGAGGTAGATGATTCATACAACCCTTATTGTGACTCTCAAAATAATACGTTTAGAGGGCATCAACTTATTTGGAAAGGAAACGCGTACTGAATCACGAAGGGAATTCCGATGAAGTCACCTTCTAACTAAAAGGCCAATAGTCCTGGAGCCGAGGCCGAAAATGGGTGTTCATTTTAGGAGAAGGTTTGATATAAAATTATGAAAATCTAGTCAATTCTGAGTAAGAAAATCCAAGTCTGCCATTTCAAAGCGGTTGCTTTCAAAAATGGCAGCTATTTAAAAAGTGACGAAAACGCACAAACATGACCTGTCTTTAGGATGGATGGAACTTTTATAGATGATAGATTATGTCCAAACATAGATGTTTTCACCAGTCTGCCACTTTCAACCGGTTGAAAATGCGTGGCAGACTCAATTTCAAAAATTGCATTTTTCGGGTGTAAAATTTACAGTATTTGGGACGCCTCAAATTTTCACACATGATTATATATGCCCAAATAAGGAGTTTGAGACTTGTCTGCCAATCTAAAGCAGTTGAAAAGTAATGGCAGACTTGAATTGAAATATTGCCAAATTTGGTGATAAATTTCATCAGTTTTAGGAAGATTCAAATTTCAATACGTTAAAGTACCTGTGGTATGAGAGCAATAGACCATGGTCTGCCTTGCCTAGCCAGTTGCTTTCTACCGACAGACTGAAATGCAAAAATTGCCAAATTACTGATCAAAATTTTGTGATTTTAGGATGCTTCAAATTTCGGCTCAACATTGTTCTCCTGCAATAAGACTGAAAAAGAGTAGTCTGCCTTCAGTAACCCGTTGTTTAAGTTAGGCAGACTGAAATTGAAAAATTGCAATTTTCAAGGTCAAAATGAATGTATTTTGGGAAAGTTGTAATTTTGGCATGTGATACTAGCATGTTAGTGTAAACTTTTTGACGCAGTCTGCCATCAATATTCCGCTGCCTTCTGGCGGCAGACTGAACTCAAACGTGGGAAAACAGAAATAATTTCAATTATTGACCATTTTTATGGTAAAAATGCATCTTCTTTAGGACGATTCAAATTTTGGCACATGATACTACATTGTAAGAAGAAACTTTGTGACATGGTCTGCCATCAATATCCAACTGATTTTTTCGGCAGACCAACAATATTAGGTATCTTACTTACTTACTTACTTAATAATACAAATTAAATTTTGATGCTGAGCTATTGACTTGAAATTTTAAAAATAGTCAGAACTGGATCACAATGCAATATTCACTCGGTTTTTTGTCTGTAAAATTGTTTAAATAATACCTATTTGTTTAAACAAATGAAATTTTGATGATGAGCTAGATACTTGAAATTTTAAATATAGGTCAGAAATGGATGACATTTCAATATTCACTCGGTTTGTATGACATGGTATGAGTATGGTATGGTATATTATTGTATGTATGATTTGGTATAGTACAGTATGGTATGATAGGAAAGAAATTCGAATGGTATGGTATGAGTACGGTGAGAATATGGTATGGTGCCGATTTGCAACACAGTCTGGTATAGACAGAAGGGAGTTTTTTTTTCTATGGCCATAGATTTAGGCAAGTTTAGTTATTTTCCATTGTACATTGGTAACATCAACCGAATCCAGAAATAACATTATTTTGTTTACTTTTCCAACAATTTTGATTATTTATCGCCACATTGCATCCGACATTTGGACATTTCACCGCTGAACACGACGGCGAAGTCAGAATTGCAATCTCGCATTACGTCCTAAAATGGACGAAGCGATTAGGAAGAAGTTGAACGAAACGAAACCTATCCATATAAACTTCACGAATCTGAAGACATACGTAATCCCATTAAAATTTAATAAGTTAATATTAACTCACAAACAGTACCTTAAGCGGACGAGGCGAAATACATTGGCATGACTCTCGACTGCAAGCTGAGGTGGAAAGCCCATGTAAAGAAAAAGAAATAAAAAACATACCGTTCTATATGAATTTTTCGAGATATGAGATTTTCAAATTTTCAAAATTCGTTTTGAACCCCTTCCCCTTGACCTAGGGTTATGAAAAGTTTCGAGGACCATTGTGGGGTTGGTCGAAACCCATAAAAAAAATGTCGTAATTTTAACTCAACGCTAACTGGGCAAAGTGCCGCGGACGGCGTACGGCGGACGGACGGATTTTTTTTTATTCGATCTTGAAACGTAAACCAACAAATTTTGAGGGGGGGTTAAAATTTTTTTTTCTTTGGGCGATTCCAATGGTTCATTATCGAAGATAATAAACCAAAATGAAGTACGAGGTACGCGGTGTGGGTGTGACAGGGGGCGCAGAGACATAAGAGGTCTCGTCGTATGACGCACTAGTTGGCTCCTGCCAGCCGTATTACGTCATACGCTCGTGCGTCATAGGCTCTGACGTACTTGTTGGCCTCCTGCTAGCCGTCTTACGTCATACGCTCGTGCGTCATAGACTATGACGCACTTGTTGGTCTCCTGCCAGCCGTCTTACGTCATACGCTCGTGCGTCATAGGCTCTGACGTACTTGTTGGCCACCTGCCACCCGTCTTACGTCATACGCTTGTGCGTCATTGGCTCTGACGCACTAGTTATCCTGCCAGCCGTCTTACGTCATACGTTCGTGCGTCATAGGCTCTGACGTACTTGTTGGCCTCCTGCTAGCCGTCTTACGTCATACGCTCGTGCGTCATAGGCTATGACGCACTTGTTGGTCTCCTGCCAGCCGTCTTACGTCATACGCTCGTGCGTCATAGGCTCTGACGTACTTGTTGGCCACCTGCCAGCCGTCTTACGTCATACGCTTGTGCGTCATTGGCTCTGACGCACTAGTTATCCTGCCAGCCGTCTTACGTCATACGCTCGTGCGTCATAGGATCTGACGTAATTTCCCGCCGGTCGCTTGTGTTCTGACGTGATCTGAGGGAAAGGGTGAATCAAGGGAACAAATTTTTCCCGTTTCAATTTATGTGCCAAAGCAAAGACATGAAAATGTCAAAAAAATGTGTAAATAGGTACCTAAGCCCAACTGTAATGTCAATTTTCTGACAATGAGTTTTCGACTATAGTTTTTATACCTTTTTACTTAAGTACTTATTGAAATTTGAGACTGATAATGAGCTGTTTGCAAATAAAAAGTCTGATAACTTCATTAGGTACATCTTATTAATCTATTTTCAAGTTCCGATTCACAGTTGAATGTGTTTTATTTAGATGTCGTAAAATTCGAAAACGATGGAATGACGAAATTTGTCGACTACTGACTCAAGTGATACTGTCGACTTCTAACACATGTAGGTCGACTACTAGTGCAAAACCATGTCGACTACTGAAGAAAATGTTGGTCACTGGTATCGACTACTACCTATAGCATTGGGATTTTTTACAAAACTTGTTTTTCCCTTTTCAAACCATGTTGAATAATATTTCCCGCTGCCAGGTCTTTTAGGAAAGGATCTTGGGTACACAATGAACAGGTTTGCAATGAGAAAAAAACCGAGTGAATATTGAAATGTCATCCATTTCTGACCTATATTTAAAATTTCAAGTATGTAGCTCATCATCAAAATTTCATTTGTTTAAACAAATAGGTATTATTTAAACAATTTTACAGACAAAAAACCGAGTGAATATTGCATTGTGATCCAGTTCTGACCTAAGTATTTTTAAAATTTCAAGTCAATAGCTCAGCATCAAAATTTACTTTGTATTATTACAAAATGGTATTATTTAAACAATTTTACAGATGAGAAACCGAGTGAATATTGCAATGTGGTCTATCCCCGACTGACGGTTAAAATTTCTAGACTGTAGTTTACCTGGAAGATGAAAAAAAGGCAGTTTTATTCTGGGCGGCTACCCGGGACCCACCTAACGGCCGTTTTCGACGCGAAGTTTAGTGTTTTCCCATTCTGTTTTCTGCTTCTCCCTTGTTTCATTTATAAATTAAAGATATTTTCTACAGTCGGACATGAAGGAAAATGGATGTAGAAAAAATTACTTGCAGCTAATAAAGGTGTTGAGGGATGGCAAATTGTAACATAATTTCAATTATTGACCATTTTTATGGTAAAAATGCATCTTCTTTAGGACGATTCAAATTTTGGCACATGATACTACATTGTAAGAAGAAACTTTGTGACATGGTCTGCCATCAATATCCAACTGATTTTTTCGGCAGACCAACAATATTAGGTATCTTACTTACATAATATTATATACATAATAATATTATTATGTAAGTAAGATACCTAATATTGTTGGTCTGCCGAAAAAATCAGTTGGATATTGATGGCAGACCATGTCACAAAGTTTCTTCTTACAATGTAGTATCATGTGCCAAAATTTGAATCGTCCTAAAGAAGATGCATTTTTACCATAAAAATGGTCAATAATTGAAATTATTTCTGTTTTCCCACGTTTGAGTTCAGTCTGCCGCCAGAAGGCAGCGGAATATTGATGGCAGACTGCGTCAAAAAGTTTACACTAACATGCTAGTATCACATGCCAAAATTACAACTTTCCCAAAATACATTCATTTTGACCTTGAAAATTGCAATTTTTCAATTTCAGTCTGCCTAACTTAAACAACGGGTTACTGAAGGCAGACTACTCTTTTTCAGTCTTATTGCAGGAGAACAATGTTGAGCCGAAATTTGAAGCATCCTAAAATCACAAAATTTTGATCAGTAATTTGGCAATTTTTGCATTTCAGTCTGTCGGTAGAAAGCAACTGGCTAGGCAAGGCAGACCATGGTCTATTGCTCTCATACCACAGGTACTTTAACGTATTGAAATTTGAATCTTCCTAAAACTGATGAAATTTATCACCAAATTTGGCAATATTTCAATTCAAGTCTGCCATTACTTTTCAACTGCTTTAGATTGGCAGACAAGTCTCAAACTCCTTATTTGGGCATATATAATCATGTGTGAAAATTTGAGGCGTCCCAAATACTGTAAATTTTACACCCGAAAAATGCAATTTTTGAAATTGAGTCTGCCACGCATTTTCAACCGGTTGAAAGTGGCAGACTGGTGAAAACATCTATGTTTGGACATAATCTATCATCTATAAAAGTTCCATCCATCCTAAAGACAGGTCATGTTTGTGCGTTTTCGTCACTTTTTAAATAGCTGCCATTTTTGAAAGCAACCGCTTTGAAATGGCAGACTTGGATTTTCTTACTCAGAATTGACTAGATTTTCATAATTTTATATCAAACCTTCTCCTAAAATGAACACCCATTTTCGGCCTCGGCTCCAGGACTACAAGATAATGGTTGAAAACATGTTCGACGACTCTAAAGAGCCAGTTCGTGGAGGCAAGGAACTCGAGGACTGTGAAAACAGTCTTCGTAGATGATGATGAGAAAAATTTCATTCTGTGAAGGCTGTAGCTGTTATAATATTGAAATCCGTTGGAACTTAATTCGTGTTGTTCCCGCAAATCGTTATAATTTGGCACAAGAATCCATCATAGTACTTCACAAACGTGAACCCTGTGAGAGCCCAGTTGGTCTGTTTGAATTTTACTGGGATTGGAGTCATCTGAGTAGCGGTTTCTGCGCAATAGTGGGAACCTTCGTTTTTATGGATTTTGTGTTTGCTTGATATGAGCCAATATGGCACCAACCAGCATACCCCAAGATGATAGAATGACAAAAACTAGTGACGCGTACAAAAGAAGCGTCCGTGGAACCGACGAGAAGCACTGATCAAATGTTGTCTTATAGCAAATATTACGTTACCAATCTGTTTTTGACTTCCTCATCGTATCGAACTTACCTGAAACAGAAAAGAAGAAAATCAGATTCGAGTAAAACAAACACACAAACGTGACGAGGAGTATTTTGAAATGAAATCGCTGGAGCTTTGAGCAAAAACTTAATCTGTTGGTTGAAGTCAGGATTGGGTTCTAAAGAAATACTGGGCTTGAAAGAATTGATGAATGTAGGAACTTGTGAAAAGCGTATAAACTTGTAAATTACAACTGGCCTCTGTTACGTTCAGCAACTCGAAATATGTCAACAAATGCTCTTGAAACATCTTTGTAACTTGGATAAACTTGAAAATAGTGTTTAGTAACTTTATTTATGTCATGCACCATCGTGCCACGGCGCCTAAAGTCCATAAATCAAATTCATCCATGTGCCACATGACCTACAGTATATCGTCGACATGGATACGTCGGTGCCTTGGAGCGGGCTAAATTACTACAAAAGAATTCCTCGGGAAATAGGTCATGTCATTAGAAAAGAAGCCCAAACGGCCCCTAAACAAAAGGACAGTTAAGACAAGTAAACCTCAACGGAGACGAAACCTCAACCTCCGAGAAAAGCTCAGTTCAGAAGGCCTACTTTGGGGTGGTTTAAGAAAGTTCAGCTTCAATAAAGTCAATAGAGAAAAAAAGACTTTGTGGAGACCACGCGACCATGCAGAGCAGGATACTATTGAAAGCAAGGACAACAGCGCACAAAAAAATCCGGTACCGATACATGCAAATTCGTTCTTTTTTTCCGCTTGACTCGGACTTCCATTGATGCCATTGGACTTGGAAGGTCAAACTTCGGGGAAGAGGAACTTGGAAAAGTATAAATCAACCCTGCGCATCAACACCACATTTGGCGGAGTTATTGCTGGCAACGCGTAACCAAATGCTGATACTTTTGATAGATTATTTCCAATATTGAACCACGAACAAAATGTTGACCTCCTTTACAAAATTTGATGGTGGAAGGTATGTAGAATCCGAATAGTAATTTTAGACAAACTGTCTACCATGGCGAGCAATTTGCTGTCATAAAATAGATCGAGATAATTGTAATTCAGTAAGCTGTTATAAAGAATTAAGTACCAATAGTTTGGGACCACAAGTTTTCTTTATAGTTAGCCTATTCAAATACCAGAAGAAAATCGTAACCAGAAGATTAACGCTAACAGCAGAAGATGTTGACCTCCAAAGTCTATTTTAGCAGTCGCAAGGTCGACAGATAGTAAATAAGCTGATTCGAGCATTATATTTATGAAGAAACACCTCAAGAACCACCTCCGCTCGACCGACCTCAGACGCGGAGTCTCCTTTGTTGACTTCTGCTGACCTTCAATGCCATCTCTCTCTGCCATCAGTGAAGAGTTAACCTTGAGTAATATAGGCTACGTACGCATTCGTCATTTCCACCCAAGAATTCATTTGATTCAGAAAATGTAACACCCTCCTGAATAATAACATTTTAATGAATTACCTACACTTGTGGTACAAGACAATTATGTAATAGATAGCTTCAACAGCTATATCAGCTACTGATTTCAGAGGGAGTCCAACAATTTTCAATGATTTATGAAGGCTTTTAATTGGAATTATTCCACTTGCTGTACATTCAATACGCATAAACATAAATAAGTCGACCTTGGAGTGAGTCAACGTATGGCACATGCCAACTATAATAAAAAAACACGTGACGGGTACACGTAATTGATTGGGTTTGATGACCAAGTGCTTGAAACAGATAAATCTTTCAATGAGTACATAATTGATTGCTAAGTCAGGTCTCAAACTCAATGTAATTTATGGGAAGGAATTCTCGCTAGCGCTCGCATCTCAAAAATAAAAAATCCACAGTCATGATGCATGGCTCTAAGAATGAATTTGGGAAGAAAGAACTGGTATTATGTAAAATGTATCCATTTTACTGGTTTTTATAACAAATTTTGTCTCCTTATTTTGTCGAGTAACACCTCAGTTTATGGAATTTTTAACGCTGAGCACGATGGGGAACAATGGCGATGTCTAATTCCGTAATCATATTAGAGCAGATGAACCAGGAAGAACATCTCAAGCAACAACCACGTTTCGTCAAAATGCTCCAATTTGAGAACTGGATAAGATATCGCATTTCTAACTTCACCGTCGTGTTCAGAGTTAAAAAATGTATGAGCTGAGGGGGGTTGGGGAGTTTTAGGGTGGGGGGGGGGGAATTACCCACAAATTCCCAAAATGAAACAGTCTGGCTACTGAGGTGTTACTCGCCAAAAAAAGGAGACAAAATTTGTTATAAAACCGGTAAAAGGGAGACACTTCATAAAAACAGTTAGATATTTCTTCGAAAATTCGCTGTTATAGCCATGCTGCATGATTGTGGAGTTTTTTTTTTGGTTTTTTGGATACTTGGCAACGCATTCCTCATCACATGGACCCCCATCCTCTCCCGAAGAAGAAGAACTTCATTTGATTTATGGCTAATTATACAAACTATGATTTTGCCCCGGCTCATCAATTTTCCATTGGACAATCCTCCCTGCTAATTGATCTCCGAGTTGTTGAACTTACGCCACTAATAACGTCACTAACAACAAAAGTTGTTAATAAATTCCAAATGGGACACAGTCATTGGAAAACCTAGTTTGGAGATATTTGCATATCCATATCCTACATCATTTAGGTTATAGTTTTATTCAATATTTATTAGGGTGTTGATAAACAGTAGTAGAAGTTTGACAAAACTCATTATTGAATATATCAAGTCAATAATAAAAAATATTCGCTTTTGTAATGGCAGGGTACTCGTCTACACTGGATTTTTCTCCCCCTTAATAGTATTTCATCGATATACAGTAAATTTAACATTTACATCTGAGACCATCTTCGGAGAAAGAAACAAGATGCGCATTTTTTCACAACGGTAAATTATTTTTTGTTTTTAATCACCCTTCCGTGCTGATCAATTACGAAGGGTCAGTTCTTACAACACGAACGGCTGCCAAATAATTCGGTCACACCAAATGGATCCCGGTAAATACGAATAATGTCAAATTTCAATCAGAAAATATTGATTCATAAATTTTATTGAATTTACATGCTACTCTATTACAAGCAGCAAAATATGAGAGAACCGTCTTCTCACAAAAAATGAACTACCGTTTGAGGCCGAATCGAATGAAGGAAATGAAAAAAATAATCAGGGTCGACCGCTCTTAGTCACACCATCAACGGGGTTTTCAACCGCTCTACAAGTGACATGACCGAAATGAATGAAGTGAGTGACTACTAGCTCAGTGATGGTCTCTTCGGATTTTCAACTGAATTTCGTGCAGAGGACATTATTTTGTAACCCTTCCTATCCTCTTACTATTACGAAGAGTTTCAAGGATCATCCTTGGCTTGTCCGAGCCCGCTCGCCGAATTTCATAATTCTCAGTTTATTATAAAATATTATAAAATTCGATTTTCGGATTATACTCATCATGAAACGCAAATCCACCGATTTTGAGTGTTAGCAAACTTTTTTTTCTTTTTCACCTTGGTTGACTCCAACGTTTCATTACTGAAGCCCCTGTCCACCCTCTGTCTCCTTCGTCTTCTCTTCACAGGTCAGGATAGCGCACGCTCTAGCGCTCATCCGGAGCCACTCAATGTGCAAAGGGTTCCGACGTGACGCAAAAACCGTCGAGCAAAGCAGTTGTCCGAACAGAATATTTCGCTTGCATTCTACCGAAGGATGTGAGGGGTTACCATTCGTTGTGGTCCGTGAGAGATATTATTGATAGTGTTGGTCAATACGTTTGTTCAATCTGTGTATCAAACTCACTCTACCCTACAATCGCTGAGCGATCCAAATTAACCGGAGTAACAGTGTGGTTCTGTGTGCATGGGCTTTTTAGTCAAGACATACATGTACCTGCACAAAGGTACATGCAAGAGGTACATGTACCTGCACAAAGTTCCCGCTTCACTAAGGTTGTATACCATTTGCCAGGAAAATTGAAATAAGATTACATAAATGCTAGGCTACATACGACAAATATTGTTTCAACCATTCACTGCACGAAACATTTTGAGAGCAGCACTGCTATGAATTTGGGGATTTTCACTCGTGAAAATTTCAAATCGTCTAAATTATAATAAATCATCAACATTGAATATATAATAATAGATCGTCAAACGTCACAATTCATTCACCGTAATCAAGCGATAGCAGTCACGAATAGAGTAAATTTGTAGGATAGTCGCTGATAAAAACTTCATGAACTTCGATCGATGAACAGTAATGATTGGTGAATCAGACAAACTACTATCCAGAAGAAGCAAACTAATTTTGAAGATCGAATTGGAATCAGCAAAAGTGATAAACGTTATACGAAGGAGAATAACGTTTATACACCAACAAATTATTCATAGTGAATGAGAGATGGAAAGGTTGGTATATACAGGCAACTTCCACCACCACCAACGTACCTAATGACACTTGGTCGGAGACTGGGTCAACATTGCACAATCAATTTCGAATTACTTCAAATATACTTACAATAGGTTTTGAGGGAAAAACCTTGTCCTTAGTACCAGCTAAAGCATCAATCAACTGAAAGGCCCAGGCAGTGATGTCATATGCGCCTTATAAAGTGGAAGACGAGGGGGAGGACAATTAAACCAAACCCTGATGTTATTGTGATAAATCATGAAAGTGATCGATTGACCGTGCACAACCTTGGTGTCACCATTAGGATGGCGATCAATGGCTGAACGATTATAGGTTTATTTATACTTTTTATATTTATTTCAGATGGCTCCTTCGACTTGGTGTGACTCTTAAGGAATATTCGAGGCATTTTCAGATCTATTTTTACTTCGTTGGAGGTTTGAGCAGATCAAGGCTCCTTGAAAACAACCCTTGAACCTCTAAACTAATTTTTCAGTGACTAACCAAAATACATCTTAGAACTGTAGTAAAGCTCAACTGTAATTGGGCCATTTTCAAGCTTGGTTTTCTGAAATACGAGTTATTAACGGAATAAGCTGTTAATTACGTTAATGCTCGTATGATGCATAATAACAATACGAAAGTAACAACATGAAAAGTAGGTACCACTCGTCAATTTCATCAAGATCCTTAGAGCAACTATGGAAAGAATGCCGTAATGTATTGAAAAACAAAATTTTCTTGCAATTGTTCGCCTAAATGTTTTGTTTGCAATTGTTGAATGATTTTCTTTTTTCTTATTGTTCTTATTTTGTTTGCGGGATGAATTTGAGCATCGAAATAAATACACTCTTTTTTACATAATTTATTAAGGCCACTATCTACTACACGACTTACAAACGGTGTATTAATCACATGTTATGGCATGATTGAATCGTGTAGTAGATAATGGCCTTAAACTAATAATGTAAAGAAATGTGTATGTATTTCGGTGATCAAATTTATCCCGCAAACAAAATACTAAAAAAAAAAAAAAAAAAAAATCAGTGTATACATACATGTATTTTGGTGATCAAATTTATCCCGCAAACAAAATACTAAAAAAAAGAAGAAAATCATACAAGATCCATTTTAGGCGAACAATTGCGAAAATTTCAAGAAAATATTGTTTTTAAATACATAATATGTTAATAATACACCGTTTTTAAGTCGTGTAGTAGATGGTGGCCTTAATAAATAATGTAAAAAAATGTGTAATCAATATATTATACATTATAATATATTATATTAGCATGCATGCATACAAATTTTGTCGGAAAATGTTTGACGTTCGGGAATTGAGTTGATATTAATCTGGCGGTATACAGGAGGCTTCCCCAAGGTCTGGTGATCTAAACAAGATAAGTCAACTACCAGTAACAGTTCTTTCTAGATTACAACTGTTGTAATCTGGAAAAAACTACCAGATTGGATATATCTAGGTGTCTTATAAGATTAATATATTACAGGTGCAATGAGATTTACGGAAGAAGACTGAGGGGTTTTAAGAACCCGCTAAACCAAATCTGTACTAGCGGTTGTACTACCTACCTCTAAACATTCATAAGTCCGATTCAATGTCCTTCAGTAGAAGAGACCCATTAGAAAAATATTGCCAAACCGAAATCGCACAAGAGTTGCGGCTCGCTTCGTGGATTAAACTCCCTCTCCGGACGTGCATAACTATACGAAATTGCTTGGATGTTATGCCATGTTTTTTGTGAGTGCAAGCTCCTTGAGGCTGATCGAACCGCTATGCCACCACAAAGTGGGTATTCACGGGAGGAAAACCACAGTACCGGCAAATCCAAGCAAACAAGGATGGGATAACGTGGTAGATGTTCTCTTATCAGTTAGCTCCTTTTGAGGTACAACTGGAAACGAGTGGTTTTTTACATAAACACTAGAGGATTTAAGTCTTGCCATGAAAATGAAATAGACTGTAATTTATATGAATTCGCCGAATGGTAGAGATAATATTGGGTCAAGTCAATTTGAATAAGGTCGAAAGTATCAATAGAAAACCAATGAGAATAATAGCCAGTAAGTGTTAATATCCTACAGACCAACCAGTTTCCATATGTCTGCCTCATACGCTAAAAGCACGTATTTATGAAGTAACGGATAAACAACGAGTATTTTGAACTTAAATCTCATAGACTAATCAAATTCATCTTTGATTATTCGCAAACGCAACTTCGGCGTTGTACCGAAAGTTAATCAGATTGATAAGGGCTCTGATGTATGGGGTTGTTGGTATTTCTGAGGCATGAAGAAGGTAACATTACTTATTTGCAAATTCAATAATCTGAAACAAGCTGAAATCCTATCATTTGAGTAACATTCATTTTAGCTTCCTCAATTTCTAAACATGGCGGTGAGAAAATAAATGTATGATTTACAAATATTCGCCTTCGTCGGACATTGAAATCTGTAGCTCTTGGTCAGTGGAAGGTAGATTAGCTCTAAGCTTTTAGGAAAGAAAACATCGGCATACGATCGTCCTGTCACGTCACCAACTCATCAAGGAGGCCACTGAGCCGGAGAAGCTACAAGATGGAAGGCTTTCTACGTGGAAAGGAACTTCATTGGACAGCGGTGTTTTCGACAACAAGGGGACATCAAGATTGGAAAATATTATTATTGACATTCCCACTAATGTGGGATTAGTCGGTGGTCTTAAGTAAGCTAATCTTTATTTCAAGATGCATACGTATGGTATCATGGGTATAATATACATTATTAAATCCTTACATGTTTTAGCCACTCAGCTGATTCTGAGCCTGGGCAGCAACAAGTTTTAGTCCTAACGAGGTTACTACAGCTTTATGGTGTGAATCGCATAGATAGATAGCTTTAGGAGCCAATTACACTTAGCTGCCACCCTATGCTGCTTAAAGTGTAAATCCTGAAGCAGCTGCCACCCTATGCCAAATTCCAGCTTCTTAGTGTGGTTAGCATGGAAATTAGCATAGAAATAAATTAGCGGAACTGGCGGACGGTTTTTGCCTGTTTTGTGAAGGCTAAACATGTTAAAATCGAAATTAATGATGAATAATCCAATTTATTTAGTATTTAACAATAAATTTCACAGAGGTAAAAACGAGATTTATTGGTTAGGTATATTTTGAGCTACCAGTAGGTACGCTCTATTCGCACCGTTGTGTGCGTTTCAGTCAATGACCCTTCTGCACGGAAAACTACAACAAGTAGAAACATCAACTCATCAGGTTAACATGCCACCGAAAATAAATAACAACCATTCTTTCGCTATAAAAACGATTTTATTATTATGATCGAGTCTCATCTTCCTTAACATCCCATAGGCTTCAAGGGTCATTATTTGTGCCCCCAAAACTCAAAATGTGTATAATTTGAGTTGATTCACTAATGAAGGAATCATCGATTTCACAGTGAGGTCAACATTGGGTCTATGAATTCCGTCAATATAAACAGTCATGAAAATGAGCATTATCCAGGGGAGAGAAATCATAGTAGGGACGGTAGAACATATTTATGATACATTTAATAGAACATTCAGACCACTACTAAGTTGAGTTAGGCGAATCAGGCTCCCACGTTTGAAGCATCAGGGTCACGACCGACCCGTTTATTTCGGCCAATGTCACAAATGAGACTGTAGCGTTTCGGATTAACCAGTTGATGTAGGATTCGAGTCTCCTGCTGATTACAGTTATCCGGTTGGCGCAAACATTATAGTGCCTATACGGCAACACATGGTCGGTCACAGTACAGATGTAAACACGTAATAACGGGCTGCGTCCGGGGCCTACCCGTTTCCTTCTTTACGTCCTTGTGACGTGGACGAAAACCGGCATGGAAACAAGGGTTTACCAAGGTGTATGAGAATATGATAATTACAAAAACTGGCCTTCTTATCCTGCGAAAATGCGTCTAATTGAGTTTTTATGTCCCGGGCGATCGTAATTGCCAGGCATTGGGTTTCTTTTCAGCAGTATGATCGGAAAATTATGCCTAATCAAAAAGCATTGATTGGAAAGCCACAATCAAAAAGTTTCAAAAAGTGGATGGAGAGTATAGCGTCCACTAACCATAGAATATCGTGGAATCGATTGACCAGTTGGAGGGCACAAGGACGCTGTGAGTACACTAAAATTGACCATTCCCAAATAACTTATATGACTTCGGCAAACATGTATCCACGAGAAGTTAGTGTTTAGATAAAATTTAAAGCTTGCTTCGGCTGTCAAGGGGAAAATTTTTATTTTACACTATAATATTCACTGAGGTAGTGAAATGCGTCATGTAAACATAGCAGAAAATCGTAGAGTTTACATTGAAAATTGAAATTAAAGGCATTTAACTATAATAGAAAGGCAATCGAAGGATACATCGATTTCTCACACTATAACGACCGTGAGGATCCATTTCAACGACCTTGAGTAGATTGTATTGTCATGTTTTGGCACACGCTAGCATTTCGAGTCATCTTGTACTATAAAGGGTCACTTAACAACCGCCGAGTCATAGCCGTAGCTCAATGTCGGTATAAGGCACTCCCCTTTCAACGTATCGCTAGCGTGTTCCTTCGACGCGTCTTACTCAATTTCTTTACTCCTTTGAGCAACGCAGAGAACCCTCGTCGTTGCCTCAGTCTGTCGACAAGTGACGACACCTCGACCGCAGTCCGAAGGAGATCCGGTGTCGGTTTTTCAACAAGTGAACCGAATACCGCCTGTTCCTCAGAGCTACTTCTAGCGGTATCTCAGCCACGCTCATTTACGTGCGTTATCAATAACTGCTGGGTATTGCTACTCTAATTTCAATAGTCGTAATTCAGGTTAAGAAGATTCTCCACCCCACCTACTGCTATACTTTCCTCTATAACAGGATTTTCAATATTTTTGCAAACCTCCAAAAGTTTAAGATGACAAACTAGGAGATTAACAAAAACCATGTTTATCCAACAATAATAAATCCATATTATGGATTTAGCCAAAAATCTAATTCATAGTCGAAAAAAAATACTCGATCTCGTCATCAGTTAAATGGTTGATTAAAATTTATAGGCCAAAAATACAAGTAGGTATGTATTCATTCGCCATGTAAATATTGTGAAGCTTAGGATATGATTTGACTGTTTTTAGGTACCGTCCTTAGTACCTAGTACCTTTCGTAACTAGTACTGTCGTGCAGTAGTACAGTAGGTACTTATTGTCTTAGTATTCATTCAAATGCACAACTTCGGTTCTTCTTAATTCGCATGTGCTGTAGCAACTACCTAACTACGTGAGCAAATTAAGAGCTGGCTCATGGAAAAATACCAATGATTAGAGTTGAGTCAACACGTGACGAGAAAATCACGTTCTTTGCTTCGACAAAGGCCCAAGTCAATCATATGGCATTAGTGCCGATTGCACAGAGCATTAGCATACATTACTGAGGTAAGCCCACCACCAATCGTAGGCCCTGATGCTCGAAGATGGCAATATGGCGTTGCGTGACGCCCAAACCAATGACAGTTGCTAGGAAATGGTGGAAGTCAAGAACACAAAGTCGCATGAATAATGGTGCGGCAGGGAGTTAATTGGCGAAGGTGCCTGAATCGTTCTGGAAGGAGGTACACTTCAGAATGACACTCAGGTTTTGTAGAAAGACAACGATCAGGGTTGGAGTCAAGGTTTTTCGTTATAAGAAATGTGTTTCAAACACTCTTGTATGTGGCAATCAAGGCTCCAGAAACTCACCAATCTAGTCATGCACTAGATAATTGGCTAAGATTCAATTTAATATTCCAGTAATGATGGGGAAACTATCGATGGTACTATCGATAGGAACTATCGAAAATGGAGATAATACTACGATTCACATAATAGGTTGAGCCAGCTTGAAATAAGTTAAACCGTACATCTCACTTGGCTACAACTCACTTCAGCATAGGTCTCGAGGTCCTTGGTCTCTCAATTACAGCAGTTCCCACGCGAATCGCTTCCTTCAATTCTTGGAGATTACGACGCTTATGAGCGTATACACGTGCCTTCAGGTGACCCCACAAAAATCGCGTTTCGATAGATCGTGGAACCAAGGTGGCCAATTAATGTCCCCAAATCGGGAAATCTCACGACCTGCGAAATTACGGCAAATAACATTCAGTGATGCGTTCGCAGTGTGGGCTGTTGTCCCATCTTGCTGGAGTCGCACACGTCGGAATGGGATTCGTTACCTTCTTAACTCGGGCAAGAAGAAGTTATTGTGCATCTCAAATTAGCGCTTCGCGTTCACAATAACAGCAAGCCCATTGCCATTTGCGAAAAAAAACAAGGGCCAATAACGCAATAATTGCGTTATTATTGTTTACTTCGCACCAAGCTGTAACTTTCGGGCTATGCACAGGTCTTTCGTGTAATTCTCTCGGATTTTCAGCGGCAATTCTGCTGGTTCACCATGCCGTTCAGATGAAAATGAGCTTCATCAGTCATCACATCGCTACCAGATGCTCCGTAACCCTTGAAGAGGGAAAACCCTTAACTACTATCGATAGTATCGATATTTTTCCACGATAGTATCGGAACTATCGATAGTTTCTTATCACTATGTTCTAGGGATCTTACACTAGTTAACAAAATTTGTTAACTCATAGTTATCACCTTTTAGCGTGAGCTCGTTCCAAATAGAAACTGAGTGTGTTTGATGTACTTACAAAGTGATTATTCACTTACAGCACACGCCAATAAAGACAAATTTATCCGCAGAACATTTGACATTTAATAATAAATTTAATAATAAATGTCAAATGTTCTTCGGATACATTTGTCTTTATTGGCGTGTGCTGTAAGTGAATAACCACTTTGTAAGTACATCAAACACACTCAGTTTCTATTTGGAACGAGTTCACGCTAAAAGGTGATACCTTATACCTGATATTTATACATCGGCGGTACAGAGAAAATCCCCACATCTTCTTAGTTTCCACCAGTTATGAGTGTGCAACGATACCATCCGAAGGCCACTTCTCATTCTCATCCCGACTCACCCCCGAGCAGCCACGGGATGACAAATGTGGAAATATTTGTTCATAGACCCACTTTTCACTGCGTCAATGCGAAAAAAGGATACCCATCAGCGCATCCGTTAGCTAGGCCTTGGGTCGGCAGAACCATTTAGTCACGAGTGAAGCTGACTGGGCGACCGATTTTTCAAGGATTGGCGGTGATAGGAATCGCGTGCCTCGATGAGTCAATGTCTTGTTCACTGAGGATTCCATACTGCTCTTCCAAGAACCAAACAATAACAAGGAGAAATTGGAAAAAAAAAAATGAAATAAAAATTACGAGAGAACAACAAGAAAAATAACAGGGGTAAACAAACACCTTCGAAGATTCCAAAATGAGTCGAAACATGAAATACCCCCCGCCCTCAAAATATTAACGGAGGAAATTCCTTAGTTAAATGGCAACAATATAACACAAAAATAATATGACTTCAGTTCTAACAACACTTGTACCTATTGTTCACGTTTTTAACGTCAGAAATATACATCCATAATACCCCCCAATAAGTGGAAAGCCTGCTTCATAAATCCCTAAAAAAGGGACAGCTCAACGTTAGACACAAGCAGACGGATCGAAAACAACTACCAATTTTTATAGTAAAAGCCATCTTCATCAAATTTTCTGCAGGACACTTCTTGGCTGGAAATTTACAATCAAATTCCTGATAAATTCCGTCAGCTTGATCGTTCGAGCCGAAGGCGATTCAATCAATTGTGGACAGTAAAAACGCTACAACAGCACGGGTAATTACGGAATCATGAATAATCGACGATTCTCAGCATTACTGATCAGTGACCAATTCAAGTATTTTACACTTTTTTTGTCACTTTTTGCCACAAGCCCAGATGAAGTATTTCAGGGGACAAAAACGGTTTTATAGCATTCGTTACCGTTGCGGTAGATTTGAAGAGCCGAAGGCTTTCAGCTTATAGCTTAACGGTAGTGAAATTGATTCCCTCGGAGTTATGACAGCCTTCCAGGAAGTGTCTCCTTGATACCCGGACGTAGAAGACAGAGGAGGAGGAAGTACAACGGTGACTTTTGCAAGCAAAAAAAAGAAGGTAAATGGGTAATCGATAACTTGGCACGTGCTACTGGTATGTACCTGTATTTCACGCGATCTAAATTATTTTTGTCGCATACCAGTACGAAATATCTACTTTTCAGGGGGCTCATACTCGAGCTCTGGAACACCCTGCAAATGGGAGAGGATTAAAAGAAACATATGTTCAAAAGTGGGGTACGCTGAAACGGGATCCCGAATGTGTTACGAGGTACCAGTGGGTTATAAGAGCAGGCTGAGGGACGTTACGAAGTATTACGCGGCTTCGGAACTCGCCGAGTGAAAGTCCATGGATATCATAAATCCACGACCCCTATTGGGACGAGAGGAATGAACTGTACTTCTTGCACCCAGAATTATGGGGGATTACTCTATTCGCGATCTCTGACGCAGGATAAGAACAAATATGGTATCAGGAGAAGCTAACAGACATTATTGCGACAGCAGCAACCGGATTTTGAAAAAGGCTACACCTACTGAAGAAGCCAGCGAGTGATGAGTATGGAGCAAAGTTACAGGACTCAGCATAGGTATGCAATAAATGAGGCCTCTAGAACAAAATCTGCAAAACAGCTGGCTAGAACATGAGCCCAATATGAATTATGCCGAATTCGAGAACCATAAACAAATTTGTCAACAAATATAAATTTACCCTAGACAACCGTGAGAAACCACATAAGTAGGTTAGCAACAATTTCAAATGACCAAGAAGATCCTCAGTTTTCATAGTAGTCCTGACCATTGAGATGCAAAGAAATGCAGTTGTGCAAAATTCTCCCATTCTCCTATTCCGCTGAGAAGACACAATTTGAATAATGCCCTTGATGATAATATCATTTTCGCGCCTTTTAATCTAATGTTTCAGATATTATCTAAAACATTAGATTAAAAAGCGCGAAAATTCGAACAGTAACAAAGTCTAACTAAGCCAATTAGCCAAGAATTATTCTTGAAGAGGACGAATACTTTTATACAACAATTGGAACAACCAGATAATTTATTGAACCATTGACACTTGAATAACGTGATTTTGTGAGACCATGACTGACAAAACATGTCTGCGATTGGGAGCGAACCAATCAATCAATAGAACAGCTTTCTAAGGGAGGAACTGGTGACCGAGATCCAATTAGAACAAGTTATTTTCCTGTTGAGTTGACTAGAAACTCAGCAAACTGTCCAATTGCTAACCAAGCCAAATTAACGCAATAATAACAAGAGAGGACAACATAAAATGATGATAATATCATTGGATGGTAACATTGTAGATTGGTACAAAGCAAGGAAGGAACGAACTCCAGAAGATTAATTGTTGAAACGAACAATAACACGAGATAACAATGAACTTTGAATGTAAATTTGAGTTGAAGATACAAAATAATCAACGAACGAATGAAAGCCAGATCATCTTCAAATAAGGACGAAAATATGAACGAAACTGGAACTTGACGTCAATTTTCCATCTTGTTACCCTCTTATTGTTTATGCAATACGAACATATGCTTTCATCACTCCAGCAACAACATATCTGTTGTTTAACCGCAAGGAGTCGTTACTGTTGATTTGCTAATAACTGATTAATTTACAGAATTCATTGATTATATCGACAGATTGATGAAATATTACATAAATAGGGAAGCTCAATTTGATAAATCGAAGGCTCATTAAAGGGTTAATCCCCGGAAAAGGGTGGAGAGGATTAGGTCAAAGATACTGTACATTAACAGGCCTAAACAGGGTCAGGCTACTTCTGGATTGGTAATTCCTATTCAGGAGAGGCAGAAAGTGGGCACGAGAAGGCATTCCTACTTTCCTGTGTGCCAACGCTTTGTTTCGTTCTTCAGAACAACACAATAATTGTGTTGTTATTATCACAACAATTATTGTTATCAAGAAACACGAAAAGTTTAGATTATTCAATCCAAGTTCTGTGACGGGTAGATGAAAAATTAATCACCTTTCCTGATGATCAGAAGTCCAAACCAACAAGATCAGAAATCGAGTGAATGACCAGAAATTCGAACAATATCTATATAGATTAGATAATTAGGACAATGAGTTCATTATGAACATTATAACTTTATTAGTAGACGAGTATAACTTACGTAATCAACATGTCAGCTTCACGGAGTTTCTTGGTGAGTTCTCAATCACGCACACTTCGGTCAATCTAATAATTCTGCAAAACAGATTAACAAAAGCGGTGTGAAACAGCGCCATCGACTGTGAAACGTAAATTACCATCGCATTTCGAAAAACGTTTTTGTTTAATTCGAGTTGCCACTCTACTGGCTCCAGCCCAGATGTTGTTGGTAATACTTAAATTCGGAACAAGGCTCGAGGAAATTTATTTGATAGGATTATAAAAGGACTTATTTTGAATCGACTTAGTTCTATCAGTGGATAGGTACAATAGGTTTTCTCGGGTGATCAATGCATTCTTTCAAAATCCTCAGGAACAATATTTTGGTACGTAACAAAGTGGAGTTTTCATGGAACGAGACGTAACTCAGCTTATTATACCGCAGCGCAATTTAAAATTTTAAGTGAAAATGTAGATTCCACTACGAAAACCCTGAACGCATGGGAACACGTAGACTTTTAATGATTTAAATTCATCCTGTTTGCCTTGTGAGAGGGGGGAGACTTCAGACCTTGTTATGGGAGTAATGATCACTCAAGGCAAACTGCATGTGTAGAACAAATCAAGTGACTGTAACACGGAAACGGAATTCCCTCCGTCTGGATACTTCTCACGTTTTTCCGCAATTGTCTATGTTCATTATTTGACTCGGGAAAGCAAGAGAGATAATGACCGCGAGGGAAAATCCAATACCACGTTGTTGTGTGACTATAACTTCCAAAGTGTGCCGATCAGACCTTTAGTTTTCCACCCTAGCTACATTTTTCCGTAAATCAAAAGAAACGTTGTCGCCCGAAATAAACATTTTCATTTGCGTTATGCATACTCGTATCTCCTTCAACAAATTCAATTCCATGTCTGAGGGTAAACATGTGTCCCAGACATAACTGAAACTATTGGACAAACTTGAGGAAATTTCGGGGATTTTGAATGGTCCCATAGAAATTTAATCGCAGCGGCAATTTAATTTATTAGTAGCGTCTGCTTAACCGTAAACGTGAAAAATACACAGTCATGCAGCATTGCTACAAGAGCAAAGTTTCTTAAAAATAACAGATTTAACGTGAAATGTCCACATTTTACTGGTTTCATAACAAATTGTGTCTCCTTTTTTTGCCGAGTAACACCTCAATTTGTGATTTTTCAACGCTAAACACGATGGCGAAGTCAGAATTCCGTTATCAGATTAGAGCAGATGAACCATGAAGAACATCTCAAGTAACGACCACGTATCTCCAAAGTGCTCCAGTTTGAGACTTCACCATCGTGTTCGGCGTAAAACAAACTCTAAATTGCGGTGTCAGACTGTTTCATTTTTGGAATTTATGGGTAATTTTCCCCACTTAAAACTTCGCTAAACCCCCCTTAGAATGGCCCAATTCTGCCCATTTACGAACTTAGCCTTTCGATTACCAAGACAGATTTATTTATTTTTTGTTGTTGTTGCAAATTTGGACTTTATATCTCAATTCTAGCTGTGTCTTTTGGCAGTGTTTTCAGGATGGTACGAAACGGATTTTGGAATAAAAACTTTTCGGAAATTATAGTTTTACAAATTTTGGACAGAGAACAATAGCTTCCTTTTCTTCGAAAATTCGCTAAAATATACTAAATTAGTTGTATCTTCTGTAGTACTGATCAAATCCGTTTGGTACTTTTGTAAATAACAGAGCAACAATAATAGGGATTTCAGTGAAACCCTAAACTCGGGTTACCTTCCCCTGAATTTCAGGTGGGCAAAATCAAAAAGTATTCAGCGTTTTGAATATTCAACTTCATGAAGATTCTTTAAAACACTATTCCTTTCTATATCATTTTACTGGCTGCCTATCGAGATATGTAGGATGGGAGACAAATGACATAAATCGAGAAGGTAAGAGTAGGGAAGATCCCGTAAACCTTAGGGGTGACAAATGTCTTGCTCTAAAATGACATCTAATACAGGATTATTGTATTACATTTCAAATGATGAGCTGACTATCTGTTGCATTCATTTGATCTACAGGAGTTCCATAGACCAGTGATTCTGAACCTGTGGTCCGCGACGCAAAAGTCGAATGAATTTTAATTTTATATTCTAATATTCTCGTGAATCATTTAAAAACCACGTATGTCCACGAATTAATATTAATTCTATTGTATGTAGTCCGCCTCGGATTCAGAAGGGTACGAAGTGGTCCTCAGTTGTGAAGGTTGAGAACTGCGATAGACCACTCTCTTATACTGTGAGAACTTGAGGGCGATATCCAATCAGTATTACAGAAGATGTGTTTTTGGCTGTTTACTTAGCTTCAGACTTATGAATTAGGATTTGAAAACACGGAGACTGAACCAAAGTTGTTCAGGAAGGAATGAAATGCAAAACGCAGAGAACATTGGGAGTTTAGAGGAATTTTCAACTTCTATTCAACAATTTTCTATCTTTGTTGGTGAAGTGAAATGTTGAGATGGAAACTTACGTGCATTATCATAAGTGGATCAATCCATATTCTGGAACACCAATGAGTGAAGTAAAGACCGAAACCACCTTGAGCGCATGGTTCGGAAACCACCACTGAACGTGGTCTCGAAGTCTCTAGAACCAACAATCAATTCAGTGTATCGCCTCAGTAACTGCCAATCAGCCTCTTTTCGAAATGTATAGTTCTATTGGATCAAAAAATCAGAAATATCACGTTCGTGAAAACCATTTGAATGATAGCTTTTCGGTCGTTAACTTTTACTCATAAATTGGGGAAATGTGCGCGAAGAGGAATGAATTTTTGGTGATTCGCGTCACGACTATCCACGTTTCTATAATGGTATCTCAAACCAAATGTTTGTTGATGTTGGGATTGAACATAATTGAGTACGAAAAATGGAAAAGGATGTGCTAAAGATGAAAAAAAAAAAAAACTTTTTTTTTAGTGAAAAGGGTTTTATAAGCGTAATGGAACGAGAAATGTAGTAAGTGCCAGAACTATTCCTACTAGTTTCAAGAGCTGTTCAAGCGCCAGCGGGGCTGAGATGGAGAGGGATGTAAGTGCCACCGCCATGATGTGTGTGCCTTAGCTACGCAGTCAATATGAACCCTTGACTTACATCATTTTAACAACTTAGTAAGGCACTTACAGCGTTTTCCAGAAAACGAAAGGATGGAACTTACTTCTTTTACCATATAAATTTTGTTTCCTTTATACATATTCATAAAAAGAACTGTTTGCATATTTTGTAGAGGTATTTTGATAAACACACAATTTTTTTCATAAAATTAATATAATCATCCAATATCTAAGACTCATTTATTTGAGTACCTACTGAAAATTTTAGTTTGAGGGACTTGCATTTTTTCCCATTTTTTGTAATCAATTATACAGATAATTAAAGCTGATCTAAAGCTATGTATGATCGGCTCCTAAGGTTGCTGTATCAATTGTTGTTTCTTGCAGAATGATCAGCAAGTTCCACATTCAAACATTGATTACACAAAAATCCTGTAATCGTCCTCGACATTGATTCAGCAAGACTCCTTACGTTGATTACAGTTCAAGTTTCCATGGCAAGGTACACCTATTCGCTTTAGTATGTACCTACTGGGTAATACGATGGAATATCTAAAGTAACTGAAGTTCAATCTAGGTCTTGGAAATAAAATCATATATAGCCCTCACCGCTGCCTTTCGTTTCATTTAGCTCCGCAACCATATTATTCTCCAGGTGATATTCTAATACCATTCGAATCGATGTTAGCAGGAAGATTTGGACAAATTCAAAGTTTGGTACAAATTTCATCTACAAATACAAGTTGGACAAGCGAATCCCTTTAGCATTCTGGGAAAGTACGTACATTTCATGAGCTGGCAGCGTTCCATAATGAAGGACGCGCGGGTATCCTGAACTGGCAGTACGTGAGGTACACATTGTATGAGTACAATGACTAAGTCAAACGAGACCAGACAAATATGAGGAAGATAACGCGCCCGAGTACATTCGAAGAACCACACAAGGAAACATATTTTTTCATCAAGGAAACTCAACGAGGTGAAGTAAGTAGAATTGGATTTGTATTCACAAATTCCATTCTTCTTAACTGAGCATTAAGACAGATAATATCTATATTATGTTATACTGTCCTTGGCATCCCCAATTCTGACAACATTGTGAAAGAAAAACTGGAAATCCACATCGGTTTAATAATTTTTGTATTTAGCCCTCTTCTTTGTAGATAACTATTCGGAACTATGGAAGTAATGAGCTAAAATATTGTGTGTTCGAGAAGGTGACCAAATGGTCCGCCCCTTCGGTTGGGGGATAATCTGTAAATAACTCAGTGATGGTCTCAGCAATCCACCAACTAAAGTCCGGGCCGATCCAGTATACTTATATAAATCATAAATAAACATAATTATAATATAGGTAATTTATAATGTAACATATTATGTATAATTTATCTATTAGTATAATATACTATACTATATAATATACTAATAGATAGATTCCTTACATATTATGTAAGGAATTTATGTATAATTTGTGGCCGAGTCTCTTTAATACACAATATTAATCAGAAATTTGAACCTGAATAGATCTGACTCGGATTTCAACAGAACATCAACTTGAAACGAGCTTCTCAATGGTTCTTTCAAAGTATAAGGCAAGCGAGCATGCGGAAGTCTCAAAACTCCACAAGGCAACTCCGTTACACGAGTTGCAAAAACTGAATATGTGAAGACCGACGAAGAGAGCCTAAGGTTTAAGAGACGAAAATCCGGTTTTGATACAGGAAGATTAAACGAGAAGCTGTTCAACTCCATGCGGCTGGTTCGACCGGACTCCCCGCCTAATGGGTACAGCCCTGAAGTTTTTCGGATAAGGAATTCAAAACCTACCTACGGTCTAGAAAAAAATTTCGAACGAAAAAAATTGAAACAATTTGCTTCTTTAGTCACAGACAATTATTTTTGAAGGCTTTAGCAGAAAAATATATGTTATTAATAATATATATTATTATATATAATATAATATAATATTTATATGTAGGAGAACATGAGAAAACATAAGCTGAGAACTTCCTCCAAAACGTAGAAACTGGACACTTGGTCATTATCAACATACAGACTTTTTCCTCACACTATGTACAGGAAATCTCAGAAATAGCAACTAAAGACGTACGTATAAAGAGACAAATTATGAATTATTTTTATGAAGTGTAATTTCCCGATTAGTAGGTAGCTACTTTGTTGTCTATTCCACCAATAGTCATGACATTCTCGGGGATAATTCAGTTTTGTCCCTATGCATCGCCACAGGAGCAACCCTACATGCTGGAGCGAATGTGAAACTAAATACTTAGTGGGTGTACTCTTGGTGCCCCAATGGTCATGGCTTTCATCGAATGCTACACACCTTACTCGAATTACAGGTGACAGAAGATTCCACAGAAACGTGTGTTAATGTTCATTTTACTACTAGATGAAACCTACAAAACGCCTCTTCAAACCACCTTTTGTTTTATACCCATCTGTCACCTCTTTGTGCCCCAACCCGGGTTGCTAGCACCAAAGCCTTCGCAGTTTTAACTCCTGATTATTCATAGGGAACCTTGTTTCCCATTAGAGCAATTTATTTTTTTATTGGAATATTTACTTTCAGGGGTTTGATTATCCCTCAACAGAATGCGCTGTACACTTTCCAACCGATTCAGAAACTAGTGATGTGGAAAAAATTGGTATGTTGCGAGGAAATGTTCAAAGATGTTGCATACCTCTTGTCAAGCTCAAAGATCTTGTCATACTTTTTATTACACTTTCTAGAGGGTTTAAGAACAAAACCAAGCACCAGATAAGCAAGCTCCAGATGGTTTAAACTGACTGTGGATGATCACACAACAGTTTAATCACTAGAAGCCCACAACACAATAAGACCATGGGCTTCCCATCAGGTTTTCATTTACAACAACGTCGTCAGTTAACCTAATCTGATAGCCATGACTGAATACCTCACCAATGAAGACGACAAAGCGTCCAACATGATCTTGCGTTCTGCCTAATTTATTGTCATGGATTTTTCTTTTGCGTTTTGATATCTCTATTTCCTTTTCATTTTTGTGATGGTTAATTTTTTGGGAGTGGTTTTAGAAAAGTTGACGATTTTGCAATAAAAAACTCTTGAATTTTAATTTTGCGTATTTGCATTCATTCAATTAACTAGTTTCAAAATTTTTTATGGATGTTCGAACTCTTTATGACCTTAATATTACGAAATGGAAAAAAGTGGAGTGTTGCTTCGGCTGTGTACTCTATAGAACAAAAGTAATGAACCTCACGCAGTATAGGTTTCATAGCAAATGAATCAACGAGGAAAATATACAGACTCACTGACCTACTTGTCCCACTTTATTTTTATGTAGCGGTGAGATCATAAGAACTCCCAAGGACTACACATTTCATGGTGCAGCCAGGATCGATACAATCTACAATAAGCATCAGGAAGTCGTCCTCTACAAAACTATTAAAATTTAATAGTTTTCATTTGTCCCACAGTCTCGTTTGTATTTAATGTAAACGAGACTGTGGGACAAATGAATGCAAATTACTTAGATAGTTTTAAATAGCTCAGTAGACTATAAATCTTCCAGATCACAAACACGAAAGTCAACCTCTGTTAATTGTTAGGGTGAATTAATGTCATTTCCGAGGACCTCAAGTTGATAATATTGTTATACGACTCAATGGATATATTATATCCATTGAGTCGTATAACAACCCGTTCACCCGTTTAGGCCTCATTGGAGGAAAAAAATATATGAACGAAATGTATCAACATAATATCCCAGTTTACATAAGAAAAAGAATACTAACGAAGATCCCTTTAAATTAAGAAAAACAGCTCTAAGGTCATCACAGTAGCAGGCTATAATTGTTCAACAGTGGTTCGACAATCAAGGTTGCTGACGCCTGTTTATTGATGAAAGAGCAATATCAAGAATTCAGCTAAGAAAGGAGACTCGACGCTTTCGCGAGAGCATTGCACCATCAGGACTGAGGCCGCCTTGAAGGACGTTCCGTTTCAATGGTGTTTGGGGCGGTAAGAGACCCTTGGCAGATTAACAATTTTGAGGCTGTCGAAAATCTGATGGGTGTTACAAGCATCTCATATTCTGAATTTGACACATTTTGGGATAACGAAAACGGTAAGAAACGAAACGAATTTGGGTGTTCTTGTAATAACTTGAAATTATCAAAAAGTGAGTTTTTTTGTAAAGAACAGAAATTAGAATAAATTTCTCGTTAAATAAATAAAAATGGAAGAAGTTATGACCATAAAATACGTACAACAATACGTACAACAAATACGTACTAGAATTTTAAAAAATGGGCGGACGATAAATTGCAAATCTGGGCTTTTACATTTACAGTTCATAATTCGTGTAAAATTCCAGTAGATAGCAAGGTAGTGAAGGTATTGCGTTACTTCAACAGTTCGTTCAATAGGACATACTGTAAGACTGGAACTTCCCACTTTTCGAATAAGGATATTCCAAAAGAAATTGTACTTCTAGCGGCAGGATTCAATGATTATACAGGACATCAACATGTCAGTATCAACGTAAGGCAAACGCCACTTAGTATTGAGGAAGTTTAATTCGGGTTTATGCCAATGGGCATCAATATGAGGTACCTCTCATACTCAAATATTACATGCATACTAGTAAACAGATATTTGACTTCGTTAAATTTTCTGTTCCAGGTCACCTTGATAAATATTTTTTTGTAAGTACATGTTTTCTAGCGACTTGGGACCAGCATTACATAAAGAATCCACAGACATGCTTTAAGAGCAAATTTTCGAAGCGAGTTTAATGTAGGTAACTGTTTTATAACAAAGTTTGTCTCCTTTTTTTCGAGTAATACCTCAGTTCATAGATTTTTCAACGCTGAACACGATTTTGAAGTCAGAACTGCGATATCTCATTCCATTATCAGATTAGAGCACTTTAACTGTGAAGAACATCTCAAGTAACAACCACGTTTCTTCATCTTCAAAGTGCTCCCGTTTGAGAAATAGTAGAATAATTTCTATAGAAATAGAAATAAGATATCGCAATTCTTCAATATTGTGTTCGGCGTTAAAAAAATCTTCCAAATGACGTGGGACGTGCAGTTGTCGAACTGTTTTATTTTTGGAATTTGTGGGTAATCCCCCCCCCTTCCCTTGAAACTTTCCTAATCACCCCTTAGAGGGGCCTGATTCCGCCCATCCGCCAAGACAGATTTTTTTGTGCAAATGTAAAATTTTTATCTCAATTCTATCGAGAGTTATCGTCTAAAATAATGGGCTTGATGAGATTTACATAAATATCATTTATGGAAATCTCATCAGGGCCAATATTTTAGCTCGGCTCGGACTTAAGTTGGCAAGTAACCGACTACTCCTAGTTATCTAAAAGACCCATTTAGTCAGCCACCACGAACGAACACATAATATTACACCACATTTTCCAAACATTTCGTATAGTGATGGGATTTGGAAGGATATTGTTGCGAACGCAACTAACTTCAACAATGAAATAGGAATATCTTTGGATGATACTAGGGTGTCATGTGACTCATAATTGAATTGACTATGGTTTTCGCACATGACATAATACGAGTACAACAACGTGAAACGATCCCATGAAATAAGAGAGCAACAGGATCGCATAAGCTATATTTTTAGGATATACAGCTCTACCCTACTCGAATGTCAGCTCAACAGTGACATCTGCAATTTTGATTTGTTTCCTCAACCACTCCAAGCCCTCTCTTCTTGCTTGCTCATCATGATGCAAACCGCGAGGCTTCGAGTTTGCAAAATGACTCACGTCTACGGTAAGTCGGCACAGCTCGAAACTTAACTTGGAACGCAAACTAGCGAAGGATCAACAATCAAAATGCAAAACCAATATTCAAGTATGTATGGCGTTTTGTCATGCCCTGCCTTTATCAAAAACGATAATTCAATTTTTTGGTTATGATATTTTACTCATTTTCAATCAAGTTCCTGTCAGACAATTTCACGTACAGGTAGGTACTTATAGTAGGTAGGTACTCATGTTATTCATGCATGATAGACAATCTTCAGCACCTGACTATTTCGGTTAATGGACAAATAACAGCTCATTGTCTGGAGAAGATCACCATGACCAAGAAGTGTTATGGTGCAACCATCACTTTGTGGGGAAAATATAATTAAATTATTTACATTTGGTATATTATTTTCGATAATCAACCATTGGAATCGACCAAAGGGAAAACAATTATTAACCCCTTCGCAAAATGTGTTGGTTTACGTTTCAACTAGGGATGGGTCGAGAAACGAGAAACTAGTTTAAAAAACTAGTTTGAAAAAAATAACCGTTATAACCGTTTCTCAATTTGAAAGAAACTAGTTACAAAAAAACGGCAAATGCGCCGACAAAGTTTTCGTTTTTCCTATTACAGTTGAAAAATACAGTTTTTCGTTTTCTTTGTAACTACTAACAACATATTAGAACACCTGCTGTTTCACCCGTTTTTCATTAAGAAGAAATGAAACTAGTTTTTTCGACAGTTTGTTTTATATAACGAACGTTATTTTACGTTTTTCGAAAGTAACCGTTAATAACGGGTCAAGAAACAAGAAAAGAAACGGGTCAAGTAACCGTAAAGTAATAGGGACGGGTCAAGAAACAAGAAACTAGTTTTTTTTGGGATGGGAGAAGAAACGAGAAACTAGTTTAAAGTAACTAGTTTGAAAAAAACGTCATAAGTTTGAAAAAAACTAGTTGAAAAAACGGCACACGTTATTTTCGAGAAACGTAAAAACTAGTTTTTTCGACAGTTATTATAACGAACGTTATTAAATAACTGTCGAAAAAACTAGTTTTTTTGACAGTTATTATAACGAACGTTATTAAATAACTGTCGAAAAAACTAGTTTTTTAACTAACTGTTTCACCTGCTGTTCCACCCGTTTTTCATTCAGAAGAAAAGAAACTAGTTTTTTTGTAACTAGTTTTTTTGACAGTTATTTTAATATAACGAACGTTATTTTACGTTTCTCGAAAATAACCGTTTTGCCCATCCCTAGTTTCAACATAGTATCCACCAGCCGTTCGTTCACAATGAGGGCTCAAAGGTTGAGCCGATATGAACTTCTCAACACGATCGTGAATCAAACGGTTGAAATACAGGCCAATGTTCATACTAAGGAACAGCTGTTTAGAACATCACATGGTTTTTGGGATGTAGTTTATTCGTTCTGAGGTAGTTTTCGTGCTACGGAATGAAGGTAATTTCGAATGTTGGTTGGTAGGTACTTCTTTTATAGAAAAATTATTGCCGACGCACGGTAACGTGGAATTAAAAACCTCAGAATTATATCGTTACATTTCATTTCTAATTAATTCATCATCTCTATCATTTAGTTTCTCCACAAAGAAGATTATAAACCGGTGTGTCAAGAGTTTTTGCTGTGTCATGAAGGTATTCAGCTCTTACTCCATCAAATGTGCAAATTACATGTGGTGAGGGAGTACACGAAACATAGAACCAACGCCCCGACGATCTTTCAGTGTCTTGAAACGCATCAAAAACTATTTGAGGAGTTCTATGAACCAAGAACGTTGAACGCATTTAGCTATACTAGCCATCGAAAAAGATGGGGTAAAAACCTTGAATTAGAAAAATACGATGAAACGTATGCCAGGCGGAAATGACACTTTGAGAATACGTGTACCATGTAAAATTAGTTTAATGTCTATTGTTTTGTGAGCGAATTTTCGGAGAAAAGGAAGCTATTCTGCCCTGTTAAGGTAAAACGCCTCAACTCTAAATTCAAAACATTGCAGAAATTCGCCTCAAAGTTTTTCACTGAAACCTTTGATGAGAGTTGACTGCAACTCATTACAAAAACCAAAAGCTATTATTGGTGAGATATCGATATGGCTTCAAGCAATTCAACGGTGAAAAAAACTCGCAAATTAATCGATTAATTGCAGTTAAGGCTATTTTAAAATTTCCAGCTTCCGTTTTGGGATTGTTTGTTTAGGTAAAATGCCTCAACTCGCTCGTGACGCAGTCACCTTAACGTAAACAACTTAATCAAACGGGTGTGTTGTTAGGAAAATGTAGTACATTTTTTTAGGTAAAGCGCTGCTTCTCAATATTTTGGTGAGTTGAGGCGTTTTACGGTTTATGGTCAGAAGTTCCTCTACTTCCGGTTCGAATTTTGAAATTTGGACTTCGCCATCGAAAAGGCCACGTTCAAAATAGGGGGGTTCCGTAAAAACCCTATTTTCGTAAACATTGGACTTGAGGCGTTTTTATTTAACAGGGCAGTATTGATCTCGGAATGAGACATCGCAATTCTGACTTCATCATCGTGTTCAGTGTTCAAAAATCCATAAACTGAGGAGTTACTCGGCGAAAAATGTAGGCAAAGTTTGTTATAAAACCAGTGAAATTGTGACATTTATATACAACCAGTTATTTCTTCGAAAGTTCGCTCTTATAGCCATGATGCATCACTGTAGATTTACTTATTCCTTTGTTAGTAATAGATGTACATTTACTTGATTGTAGGGTTATAGGACTGAATTACGATCCTAAAAATGGCTCATAAACTTGAAAGTTTGTGATTTATCACAAAGGAACCTGAAAATTCTGTTTATGAGTGTAAGAGCATAAATGCTCTTACACTCATAAACAGAATTTTCAGGTTCCTTTGTGATAAATCACAAACTTTCAAGTCACTAAAAAAACAATAATTATACATAATTATATAAGTCGTAAATTTACGACTTATATAATTATGTATAATTATTGTTTTTTTAGTGAGTTTTTGGAATGGTGAATCGATTTCTGAACTTTATAACATACGTTGGTTATGACAAAACCACTCTAATGGCCCCAGTATAAAAGTGAAATATGTAACTACAGTTTTTGCCAGTATCTTTGGGTTCATTCCTTTTGTAATTTATTGAATTTGCAAATTTATTTCCTCCAATTTCAAATTTCAAGCAATTTAACATTCTATAGTATGATTATAAAGTGAACCTACTACAGTCACATACGAATTCAAACGATGTGGTACTTATTGAGACGAGATGGTGAGATGCAGCTATATTCTCCCTCCCAACACTGATTGACCTACTTCAACAGGTTCAAGATTACATAAAGAACACCTTTTGGTTTTGAAAATTCTTTTGTCCATACACTAAAGATACCTGTACAAAAATAATATTTGCCACCTACTGAGCTAATTTCTTATGTGGGTCATAACTTTAAGTCACCGTTTTAGCCTCAACGAAAGTGAATCTGTACGACTTTCTCTCAAACGTTACCAAGACTTACAAAACAGACCGGTTCCCAAACGCAGGAACCCAGAAGATTCGTCTGCTTGGCGAGGGAGGAGACACAAACATTGGCCCATTTCCTTGGTTTCCGCATCCAATGTCCTCGTTAAGAAGGTGCCATGTATTTTTGGTAATTAGCGCCTTAAGTGACGTGCGCTTTTTGTGTTCTATTTATTCATTTTTAATTATTGCGTCTTAAAAAGGCAAGGGGGATCACGAAATTCATAAAAGGAAAATTTTAAAAGAAGTGCGTTCCTAACGTATCTAGAATATTTTGATTAAAAACATTTATGGTCAATACAATTAGTAAGGATCGACTAAAACAAAGATTGCGTCGATGTGAGCACCGTGATAACCGAACCAGTGGTTCAAATACGTATAATACATTTCATCATCGGAAGCCTTCTCGACTTCACTCCCGGCCTTCTACCTTCCATGATGCATCATCATTGGTGAGATAAAACAGAAGTTATTGAGCAATTCCTTGTTTAACACATTTCATTTTCCCGGCGAGATTTTTGTTCTGCCAAGATAACTCAGGTAAGTTGAGATACTTGGAAAGTGTCCTTAATTGCTTCTGGGCTAATAATAGAATATTATAGTTGGCCTCTTTCGCGAATATGCGTTACGTCACAGGGTGCTGGCGTCCAGTCACTTTCATGAAAACAAAATAGTGAGCTTGTTATGGATCGACATTGTATAAAATTTATACAAGTATTTAATACTAGTCGTAATATTGTGACAGTACATAAACCCGATGTACCACGTTAATCGATAGCAATGTACAGAACATAACCACAAACTTGCTTCACTGATGGTGTAGAATGGTAGACCACCCTGGATGCCCCAATGTATCATATTGCGTCCCTGTTCTACCAACATTAAATTTAGCTAATTTAGCTAGTTAAGGCGTGGATGCGTCGCCAATTTCCATCGCTATGTTTGAGGTGATTTTAAGCCCAAAACAATTTTCATTTTCACAAGCGTTTCACATAATCATGCCGTATCAGTGGTTTAGGTTAGTTTTCACGCATGAAGCATGAGTTATAATGAATGAATTCGATGAGAGTTGCGGAGATATGATGCCTGCAGGACCTAGGATGGAAGGTTTTTGAAGGATATTTCAGGCTGCGACTGGCGGAGATCTAATGTTACGGGCCTGAAGGATATGTCAGGCTTTGATTGACTTGAAGTTTTGAAATGCCGGGGGTGGGGGTGTAGTCTGCCACTATAGAATCGCCAAGACGATAAGAGAAGGTTACGAGAAATTTATCGAAAAATTAAAATTTATAAATAAATTTGAGATCCTGCTCGCTCATTTTACATGTTTTAACTGCGATGTTTGCATTTTGCGGTTTATTAGCCTTCCATAAATGCACCCTCGCCTCGTTTTTTTTTTAAATTTTGTTTTTTTATTAAAATATTTAGCGTCAATTAAAATACATTTTACGAATTTCAAAAGTCGGACGACGAGGGGGCTTTTTCTTATTAATACAGTGAATTTACAAATTTAGTTCAAAAGTCCAAGTCAATCACAGCCCGATATATCCTTCAAAAACTTTCCAACCTAGGTCCTGTAGGTCTTTAATATTGTAATGTCTGATAGTATGAGTTTTGTGCATGCGCGCCCAAAATTTATCAGAAATATGTCAGATTATACTGGAACCCCCAATTAACATTCAAAATGTAACCACGTAACGACCAATAACCTCTGAACCGGTTAATGACCGGTTAACTAGCTCAATTATGGTCTCAGTCATATTCCAATGGAATTCTTGTCTGGCTTATGTACAATTTATGGGTTATTTATTGTACCTACTTACTTGGGGAACAATAATTGTTATTAATAACTTATTTATCTCATGAGTTCCAACCAACAAATGTCCGAAAAGTACTGACTTTTCTGATAGGTAGGTATACGAAAAGTATGTACTATCTTGAGTGGTTTTGAATCAGCTGTACCTGGTATGAAAATATTATGAGAGTATTGAAACTTTCAAGCCGTATTTTGCACCCATTCCTATTGACCTATGGTTATAAGAAGTTTCAAGGATCATCCTCAGTATGGTTCGAGCCGGCAGATGGAAAACCATCTAGTCAACATCTCGAACGAACACACAATATAATATATTATTATTGATATTATTAGCTCATTACTCCAATTATTTCGGATAGTTATGGGATCTAGAAGGATATTTTGTACAGAATAACTATCTTGACGGAAGGATTATCTACATAGAATGTAATTAACCGTAATAGAGAAATAGGCAGCGTTTTTCGAAACATGATCAAAACTGGGCCAAAAGTGGCGCAGCTATGCCTGTGACAAGAATGTAACCACAAACAGCAGACGCGGAACAAGACAAAACTTGTTCAGGAAATAATAGACGCAAGTGGAAATTGCCATCCTGGGCGACATTTTTTTCGACTTTTTACATCCACTCCTACCTAGGTGGGGCAATGAAGCAATTGGTGAAATTGGCGACTCACCAACTGCGACGAAAACCACCAAAGCAAAAGTTCAGGTCGTGTAGCACCCACTTACGAGAATTTGTAGAGGACTCAAGGCGACCCAAACGATCAATATTATTCTCTTTAACAACTTTAGGGTTAGATTTAGTAATCTTTACAATGGATTTATTGAAAAACGGTATCACTGAGAGGTATAAATTGTCCCTCAATTTTTTAATGAGCAATTTCACTTTGCACTAATTGAATAAATTAGAAATGAAACGAATTCCAGGAGAAATAGAATCACCAGTGTTTAAATTTATTTTATATACCTAGTAAATACCAATGCAATGATTCTGGGTAAGAAAAGCACACAATACTGCTCAATCATTTTAGCAGTGTTCAATAAGGTAGTTACCATTCAAGTTACGATAAATATTAGACCCGATGGAATAGATAAAACACTTAATAAAATTAATCATTCAAGAATTTTAGTACTTATCCAAGACTCATGCGAAAGAACCGCATTCTGGATCATTAGGCGCTGCAGCAAAAAAAAACCTAATATTAACTGATCGATTAAATCGATTTTTTGCTGTACCGCGATACATGTCAGAAGGCACCCATCTAGACATACGAGTACGATCCTTTGAAGAAAATAAACTGCTCAACACGCTTAATTGAGCTTTAGTAAGAACGGAAATCTGCATCTTAGGTAAACATCACCCATGGACCTTCGATATATAGTTTGAGAGCTTTTGTAGAGACCAATAACAATTCCAATGGTTCATTATCGAAGATTATAGACCAAAAGTACACGTTAGACGATTTGGAATCATGCCAGCATCCATCTAAAACCATGTAGTAGTCGAGTAGACACGAAGAATGCTACGAATCGCTTATAGAGTTTAAGCTCCCACTGAACTTGATGGGATGTGACTATGTTTTTTAGGTATGATTTCTAAACCTGATAACTGATGTAGTTTACCGTTAGAAAATCTGTTTGTCCACGGATCAAAATATCAAAGAACAATTTGGGATTTGCTATCTTTTATAAGGGAAATCTCCGCCAACTCATTGATAATATTGTTTTGACCGGCCTCAATGACAAATCGTTAGTGTTTGATTTCATTTTTTTACGACTAAGAAATGTTGCATATTCCAAAAGGAGGCTGAATGTATAACTCATATTCAACTTGTCAATTTTTTTTTAAAATGTTTCATGGCACATTGAAACCGATTCGCATTTGAATACTGATTTAAAGAGTTACCTTTCTACTAAGTACGACATCAATACGTTAAACAGTTTATGCGGAAATATTTGAAAGAGCCAACCTCATCAACTCATATCAATCGACGTACCCAGCAGAATTAACGACAGGGAATCACCATTTTATTGTGAAACTCTAGCTTAGTTCCTGAGGTAGCTTCAAGGGCCAATCCATAATTCGAAACCCAGTGTCATTTCATTCCACTACATTAGCGCGTGAGACTGACGTATTAGGAGGAAATTGAAGTACGTCATGGGATCATTCTTATACGCCAATTAAGTCATGGGATAACAATAGAACGATGGGATGTTTAGTCCGACGTTCTCATAGCCTTCGATGGGGATTTCACAACTATGATTTTAACTTCACTTCCTTGACTTTATTCCAGTATTACTGTGTCTGCAATGCAATTTGAGAGTTTTCAAAAGTAATTTTGGTCAATACGAGCTCAAAGTACGTGCAATTAAGTCACGTAAGGACAATGTGAGCCAGTAGAGTGGGATTTCGAAATGCGAATTTTAAACTTCAAAAGGTGTAAATCATGAAAAGGTACCTACATGATATAGAAGTTGGTAGATCCTCAGGTGAATGTTGTAATCAAGATGACATCACTATCACTCACAACAACGGTTCTTGACTGACTGACTAGCGTGTAAGAACTTGAGGACGCCCGGCCCCTTCTCTTGCTCGCTTCAGGCCCAACACCTGAAGAAAGGGTTAAGAAGAGGGGGCAGGTGGAATCTCCCACCACATGTAAGGGAGTTCATGAGAATCCACGCTTCTGGTTCGAAGGCCTCTCAGGACCTTGGGGTTTTCCTGAATACTCCACAAGCGAATCGGCGATGAGACGGGGCGAGGCGCCTACTTTTCGTAAAACCCGCAGAGAAAATCTGGAAACCTGTTACGTCATAAAATCCAGCCCAAGAACGTCAGTGGGTATCGTTCGGAGATTCATCCACTCTACACCTAATTGCTGATATAACCAATAACATCATCATGTAGTGGCGTAGGAATTTCGTTCAGCGGTGGGGGGGGGGGATTTATTTTTTTAAACAGGGCACTAAATTTAATTGAACATGGTACCGAGCCATTCAATTGATTTTGGTACTTGCACATAATATGTGCATATGCATTCTATATATAGGTATTCTATAATTCTATCGCAGAATATCTAGGATGTCCGCCCCGCCAAGCAAACAAGTTGAGAACAACGGTAGCGAGTGTATGTTTACGACTATTATACTGGTTGATATTATCCGAGATATCATCTCGGCTCCAATTTGACCGGCCAACTTGAAGTTTGGTGTGGATAATAGAAAGCCCTGAAAGTTTCAAGTCGCTAGGTCGCAAGGAAGGCGAGTTATGTACGTAACTTCAACACCCTGTTTTTCGCCCTTAACTCGTTCCCCTTCTCTTTTTTGTTCTTGTTCATGATAAGACGGACTTAAAATGTTGCACAGAGCTTTGTTGCATCTTGATACAGAGCGTTTGAAAGATTTCACCCATTATCTCAAACCAAAACATTTTAGACAAAAAAAAAAAAGAAATTGTTGGTCAAAATTGTCCCCTTTGACTGGTCTACAGCCGATCAACTTCAATGTGGTATGTATCTTCATAGTGTGGATAATAGTAAAAAGCCCTGAAAGTTTCAAGGGAGCCGAGTTATATAACATCAAAAACCTTTTACCATGTTATCCTTCAAAATTCAGACGGTCAAGACTACAGCCTCTCCACCTTCACCGATTGACTTGAAATTTTGCACAGAGCTTCGTTTCAACTTTGGTCAGAGCCTTTCAAAAGATCCAAGTTAAAAACTCCAAGATTCAACATGAAAGGTTTAAAGGGAGCCGAGTTATATAACTTCTAAACCCGGTACTTCTGTTCTTCTTCTTATTCAGTTAGGCAACGCTAGAGCCACTTCTTTACTATTGCTTAATTTATTTATTTTAATAATTTATTAATTAATGATTCATTTATAATTTTAATAATTTGCTTATTTTATTCTTGCATATTCCCTCTACAGGCCTTTTCAGCTTCAACAACAAAAAGATGTCATATCCCCCAAAATACACTCCGTGTAAAATATCGTTCTACAGCAGCCGGAAAAGGTTATGATATCTACTACCCCCCCCCCCCCTGCCCTTTTCCTTCCAACTAAAGAGATGTTCTAACCACTTCACAAGCACCGTACCCGTTTCGAAATCTCCCCTTGGCGCCATGGCTTGACTTTTTTTACTACACATCTATGTATTATGTACATAGATGTGTAGTTATAAAAACCTCTCGACTAGATGGCTTTTCTGTATGAAATATAGCTTCTATAACTACGTACGAAGTAATTGGAGTAATGACAACTATCCATATGTAAATGAATCTCAAACCACTCCGTGAACGAGACGTAAGACTCCGCAGAACCGCTGGACTATATTAATTACTGGAGAGAGAACGCGAAGAACCGGTCATCATTTTGTAACATCATAGCAAGCAACATCACTCAACATACAAATCTATCCTAAGCATACGCCATAATGGAGAATTGAAAAAAAAACCGGTCCTGCGCGGGCATCGCCAGGAGGGGTTACGCCTTCACTTGAGGCTAAATTTCTATAAGTATGGAACATGTTTTAGCCACGTTTATTTGTTCTTTATCCTTTGTAATTTACTCACGCAACTTTAGGGTGAATAGAAATTTGCGTTAGGAGCCACTCAGCTGATCCAGGGCTTGGGCAGCCTCAAGTGCATGTCCTAAGGAGGCTTGAAGTGTAAGTATTCTGCTTAAGGTGCAAGTTCTAAAGAGGCTCAGGACTTACAGCTTCATAGTGTGAGTAGCACAGAAATTAGCTTTAAAACCACTCAGCTGATCCCGGACATATGCTGCTTAAAATGTAAGTTTTAATGAGACTACATACCAAATTTCAAGTCTCTACTACCAAGGGAATTGTGCCAAAAACGCCGTATTTCTTTTTATCACGAAAACAGCGTAACGAAGAGAAGGTTTCAGCCAGTTAGCTGAAGGATGAAGCGTGTTCCATGTTAAAATCCATACTTTAGATAACAGAGCCGGTACATTTGTACCACATATCGATCAACGAGTAATAGTAAAAGCGAGGTGTCTAGATACCACGTGCAAGGACAGTTACTAGAGCCATCTAAATCAATCAAATCATCCAAATTAATCGTTCGATCCTTAACACATTCTGGGATCTCCGATTGGGCAATTCGTTCAATCAAAGCCCTCAGCGGCACTACAAGGTTCCCTCCTACTTCTTCCAATGGCGACTGTGTCAAGTTCGAACATTCCTACGAAAAATATTTCGGCCTCGAACCGACTTTCAAGGGTCCCCCGTCAGTAAGGACGACATGTTTAAGCGAGAATAGTTTCACCATTACAACACAATAATTGATTATATGAGGTGACCGCAAAGCTCCCATTGGAGGAGGTAGGTTTCCGGAAACTCAGAAAAGGGAAAGTTCGGTAAATAAGCAACACCTTCGAGTTGAATGAAGAGTGAGATGGAAGTGACAATAACCATTTTACGAACCTACGGAGGCGTTAATAAATCTGTGACACCTTTTTATCTCAATATCGTGGCTCGGAAAAATGCCTACCAAGGGGTCGCACACCGCGTTCTGTCTTCCTTAACATTAGCCAAATTACATTTATGGAAAACGTCGAAGGATTCAGTTCACAACCACTGAAAATTGATTCAAAATCATCGATAAGAATCAGAGATATCACGCAAAGATACCAAGATCTCACGCATGTGCATTGACAGATAAGAGCTTGAATGCCCAATTTACCGTACCATGGACGTTAGGAGACTGTAGAGATAATTTATTTATAATAATGAACCAATAATGTAGACGTGGATTCTGCACTAATACTCAGGTAACCTTGATTAAATTAAATATTATTATCACTTAATTATTTGGGGAATTCAACTTCAAGCCTCCCCATACTCACGTATTCACCAATGTGTCGTCACTAATTGTGTCGTCTGGTTGCAAAACGGTCTTCTCCATAACATAAAATGTTTCAGGATTTTCTGTCACACGTAGAAAATTGTGATACGATCCAACTCTCTTGTTGTTAATGTGTCAGTAGGATAGTAGGTTCGGAGCACCATAAGAGAGTCGGGAGGAAGATCCAGGGAGGGGGAAATTGGGAGTTGGCCGATTTTGCAACAAACTAAAGCTTAAAATACCGTTATTAGCCTAGAAAAATCATTCAGTGTTCCTTGTAACTGAACTTTATTTCAGGTTGAGTAAACGTATGAAAAAAATATATATGTAGAAGAAACGAAACTTCACACTCGAGTGGCTAAATCGTCTTCCTCAGGCTCGCACATGATGTCGTCATTATTCTCCAAGAGTTCGTCATCTCTTTCCTCGTAGACTTCCTCGTTACCACCCAAGTCAGCCAAAATGTTTTGGTAAAAAATCAATCGGTCGTCTTCGTCCGAATCTGATCCATAATGTTTCGTCAGTAAGTTTCTCACATCACGAAGTTATGTCATCAAGCCTGCTGCACATAATATTCCTCTTACTCTTCACCGCCCACTGTCTGGCTCCATACTCATTTCTTTAGAAAACCTCCCATTGCACTAACGGGTTATCCTTGTCTCTCGTTATAAAAAATGTTATCGTCGGGTCGAATTTTCTTGATTTGTAGGCACTATATCAACAAATTTCTCCAATTTTTAGAGATAAAATCACCACACGCACTTCCTTTATGCACACTTTTCCGTCGGCAACAAAAGATGTAAGCAAAACTAAGCAGAAACACAAGTGCTTCCGAGTGGATTTAGAGATGACCGGCTTTGAAAAATAATGGCGAGTGGATTTGGCCGATTTTGCAGCACATTGGAGTTTTTAACCCCCCAAACCCATGGATTTGATCGGTTTTGGTATGGTTTCTCGTTGCTAATGGATGGGAATGTTATTGAAGGACTTGATACCATCCTGACGATTTTCTTAAAATTGAGGAGTTGGGCGGTTTCGCAACCAGACGACACAATATTCGTTAAAATAATTATTATTTTAACATTCTCAAAGTTTAGCAGAAGAACAGTTTTCAACACCGCAAGACCGCTCCTATTAATCCTGCGGAATTGTACAATCGCAATATTTGACCAATCCGCTCTCAAAATCAAGATAATAAATAACTATGGGAACTAATTACGATTATTATACGGGTGCTGCTAAGTTCCGGTAGCATAGTAATTATTTAGAATGTGTGAAACTGGATGTTTTCCTACTCATAACTCGTAAGGATCCACTATGAGGGTGGTGGAAGAACAACATGTTCACTGAACTGACTTAATCATGACCGTCACAAAAAAAAAGCGTGACAGGGGGTCATCGAACCGACCAACGGTAACTTTCAGGATGTTTTGGTTTCGGTAAAATGTTCGTGAAATTAATCATGACTGGAGAACCGGTCAAAGTCGATAAGATGAAATGAAGAAGTATAAGTCCCGGTTGGGTGTTTCCAGAAAGAATTGGACGGTTAGCGCTAGGGTAAAATGGGGACATTGTGGTATGATATTGCCAAACGAAAACAAGAATAGTCACATATGGATACTGATGGGTGATAAAACTGATGGTCGTAGCTCAGTCTGCAATATAAGTTGTTTATTAAGTTGCGCCGATTATTCGAGGACCACGACTACATTCAAACTTAAGGATCCTGACACAAAAATTGCTACTTAACCCTCTTACAGAATTCAAAAAGTTTAGGGCGTTTGAATAGCATTCTTCTCACTCCTGCCTTGAATTTCAGATTTAGGTATATGCATATTTATTAGGCCAGCAGACCTATTTTGAAAGGTCAGCTTTGTCATCAATCTTAAAGCCAAGTCCTGAGGCAAGTGAATTAATTGTATTCTTTTTAAGTTGTATTGATTCGAGGAGAAGATTTTTGCGAAGCTACTTCAGCTCTATGAGGAGACTCTCGAGGATGATGGAATACAATATGGAAATTTTGACATTGAAAGGTGATCGTAAAACCATACTATAATTCGTCGAACAGGTTGGATTATAATGAACACTAATTCATACTCCAAGTCACCAGGTGATTTAGAACAACCAGACGCACGTTTTTCATCAATGGTTTTGGCATAAACATGGAATATGAATTAACCCTTCAAGTCACCCCTTGGTTGAGTCATCACTCAAACCAGATAGGCTGTAATAATTCACATGAATGAATATATTCTGAAGGTAAGCCCAATCCAATCCTAACGCCCATGGATCCAACAATTATTTGGTCAAATAAAAGACAAGGAGTAGGTAGTTTTGTGTCATCGGTCGTATTAGTAACAATATGAAACGTAGACTCAAGAATGGCAGTGGGAGGGAGATTTCTAATCGGGATACGCAGCTGCCCCGCGGATATCATTCTCCAATAATTTGACATTACGCCAAGAATAGAGTACCATTAATATTCAGATCTCACTTCAGGAATTAATACGTTAGGAATTTCATCACCTCAAGGAGTCATAAGGAAAACCAGATAGATGATACATCCCATATAAACTAGGAAGTATACCTACAGTGTAGTACATAATAACCACAAGTTTCAGTGAACCTTCATGGATGCCAAAACAAGTAGAGATTTTTGTCGAATTATGTCCCTCAATTCCAAAACAACTGGTTAATTCTATTTTTCCTATCACTGCTGGAGGAGACAGCGAAATTTAAATGGGGAAATATGTACTATTTTTTTGTAGTAGAGTCTTTTTTTAAGGTCTTTTCTCTCCTTAATGAATGAAACTTTTTTAAAGTGATAGCTCCAAGTTACTAGTGGTGATACGAAAATTACCTCTATGATTTTAACATCAATAACATTACGTCGACAAATCGTTCGATCTAATGAAATCATAACAACTCATCCACGCTTTACTGAGTTGTTCACAAACGTCCTCCAACAGCCTTCAGAGGTTTTACGATAGCCAACGGAGATTGGGAAACCAGAGTCGGATGTCCGAACTGCCACAGTAGACAGGTCGGCCGGAGATCATGTATCAAAAGGATGAAAACGACGACCTTACCTATCGCTATGAGGTAGCCATCACAGTTATTTCATAAGGAGTTCGAGGTCTCTTCAGGATGAAACCTCAAAACTTCAAAACATACCAAACTTGATGGGCGGGAGATAGATATAGTTTTCTGACGACTCAACATGGGACAAATCCATTTGAAGGAGAATGATTTGAAAAGATTACGTTCGACGAACTGAATTATAATGACTGAATAGTCAAGTCCAACGTATTTCGAGGGATTTTTACGATTAATAAGATTGGAAGAACTGTCTGTCGAGGCTAGGAGGCGTGATCAAATTAACATTCACGGACAAATATCCATCGGAATTTGTTGAAAATGGACGTCATGGGACATCCCCCGCCCCATTAACACTGAAAAACTGAAAAATTCATCAAAATCAGTCGAGTAGAAACGGAGCTGTTCGTTAGAGGCGAGGATTAGACGTACAGGTCAAGATGAATTCAATCAAATTTATTTCTATTCTAATTCGTCAGGACCTCTTGTCGGCAAAGTTGATTTCGAGAAAAAGCCTAAAAAGCTGAAGAAGGTCGTAAGTATCGATTTTTCACTTTCTATCGATTATTGATCCTTGGACCCTCTAGAACCCAAGTGTATAGGCCTAAAAGATCGAATCGAATTGAACGAAATCTAAACAAGCAAATATCGATCTTAAGAAAAAGGACCTCTTGTCGGCCCCTTGGTAAATGGAGATTACATTGCTTTCATATCACCTGAATTTTTGTTTACAACATGTTTCCTGCTTCCAGAGTGAGTTTGTGCTTCCTATCGTTAAGAAAGTCTGCGTAACACTCACTATGAATTGGTACCGATTCCTTATCCCAAATGTAAATTTTATCTAAGGCTAAATGCTAAGTATAATTATTATCTAAGTGTAATTTTTATCTAAGTTTGCTATTTAGGTCCCTGACTTTATCATTAAGGCCACCTAACATTAAGCTTATCAAAATATTTAGCCAATTTAAAAACAGTGTTTATGAGTTTCTGATGCAGCAGTATTTAAATTTTTTTATTCATTTTCCGTTACTGAACTTTTTTCATTGATATGTTTCCTTATTTACTTCATGAATCTTTTTCACTAGGACTTGATTTGATTTTTTTGATCATTACTGTAAGTTTTATGTATTATTAATTTGTATGCAAGTCTTGGTCTTCGGATAAATTGTTTAAATGTTTTTGTTATTTAACTACATAAATCTGTAGTCGTGAATGATTTTACTCTTCTGTACTATGCGTATTATGTTAATAAATGGCTGTAAAACCTTTTTTTAAATGTCAGGACACGATAGTATTTTTTCATTGTAATTTTGATTATTCTTTTTTCTATTGGATACAGCACAAGTGAATTTAGCGGTTAAATCATTCCTTAACTCTGAAAAATAACGAGAAGGTAGCATTTTGAAGTTTTAGGTCGTTTTTCTCAAAATCCACTTTTTATATTATAAAACATTTAAATACTGCAGCTTCTTCATTTTTTGAGCTACAACGATGCTTTTGGTCTTAAATGTTTCATAAATCTATACAGATTGAGAAAATAACTTCATTTCGACGAACGCCGACAAGGGTTATTTTTTCGCTTTCCACCTCACAAATACCTAGGCCCCATGGCGAATTACAAGCATGATTCGATAGTATCATTGAAGTCGTTATTATTATTCCTCTTCAGCTATTAAGAAGCTGAGTTTCCATGGCCGTTCAGGCAGATTACACAGTATTTTTTCAGTCACTTCATAAGACTCACAAATGAATACCGAAAAGAAGAATGGTTGAAGATCGTCGTATCACTTAAAAGAGTTATTACCGAGTCTTAATTCGTCGGTGGATTAACTAATGGTGCGGGGAAACTCGGCGAAGGATGTCGAAGATGGTGTTACCTTGGTGGGACGCCAGACTTCCGCAACTTGTCTGGCGGCTAATGGTTTGATTGTTTCACTCGAGGCCCCCGTGCCGTCCGTATTTGCATGACATCGATAAAATTTGATTCTAGTATTGTGAGATATAATCCAGCGCGATTGTATCTAGATCACTACGACCTGAAACCCAGAAACATCCGCGTGCCACGGGAACTTTACCTTGAAGGATCAGGAGGTAACAAAGAATTCATAATTGGTAATTCTCTTTACATCGTAACAATACAGTCGAATTTTGAGTAGCCTGTAATTAGGGAGATATCAAACCTGTATGATCTCCACAAGATAATTCAAAGAGGTAGTAGCAATTACCTTACCAAGTACGGTCATTTATGAAAATCAGCATTTCCTTTTATTTGTTCAAAATATTAATTTTTAGTAGATGATGTTTCCGTCAGGGAAATATTAGTTTTTTCCTCCTCTTCTTCAGTTCAACCTCACGCCTACTCTAGCTCTATGTCACTCCAGACGGATACCGTTGGTTCAAAGTAGCATTATGATCATAAGAGCTAGACCTCGACACTAGCGAACAATCTGTCATATGTCACCGATCTGTTCCAGAATACAATCAATGTATCACGTCCAGAACGTTGATCAACCGGGCGGAATGGCAGCTATTGTCTGTGTGTTGCAAGAGTAAGTTTGCGAAAAAATATATGGGCGACCCATTCGGAGTTGTCTTGCTTAAGCTAGGGAGTATTTTATGTGGAACAGTCGAGATATTGAACCTTGCGTATTTTTAGAAGAATGCCATTCGAGGTACATATATTATTGTAAATGATTTGAGCGACAACCAAAATAATGGGGATGCGTTAACAAGCCCAAAAGTTGAACAAGTCAGGATGTTATTTCCGTTTTAGGAAGCAGCAAAAGTCATTATCGTTATGAATATTGACGTTAAAACCCTTTAACCACACAACAATCAAAATGAAGAGGCAGTGCAACGTAAATAGTCGAATGATTATGTGCCTATTCATGATGGAGGACACATTTGATTCATGAGCCAATCAATCGGTGACAGCGATTCCTGATTAGAGATGGAGGGGGATGACCAACAGCCTCTGCAGCCTTCCGTGACATAGAAAAAGGACCTTGCAAGTCACGCGATATGAAACCGAGAAAAATCTCAAAAACAATCCGGTTTCACGTCAACGAAAGGTGACACCAAGAAAGGTAATCGTACGTCGTCCTAATTGGCGAATACTTTCAAATCGGAACAGATTCTTCAAATTTAAGGTTATTCGCACACTTCCTTAAGCATCAATAAATTCTCATGTTTTAATAAAATGTACTGTATTCAAGTACCTATCACCTCAATCAAATGACACATTTCAGAAGCTCCTAAACAGCATATACAGAGCCACTGAAAAAATTGTTCAGGTAGGTACGAGTATATTAATTTTTTCAGAATTAATCTATTCACCGTAGGTATTTGATTAAGCTAACAAAAGGAAATATAATTATTAACCCTCCCTCCACCAGGTTGGCTATGACCAATAATATAACCTATCTAGCAAAGATCCTAAACTAACCTCTTTCCATGAGTATGGACAAGAAACTCGATATCTCGAAAGAATGTGCGGTTTGAATCAACGCCCCAAAATTGGCCGTAAAGTTTTACCGTTTTCACTCATGTTGAGTGCTGTTGATTCGTTTATGAAACCCGTAAAATTTATCAAAGGAAGGACGTGTTCAAAAATAGTCGTGAAAAATTACGTTTGGATCCCGAAGCCAACATTAGTGTATAACTGCAAGGTCTCTACCACTATCGGCTTTTGACCTGCAAAATACTGAATCGTTTTCACCCCAAAAATGCAGCTCTTAACTGGGGCAGGCTTAAGAGGTTGCGACGGAATGAAAGCCCCCGTATAAGTGACACCAAACTTACAAAAGCGCCATCACAAGGGGGCTAAACACAATCATCGCTTTCTAAGAGGTGATGATCCATTCGTCATCCGTCGCAACGAACAACGAGTTTTCCTTCACCCAAATAGCCCGACCAGAGATGAGTCAACGAGAACATCTATTTGCCCATGAGGAACAGAAGAACGTTGATGATCGAATGAAAGGAACATAATGATACTTGAAAATTAACAGTAGGATTGTAAATGAACTAAATAGGCTACTCCGCGCAACCTCGCGTCAAATATGGAACTATAATTATATATGAGGGGATAAACGACTGCGGGAAAATCGACTGCATCTGTTTCATAATTGCCAACGATCGGAAAACCAAATGCGATTCAGACGTTGCTAGGACCTTAATAATTATTATGGTGAATGCATAGAGCCCAACGCCAAACATCACTTTACAACTTTATCTGGATTTGGGAGAGGGGAATTTCTGTTGCGTAGTTTCGACATCATATTCCACGTCGACTGGTAGAAGTAGACTAGAGAAGAAAACCTGGTTATGGAGAAGACAAGTAGACGCGGCAGGTTTGCACTCCCGCGCGCTAGGTGGAGCTTGGGTTAAAGATATAATTTTATTCCTACTATTACATTTATAGTATTTTCTGCACAATGTTTCAGCACCAAATACAACCATACAAATAGACACCGCTCACTTCACCTAGATATCCGGATGTCTAGTCAGCACTAATTGTTTTTAATGAACAGGAAGACGTTTTGGAAATTTCCACCGTACGAGTCAGGAGGGTTTTTCAACCTTGCCCGAGTAAACGATGCCGTAACCTCTATCATTTCTGTAAACAGGTGACTAGGTAGGTAGTTGCTCTACACTAATAAATATACCTTCGATACTACAAATGACCGTATTCAGAAAAGGTGTTATTTAACCCTGGAATGGAAACGCGGAGTATTTTTTACTCCGCGAGTCGTGTAAGTAGTGTGGGGGCATAGGGAGGGGGAGGAGGGCTCCGCCTCTCCTTCTATGCTCTCCCCCGGATGTCCCCTCCAGTCTGCGACGGCGGCCCGCTCCGAGAACGTGACTGTCACCGGAACTGCAGGTAAATACTAAAACCCTACACGTAAAAAGTACTCCGTTTCCAATGAGGTAGGTGGAACGGTGTAAAAATTACTCCTCATTTCCAATGAACCCCCTTAGGAAGGAGTATTTTTTACTACGCGTTTCCAGTGAACCCCCTCTTCAAGTAGTAATATTTACTCCACGTTTCCATTGCACCTATGTTCGTGTAATGGAAGTAGGTATTATATATTGGTTTTTCTTTCAGCCAAATGGAGCGGAGGGCGTCAAAAAAGAAGATTATGACTGATGCTGACATAAGAGATCTTTTGGCGCAGTTTCAAGATGAGGATGAGGGGGTCAGTGACATCGCGAGTTCAGATGACGAAGATTTGAGGGTAGGACAAGAGCAAAATCCTGTCGAACCGCTCGATTACATAGACGTGGAAGATGATAACGATCCCGATTTTGATCCAGCTAATGCTTCTTCATCAGAAAGTGAAAGCGACTTCGACTTAGAATTTGAAGAAGATTCAATAACGTTCAAAATACGTCAAAGTGAAGCGCCACGTGATGCAGTCTCGAGCCCACCTTCGGTCATTGCACCGTCGGGCAATGAACAACCTACAGTAATGGAAGAAACCCCATTCCAGGAAAAGAAGTCGGCTGTAAAGAGGAAGTCTGATAAAAAAGGGCGAAATTCAGGGAAAACCAAAAAGATCAAACTGGACCCTTTAGGTCCAGGTCCCAGTAGTGCCCCAGACGAACTTTCTCCTATCGTTGATTCGAACTCGGGCACAAACATACAATCAGACGAGATTCCGAGCAAGCGAAGGAAGAAAAACGTGGAAGCATCGTCTGACGCGGATTTTATGGTGAAATTTGACAGTTCAGAGATTTCAGGGAAACAAAGGAAAGATGGCTCAACATTCATTTGGAAAACACAGCCTATACCATCCCAAGGAACGAAAGTCCCCAAAAAAAATGTGGTCCACATTCAACCTGGTCCAGTTGGACCAGCTCGAAATGTTCTTGAACCAATCGACTGTTTTTCCCTTTTTTTCACCCCAGCGATGTTTGAACTAATTTTGAAACACACCAATGAGGAAATCCATCGTATAAAAACCAAATCTCCAACAACCAAAGAAATAAACGACGTAGAGGAACTGAAAGCTTTGTTCGGCTTGCTAATATACGGTGGTGCGAAACAAGACAACCATTTGCCAACCACTCTCTTGTTCAACATTTCTCAATGTGGCTATTGGTACCGTGCATCCATGTCAATAAAACGATTCGAATTTTTGCTCCGCGCTCTTCGCTTCGATGACAAGGACACTCGAAATCCAGAAGAGAAATTCGCCCCTATTTCTGACCTGTGGAAAATGTTTCTTGAAGAATGTAAAAAGAATTACAAGCCGGGTACATACGTCACCATCGATGAGCAGCTTGTTGGCTTTCGGGGAAACTGCCCCTTCCGGATGTACCTTCCTAACAAGCCAGCAAAATACGGGCTGAAAATAATTGCCATGTTTGACTCATGTACGAAGTATTTGCTGGACGCCATCCCGTACACTGGTAGTGCATTTTGTTGTGATAGTTGAAACTTATAGGTTGGCGAGAAACTGAATTTTGTTCAGATGACCTAGAGAAAAAATGACTCGTCAGACTTGAAGTGCACATTCGGAAATTTTTTTGTCAAGACTGTTCGTTGAACTGCTGTGATTTTGGTGCTTGTCGAGGTTTTGTACAGACACTACAGAACTGATAATGTTATATGAAAAAAAAAAAACCTGAACGAGTGTTTATTCGTTATTATGTATTCGCACGTATTTGATCTGTTATTCCCTTGATATATTTTTCCGTGGTTTTGATATTTTGACAATTTTATACATACAGTTTCTAAATAAAAAAAGTGTGTTCATAAGTTGGACACGAATAAAACATCTATCTCTTTCTTCACCATTCAGGAACATCGGAGAAATCGGTCAACATTGGGATAAAGTCCATCACAAGGGATCAAAACCTGGAAAGATCTGGAGAAATTCACATTTTTATCAGTTTTTCATGGTTTTTTGGGGAATTAAGAGATGATTTCAAGTAGAAAGTATCTAGAAAGCATTCTTAAATCACACAAAATATAGAAAAACAAAAATATGAGAAGATATAATTAAAAATATGAAAATTTTGAAGAGGAGTAAAAATTACTCCGCCGTTTCCATCAAGCGCCTATGAATGGGCGTTTCCATTCCAGGGTTAACTAAGAGTTCCCACAGAGCTTAGTTTTTTCGCATTAAAAATGAATTATTCGTAAATGATCGAATATAAGTATGTCATCGGTTGTACTAGGTAACAACATCTGGTCGTGTGAAATCAATTGATTACCAGGCCCTTTTCGGAACCCTGTTGAAATGTTCATGAGCTACATTCACATTCGTCATTTGGACACAATAATTATTATACTATACCTACTCGTAGGAACAAAATAAAGCCTTTTGTACTGGGGACCAGGCCGCATATACCTTCCTTAATTTCAGTTCACTCTTCAAAACAAGTCCGTTTTATTCCATGACAACTCCGTGAAACTGGTATAAATAAACAATTATTAGAATGATGAACAACAAATTGAAGGCGCGGAATTCCAGAGGCTTATTAAAACCCGATCACCTAGCCAGCCAGCCCTCTGACGTCATAGGCTCTTACGGCATAGGCTATGACGTACTAGTTGGCCTCCTGCCAGCCATCTGACGTCATACGCTCGTGCGTCATAGGCTCTGACGTACTCTTTGGCCTCCTGCCAGCCATCTGACGTCATACGCTCGTGCGTCATAGGCTCTGACGTACTCTTTGGCCTCTGGCCAGCCGTCTGACGTCATAGGCTCTTACGGCATAGGCTTTGACGTACTAATTGGACTCCTGCCAGCAGTCTGACGTCATACGCTCGTGAGTCATAGACTGTGACGTACTAGTTGGCCTCCGGCCAGCAGTCTGACATCATAGGCTCTTACGGCATAGGTTTTGACGTACTAGTTGGCCTCCTGCCAGCCGTCTGACGTCATACGCTCGTGCGTCATAGGCTCTGACGTAGTGGCCCGCCTGTCGCTTGTGTTCTGACGTGAGCTGAGGGAAAGGGTGAATCAAGGAAACATATTTTTCCCGTTTCAGTTTAAGTGCCAAAGCAAAGACATGAAAATGTCAAAAGAATGTCAACTCCAGCCTGTTGTTGATACAGTCGAGAATTAAATGCTTGCATACGAGTCTGCAACACATTGGGACATTTTATGTCTTTAAAGAAGTGATTCAAGAACCTTCGAACAATGCTACATCACCTACCCCAGTAGCGTAGTTGTTATACTTAATTGTAGGGTTCATCATAAATTATGAAGCCTGCATTCGTATAGACAATAATATAATATTATTGTCTATACGAATGCAGGCTTCATAATTTTTATTATAATTTATATTATATAAATTATTGAGAATGATCACCTGTGTGTAAACAATTATTTAAACAATCACGCTCATACCGCAGCTTGTCGGCCACGCACTCCGCAGTGGTTAACGTAATATGGTTAGGTAAATCGAGAGCTATCCAACGAGTGGTGAACGATTTTTGTACGATGATAACTGGCGAAGATAAAGTTCCGAGCACCGAATCGGTTGTAAGCGAAAATCAACAGAAATTTTCGTGACGATTTCGTGTAACGCTTTTGTGTGACGTTTTTCGAGTTATGTGCCAGAGTAAAGACATAAAATGTCAAAAATTTGAAGGCATAAAGTGTCCTTGAGTGTACGAGTGTAAGGTAATCATGTTATTATCTGCTCAATCGATCCATTTAGTAGGTATTCAAATACTCATTCGTTTCCTCTAGTGAATTCAGAATTCCAAATCGTATTTTGTTATTCGTAGCTTCTGTTATTCTACTCGTATATAAATTATTATATTTTATATTGATAGGAAGAATGGTTGGTGTATGGTGTATTTCCTAATATTTAATACCCACTCTTATCAAGTTTATCTGAAGATGTGCTATAAGATGAATTGGAATGATATTTTGACCGACTACAGATCGTAGAGACATATATATTAGGGTGGGCCGAAAAAACTCACTTTTTCACAACTCATTTGTGACGAAGAGTAGGAAGTACCATACCCACTACGAACCCGTTACCTGTCATTGATTCGTGGGTTTCGGCTTGGAAAAAATCATGAGAGAGATCCATTTTGTCCCTATTCTGAACAGAGTTGATATGCACGAAAAAATCTCTCGGAATAATTATATTTTTTTGAGGAATTCACTCTTCTTTTCCTATTGGCACAGCCGCAAAAAAAGGTTCCTGATCCCTCAAGGGTGATTGGTCAGCGATAGCGTAAACGCGAGATTCGCGAAAAGGATCAACCAGCGCCATCTAGTAAAATGTTGACACACTGGAGTGGCCACCTGTTCACAACCTGCGGAAGGGGGTTTCCCGTTTACCTTGAGGAGTTGTCACCCTCCATCACATTTCGGAGAGATACCTTGTTCATTATTTTCAATAACACGCGGTATAATATTCTTTGAGTGGTTCCAAGTCATCACGTTGTTAACATAGTATGTTCGATCAAAGAACGACCAATCCATGAATGGTATATTATACAAAATTATAAGGTATTTCTTTTTTTTTCGGTCATTCTGATTGCAACAGTGTAGATTGGTCAAAAACGGTTGATCTCAAATTACATTGAACTTTTCAAAAGATTAAAGTTTGATGAATTAGTAAGTGGCAGATTAACACTCTCAGAACACTCAATGCTGGCCCGATTTCTCGGCCTACCCGCCCCAACTGAAGCGGTTTGGTAGATTGTATTCAGTGTTACGCCTTTATTTTTGCACCAAATTAAAAACCCTTTCACAGCTATGTTATGTATTTGTCACTCTACATTTTCATGTAAAGTAGTTCCGGAATTACGGCAGTAGGCCATGGTAGGCTGGGGTAGGCAAACCCACCACGCTCTGTGTTTTACCAACATTGCCTTATAGTACACTAGTGCACGTAGTTCTGGAATTATGCATTTTACCAAACTGGTGTAGTTCCGGAACTACGTTCGTGTACAGAAGTAATAGTGGTACTAATGTAAGACTCAGTGTACGAAAATATTATGCATTCCAGGATTTTGAAAACAAACAACTGATATACCTATATGTAAGTATAATATAAATATATTATATTTATAATTGGGAAAACATACATTTGGTAAAACTCCATAATATTCATATTATGTTCCATAATATTCATGCAGAATGGCTATAAGAGCGAACTTTTGAATAAATAACTATAATATGAAAAATGTGATGCTTGGAACACCTCATTCATCCATTTTCTGCCGAGTAACACCGCAGTTTATGGAATTTATGGGTAATTTCTGTAATTTTATGGGTAATTTCTGCCCCTAAACTCCCCTTAGTGGGCCGATTCTGCTCATCTACGAACTTTGCTTTTCGGTTGCCATTTCATCACTATTCCATTGTGGTTCTTGGCAAAAATCTCCTTTCAAATGAAAAGAATCGGGGTGATTCTCGAAATTTTGTATCGATTCTCGATGGTATAAAATTAAGCAAAGAGGGGAGTATAGAATTGCAATAATGGTATACAAAACGCTAATGAATAGGCAACCCCGGTATTTATATGACAAATTCAAAAAGATAAGGTCAGAACACATGAATACAAGAAATAAAGAAGTAACACTGGAAATACCTAACCATACGACAGAGATCTATGCCAAGTCATTCTTAATTTTTGGAAGTAAATTGTACAATAAGCATTCTAAAATTTTTCTTGAATCGAAAACTGTGAATCAATTTAAAAATAATTATGTCAAAATGTTATTGGAGAATGAATAAGACTTATTAATAAGTTATTCTAGTTCTTGATATTTTTCTTCTTTTTCCAAGGAGTTGTTACCTTTATTTTACTTTAATTTTAATTATGTTATCAATTAGTTGAAATACCTTGACGAATCTAGATGTAAAACCTGGAATCTTCTGTATGACAGGAAGAGCGGGCTACCTAGCCCGATGTTGTACAGATACATAAATAAAGTTATTCTATTCTATTCTACATCGGGGAGTGAAAGAAGAACCTAAAAGTATCGATACTTTTTTTTGGAAAAAAATCGCTACCATGTAGGTCCGGAACTACGCCAATAGGCTCGAAAAACAGCTTCGTAGTTCTGGAACCACGCCAGCAGTGAGAGGAAATTATTGTGCACCTGTGACAGCATTACAGTGGAAATCGCTGGAGACTGTCAACCATAAATGACACCTTTATGGTCATGGAAAATGAAGATGTCGATGTATTCGTCAATTTGTGTTCCCCATGTAAAGAACTACGACCCTGTTCAACAACGAAGTACCTCACTGAATTGTCATTATGAGCTGACTGATTCTACTTTAAAGCGTTTTTGAGATAATTGAGGTTTTGTTTATTCAAACAGTCTTTCTCTTGGCCCATAGAACAGACGCCGGTTGTGCACAAGAGGTCACTAAATATTTTCACTCATTCAGACGGTTCGTGACAAGGTCACTCGGGAAATCGAGGTTATCTATTGATTCGAATGACCCGTACACCCTTAGAGGACAGTTTACTGACGATAGGTTTCTTTATTGTGTATATCAATATCACCTTTGAATGGAGGCCGTCCAAATCCTTAGGTGAGTGTTTACGAAGCAAATGAAATATCTTTAAGAGGTTTCCATGATTTCCGTTCCATAAAAGGATTTAAACTAAAATTGGACAAAGAAAAAAAACTCATTTCAGGATTTTTTTAAAATAAGTTCGAATAAGGAACTACGGGTTTCCACACTTGAATACAAACTTCATTGAGGATATAGCAGCGCACAGTGTAAAGTAGTAGAAGTAGGGACTGTTCCGCACTGTTAATTTCGCTCGAGGCATCAAGGAGCCTTCGAAAGGAACAAAACGAAAACCGCATTACAAAACAGAGAAGCTGGCAAAGCATCCAATTAACGCGCAGGCGCTAAAAGAGAAACCGGTACGACAGTTATACCTCAGTTGCCAGGTTTTTAACGGATTTCAACGGGACAAGGCCACATTTTAGAGAGTTCAGATACAAACATGAGTATGAATTTCATGTTGGAGCCTTCTCCATTCGAATTGGTTTCCTGACGATGCTGGAAATGGAGAATGTGCACACAAAAATATTCACAAAAGTATGTTCTCGTTTTATGACTAACAGCCATACCTACTCACACAGCATTACTCTACTTACGCTCCCAACTACAACAGGCGCTATTTGAAATTGAATGGTGGTTTCCATGTCTCCTATCATCGCAAAAGCTGAAATGTTAGGGAACATCGGAAACTACTACGGTTAAGTATTAGGGCTAATTGAATTTTGCCAGTCGTGACAATTTTGTAAATTTGATTGTTATGTGACTCTTGAAGGTTTACACAAGTGCTTATATCATTTTCTATCTACAAAAAGTACTCACGACACCACAAGACAGAAATAGAGACTGTTCCGCTTACCTGAAACAAAAAGAAAATATTATTTAATAATTAATTATTGGTCTTTGTACAAGAAATGAGATGATCAACAACATTCTACACAGAAATCTTTCTTCAGATCTAACAAAGAAACTTGTTCTGACGTCTCGAATAGACTATAAAACAATTATTGTTTTATAGGTCGACTCAGAAATCCGTCTAGTTATTCAATATGCCTTCAGAATTCCGAAGTTCTGAGGTTAAAGAGGGGAGTAATACCGAAAAATCACCCAATTTTCTTTACTCCTGGTGTTGAGGCCTAACTATTGGCCTTGGCTTTACTCAAAATTTTACAGATGAACCAATCGAACCTTACCATTTTTTATGGACAGTTTTTGGTGCCACTCTGATTGTTGCACCGAGTCTCGGTTGTTACTGTTGACAAAATAATTTGGTTCTTATTTCTTGAAATTCAGAGAAGAGATTGTTTGGGCACAAATGCGTGGTCATATATTTTGATTTATAGACGAGTCTAAAGGACGCCACCTGTAAACTCTTTTCGAGTTTGAAAGAAAATGATTACCGATATCGTTAATTCGTTTTGTGACACTTTGCGATTTGTTACACGCTCAACGAGATTGATGAGCTTGAATGTACAACAAATAAACTCTTTTTGTAAAAATGTGTTAAATTATACCTCCCAATTTAGAGAAGAAGAAATCAATACTCCTAAGAAAAGTTTCTTAAGTTTTGCGGTAGGTTTGTGCTAGGTGCTCTAGTTTTTGGTGAAAATAAAATAAAGGGAAGTCGGCTGTCCAATTAAGGAAGTCCGGGGTCGAAAAAATGGATTTTAAACGGCCAGAACGATTTCCACGTTCAGATTCTACGCTCTATAAGTACATGGAAACCCATTCTGGAGGGAAATGGAAGGGATAACCTGTACTCTGCCGTGATAAGCCAAAAAGCAGTCAATTGAGTAGGTACTTAAGATATTTGACTTTTTGGAATCATTGGTTTCGTCGTGGCATCGAGTTTCATTTTAAACGACGAGAAATCAAAAACAAATTTTGTTTTGTTCAACGAGGAGGGGGAAATGTATTAAGTACTGGTTTTCACGTTTCCAACTGTCTCACAACTTCAAGTAAGCAAATTTGCCTTGATGACTACTTTTAGGCTTAGCTCGGCAGTACAGAGGATTCAACTCATGAACATCCAGAAAACAGACCTCTCCCACCAAGTCTACCATAAGATCCACCTACTTGGAAGTGATGTAACTCACGCACTGCTCACGACCTACAGGCGCGACGCATCCCAAGGTCGCTCGCTCTCTCAGAGACTTTCTATGACGGAGCTTCCTCATCCACCTTCGCTTATACCTTTCGTAATATCCGGTCCGAACTTCGTTCGGCTGTATTTCTATAGCGAGCTGAGGATTCAAACCCACTTTAAGGCCAATCCGACGGGATTTTAATGAGAAATGGTTTCAACAGACAGCGATTATTATTGAGCTTGCGTGCGATGAATTTCCCTCCACTAGGCGCTGTAGGTGGCAGATCTCAATATGCCAACAGTTCCAGAAACTATCTCTACAGCATATAATAGCATGGTTTTCCGTATGATCTATCACCCTAACCCTACCATTGTGGCTATACCTCACGAACCTCGCCCACCCAGACTTCAAAGACTCCTTAAACGGAAATGGCACTCAGACCTACTAGTTCCTGAATCCTGATAATTATTTCCTACTTCTAGTTACCATTATTCTTGTTCTGTTCAATCTTGTATGTATGTATTTTTTTTCTGTTGAACCATTAGTAGTTATATTATTCTGTGATATCGGGGTCATGGGCTAATACCATCAGTCATTAACCCATAGTACTAGCATATAACAACCACTGGGTTGCAAATATATCACAAGTGTCATACGATATAGTGTATAAGTCTGAAATGTGCATACTTGATAGTGTATACCACAATTAAGTTAATGGAGAAAAAAAGTGATTTCAGAGCGTAGGATAAACCGTTAGGTTCCACAACGCCAAAAGTGCCAGTCTGCTTTTTTGGTCATTTTCATTTTAGTGCACTTTTGGCTACCCTGAGTTGGGTACTACGGAGTTGGGCATACCATGCCAGAGCCGACATACGTAGTTCCCAGTGGATGCACGTAAATTGTTTCGCGTATCTACGAGCAAAAACTGCAAAAAAGCAGTTTGGCGTGGTAGTAACGATTCTATCTATCGTTCACGTTGTTTAATTGGAAGGGGCATAAGAACTTGACAAATGCAGAGCGGTTGAAGTCTTACTCAGTTGACACATGAGATTTGATGACAGTTCATGATGTGCGATGCGAAACGTAATGCAGTTTGATTGTAATGGTAAATCCTGAAGTGATCACTCTCATTATTAAATAGATTATATATGTTGGTATAGTGGTCAAGCTTTCTCCTCTTAGGCGCGTGAGGCCATTGGAAAAACGACTTCCGAGTGAAAACGCATTTCAGTCATGACAGGTAGTCTTCGCCAAGTATGTCATAGTGTGAGAAGTTCCTGATTTTGATGATATTGAAAGATGAAAAGCTTCTCAAATAGAATAACCTTTTCAATTTAACAACAAAGGGGAAATTAAAGAGGGAGCTTTGAGCTTTTACCGATAAGAGTGCTGAACGAATGATCTAACCACAAACAAATTAAGATTACGTTTGTTTGTTGAAGGATTAATTAGACATGAACGTGATTAACGATGTCACATAATATGTGAATCAGTGAAGGTGGAGAGGCTGTAGTCTTGGTTAACTGAACAAGAAGAAGAACATAGTAAGGGCGAAAATCCGGGTTTTGGAAGTTATTTCCTATTATAGACGCCAAGAAAGTCCATACCAAATTTCAAGTTGATCGGCTGTGGACCCGTCAAAGTTTGGTCAAAATTAGCGTAAATTTCAGTTTTTTTCAATCCTAAACGTTTTTTTGTTTGAGATAATGGGTTAAATCTTTTAAAAGGCACGGCCTGAAGCTGAAACGAAGCTCTGTGCAAAATTTCAAGTCAATCGGTGAAGGTTGAGAGGCTGTAGCCTTGACCGTCTGAATAAGGAGATAGAATAAGGTAAGGGAGAAAAACAGGCTTTTTGAAGTTATATTTATATAAGTCGGCTCCTACCGACCTAGCGATTTGAAACTTTCAGGGCTTTGTATTATCGACACCAAGAAGACCCACACCAAATTTCAAGTTGATCGGTCAAAAAGGAGGTGAGATATGGATACTTGGAAAACGCGTTTCGTGACGTCCGGTAAACATACACTTGGTAGCAATTCGTTTTTCTCAAATTGTTTGCTTGGCTGGGCGGAAGGTTACCGCGTTACAGTATGGATTCCTGATGCCAATGATTATAGAAATCAACGGCAGTATGTCAGGCTTCAAACCTACCGCAATAGTAAAGGACTTACTCGTATTTCCTACCAAAGAATATTCATTAAGGAACCGCGCGTGACACACGACACTTCCGCAGTTTTTCGGGTGTTTTAGTTTGTTGATCGAGCGTGATTTACATGATTGATCCCGAAGTACGTTCACCTCCGACCTATCGCAGGCTTCCAAGTCAGAAGTACCCGAAGTCCGAGAGGTCACAGCGATCAATTCATAATGATGGTGAAGACATAAGAAATTAATGGGTACAAGGTGAAGGAACTGACCTCACATCTAATATGACCACTTTGATTTTTGTCGAAAGCCCTGTTGGATTCTATACGTAACAAACACGTATATTATGTATATAATACGATTGAGATATCTGAAATATACAACATTGTAGCGAAGGTTACACACAATATGGATGCATGAATTATTTTCCTACGCAAGTCGAACTAGTACTACAGGCACTGCACGTACAATGCTTAAAATACAATAGTAGGTACAAATGCGCAATTGAAAGGCTCGAGTGCACGTATTACTAAATGCGAAATGCAGCTATAAAATGCAAAGAAAAATTAAGTTTAGTTAGAGGTAGTTTAGTACGTTGGCCGATACAGAATCTAAATATGGACGAAAACAACGAGAGTTCTTAACGGACACCACCTTGCCAATACTTGTACGTCAGGCGCTCTGATTGAATCATCGCCTCATCTAAATTTAGTAGGGATCAACAATATAAATTATGAACGGCACCGCAAAATACGTGTGCCTCAATAATAGTAGGTATCGAACATCAAATCAACCAATTTGCCCCCCCCCCCCCCATCTTTTCTACCTTCAATCATTATTGATCGTCAACTACTAACATTGAGCCAACAGGCCTATTGAAAATTGAATGTTTAATTGTGATGCTATAATTGAGGATGAATACGGGACAAATTACAGGTGCTCTGTGATAGATTTTGTGCTGAGCTAAAGGCTGAAAGAGAAAAAATCCAGTCATGCAGCATGGCTATAAGAGTAAATTGTCGAGGAAATAGCTGATTTTACATTAAAATGTCTCTATTTTACTGATTTTATAACAAATTTTGTCTCTTTTTTTGCCGAGCAATACCTCAGCTTCAGTTTGAGGACGGAATAAGATATCGCACATCTGATTTCACCATCGTGTTTAGCGTTTAAGACCTTTAAAATGAGGTGTCACTGTTTCATTTTGAGAATTTATGGGTTATCCCCCCCCCCCCATAAAACTCCCCAAAACCACCCTCAACGCTGAACACGATGGTGAAGTCAGAAATGCGATAGCTCATTCCGTTATCAGATTAGAGCAGATAAACCGTGAAGAACATCAACCACGTTTCTTCGAAAATTCGCTAAAAGGTGGCTGGAATAATCAAGGTGAGATTCATTGATGAAGCCTGTTGGCTACTCGCTCGTCTTCTTGTGGCGACAGTTAATGTAAATAGAAAATCACGTGGCATTTATACATGGACACACAAAGTGAATTGAAGTTTGGTTTTCAGCACAAAGACTTGATGAATAATATGTAGATTCCGTCAGCTAGTCGACCTGTTGCCGCCGTCTATTTGGTGTATAGCACGCGACCTCACAAGTGCGAGTGTATGGTGGGGGGGGGGGGGTTGCAAACAAACAGTCACATCAGACCTTTGATCTCAAAACTATTTCGAATGTGTATTCGAAGCTAGAACGTCATACATACAGCTTAAGGTTAAACTACAAAGAACATCATCTAACTATCCAACTCCAACTAAATCAAAATAATAGCATTCTCGTCACATTCCATCAGAACTACCAGAAAGGAAAGGCATTCCAACTGACTGAGCCATTAAACAAAATGAATTCATCTCAGAACCACCTGTGAAGAATCGATAATAAACATTGACGCTGCAAACATGATGAATAGGTACCCAGTGGATACGCAAATAATGAACAGTGACGCACAGTCCATACCACATAATAAATATTATAAAACCAGTCCTGCAGCATGGCTATAAGAGCGAATTTTCGAAGAAACACTTGGTTTTATGTAAACTGTCTCAATTTTACTGGTTTTATAATAAGTAAATGCTGTCTCGATGTTTTGCCGAATAACACCTCAATTTATAGATTTTTCAACGCTAAACACGATGGTGAAGTCAGAATTGCGACATCTCATTCTGTTATCAGATTCCAGTAGATGAACCGAGAAGAGCATCTCAAGTAACAGCCACGTTACTTCGTCATGTTGACGATTTTCGATCTGCTCCAATTTTGAGCCCTTATTGTGAACGAACGGCTGGTCGTACAAACCTCCAGATGGTCTTGAAAAATTATAAAAATTCGTACTGATTCGAACAGCACATGGTTTTCAGATATCGAGTTAATAATTACTAACACTGATTACCAATTACGAATAATTATTAATAATAGTTTACACTAACTGATAATAATTAAGAATTAAGAATCAGTCAGATCTATACTGAAGGGTGATCTGCACGAAGAAAATAATATACCGTTTTGTCAAGAATTTGCAGAGTTTTTATTCGATTTTCTGAATCTAAGTATCTTGAAACGTAAACAAATTTTGAGGGGGGGGGGGGGGTAATTTTTTTATTGTTAGGGGATTCCAATGATTCATTATCTAAGATAATAAAACAAACTTTTCATACCACAGGTCAATGGGAAGGGATTTAAAATGAATTTTAAAATTTTGAAAACGTCTAATCTCGAAAATTTTAGATCAAACGGTAAAGTTTTTAGATCAGATTTGAGTAGAGTTTAATTTAAAGAATTGTTCAAGACTATCCGGAGCTTTTTGCAATCAACTTATCGTTCACAATGAAGGCTCAAAGGTAGGAACAATGAAAAGTCCCCTCATATTTCTTGTTGTGAGATAGTTGTCGTGTCTACGGACAGAAGGTAATTTGGTGGTGGGTACTTCTTATAAATTATTGTGGATGGGTACAAGAATTATATTAATACAAGTTATTTATGAATAGTTTATCGTCAGTATAGAGTAAACGTTTAATTTGTGTTTATATAAATAAACTATATGAAATAAAATAGAACAGTGATCCAGATAGAGGGTGATTTGTTCAGAAGATGATAAACCATTGTCCAAGAATTACAGCGTTTTTATGGGGATGTAATCAGATTGAGAAATACAAATTTTGAAACAATTTACTCGTCTCATCAAGAGATTTTGTATCATCATTGAACTGTTTGAAATACAACTCACTTTTTCGGGCTTTCAAGCGGTTCAGTCGGTAACGACTCATCTTCCAATTGTTCCTGCAGTCCGTCTTCAGCGAGCGCAGAATTTAATTCGTTAAGTTCAATGTTGCCGTTGACCTGACCAGATCGGTCATTCGCTTCGTCGACGAGGCGTTGCGGCGAACCGAGGGCGGCCTCAACGTCGACGCCGTCGTCCCAAGCGCTACGCGGCCGATCGCCTTCGCCGCTGCTTCCTACGTCCATGTCTCCGGTGTCACTGAGAACTCGCCTTCCCGCTCCCGCTTCGAAATCGATCGGCCCGTTGCCAGTGACAACGGAGCTCGTGCCATTCATCCCCAGCTAATGACCGATCTACGACTATACATAAGTATAGCCATTCAGGGGTATGTGCAACATTCATGATCCGACTTCTGGCACTGCTGTCATATCGTTAGCTCCACGCCAAAAGCGCAAATCTGCTTTTTTGGTCATCTGCTCCTAGTGAATTTTCGGAGAAAAGGAAGCTATTGTTCTCAAAAATTTTTAAAACTGGAATTTCCGAAAAATTGTCATACCAGAATCCGTTTCAGACCATCCTAAATTCACTGGCAAACGACACCAAAAGCCTCTTCACGACCCTACTATTTGAAATCAATTAGGGTTCACCCTACAGAACCACTCAAAACCGAAAAGCTACTCAACACACAATGAATTTTGATTAAATTCACAGATCAGATTTTTGAGTGCCAGATTCTAATCACTCCTCGAATGTGAGCTGAAATGGATTGGAAACAAGAGCGTTCGAACACAGTGTCAACGGTAAGTGAGGATGGGGTACTTGTGATGAGCAATTCGTTGCCAAGTCAATAGGAAGCCGAGTTATACAACTTCAAAAACCCTGTTTTTCATCATTACCTTGTTCTTCTTCTCCTTCTCATTCTTCATCTTGGTCATACGGTCGAGGATACAGCTTCTCCTCCTTCACCGACTGATTTGAAATTTTGCACAGAGCTTTGTTTCAGCTTCAGACCGTGCTCATCATCTCAATCCGGTAACAGGACCAATCGACATGAAATTTTGCACAGGCTTTCTTTATAACATGTCACAGTGCCATTTGATTAACTAAATATCTCTCAAATAAACTCAAGAAATTTTTGGGAACGGAAAACTGAAATTTAGGCTAATTGTGGCCGCTCTGACGGGTATACAGCCGATCAACTTGAAATTTTGTATGGATCTTCTTGATGTTGATAATAGAGAAACGCCCTGAAAGTTTCAAGTTGGTAGATATGAAGGAAGCCGAGTTATATAACTTTCAAAACCCCTTACCATGTTTTTTGTTTAGCCAAGGGTACAGCCTCCCCACCTTCACCGATTGACTTGAAATTTTGCACAGAGCTTCGTTTTAACTATAGCCAGTGCCTTTTAAAATATTTAACCCACAATTTCAACCGAAGAAAATTTTAGGAACTAAAAAACTGAAATTTAGCCTAATTTTGGCCACATTGACTGGCCTACAGCCGAGCAACTTGAAATTCGGTCTGGATCTTATAGGTGTCGTTAATACTCGTAGAAAAGCCCTGAAAGTTTTTAATCGCTTGGTCTAAAGGGAGCCGAATCCACCCTTACCATGTTCTTCATCTTATTCAGTTAGGCAAGGTTACAGCCTCTCCTTTATTCTTGCTTAATTCATTTTATTTATTAGTTTACAACTGTATCAATTAATTCATAAATAATAAAATAATTAATTTTTTAATTATTAATTTGCTTAATTTATTAACTTAATAAATCGTTTTTATTCTTGCATATTGCCTCTAGAGGTATTTTCAACTTCAACAACAAAAAGATGTGATATCCCCCAAAAAACACTCATTGCAAAAATCATTACACAGCGGCCGGAAAAAGTTGATCCCCGTGGCGAGAAGATCGTTTACTTGTAGAGAAGGAGGCTTTTTATACCATTTTAGCTTGGTAAAATGATCTTCTCACCATGACGTCAAGGACATCTCTTTAGTTGGAAGGAAAAGGGTGGGCGTGGAATGTGGATATCAACTTTTTCCGGCCGCTGTAGAATGATATTTGCGAGGATTTTTACACAGAGTGTTTTTCGGGTAGATATAGATTAGTTGGACTAAGTGTATATGGCGAATTCTCTCGGTCCTAATCCATAATAATATTATAGATTAGGACCGAGATATCTATATAAATATAAAAATAAGAAGAAATATAAAAAATATAAAATATGAAAAATTTTAGCGCTCGTAACGCAAAAATAAAAATAAAGTCTCCCGAACCACAGATAACATACAAACATACAATAACATACAATATTATTATGTAGGTATGTTATCTGTGGTTTGGGAGATTTTTATTTTTATTCTTGCGTTGCGTGCGCTGGGAGCATCCAGAGTGCTTGTCAACGCATTGCTCATCACATGGACCCCCATCCTCGCCTGCAACTGTTGTCAAAATTGAGAATAATGGAGTAAGTTTACATATGAGGTTAGATGTATATTCAAAATGAAACACCTCAGCCAATGTAACCATTAAAACAAAAACCTTGATTATCAGTGGTATATTTCCGTACTTATGTCACTATTGCTGAACCTCAGTGTCACCGGTATTATTTCTTATTAAGTAAAACATAGCTTGTTCTTCGGATTTTTGGGAGTGAGTCTTGTTGGATCACACAATATGATGGCCTGCGTCAGTAAGAAGCTAAATTTCAACGATTTACTGTGAAGAATAACAAGTAAACAAAACTGCGTGCTATGTAGCTGGATTTTTAAGAGAGACCTGGCCGTTTTTCTACTCGTAGTTGAATACTTCTTCAATATAACAGCCCACACATCATTATCACCAAACCACCAATAAAAATGAATCTTACAAATTCGTTATCGAATTATGAGTATGAAAGTCTTAATTGATGGGTACACTATGACAGAATTCAATGAAAATAGCTCATTCGATCCCGAGTGAATCAATGCAACTCCGATTTGTCACGTCATCATCACAATACGAGTATAACCCGGAACGTCATCGCCCACGCTCAGATAAAACACTCCTGAATTCCGAACGAGTTGACGGGACAAATCTCGCGAAACAACTGAGCTTTTGTTGGTGATAATATGTGAGGCAGACGAGGAGGCGTGAGGGCCGACGGAGCTATAACGAGCTACAATACCAAGGCTAACTGAGGTCAAATTGTCATTCAAACAAGACTGACCTGTCGGCAGCATCTCCTGCGATTTATCGCGACTCCAGAAGATATGGTGGAATTTAGAAGGCGTACGAATAAAAATGAGGTTTCCGGGCAAAGTTTATCTGAGATTAGTTTCACTACAAATCGCAAGTTCAAAACACCGTTATCAACTATAAAAGGGGTTAATGTAGTGTTTAGGCTCACCCAAAAAAAAGGGCAGTTGCGCCTTTGACATGGATATGTCAAAGTCTGGGGGCCATTCCAAAATTTGCGTGATACAAAAAAATGTAACTTTTTTGGCGCAGTCCACATGGTGGTAGAGACTTGAAATTTGGTATGTAGCCTCCTTAGCAGCTTAGGGGCGGGATCAGCTGAGTAGCTCCTAATGCTAATTTCTATGCTGTTCACTCTATGAAGCTGTAATTTGGAATGTAGCCTCCTAAGGACAGCCCCCTCCTGGATCAGCTAAGTGGCTCCTGAAGCTAACAGACATACCTATCCCTGATCAGAATTTCCAAAAAAGTTGTATTTCACAATCCGTTTCAGACACCAAAAATCATATAAAATATTATGTAGGACTGCTCGGATTGGTAATAATAACCAGACGCTTGACTTTAACTGGACTATATATTTACAACGATCTGAACTCAACTTTACAAACAACTTGGAGTTTTTGTAATACACTTGAAACTATTTACAAGCAATTTTCATCGGAGAACACCTACAATTGATTTGCTTGCTTGACAACTTAACTAAGAATAAACTCCTCGTTTTCTTTGTAACTAGCGTAACAAGGATAACTCACCACTATCATACTTTGATCCTGCCCATCCTACATATATATTTATGTATGTGTCATTCCAGACGATAACTCTTGATAGAATTAGAATTAGAGGGTAAGTTCGTAGATGGGCAGAATCGGAATACTCTAAGAAGGGTTTAGGGGAGTTTGAAGGGGGATAAATTACCCATAAATTCAAAACTGAAACAGTCTGAGAAGTGACACTAAATTTTAAAGGTTCTTGACGCTGAACACGATGGTGAAGTCAGAATTGCGATATCTTATTCGGTTCCCAAACTGGAGCACTTTGAAGATGAAGACACGTGGTTGTTACTTTAGATGTTATTCATGGTTCATCTTATTTCTTCGAGAATTCGCTCTTTTGGTTTATTATCTTCGATAATGAACCATTGGAATCGCCCAAAGAAAAAATTTTTTTAACCCCCCCTCAAAATTTGTTGGTTTACGTTTCAAGATACGTAGATTCAGAAAATCGAATAAAAAAAAATCCGTCCGTCCGCCGTACGCCGTCCCCCGTACGCCGTCCGCCGTCCACGCCGTTTTGCCCAGTTAGCGTTGAGCTAAAATTACAAAATTTGGTTTCTGGGTTTGGACCAGCCCCACAATGATCCTCGAAACTTTTCATAACCCTAGGTCAAGGGGAAGGGATTCAAAACGAAATTTAGAATTTCGACGATGTCTTATCTCCAAATATTTAACTGAACCGTGTAAATTTTAGTTCACCTTCGAATGACCTGAAAAATTACGAATCTTTTAAGACCAATTGGATTTTTGTGCGACCAGCCGTTCGTTCACAGTGACCGCGCAAAGTTTTAGGAAAAACACTAAACTTTCGCGTCGAAAACGGCTGTTATGTGACCCAACCACCAGACGCCCAGAATAAAACTACCTTTTTACATCTTCCCGGTAAACTACAGTCTAGAAATTTTAACCGTGAGTCGGGGATAGACCACATTGCAATATTCACTCGGTTTCTCATCTGTAAAATTGTTTAAATAATACCTTTTTGTAATAATACAAATTAAATTTTGATGATGAGCTATGGACTTGAAATTTTAAAAATAGGTCAGAACTGGATCACAATGCAATATTCACTCGGTTTCTTGTCTGTAAAATTGTTTAAATAATACCTATTTGTTTAAACAAATTAAATGTTGACGATGAGCTAGATACTTAAAATTTTAAATATAGGTCAGAAATGGATGACATTTCAATATTCACTCGGTTTGTATGACATGGTATGAGTATGGTATGGTATATTATTGTATGTATGATTTGGTATAATACAGTATGGTATGATAGGAAAGAAATTCGTATGGTATGGTATGAGTACGGTGAGAATATGGTATGGAGCCGATTTGCAATACAGTCTGGTATAGACAGAAGGGTGATCTGCACAAGGAAGATAATAAACCGTTGTGTCAAGAATTTGCAGAGTTTTTTAATAATGATTCCTTCAGTCGAAAACGAAATTGGTGGAAGGAATGCGTATTCTACACTCTGGTTGCTACGGTCATGTGTACAACTCTCGGACCTACATATAACTGGTTGTTGCCCTTCCCATGCATTGCCACATCATTATCCTCTGCTACCCACCTTTTTTCCAACCATTTTTACTTGATTCGAAAAGAGGATGAAATTATTAAGGGATATTATTTTTGTTTATTTATAGTTGGAGATTCATAGATGGCCACAAACATAATATGTTATTATGTTAATATGATATTATCATGTGGAATGAACAGTTCATGGTAGTTTTGGTAATTTTGGCCAGTCATGTCCAAAACTACCATATGATCAGGAGTAGCTCGTGATGTGAACTACAGAATTTTTTCCCGACTCACGTCTATCGGTCGCACTTCTATGCCCGAATTTTCCTGTCGTCACTCACGGTTTCCTTTTACTTCATCAATAAAACCTACTGCCGGGTACATACAAATGGTACAAAGTCTGCACGCGTTTAGACGTCAGTGGCTGATTCAATTTATCAAAACTGCACGTAGAAGAGGGATGTGGGAAGGTCATTAAGTCTATAAAGAAACGATAAAACTTAAGTGGCACCATATCAGAGGAACACCAACCTAGGCCCAAGGTCTAATAATATTATCGAGATCCATACACCACACAGCCAAGGGCAATAACGAATGCAAATATCGACTATCTGGAACCATCTTACAATCATCAATATACAAGTGACCAGCGTGCGGGCCTTTCATTAAATATTGACCAGGCATTGACACGGGCACACTGAAAGCCAAAGCTATTTGGTTCTCAAGCTGTCCTTGAACTACGTGTAGGGTGCATACAATAATTATGTAGACTGATAAACTTGGATTGCATAGACCCAATATTGCTTGATTTTACTTTACATTATTCGCGCCTTGTCGAGAAATATGATCATATATATACTGCTCTACTGCCGCGGGTGTGAAAGTGTATTCATTCAAAAACAGAAAAAAAATTAAAACTCCATGGAAAGAAGAGATCTAACCTATGGAGTCATAGGAATGTTTGATAACAGTGGCCAAAAAGGTGTTGTTTGGTGCAGAGGAAATAAGAATAATTATTGGTGTTGGGGTTTTTCGGTGTACTGAATCTAAATCTGAAACCCGTTTTTCGCCATCAGGTCTAGTTTTTGTGACATAGCTCATATACCAACCTCTTTTCTAGCTACGTTTGTGTGTTACAAAATGTTCAAAAAATCCTAATTAATTTTTCACTTTCAATCACTCTTTCATTGAGGTCAGAATCAGAAATTAAAATCCGATTTTAGTTATCTTCTTCCATTCCACGAAAAACAGCGGTAAAGTTGACAACGTACACACAAAAATCCCAAATAACACAGTTTTATACTTTTTTTAAATGCATTTTTTGAAAAAACTACGGTAGATAGAAACAATCAAGTTCCAAATTCGGATTCAGCATGAAAAATCCTCTTTTTTCCTCTTAGAACTTCTCTCTTTTAATAAATGTTGATTTAATTAATTGATCAATATATGATGAACATACATTTATTATCTCCCAATTAATTTAATTAAATCAAGATTTTGAACCAATAACCAACATTCGTGTTGCTCAATCCTTCTCACCCAAATGAACAAACTGAACGTATCAGATGACGTACCAGTGGCTTATTTTATAGAGTTGACAAATAAAAGAGAGAAATTCTTACAGGATTTTTCATGCTGTATCCGAATTTGGAACTAGGTTTTTTCTATCCGCCGTAGTTTTTTCAAAAAATGCATTTAAAAAACTACAAAACAATATTTTTTTGGGATTTTTATGTGTACCTACTTCTTTGCCAACTGTACCGCTCTTTTTCGTGGAATGGAAGAACATCACTAAAATCGGATTTCAAATTCGGATTCTTCACCTCAAAACCATAGAAAGAGTGATTGAAAGTGAAAAACTGAGAAAAGTGAGACATATTTTGAAGTAGGTACATTTTTGAGACATTTTTAGCTAGAAAGGAGGTATTTGAGCTATATCTCAAAAATTAGACCCGATAGCAAAAAACGGGTTTCAGATTTGGATTCAGCACAAAAAAGAACCCCCAACACCAACCCTTATTTGCTCTACACCAAACAACTTTTTTTCTCTCTCTCGTTTTGCCACTGTCAATGCAGAGCTTCTTGGGTTGGGTTCAAACTATTTTATTGCAATTTTGAGAAGTCCTGAAATGGTATTGTAACGTGATTGAACAGTTAATAGAATCATTTTGGAAACAGGTTGGCGAAAATATATTGAACTTTACTGTGTAGGAAAGATACCATAATAATATTATATCAATTTATATCAAAAATATATTATATTTGAAATAGTATTTCAGTCTCAGGGTACTTTACTAACACTGGAAACTCCAATAATATTGAGCTCAAGGTAGGACTACACAAAACTTGGCGAGCACACGCATTCATTATTAATGAGTAGAGAAGCTTATATTCGTGGTGGTATAAATGTTTTTTCGAGGTCACACAATACCTTTATTAATTTTCATGACCGAATCCGACGTGCGTGACTCAAAGAGGTGACACAAAAACGTCTCATGGGGCGAAAACTCGATTACTTAAATACGAGTTGAAACGAATTAATTATTTTGATGATACACCAGGTTTGTTCGTTGTGCGCGTTCTGACAGTTCCTGAATTCATCAGAACTGGGATGGAAAATACTGGAGAGTTCCGGAACTTGCAGAACCGCGTTCTGCATTGCAAAGGATTTCAGAACAGTTCTGGAAGTGGAGTAACCTATGTTGTTGTAGGGTACCCCTGTTTTCAATGAATTTAATAGTCGTTTCGACGAGTATCCAAGTTGAGAACTCTCAAGAATTGGTAGGGACCCTCAAAGAGTTATAGTTGCCGTGTTATAGTTAAAACACGGAGAAAATTGATATTTTTGGTTTATTACCTTCGATGTATGTAATAGTAGATGTAATAAGATCTCGTAAAACAGCCTTTTCGATGGGTTTAGAAAAGGAGGTTTACTAAATGAAAAGTAAAATGTTGGGACATACTGAACATACCCACTCATTTGTCAAGTATTGAACATTTTAATAACCACGGATTATTTAAAATGATTTAGTGGGCAATACACGTTTTTACGGAGCAATGATGAAATCGACCGCATTCTGAACGAAGAATCATAAATTCCCAAAATGAGACAGTCTAACGAGTGACCCATCATTTTAAACGTTGTCTTATACTGAACACAATGGTGAAATCAGAATGGCGATATCTCATTCCGTTCTCAAACTAGAGCACTTTGAAGATGAAGAAACGTGGTTGGTGCTTGAGATGTACTTCATGTTTAGTCTGCTCTAATCTGATAACGGAATGAGATATCGCAATTCTGACTTCACCATCGTATTCAGCGTTGAAAAATCTATAAGCTGAGGGGGTTTAGACATTTGGGGGGAGGTTCACCCATAAATTCCAAAAATGAAACGGTCATTCATGTGACACCTCATTTTATAGGTTCTTACACGCTGAATAAGATGGTGAAGTCACAATTGCTATATATAGCAAGAGATATCTTATTCCGTTCTCAAACTAGAGCACTTTGAATATGAAGAAACGTGGTTGTTACTTTAGATGTACTTCATGTTTAGTCTGCTCTAATCTGATAACGAAATGAGATATCGCAATTCTGACTTCACCGTCGTGTTCATCATGAAAAATCTATAGGCTGAGGGGGGTTTAGGAGAATTTAGGGGGGGGGGGGAGTTACCCATAAATCCCCAAAATGAAATTTTCACGCTGAACCCAAAGGTGAAATCGGAATTGCGATATATCTTATTCCGTTCTTAATCTGGAGCACTTTGAATATGAAGAAACATGGTTGATACATGAGATGTTTTTCGAAAATTCGCTCTTATAGCTATTCTGCATGACTGTGGATTTTTTTTTTATTATTATTTGATAATTGTTTCATGAGTTCATTAGGCATGCAAGCTTAGGGAGAAGTTAAAACAGAAGAAAGGAGGACGAAAATGCTCAACCAAAGGCATATAAACTAAAAGACCACAACAATAAAAAAATTATTCCAATGATCATTAGTTATTATTAAGGAAGTTATTCCAATGATCATACGAAAAACCTCTTTTCCCCAGCATTAACCAGGATTTTACTTGACCATAACCATGTAGGCGAAATGAACTCATTAGAAAATTCTCATATCTATCAGTACCTTATTATTCTGCTGTGGAGGTTCCATTTGACATTAAATTTCCAAATTTTGGAAATTTATCTAATTTTCCCAGCTCAGTACAAGGAATTCACGTATCCAAATAATTTGGATACGTAAGTATAATTTGGATACGTGAATTCCTTTCCAATTATTGGAGTGATCAATCAGATGTCGACAGCCCAGTGTAATTACAAGTCCCTCCAATGATGATGCTTTACAAAATATTGGCATTGCATACAAGTGCATATTCAAAACTATGGGAGGTAGGTTTTATTCAAGTAGTGCCTTATAAATATATAATAATCGAAATACTTAGTAATGCCAGGTAAGTAAGGTAGTGGGTACTCGAGGGAAGTTCATGTTTAACGATGTATACTCAAGGCGACAAATGATAGGGTTGAGTAATCGTTCTCCGATTTGAGCCCCGATCGACTATAAATAAAAGTTACCGCCAACTTCTGAGACTGGCCATTAATTAATTTCAGGATCGATCCATAATCCAGAGGAAAATCGATACAGATAATCGTGACAGCTCCTGACCACCTCATTTCTGCCCTGTGTTCTAACAGGGATTGTGAACAGAAACGAAAAATATAAGTGATATTTATAGATCGAGTATTTACTCGATTACCCTCGAAACACTCATTAACAAGCGCTTGAAGGGGAAGGGGGGGCAAACCATGTAAAATGTGTTATACAGTGATGGGAGCGATAGTATATGGGGAATTGGGGGAAATACCCCACACTTTTCAGAGTTTTTGAGTTACAAAAACCGTTCAAGTCCAGTTTTATTGAGAAACTCCTGCTCTATCAAATTCCCTCCTTCAAATATACCTACCTAGCGCCATTAAACCATATGTTGAAAAGTTAAGGTAAAATTTGAACAGACCTGGGTTGGGGAATTAGGCCACTCTTACTGGTAGTGCCAGGATATTCGGGGGAATTCTCTTAGGTAATTTTTCTTGTCCTTTTTAAAATATTTTTGGTTAAACAGTCGAGTAGACACGACAATTGAAAAAAATAGTGGGTAGGTACGACGAATAAGACAACTCAGTAATTTTATGTTTTACCAAAGAATTGAGGTAAAATCACAGAAATTAGAAAGACAGAAATTTATCACATCATTAAATGGAATACAAACTTTAAACCTCAACTAACCCAAAATCCTACATTCGGGCGGAATCGGGCCACACTAAGGGGGGGGTTTTGGGGAGTTTTAGGGAGGGGGGGGGGGGGGAAATTCCTCATAAATTCCCAAAATGAAACATTCAGACACCTCATTTTAAAGGTTTTTTATGCTGAACACGATGATGAAATCAGAATTGCGACATCTCATTCCGTTCTTAAACTGGAGCACTTTGAAGATGAAGAAACGTGGTTGTTACTTGATATGATCTTCATGTTAAGTCTGCTCTAATCTGATAACGAAATGAGATATCGCATTTCTGACTTCACCGTCGTGTTTAGAGTTGAAATGTCCAAAAGCTGAGGGGGGTTTTAGGGAATTTTTTTGGGGAGGGGAAGGGGGGAGGTTTACCAATAAATCCCAAAAATGAAACGGTCATTCAAGTGACACCTCATTTTAAAGGTTTTTACAGGCTGAATAAGATGGTGACGTCAGAATATCTTATTTCGTTCAAAAAGTGGAGTACTTTGAAGATGAAGAAACGTGGTTGATACTTGAGATGTAGTTCATGGAAATATTATTTCCTCAAACCAACTTCATTGATTTTACCTATTTTTTGAGCTACTTGTACAAAATATTATGTCACCTCGTTGGGGGTAATATGCCATATCCAAATTGTACTGGCAAATTATAAGAGGAAACTGGCGTTTTCCCCCAAATGAACAAAAATAAGTACGAAGGCCTTGCGAATTGAGCCCTTTGCACCACCCCCCCCCCCCCCTCTCCAAATCCGCGAATGGTCTTATCTACTTTATTGAAACTGGACGTACCCAAGGAGTTTGGTAAGTTGATGCTTGGTTTTATGTTTACTTCTGTACAGAGTCGTACAAGTTCTACACAGTAAATTGGTGCTAATCCATTCAGGCAAAACTTCTGTATATTTTATAAAAATAGGTTGAATATTGTTGGTATTTTGCGCACGAGTGTTGGAACATGAATACCAAATGTACATTGGAAAGGAACTATGTCATAACAATGGCTCAATTGAACAACTCTCTGGTGCTGGGGCAGAGATACAGAAAATGAAAAGTAAATAGGTACACAAGGGAATAATGCATGACATGGGAACAGGTGGTTTCGGCAGCTCACACATTGAATGTATGACATGTTCACCTTCAATGAGAACAGTCCGATTGGTAGGTAACCCTCGGAGAGTGAACCTCACGAAATAATCACTATAATCACCTGAGAATGAACGAAAACGAATTACCCTTTTAACGGTCTCCCATGGAAACTATGTTTGAGGAACGTGAAGAAGACCTTCGCCATGATTTATTTACACATGGCACAAATGAGGGAGGAGGAGGGCAGGGAAATACGAAGAATAGAAAAATATTTAACTTACGATACTCTCAATTATTCAACGGTCCGGTACCATTTTGTTAAAGCTATTTTTTCTTTGGTTGGAAGATGTTCACGCAAATACCAACTTGATTTCATATTCACTCGGAATATTCACGAGAGGTTTCGAGTCATGCGAATCCGTGCACATTGAAGATTTATGATAATCTTTCGTTCGTAGTTTTCTGGAATTTCGAAGCAGCATTTCTTTTATGTCAACACAGCCGCTACACGAAGCATTACACCGCATCGTGCAATAATGTTCCGAATACAATAATGTTCCAAACGTTATTTGATTTCCCTCAGCCCCTGTATATTATACAGGGCCTGGAGGAAATCAAATAACGTTTCAATGGAAATATAATACCCAACTCCAGTGATCATGAACGAATTATTAGAGTCATGAATCTTGGAAAATCAAATACCTCAAGGCAGGATACAAATTCACGATGTATACAAATTCGATTATGACATAGCAATATTACATATTGATAAGAAAGGATTACCTGTGCTCGATTTACGACTTATACATCCACAATACATTCACTGAAATCACACGATTTGAGCACAAAACCGTTTCACCACTTGTTTACATTTCTCCTCCGTGTTCTTATCCCCCGCTTTGTGACAAGAGCCATTACCAATTGCAGTTAAAAAGCACCTGTTGTTAACGCTAAAAGCACATGGAAAATTCGTTGTTATCTGTAGATAGTCTTATTCCTTTCAAAATTACCACTCATGTTTTAAATATTTTTCAAACCCACGTTAAGGCAAATAGTGCTTCATTTTAAGGAAATACAAAGAACTTTATAACGAGATTGTACCGCCGCAACTTTAAAGGATGCTGGAGATATCTACTCGAGACTGCGTGGCGCCGTCACTACTTTCGTGACGTCACACCACACGGAATTCTCCAGGTGAATTTGGGCTGACCAGGTTGGCCAACTCTCACCAAACGGAGGAAGTTCTTCTGTGATGGAAAATAATTCCTGGTTGGAGACTCAGTGGAGAGGGAAGAAGGAATCTTGTCTCGAATAGGGATGGGACATCGAAAGCAAACATCAGATGTAGATATAGATTCTACTAGATTCGATGCAGTGTCAACTTCGCTAGGCAATATCGATACCCATATAATCGGACGATATTCAGGAAACACCGATATCAATATCGATATCGATGTTCTTATCAGAAGTAAGTTATCGCTTAGAGTCCAAGCCTTGGACTCTTTCTCTTTGCCCGGTTTGTCTCTTTGTCTTTGTTGCTTGGTTTGATTTTGATTCAGTCACAGTCTTCTTTTGACTCAGTTGTTTTCAGTATTTTTGTATGAACGAACACAAGTGTTTACTAAAGTGGATTTTTATTAGTAGTACAATGGCCAAAAGCACAATGATGACTGTACATGTGGGGGGGGGGGGGGGAAGTTCTTCCGAATAAGTGTACAGCCGGTTTCACATGGAGCGGAACACGGACGGAACGAGGAACGACGGAAGGATGGGACGCAATCTGATTGGCTGTTGGCCACCCAACGGGACATGGTGGCCGCCATGTTGGCGGAATGGACGGACAGTGGTCGACGGAAGAAATTTTCATACCGCCTTCCGTCGAGTCCACTTTCCGTCGAGCTCCGCGCAAGCGCAGTGGATAGGAATGTTGATAACCGCTAGTAGAGGTTGCAATATTTTCGCGTCGTCTTGTGAAGTCTTCGTTCAAAGTGTTGAATTTCGTCTTGTTCAAGCGTCATTTCGTCATTATTTAAGCTGGGTTCACATGTACGCGGCATCCGCGGTATCGACGGCAAGACCAGTAGGACGTGGAGGGGGGACGGCAACGCGGCTAGCCGTTCACATGGGCGCGGCAAGGAGCAGCGCGGAAGACCTAGTGGCCATTTTTTTCATTGTTATCATTGTTATCATTATAGTCATTTTACCATCCGAAATATTACTTTTACCTACTGAAATATTATTTTCTCGGTAATTACATGAATATCCTACTAACTACTTAATGTTAATGTGAAGTAGGTACTAAATTAATTAAAAAGAAGACTTGCAAGGTTGTTTTCTTTTGCACACACCTGCAATGTTCAAGGAAAGGGTTTAATTACCACTGAGAGTATTATAAAACGATTTTATTGGGAACGGTTGTTTTACAGCACACGACTAGCTAATACGGGGCGGTGGATACTACTACTTCTTATGGAACTATATATAACATGAAGTTGTTAACATCAGGGAGCCGTATAGGCAAACCCAGCAACACACACAGATAAGGCGCGAAATTCAAATGGACTGTTGTCCTTCAACACCCTCTTCTAATTTTTTAAAAACATAATCATACAAAACTTCAAAGTAAACGAAACCTTTTCAAAAAAAATTGTTTTTAAACAAATTACCTAAGTAAATGTACATCCCAAATCAAAATTTCAACTAAAAAACCACTTCTTAAGCATAGATACTTTAATAAGTACATCATATCAGCTCAACACACAGTTTTAAATCAAATCAAAGATATTATGGTTCTTCACTTTTCAATCAACCTTTTAAAGCATGTAAATAAAATAATTTTCATTGCATGATGAATTTACAATGTTCTTCAAATTTAACAGAACCAAGAGGTTTTGTAAATATGTCTGCTCTTTGATATTCAGTTGGACAATATATCACCTCAACTTCACCATTTGAATATTTCTCATGAATATAATGATAACGTACATCAATATGCTTACTTCGCCTATTCACTACACCCGTTTTTATTAAATTGATTGAGCTCTGATTGTCAATGTTAAGCTGTACGCTCACTCGTTTTCCAACAAGTTCTTCAATTAGGCTTTTCAGGTAGGTTACAGCTTTGCAACAGTCGGCGGCAGCGACGTATTCTGCTTCTGTTGAAGACAAAGTCACGATTGGCTGTCTTCTGGAGCACCAGGTGATTGGTCCGCCACCGTACAAGACGATGTAACCAGTTGTGCTTCTTCTGCTTTCTGCGTCACCAGCATAATCTGAGTCACTAAATGCAATTAGAGTTCGCAGATCGTTATCAACGCCGAATTTTAATCCTCTTGAGCGAGTCCCAGCTAAGTATTTGAAGATTCTTTTCAGGGAATTGACATCATCTTGGGTGTAGTTTTCAATATGTCTGCTCACTAGGTTCACAGCTTGGGCGATGTCAGCTCGAGTTTTTGTGGAGAGGTGGAGCAGACTACCAACCGCTTCTCTGTAGGGGTACGTTGTCTTCTTCAAAGATCTTGCTCTCAAGTCTTCGTTGATTGCAGGGGTCTTTACAGACTTGGCATCGTTCATACCAAATTTTCGAAGAACACCATTAACATAATTTTCCTGTGTTAGGGTTATTCCAGAAGCATCACGACGTATGTCCATTCCAAGGAATGAGGAGGGATTTTCTTCAGATTTCAAGGAGAATTCTTTCTTCAAATTATTGATGACATCACGAAGTTCAACAAGGTCATCGCCGATCGCAAGTCCATCATCGACGTAGATACCAATAATTATTGAGCTATTCTCATTTTTGAACAAACATCTATCTGATTTGATTGGTTGAAATCCTTTATCCTTCAAAACTTCGGTGAAACGTCCATTCCAGATTGCAGGTGCTTCTTTTAATCCGTACAATGCTTTTATTAATCTGCAGACTTTTCCAGGTTTGTTGTATCCTTCTGGTACTTTCATGAAGATTTCTTTTTTCAGCTTCCCATATAGGAAAGCAGTCTTAATGTCAAATTTTATTATGTGGCGGTTTTCAGATGCAGCAATAGAAAATATTATCCTCAGTGAATCAGAACTCACCACTGGGCTTCTTCTAGATCAACGTGATTTCCTTGTTCACATCCACGCACTACAAGTCTAGCTTTATAGGTGTTGTCGTCCTTCACACGAAAAACCCATCGATTGGATAGAATTTCTTTTCCAGATGCCATCTTTTCGTCGACGAATTCCCATGTTTTATTCGCAGCCAATGAATTCTTCTCTTCTTCCAACGCGACTTTCCACTTGTCACTATCAGGGTTGGACATTGCTTCTCTGTATGACAGCATGACAAATCCGTCAAATCTAGAGGGAACTCTTATGTTCCGACGGAGTCTGTTGTTTTCATCGTTATCAGAGCTATCCGCAGCTCTATCATTTTGCAGATTTACAGAGTTTATTTGGGATGTGCTGTCATCAGAATCTTCAGATTCACTCAGGATGTCATCCTCATCATCTTCTTCACCTTCGATGGTATCACATTCTTCCCACAATGGTATTATTTCCTGAATGCTGCGGCTATCGACTGGAATATTATCATCTTCATAAAATATGACATCTCTTGAATGGACAATTTGACGACGTCTGGCATCCCAGAGTCGGAAGCCATTTGGAGCATACCCAACGAAAATCAATTTTTCGTTACGTGACTCAAGCTTTTTTAAGTGTCCAGTTTTCTTAGCGTAAGCCCAGCATCCAAAACGGTGGAGACGAGACAAGTCTGGTTTTCTGCCCGTCCATTTTTCTGATGGGGTGGCATCTTTTACAGTTTCAGAATAACTTCTGTTGACCAAGTATGCAGCAACAAAAGCTGCTTCGCCCCACATCTCTTCGTTCATGTCAGAGTCCATCAGCAGTGCTCTTGCTTTATTCATTATGGTTCTTCCAAGTCTTTCACTTTTTCCATTCAACTGTGGAGTCCCTGGAACTGTGACATCTAGTTCAATTCCTTTATTTTGGCACCATTTTCGCATTTTATTGTTGGTGTATTCTGTACCATTGTCACAACGGATTGTTGCAACTTTGAGATTTTTATTCGCTTCACTATGCAGCACATACGATTTTATATGATCAAATGTTTCATCTTTTGTTGCCAACAGATAGACAGTTACATAGTGAGTGAAGTCATCGAGAATGGTCAATATGTATCGCTTACCATCCCATGTTTCAGTGCCAAATGGTCCTAGGAGATCCGAGTGGAGCAACTGAAGGGGTCTCTCAGCTCTCTGCCGTACTGTGCTGAAAGGCAGTCGAGTTTGTTTAGCTTTTAAACAGATTTCGCATATAGCAGGCATGGAATCGATCTCTTTATCTGTTAAGTTCATACCGTGAACTAATTTTGCTGTTTCTCTCATGGATGATGCACCAGGATGTCCCAATTTCCTGTGCATCTCCAAAGCTGAAGGGTTTCTTGTTATCAGGGCCTTAGCATTTGCAGAAGGCAAGTCATTTGATGATTTTATTTGGTAAAGTCCATTTTCCATCTTTTCACCTTGAAGTGTAATTTTATTTCCATTTTTAATTTGAACTCCATCTTTCGTGAAAGAGACGACTCCATTATTTTTGGTTATTTCAGCAACAGATATCAGATTGGTACACAAGTCAGGAACGTAAAGAGCATCTTTTAGAATGAAGTCATCAGTTTCGACAATTCCTCTACCCGTTGCAGTCAAAATTTCGTTATTTTTAGCTGTTCCTACAACTGTAGAATTTTCCTTCAAATTCGAGAACAAATGCATGTCTTTTATCATGTGAAAAGAACACGCTGAGTCAACTACAAAAGCATCAGAGGAAGACTTATCATTTTTAGTGCATGTCAAATACGAGACTTTAGTTTTGACATTTTCGCGATTTTTAGGACGGAAAAAACATTGAGAATCTGTATGATTAGTCTTTTTACAGTACCGACAAGGAGTTTTATTTGATTCCTCATTATTGGGGCAATCTTTTTGATAATGCCGTCCTTTGCATGACCAACATTGAACAGTGCGCAATTTACCCTCAGATTTGTTGTTGTTAGGACGTGAACGATTTTCATTTTTATTTTTCTTATTGTTTTGATAATTATTACTAGAAGTCTTGAATGCGACTGGAACTTCAGCGTCTTCGTTTTTATGTCTGGATTCTTCTTTAATGAGACGAACTTTCAATTTTTCCAATGTTCGCTCAGCAGTCGGAGTTGAGTCCCAAGCGGACGGGAAACCTGACGATTTCAAATATTCAGGTAAAGCCACCATGAGACGAGAGATAACCATTTCATCAGACACAGTTTGTTTCAAGTTCTTTAATTTATAAACTAAGTTTTCCATTTCACCAATGAAAGTTGTCATATCTTGTCCTTTTTTAAACGTAAACGTGAAAAACTCCCGGTAAAGATCTTGCATTTTATGTTCGTCATCGGCGCCTTCGAACAATGAACACAACTTAGTGTACATTTCGTGGGCAGTGTCGCAGTTTATTACAAGGTTTAAGAGTTTCCTATCGATTGTAGTGAGCATAACCCTTTGTGCGTCGGCATCCTTTTTAATCCAATCGGCCTTCTTTTTATCATCTTCTGGTTTTATTTGTACTGCGGTAACAATTTCATAAGCCTGCAAAGATTTGAATATTACCTTAGTTTGCAGTTTCCACACGGGATAGGACGTAGAATCCACCAAACGCTCCACGCCATTGGTGTCACCGAGCGCGAATGATGACATGTTCCGAGTTCGCACTTTTCAACACTTTTAACTTTTTAACAGTTTTTATTTTTATATTTTTAAGACTCACCGTACCTCTCTGGGCCCATAACCTGTTCAAGGAAAGGGTTTAATTACCACTGAGAGTATTATAAAACGATTTTATTGGGAACGGTTGTTTTACAGCACACGACTAGCTAATACGGGGCGGTGGATACTACTACTTCTTATGGAACTATATATAACATGAAGTTGTTAACATCAGGGAGCCGTATAGGCAAACCCAGCAACACACACAGATAAGGCGCGAAATTCAAATGGACTGTTGTCCTTCAACATGTTGTCCTTCAACATTGTTATCATTGTTATCATTATAGTCATTTTACCATCCGAAATATTACTTTTACCTACTGAAATATTATTTTCTCGGTAATTACATGAATATCCTACTAACTACTTAATGTTAATGTGAAGTAGGTACTAAATTAATTAAAAAGAAGACTTGCAAGGTTGTTTTCTTTTGCACACACCTGCAATAATTCATGAAATAGAAGTAGAAGAACAACACACACACACACACCTTGCGCGGGGACCCACTGCGCAACGCGGCATACGCGGCATCGACGGAAATATCTAATAATTTTGATATGTGACCTTGGGCAGCGCGGCAAACGCGTCACCCCCACCCTTCGAGGCGCTGGCCAATCGGAAGCCTGCCGTCTTTGCCGTCTTGCCGCGTATGCCGCGGATGCCGCGTACATGTGAACCCAGCTTTAGTATAGACATCAATTGTAGTTGAGCGTTCATAGCAACTCGAATTAGTTACAAAAAAGTGGTTATAAAAAAGAAAGGTTATTTTTCAAGTGAAATAAGTTCGCGATTGCCGGTGGAATAAACCGTGATTCATTTATATAGTTCGTTTATTTATTTCCACGCAACCGATGCACTATAATCTGGTGACCCCGACGTATTTTCGCCGGCAATTATGGCATTTTCTGAGGAAAGTGACACGGAAAGTCCGGATGTCAAACCGGGAATGTCATCCAAATCCACAGGAGGTCAGGAAGTTTTAACGTATTATTTAGGGAAGTATTAAACAATAATTTACTGTTTTTCAATAACTTCTAGTTTTGAATAATTGGAATAAATAAACGTGTGAGCTTGCAAATGTTTTTTATTTTTGAATTCAATTTTCACAATGGTCCTCGCAATATAGGCAGATGTTGCCACTGCAGAAGTATAGAGCCTGTTGTATGTTCATGCCATCAATCATTTCAACACCCGAGCACATCAAATAATTACGCACACAAAATTTTAATTTGGGAAGAAAAGAAAAAAACCATAAACAAGATGAGAGAGCTTTCAGATTATGAAGGTTATGATTTAGGAAGGTTATAATTCCGTGACGGAATTTCCGTCCACCATGTGAACACTCTTCCCGATTCCGTCATCCCCTCCACTGGTTTTTCCTCGTTCCGTCGTTCCTCGTTCCGTCCGTGTTCCGCTCCATGTGAAACCAGCTTAACTTATTCTTATTACTCTTTGTAATTTGTTTGGTGTTGAAATCTCAAAATGCCTCCTAGCAAGTGATGGCGGTTTTTCAAAAAGGTCGATGGAAAGGCATCCTAGTGTTCTACGTGTGGGAGGGCCATAAAAACTTCGGGGAATACAAGCAATTTGAAGTGTCATATTGACAAGGTTCATCCAAACCTGATCCGGACAAGTGAAAAAAATGCAGCTCATCTTTCCTATTCATTTCGTTTTTCTTGTTGTAGGTACTTACTTATAAATTTTTAAAAATGTGAAAATGTAAAGGTAATAATAAAGAGCTATTTTGTAACTTATTTTGTTATTCCTGAAGAACCTGTGTCCTGCGGAGAACAAATAATTTTTTCTTACTCAATTCTGAAAAAATTATTTGTTCTCCGCAGGACACATGTTCTTCAGGAATAACAAAATAATTGAACCGATGTTATCTGAGCATAGCATCGATAAATTTCGATGTCCCATCCCTACTAGGGATTCCCAAGACTCGAAGTTTTCAGTTAAGTATAAAAAGGTACCACATGCAACGATCTTTGACATGCAAGAACCCTTGACTGATTCTGGTGCCTGCCCAGAGTTTACTGCAGAGTGAAATCGTCCTTGTGGGAGCAATTTTCACTGGATCCTTGCAACAGTACTGCACTACCCACCTACCTGTACCTCGTGGTCCAGCGCTTCCTGGACGTCTCTGAGTGCCAAGTATCGACCTATCATCATCAAAGACTTCTTCAATTCCGTTTCTACTCCCTTAAGGAATCAGCAGAGGACACGTTTTGCTGCCTGCTGTTTGGTCACTGGAAGCTCTCCTACATCACGACGTACTTTTCTGGCACATTATAACGGTATTGTTGAAAGCATTTTTATCCTATGGCCATAGAGACTTAGGTAGGTAGGGTTAGGCCATCCTGTTTCTTACGTTCATTATACGTACTTACATTCTTTTTCTTTCATACTTTTGTCTTCTCTTTCACCCTTGATCACATTCTGTAGGTATTCTATTCTTTCTGCTCAACTATACTTCTTTCAGCCACTTTTCTGGCTGTGGTCCTTCGAGTAACAACTTCACTACTTCCTTTCTTTGGTATAAGTACCTAGTTGATTGGTTAGCGCTACATGCCGCCATAATTCTAGACTTATCACTGCTTACTTCTACGAGTTGTACTACTCCTAAAACTCCTGCCACTACTTCACTATATTTATATTCTATTTAATTGAATTTGTGTAATTGGTGCCATAACGTTGTACCCCATATCATTTCACATATTACACTATACCTAATATCGAAGTCCACCACGTGCAGCATGTTTATTAAAACCCAAAGTCTATTATGAGGGAACAGAAAGCTAGGTCGAGGTAGACTTTGAGTTTTAATAAACATCAACATCTTGGTCTTCGATATTTTCCCCAGTAATTTTACAGTTTGGTAGCTACTATATTGTCACCATTCAGATAGCCAACCAAAATGTATTGAAACAAGGAGAACTACATGATGAGATGGGGAAGCTTTCGAAATTACTTACTACTACTGGATAATCAAGAGATTGATCTGGTTGAGCCATTACTTTGTTTCAGTTATACTATGAGATGAATGTAGCCCTGGGGGCCGTAGATATGCTCTAATTCAAACATTACAACACTAACCCGAAAATAATGAGCCGTAATTATAATAATCGGGATTATAGGTGTTACAAGCATCTAACCGTGTAAGATGTTATGGAAGACAGAATGGGCACCACATCGGACCTCCCTAAAATGATGATAAATAGCACACCTATGTTTACGCTTCAGACCTCCGCTCGTGTTCCCAAAAGTTTTACTGGGTTGATAAGTAAGAGCAGTGGCTTTCTTGAATAATAATATTTTTAAGATAACAGGTAGCATTTGCACAACCGAATACTTAATTGCAGTACCAGAACTTTGTAATCACTTGAGCATTGTATTCTGACGACTAACACTATCACTTGGATGCCTCGAGTAACTGACACAGGAACTGGTCAGCAATTTGAGATTCAGCACGTATGTAGATAACGTAAATTATCATTCGAGTGGGGTGAAGGGTGTTGTAAACCACCAAAAGCCCGTCCATACCGTCAGTGTTAAGGGATAGTTCGCTGTATTACTGAGATCTGACCAGGATTTTCATAAAACAACGCTCCTATGAGACATAAAACTTGAAACTTTTTTATTTTTTTTATTGTACTCGCAGTGGATGAACTGAATGAGGAAACGACGTGAGTGGGTAACGAGGGCAGAGGAGGGGCACAGGAATGGGACCTTGCCAGCCACAACCAGCCGTCAGCACGGCCGGCATTCAAGAGGCGGGAAAGGTCCAGGTGCCCGTTGTGCAAGGAAGCAGTGAAAGTTACGAACTTTCCTCGTCTATATCTGAGCATACCTTACATCACATCGCATCATATCCCAACCTGAGCATGCAATCTTCCAAATGGGTCGTATCTGATGGATCGGATCAAGTTTGGAGGATGTTCCTATCAGCAAGTCACTGTTTTCTGTGGATTCGTTGAAAAGAGTTTTCACACTTCTTCAAACGGTTGGGTTTTGACTCATTTACAGCAGTATCAGTGAAATGTCAATATGGTAGAAGGAGAACACGAGTGGAAAATGAGGTCATATTCTATTGGTACAGATGGTCCTGTGTAATAGAACATTATAACGTTCCTACTACAGAGAATGGTCTCTCTCGGTCTCAATCTAGTGAACCACTAAAATGTCTGAAATCTAGCAAACTTGTCCATATTGCAGAATTCAAATTGGAATTCCTAAGACCCGTTTTAACGCCAGACAGGAACGTGTGAACGGTAGATAAACGTACGAGAATCTTTCATATCGACCAGTAATTCCTGCATTGAAAGGCTAGTTCCAAGACCGTGATGACGTCTCAAACAATCCCGACTGACTATGCGCAAACTTGTTTATTACTCTGTGGCCCGCCGGGAGCCAGTGAATATACAACACAGAAATATACAACTCAGGCAACACAAAAATATTGCTCAATATTTCAGTGCCGATTCATCCCGTGATCCAGAAAAATATTCTACGCCCTTTTTTCGCACAATATTCTACACTCCCCACTCATTGTTTTTATCGCCTTGATAAAATCAACAAATGGAACAAACAGTGGGGAATCAAACTCGATGAAGCCAAATCTGGAGACGTGAATTTTACGTACCATGGCCAGTTATGATTTCTGATGAATGAACTCCCAAATCAGACCCACAGCTAACTATCTAGGGTAGACGCTAGATGCTAAACTAAAATCGAAAGAGCACATCAAAATTAAAAATCCACAGTCATGCAGCATGGCTATAAGAGCGATTTTTTAAAGAAATTACTGGTTTTGTGTAAAGTTTCGCCATTTTACTGGTTTTATAAGAAGTTTGTTTCCATTTTTGCCGACTAACACCTCAGTTTAAAGAGTTTTCAACTCTTAACACGATGGTGAGGTCAGAATTCCGTCATCAGATTAGAGCACATGAACCATAAAGAACATCTCAATTAACAACCACGTTTCTTCATCTTCAAAGAGCTCCAGTTTGAGAACAGAATAAAATATCTTTTCAAATTCTGCTTTTTGCAATTCTTACTTCACCCTCGTGTTCAGCGTAACAAATACATTTAAAATGAGGTGTCACTTGTCAGACTGTTTCATTTTTGGAATTTGTGGGTAATAAATAATAATAAATAATCCCCCCTCTTAAAATTACCCAAAACCCCCCCTTGCCATTCTGCCATTCTACGGACTTTGGCCTGAATGGTTCAATGAGCTTGTAATTGGGTCAGCTGATAAGCTTGCACTCCATTAACATGTGATTTATGTATCCAAGTGAAGTAGATGGGCTCAGTAGTTTAATATTCTTAGTAAGTTTAATATTCTTAATATTTTTTGTAAGAATTTCTTACAAAAAATAATGAATTGGGAAGAAAAAAATATCGTTGCATTTGCGCTGAAACATACATAATATATTATATTAGCAACTGAAACATACATAATATATTATATTATATTAGCGCAAATACGACATCTCAAAATATTGTGCACAATTTTTGCCTGTGTGAGGGCCCCTTTACACTCAAATCCAACACGGTCGTAAAGCGTGTCTTCCAGAAAGAACAAAACGGCAGGCCGCCTAGCAAAACTATCAATTCTGCTGCCGTAACACAGGTCGCAAGTTTCGATCCGACTCTTGGCATCTTGACCCAATAAGTGTAGTGGTATATAATAATGTCAGCCGATTACGCGTTGCTTTTACGTGCCACGAGCACAACTCCGCTGCACTATGTGACTGCTCACGCCCTCATGAAGATCTGCGATATTTTGTCCCGTTCTTTTTAACCCTCTCGTACTCTAGTCCTCCTTTGGGGACGATTGGTTCACCGGGTCTGCTATTTTACGCAACGGTCTCTCCACAGGTGGTCCGTATTGAGTTCGTGGATTTTCAAGCCATCCTATCGTCGTCGATTCTCTTCATTCTCATTCGGTTGCAACAGGAGTACCGTTATCTTAGCAGGTACGGACGATTAGTTAAGAAATAATTTCTTAACTAATCGTCCGTACCTGCAGTAATTATTACTGCTGATGTTATTACGACAACCGAATTTTATGGATCGATAATTTGTGAAATATGACCCTTCACTATGATGCATTAGAAAATTAATAAACGACATCTCAGTTTATGTAAAATAGAAAATGCAGGTCGTCGAGTTATTTTGGAGAAAACGCCAGCGTTACTCGGCGGGGATGATAGACTCAGATAACGGAGCGGTGAAGGCCGATCCTGATGGATGACCACACGGAACCGCTGAGCGAAAATATCTATACAAAGGTTTCTGCATCAGAAGAATTATTGTAAGTTTTATGAGACGGAGCACAGAAGCCAACAAAACTACTCAATTCCAAATGGCAAATTACAATATTCATGACCGAACCAACGAACTACAAATCCTCTGCAGACATTAAGTATGAAGGTTCCATTCAAGCAGAATTTTCGAAACAGCGAACTAACCAACTTGAACTTGAATATTTATCATGAATTTGAGAGGGTTTTGAGCGATCAACAACGCCAATTCGAAACTTCTTCCTTATTTCAATAATTGTTTACAAATGGCCACCAACCTCTACTTTGGTTGATTTATCAAATGATTTATCATCATTTGATCAAATGTTCAGTTTAGTTCAAAGTTGAAAACCCTTACTTTTGGTTTATTATTTCCGATAATGAACCATTGGAATCAACCAAGGAAACAAATTGTTTAAACCTCCCCAAAATTTGCTGGTTTACGTTTCAAGGTACGTAGAATCAGAAAATTGAATTTAAAAGTGTCCGCCGTACGCACCACTTTGCCCAGTTAACGATGTCCTAAAATTATAAAATTTGGGTTACGGGCTCGTACTGGCCCGACGATGATCCTTAAAACCTTTCCCACCCCTAGGTCCATCGGAAGGGGTTCAAAATGAATTATGAGGACAACCTCATATCTCGCAAATTTTTACCTAAGCGGTACACCTAGTTTTCTTTGCAAATAGTTCAATCGCCACATTAAATGTGGCACATTTACTCATCTAATTTTTTTAACCAACAAATGACTCAAATTTGACTCATTTTACGGGTGCCAAAATTGTTTGTTTTCACCATATGATATCCTGTGCAAGGAAAGGGTTGTCAATAATGGTTTGACTTAAAGGAGCCTTAAACTTTGAAGGAGCCATCTATGTTTCCCAGAGAACCCGTAAAAAGTCTCAAGTAGGTAGTATAATAATATTATATTAATTAATATTATACTACCTACTTGAGACGTTGTACGGGTTCTCTGGGAACATAGATTATACTAATATTATTAGCTAACGAGCTATGTTTGCTGGACAGGAAAACAAGCTGATATGTTTACGAGTTTATAGATATTTTGTAGGTGAAATAATATTTTATCTATAAAATATCTATAAACTCTATAAATATTTATAACATATCTATAAATATGTTATATTCATATAAAGAGGATGTAAGGTTACACGGAAACCAGAAACAAGCTTGGATGTGATGAAAATAATTCGTGGCATGTGCTTCCACAAATATTAGCTGGCCTTGTGATGGAATGACGACTCTATGTTAATCGAATGTACACACCACCACATCTTTCGCAACCACGACGAACAGGATACTTTGAGCTTCGTTTGGAACCCGGAGGTTATTTTGAATCATTAAGAACCTTCAATGAAAAGTATAAAAGGAGAAATATGAACAGAGAATACCGACCAGGAAAAGGATGACAGTGTAAGGCATCTGAATGGCATGGCAGTGAAAGCAGTGTTCGTTTCGCGGATTTAGTTGTCGGTATAACACAAAGACCACTAGTCGACATCGGTATAACCTCATGATATTTTCCACTTGTCGTGTATACAACTTAGCAAAGTAGGCACTGGAAAATGATACCTATACGATATTAACGGGAAACAGGTTCCATTAATGGTATTGCACCAATTTTCATGGTATCCCAGGTCACTTCATTTCTCTGCTGTTGAAGAACTGGTTGCTGGGGTGGTACTAAGAACTAGAAGTTTATGACGAGGTACTGCTGTACAAGCAAATTCTAAAACCTCTCTGGACGTATGGCATATAAATTTGGGGCTGCTAAAAAAAAAAAATCCAACATCAAAACATTTAAACTTAACAAAATAAAGTACTTACAGTACATAGGATGTTCAATGCATCGTGACCTGAAAACCGTCAGCGAAGCCATCACGAACTGTGCAGTGAGGTATGAAGAATGACTTGACAGACATGAAATTTGGAAATGAACGGGATCATAGATAACTCTGAAACGGTACGGCGTTTGGATCGGACAAAACCACTCGAATTATGTATTTCGCAAAATTGAGAACCAAAATGAACGGTCCAGTGTGCTTGTAATTGGGTAAGTTGATGAGCCATTGTTGATGAGTTGGTGATTTATGTATCCAAGTAAAGTAGATATGGCTCAGTTGTGATTTTATTCTTTAATAAATAGAGAATTAGGAAAAAAACTTGAATGAATCTTTGCTCTAATTTTGATCTTGTAGACAGGCAATTTATCGAGTTCCCTAATTTTCACCAGAAAGAGAGCATGTTGGATGTAATTGAAAAGTTCAAAATTATTAAGAGTGATAGGTTAGGCAAATATTTGAACGGTGTAATTCCTTTGAGTATTCTCCATTGTTGCGTCCATTTTAAATGAGCTGTATGGTCGCAACAATATAATTGTTATAATTTTCTTTAAAAGCTGACTCCCACGCACCCCTCATCCCACACCCTATCCCTTCAGACAGCCACTCAGAGTCTGTTCCCTTTCACTTAGTGGCAACCAATCTCATTAGACCTTTCACTTAGTGGCAACCAATCCCATTAGACCTTTCACTTAGTGGCAACCAATCCCATTAGACCTTTCACTTAGTGGCCCCTCTCCTTCACTACAAGTGACAAAAGCAATCGCGTTTTCCTTTCGCTTGTATATGTATACCAATCCTCTTCGATCTTTTACTTTTGGAGGCCCTATATAAGTTCACCTCTCTGTAATGCAACTTCAGTACCATTTGTTACTGACGATTGTGTACTCTTATTTCAGTGAACTCTTGGAAATACTCTTGTTTTTCTGTATGACTTGGGTTTCCAAAATTTCGTTGCGAGTGATTTAGTTCGTACAAGAAAGTTGATATGCTGAGTTGAAAGTTGATATACAGTATAGGTATTTAGCATAACAACTTTCTTGTACGAACTAAATCACTCGCAACGAAATTTTGGAAACCCAAGTCATACAGAAAAACAAGAGTATTTCCAAGAGTTCACTGAAATAAGAGTACACTGTAAAATCAGTTTCGGTTATTAAACCATCGTCAGTAACAAATGGTACTGAAGTTGCATTACAGAGAGGTGAACTTATATAGGGCCTCCAAAAGTAAAAGATCGAAGAGGATTGGTATACATATACAAGCGAAAAGAAAACGCGATTGCTTTTGTCTGTTCTAGTAACTAGTCTGTTCAATATTCACGTAGACAGTACTGTTGTAATTCCGGATGTTTTCACATTTTCACAAGTTTATTTGGCACGAGGAAGGCATGACATTTTGTCGATAGTCACCTTCAATTTTCAGTTTCGTGTGTTTTGTCGAGCCCAAAAACCTGATGAGTGGTACTTTCTGAACCTCGATGATGTAGTTGGTGGTATTAAGACGAGAAAATAGTAATATGAATTGTACAACACAGTAACTACCTACACGTGCAACTCGATGCGATGCTCCCAAATCAAATTACTCCTTTTTTTTTAGGTCATTCTTTGTACGAATTGTTCATTGAAACCTAAATCCCATCCCCACGCTATTGAAAAAATACTCGGGTCTGCATGATTCCACGATGATAATTGTATTGCAGTACCACGCACACCAGAGGTTCTCCTACTTCCAGGATGTGTTGTTTTCATATCATTCCCTAACTAATAACGTGTGGCGTTTGGTCAGTGTTTAAAGTAACTGATAATTCTATTGTTGAATGAATCGACTACTCCGTACGAAGAGGAAAACTGAGGATTCGGAGCCGGAGCGACCTCGCTACAAGTGGACAAGATGATCCAATACACGTCTAATTGGTGACGCTCAAGAAATAATGACCACGAATACCGCGGATTCCCGAGAACGGATATCATTCAAGTTGAAGGCTTTTTTGGACGACGTTCCAAGAAGGAAAATCGTTGTCGTCATTAATCCCATTGCGACTCCCAAGTCAATTTGTGCTTAACCAAATCATTATACAGATGAAAATTAGCTCGTTCCACAATGCAGGTATCCCAACATTTTGAGCTACCAAGGCGAAATAAAAATCCTCACATTACTTCAAAATCAGCCTCTATATCTTATGAATACACCACAAGTACGGGAACACATAGTTGCTGCATCTACTTGTTGCACTCGATTATCCCCGGTGTTATGAATGTGGGACCTCTAAAGAATCTGGAATTGCGAAACTGTAGTCAAGCATAATAAAGCTTCTGAGTAAAACTGTCACAGAGCCATTTGTGCTTATTGAGCCGGGAGAATTGTTGAAAACACGACAAAAAAAAACAACTCTCACCTACCTGCTTTCGTGTCAACAACGTTCAACTCAACATCAGGCATTGTCCTGTCTGGACTGAGCAAATATATTTGTTATATATTTGTTATTATTGAGTTATATATAACTCATCTGTTTTCTTCATTTTCCGAAAGGCCGGTATGTTGGAAGCACGCGCCAATGAGTAACAAAATCGCAGCTGGAGCAGGACGTTGAAAACGCAAAGATTCAAGAAGACTCGATAATAATTATCTACATTAATAATTAATTTAAAAAAAATCGATGTGTTGAAACTTAAAAACATTTATTGTTTTAAGTATCAACACATCGATTTTTTTTTTTTTTTTTTTTTTTTTAATTTCATTGGCAATTTCTTGATGGATTAACTTAGCCCTTTTCATATTTCACTCCATGTGTCACTTATATGTCTTTGGCAATTCATCAAAAACATTCTTGATGAATTATCATTATCCATTTTCACGTGTCACTCATTTTGGTTCATTCTTGATGACTGATGTTGCTATTCATGAAACTATCTGCTACTCACTGCTCCTGTCTCGTTCGTTCGTGGAACGTATTTTTATTTTTTTTTTTCGCCAACTTGTCCCTTTTCAGGTTATTATCGAATATTTTGGTCGTATATGCGTAATTCAAGGATGTGGTGGTAGGGTGAGGAGGTAAAAAATTACTAAAAATAATCAACAACAAATAATATCAAATAATCTCGATTTTGGTTTATTGTTTCCGATAAGAAACCATTGGAATCGACCGTGAAGAAGACATTGAATCCCCCTTGACAGCTCATACCTATTTCATGTTTCAAAATATTTCATGTTCAGATGAAGATGGACAATTGGACGTAATTTGTGAAAATATTTAATATCATTATTTGTTCCCATCGTGTGTTCCAAAGCAGCCCAACTCCTCATTACCAACGGTTCCCTTTTTCGTAGCACACGAAGCCGACGATCGCTGCTCTGTCAGCTATCTCGCTTCATCCTGCACTTTACTATTGGGCAGTGTAGAGGGCACTGGAAGTCCATTGGAGAATCAACATGAGTATTCACCACATGAAAACGTTCAAGGTTTATATCCACTCACGGACATATTCACATGCTGATTGTCCAAATCATTCACAGCTCTTCAGGAAACCGGCACCCTGAACCCCTCCGGGACGAATCCAGCCTTCACGTGTATCCAGCCTTCTTTCATCACCAATACGCTTTTCCAAAACCTGCAGCCTCTGTAAGCCTGCATCCGATCGTATCGGGTTCTATGCGTTAATGCCTCCAGAACTTGAGTGTATTGGATACCACCACTGGATGCCGCACCTCTCTTAGTAATTACAGCACATTGAATGTGTTTGCCAACTAGTAATGGAACTGCGGCTACAAGGTTTACTGAGCTAATCCAGGTCTGTGATACATTGGATACAAATAATTGAAATAGCTGTACACATCAAACCAGGTTTTGTTTGGTACCAAGTGTCCTTCTCATGGGCTTGAAGCAATACATGATGCTTAGAGAATCTAGAGGGGTATCTCGTGATGGCTCCCAGATACCCCTAGATTTGAGGTATCAAGATTTTTGGAAGATGGAATTACCACCTTATAATACGTTCGCAATCTATAGCTAATTCGTTTTATGGTAACAAATAACTTCTTATTTGTGTTCGAAAAGACCGCCGAAATCCCAAAGTAATCTTGGCAACCCTCTAAATTTTTCATCGTGCGGTTCAAAGTTACCGACGTAATATACCTATCGAAAAAGTGCGTGAGAACACAAGACAGTGTAATAAAATTAATCCCTAAGCGTCGCAGAACATTTTTCTCCTTTCAAAAGTTTTTTTTTTTTTTCACAATAGCTGACATTGTGTGCCCATGGAGCATACAGGACCTAATTCTCCCAGGCACAAGATCAATCCGAAGGGTGTTCTCCGGGATAGGCAGGACAATCGGGGTGAGTTTATATGGAGCCATGAGTCCATTAACAAGGCGTAAAAGTATGAACCTTCTAGGCGACCAAAGGAGCTGAGGATAAAAACACAAAAGAAAGCGAAACCATTGGGGTGTCCAGTGTGAGAGCAGAGTTATGTAAGGCTACGCTGGGACCTCGTAGACTCCCTTGGACCTCACAAACCTACGATGCAATTCAAGTTCTTATTACAGTCGGTGCTGTTCAAATCAGAATGACTATGAATCGAAATTATAGTCTCGACCCTGTTCTTCTTGGAGGGAAGGTTCGGGGTGATTCCTAGGTGGTCCAATATAATTTTGTTAAAATTATAAATAAAAACACATTGGGACATTTTATGTCTTTAAAGAAGTGATTCAAGAACCTTCGAACAATGCTACATCACCTACCCCAGTAGCGTAGTTGTTATACTTAATTGTAGGGTTCATCATAAATTATGAAGCTTGCATTCGTATAGACAATAATATTATATTATAAATTATTGTAAACAATTATGTAAACAATCACGCTCATACCGCAGCTTGTCGGCCACGCACTCCGCAGTGGTTAACGTAATATGGTTAGGTAAATCGAGAGCTATCCAACGAGTGGTGAACGATTTTTGTACGATGATAACTGGCGAAGATAAAGTTCCGTAGCAACGAATCGGTTGTAAGCGAAAATCATCAGAAATTTTCGTCAACAGTTTTCGTCAACAATTTTCGTCAACAGTTTTCGTCATCAGTTTTCGTCAATAATTTTCGTGACGATTTTTTTGTTTGTGTGCCATAGCAAAGACATAAAATGTCAAAATAAAAAATAAAAATTTGTCTAAAATTTTGTAGAAAGGAAAAATGAAATACTGTGAACGATGAAATTATCGGAGGTCGTACCTTAGATCATCGGATCATATTGTCAGTATCTATGAGGCCTTTGTATCAGAAAATTCCTGATGTCTAACTACTTTGAAGCTGTTTTTTATTTATTTTTTCAATGATTATTTTATTTATTAAAATGTGAATTTTGACTTGTCGAAGAAAATCAAGCTCGGCACTAGGCAAAGTGGCAAACCAGGACGCAATCAACGAACGTCATTGAGGCATTGGAAGATGATGGTGGCATTTAGCAGAGGTCGTTTAAAATGCGCTTCATCACTCATCAAAGAGGCAATTACTGAATGCTGACACGTTAATCGGCTGATCGTGAAGCTAGAGTTTGATGTCTTCAAACAGTTGAAAATTCACGTCTGTATAATTTGATAAAATTGTGAAGTTTACTGTATAATCTATTTTGTATCTATGACAGAGCGTCTAAAAATGTATCAGTATAGTTGAGATTGGTAAATTAAATTTACACAGAAATTTTACACTTATACATAACAGAAATTTACTAAATTTCTGTTATGTATAAGTGTAAAATTTCTGGAACGTAAGCGGCTACTGCCAGCAGCCAGAAACTCAATAACATTCTTAATTACCAGATAAGAATTAAATAGAATCAAATAATAACTCCTAGCTCAAGCGAACATAAGTCAGAGAGTAACGGCACGAGTATCCTAAGAGAATGATAAAGCGTCGGTATGCCGTTTTTGTCGTAGTCAATAAAACTTTTATCTGAGTAAGTCATGGGCTTAGTAGACCACGTCAGTAGCATTTATGGGAGCGATTGGCGTATCTCACTCGTAGTTCCTTCAATCAAAAGGTAGTCACGATGTTAGCTAAATTTTTGGACGTTTAGAAATTCGCTATATCAAAATTAGGCGGATGATAACACAGGTACCCCTAGGACATGTCAGGAAGTTGATGTCAGGGCATTGTAATGGTTCACCTCGGCCAGCCAAGTAGAACTCAAGTACCATAATTTTTTTCTCCGAATGAAGTTCTAGGAGTTGAGAAAACAACTCAAAACTCTTCGAAAACTCGGAGAGATTAGGTATACAGAGTCACTACAACAGTATAAAAATCACTACAACAGGTCAATTTGAACCGTTCAGTTATGTCATCCTCCTCCCCATACCCTCAGGCACCATGTCTTTGTTTATTTTACTCAATTCTGTCGGAAGTTTACTTGGTCGTTCTCTCTGTTGGTCGTGATTTCTTCTAATGAAAAATGTTGGTTGACTTTTATTTTAGGTGAAACATGAAGAGTGTTGTTGATATAGTGAATGAAGACAGATAAAATTGGAGCTACTGATCAGTCATAAGAACACACGTATTTTGTCCACACGGCATTTCTTGAGGTTCTCGGATCTTTAGCGCGCTTGCTCCTCATTCCATCGGTCATTCTTTCAATTCGGTAACAGATACCGCCCGAAACATGTTAAGTATTCACTATCTCGTATTACCATTTCTAGACTTTATCTTCGTAAAGATGTACGATATCGCGCCAATCTGCTTTTTTGATCATTTTCGTTTTAGTGCATCTACAGATAGGTATGCGAAACGATTTTTTTTTTCTTTTCAAAAAATCCACTGGGAATTACGTCTGAAGGCTCTGGCATGGTGTGGTCAACAAGCTAGTTCCCAACTCAACGTTCTCAAAACTGCACTGAAACAAACATGACCAAAAAAGCAGATTTGCGCTTTTACAGTGGTGATAACGATGGCATTATTACATATCCTATGCATGGTAGCTCATTTGATTTCAATAATTGAATTATTCATAGAACACATGTTTCAGGAGTAAAAACCGTCCACGTCCCCAAAGTTTGATTGTTCTTAGAGAATAAGTGAGTACCGAGTCAAAACATACAACAGCTTGACAATAAGGAATTATTCCTTATTGTGTTGATGACTACCGAGATGTTTTGATACGCAACATACATCATGTTTTGATACGCAACATACATCATGTTTTGATACGCAACATACATCATGTTTTGATACGCAACATACATCACTACATTCCGCATCCGCGTACGTAAATCAAGCTTCACGCGACACTGTTTGGTGTCCTCAGTTTTCTCACAGCTTACACATCCAAATGTATGAAAACAATCAAAGATCTTCAGACGAAATTTTCTCCACATTTTTTGGCGAATTGGCAAATCAAAGTGAAAATCCACATTCTTGCAGCATAGCTATAATAGCGAATTTTCGAAGAAATAACTGGTTTTATGTAAAATGTCTCCATTTTACTGGTTTTATAACAAATTTTGACTACATATATTTTTTGCTGAGTAACACCTCAGCTTATAGATTTTTCAACGTTGAACACGACGGAGAAGTCAGAATTGCGATACGTCATTCCATTATCAGATGAGAGCAGATGAACTGTGAAGAACATCTCAAGTAACAACCACGTTTCTTCATGTTCAAAATGCTCCAGTTTGAGAACGGAATAAGATATCGCAATTCTGACTTCACCATCGTGTTTAGCGCGAAAACACCTTCAAAACGAGGTTGTCACTTGTCAGACTGTTCCACTTTTGGAATTTATGGGTAATTTTCCCCCTAAAACTCACCAAAACCCCCCTTAGAGTGGCCCGATTCTGCCCAGCGACAAACTTAGCCTTTCGATTGAGAAGATAATTTTTTTTGCAAATTTGAACTTTCTATCTCAATTCAATCGTGAGTTGTCGTCGGGAATAGCACATACATAAACATATAAATATATACACACGACGATATCTGGATCTCGACCACTTCAACAATAAACTATGGTGGGGGATCTTGAGGATGCTGACCAACCCTCAAGATCCCCCACCATAGTTTATATACATACGATTTTGATTATTTTGGCAGGGAATTCAGGATAGTCTGGAACGGATTTTGGTATGAAAATATTTCGGAAATTCGATTTTTAAACATTTTGGGCCGAGAAAAATAGCTTCCTTTTCTTCGAAAAATCGCTAATGGGATATGTTTAATGATCTCAACTCAGAAATGGTTATTATACAAAATGAAATTATTATTATTATCACTCAGCTCACGGTTTCGCTAAACCATAGCACTCGTATTCAGTCGAAATATATCAAGGTTGAGTCAACATAAATACGGTGCATTCAATCGGTGGAACGCACCATCGGCATAATAAGAACATCACAGGTGGGCTAATATAAATTTATGAGGCGAATCCTTGTCAGCCAGGTGTTACTGAGGAGATGAGGTAGAAATCAAGAGGCGATTTTTTATGTTTAACTCACAATGAATCCGGCGAGGTCCAGGTAAACATCTTCCTGATCCTTTCTGCCCGGTCCAAAGAGGGTGGCTGCATTCTGTCAAGGCTTCGACCACAAAAACGGTGAGATGCGTTCAAATTAAATTGACGAAACACGATCAAATGACTATTTATTGAACCGATAAAATACGGAAGTAAATAACAACACGATGATCCTGTAGGGGGCGGCAAGAGATCCGGCGTGCACCAATCGGCCACTTCACAAACACTGGAGGACTGGAGCGTCGACGGGGCCCCAAGCGGAAGATGGGCCCCCTCCACACGGTTCGCCCTAAAGGGCCCTTTAGTTGCTGCACTTGTGAAGGTGGCGCGAAGTAGGGTGAAAGCGAGCTTCTGCTAGTGCCACTTCCTACATCGTGAGATATGGCTGTGTGATTTGGATCGTTCAAGTGAACCAATTGCTGTCTATTTGGAAGACACTAGATCCGAGTGACGTAACTTGAAATCACCAGCGCTAATTTCACCTGAGGAGGTTCAAGAACAAACAACGCATGGATGACTGTAGAAGGCATTACTTCGATTTGCCTGTAGGTAAGTATCCCTTAGCCAATTTGTTCTTAATAGGGCAATTTGTTCTAAATTTAGAAAGATAGTCCATCTATGTCCAGAACCAAACCGTGATATGTCCAACGATTATGGAACTACCTACCAGGGGCGGCTCGTGGGCTCAGAAACTGGTGGGGCACCAGGGCAATATTTAGGTGCATACCTACCTATTAGGTACTCACTATAGGAACTAAACTCAAACTACCCTTACAGCTAAACTGCTTCATAATAATTATTAATGGTATGCAGCTCTTAGCAAGTCAGGAAACATCGTTCTCCAAAGAGTTCTCTTGAGGAGAGGGAAGATTACTGACCAGTATCCAGGATTACCGACGAGGAGGTGGCTGCAAGGCAATCCCACCTACCCACCCAAATAATTATCTTCAAAATGATAGGAAGAAGAGAAATTGTGACTGTACGAGTACATTATAAAGGTAGTCAAAAAATTATATTATTGGAGTTTCTATTACTGGGGTTTTTAAAAATTAGCAATCGCGACCATCTGCTTCCTAGCCGAGTGGTACCTTGAAAACCCCCTCTAAAAATGTCCTCTTATGCCCAGATTGCACATACGTTTTCTTATCCAATCGTATCAAAACATTTTGAGCGATCACAGAACAGCAAGATTGATTTCAACTAGCTTTTAGAGTTCGTTGGTTAGCTCAAACAAAGCTCGAGTCAACGAAGTCACCATCAGTTTCAGGGATAACAAATAAAACAGTATTCTCAACGGTTGGCTGAGCTACATAATAATATTATGTATATTACTGTTATTAACTGTTATTAACTTACAGAATGTAGAAATCAACAAATGAGATTCCCTTGGGCGAATAGTGATCCGAATAGCTTTATGGTAACAATTGCGTTCAGCAAACAATCCTTTCCCCTTACTTACTTTCTGTGTAAGAGTTAATGTAGGTAAGTCTCGACCCAATCGTTTTATCTCTAATCTGTCTAGAAACGGGCGATTTAGTCCTGGGGTTAGCAGCAAAGAGTCTACTCTATTCATCTTAAAAAAATAAGTATGCACCTAAGTTGCCGGGAGGTTGGTATCTACCTACTAGAACTAGAGTATCAATCTACAAAAAAAAACTTATCTGAGCAACTTCAGCGAGGGATCGAGTGCAGCTTCAACACCGCCGGAGCCGCCTGAACTCAGGGAAGAAACGCGAAAACGAAAACCGAAACCACGAACGAAAAACAAAGAAAGGAAATTGAAAGAAAAAATCACGGAAAGCAAAAATCACGGGCAATTGCGTCGCAGGCCAAACATCGAGTAGGTTAAATTATACGAAGGTTATGAAGATCACATATCAACAGTTGGGAAGGAACCAAAAAATCGATTGTTTTCGGCGTTCGAGTTGATTCGATATTTTGGCCACCGCCCAGAAGGGCTCCTATCTCGGAACACAGGGTGCCTTCCCCCACCCCAGGAAGCGCCTATACCTTCAACATTGAGACTGGGGCACTTTTGGTCGATCCGATAATCGACTTTTTTAATCGATAAATCGAAACAAAATGCGTTGAGGACGCGACTTTTATCACAGTCACTGTGAGACAGTGTACTGCTATCGAAGTCAGACGAAGTCCGCCCGCCTGCAAGAGCTCAGTGGAAGTGGGTAGTCATGGAGGAAGGGAGATCTCCCTTCTTCCATGGTGGGTAGTAGTAGGTAAGATTTTTTTCTCCTTGTTCTATGTTTTTTCTGTTTTCCTTTGCAAATTTTTGGGTGGGGCGAGGGCCAAGGTGGCCTTATGGACGAGCCGCCACTGCTACCTACAGTTTATATAGATCGTTAGATGAGCCTATCAGATATCCCAGTTTTCAGGCAGGATCCTTTGATTCCAGGCGTTCTTTCCAGCAGATCTCTGTTTATAGACGATCACGTTTACAAAGGAGTAGGGTACTACCTATAAGGGTATTCTGATTTACCCTTACATAGCGTTTGAATTCGGAACTTCCTCTCATTTTTTCCAATTACAAGTTTCAAATTCGATAGACTTAGTAATAAAATTCGGTTTACAAACTATGAACCTGTAATTTGGTATGTAAATACCCAATACCTTATATAAATTTAGCCAATTCCAGTGGCGGTAGAGACTTGAAATTTGGCTTGTAACTTCCTTAGGATTTACACTTCAAGCAGAATACGACCGGGATCAGCTGAGTGGCTCCGAAAACTACTTTTTATGCTATTCACACTATGAAGGTTTTAATGTGGCATGGAGGCCTCCTTAGGACTTTAACTTGAGTCTCCGGATCAGCTGAGTGGCTCCTAAAGCTAATTTCTATGCTGTTGACACTATGAAGGTGTAATTTGGTACGTAGCCCCCGTAGGACTTTACGGGGACTTTACCTTGACGCGTCCCAGGCCCTGGATCAGCTGAGTGGCTAGAACATGTCCCATGCTCGTAGAAATTTAACCGTAAGGCTCAAAACGAAAGTGGAAGGGGGGGTCTATGGGGCACAGCCCCCCTTGGCAAGGCCCTTAGGGCCGATTATTAAATTATTTTTAATAGTGAACCTTTAAAATCGCCCTCCATTGCACAATATTCCACCTCATTGGGTTTCAAGAGCCCACGCTCAAGGCACTGACATAGAAAAGTGATCTAGACAAAAAAGGGCTCTACACAGAAAGTGATAAACCTTAATTTGCAGCTTTAGTTGGCATTAACCAGAAGCCATAGCCATAGTAATTTATTAATTAATCGTATGATACCAATAATACCTACACTGCTACTGAAAAGGTTGATATAATAATAATGATATATCAACTAATGGAATGAACAAACATTTATACACTGGTACTGAACCATATTTCCTTGGATTATACAGATGTTGGTTCATCGCAGTGATTGGTATTAAATACCAATAAATTTTAAATACCAGTAAATTTTACCCTTATTGGTACGAGTATTTCAAGTTTTTGGAAGTTTTTTTATCTGGTCAGACTTTGTTCGTATGTTCACTTGAAAGAACGTAAAAGGCGGAAGGAAGAGTGATGAGAATGGTTTTAAGAACCCCAAATCTTTTTAGTTCGGATCCTTTTAGTGATATTGGAACGTTCGAAAATCCCTCCGGTCAATGAAGGGACAGTTTTTCGTTGGGATAGTCTTGCATGGGATTTCATGAAAATCCCCTTATAGTTTGGGAGGTTCCTTGGTAGGCTAAGTGTTATTTTATACGCCTTAAAGTGATCTCAGTGATCCTATGCTAATGTGAAGTTTTCATGATATTTTAAAGTGTAGAGATGAACGTGGGTTTGATGGGTTCGTCCACTACAACATCGAAATAGGCAGGTATTTTCCACTTTTCTGTAACTGTAGTAGTATGCCTATTTGCTGATCACCTCTATCAACGTCTCCAATATTGATATCTTCATTCAGTTCCAACAGACAAAGTTTTCAGACAACATGCTAAAGTATTAATATGCGGTCTAAATATGCCGATCGTTATTGTGCGAAATAATTGTTAGTTTCTCCTATCGATGGGTAAAGACTGTTACTAGTTTTTATTTATTTATTCCTAATCAAGCTGAGATTTGGTTTCGTATAGCTATAATCCGATATCCGTGATCATAATTCATCTGACTGCACTCGAAACTATGAAAATCGTCCATAATCACAATTTTCGAAAACACCTGGCAGGTATAAGATCGGTTTATACACGTTATAATGACGGAGGCCACCCTGTGTCTATTCGAGCCGATCTTAAGAACACGAACCTTCGGATCAGTATTCAGTTACTGTCGCGCTAAATAACTACCACTGCGTATCCAATCATATTTATTGATTTTCGAGTTCCGTGAGTCTGTAGTAGTAAGGTTTGGGCTTGTCTTTCTTCTTCTTGCAAGTTTTTTTGAAAACCTTAGTTTCATTGTGTTGCACCACCAGATACCGATGGATTTTCGGGTGGCTTTTGGGTTGGTCCTTGGATGGTTTTTCTCTCGGTTTGCCAGTGGCATGAGGTATTCTGTGAGTATTAATTGTACGTTAAACAACGATAGATACAATATGAGGATCAACTACATGCATTGTAGCTTCATCCTCTTACACGCAATTCTACCATCCCAGCAAGAACCATACAATTCCATAACAAATCCTCTAAAATTATACCCCGTTTATCAGAGATTGATTCACAGATTTTCCGAACCTAAAGAAAAAATTCAAATTGTTAACCCCTTCAATTTATCACGGGGAATTCAAATATCACATTTTCTCGGGTCGCGCATGCGCGCTAATGCACGATTGGCGCATCAACTTTGTTTTTTCAAATGGGAACCCCCATTTTTAATCGCAGAATCGGATTCTACTCAAACTTTCATGAAAATTTGACACCTCAATCGATTTTTTTTAAACGCGCGTGACCTAGTCTACGAGCGCGCGAAAACCCGCAACCCTGACACTGCGCGAAAATGTTGTCCACCGTTGACTCCAAGTGTGTCACATGAAATTTCATTGTTTTTGAACGCTGATTAACGTGGTGCTATTAATTTTCTTTTTTGAAAAATGAATTGAAAGAAAAAATACATTTTAGTGCAGAATGTGTTTTCGGTGGCCCAAAACGATCGTGTGGCCCACGATCCCTGATCAATATCCTGGTTGGAATATTGCGCCGATTATTTATAACAGAGGCTATTACGTATGTGTGTTTTGTTCGGTTCGTGATGGTATATGAAATTGGAGGACCTGCCATATATGTTCCGTATGCCCCAGTGAGCACCGATTCTGTCGATCTCGCTTTCGTCGAGCTCGTCTTCAGTGATGCTGTCGACAGAACGGTCGCTCGCATTGCAGATCCATTTTATACGCGTCGGATCAAAAGAAGCAGACTCGGCGGACGACTCCTCGGAGGCCGTCAGGACTTGAGCGTCTTCATCCTCTGGAAAACCCTCTCCGACGTTGAGGTCTGCGAGGGAGCTCGAGCTGGTCGATTTGATGGAATCCGTCTCAACTTCGGTGGACGACCCGCTCCTCGATGGAAGGCGAATGTCACAGGTGCACGCATTTTCTACTGTAGAAATTATTGACAAAACTGTTGAAGTTTCTATTATGTACACAACTGTGGGCTTTAATTTTAATGCAAAGCCTGTTAATACTGACCCAAACCTCATTTTTTGCTTGTATTTTAATGATCCTCATCGCCACAGTAACTGTTGTAACTGGGAGACGCATATCGGATATTTTTTTGTTAGTATTGATCAATCTCAAGGCCACAATCTCAATGCATAAGGCAGCCACGTATCACAAGTGCCTTGAATAAGAGGGTCAAGGAAGGATAGTATGCGTCTGGCAGGCGCTTCTGTGGCAACCAAGGAGCTCGTAGCTAAATTTTATTTGCACTAGGATGATTAGTACACCAGTTCCCAAACCCATACGTTAGCTAACTGCCGACCACGAAATTCACTTAAAAATAATTGTTCTTCACCTTCTTTCTTGGTGACTGTACCACGTTTTGAGTCAGAAATTCTGTCGAATTTTTCCGCTGGATCACAATCTTCCACCATCTCCCATTCACCTTCTTCCCCCATGTATTCTCCCTCGAACACTTCGACATCTTCGTCTTCTTCTTCCAATTCCTCCAAACCTTGCCATTGAACAGCCTTTGCAAGCTCTTCTCTCTTAATAGGCTCATCCCTTAGGAAGTTCAAACAACCGCACTGTAGTGGTTTTGTTATTTTAGGGGTGCATACGCAAGATCGAACTGTTCTGGCTTGGGGCGTTTTCAAGGATTCCAAGGACTGCTTGAGCTCTTCCAAGCTTGGTAGCTTCTCTTGATCATCTCGACAATCGCAGGATGTGAAAGGCCGCCTGGTTGCTTGCCCGTGGCGTCTGCAATTTTTAATTTTGTAAAACCAACTACAAAAACTGCAAGTTACGAAGTTTTCGCAGGTGCAGTAAGATTTGAATGGTCCCTCAGCAGCCTGGTACCCAGGTGGTATGTACTCACCCTCTTCCTCACCATATTCACCAGCAGCCTCCTCTAGAAACAATAATGTAATTCGATCAAATACTACCGAACAGACCTGAAACTAGAACTGCACTCTCTAGCCATTGTGTTCACAGGTGCTCAAAATATCCACAAACCAACAACAATCATGGGAATAATGTAGTTGTTCGCCATCACAAGTGACCGTCTTATTTGTGACTTCCTACGTAATCAGGGTGAGGGCTCTAAAGATTGCCTAGAGCTAGATTGGTAGAAAAGTAAGAGCAACCAACCCTACCGATGTCTTCCCAGTCTTCACCTTCCTCCTCTTTCTCCATTATCCTTGCAGTGCACTCTTCTCAAAATATGAATGAACTACTCAAAAAGCAATAAAGCACTGAACACATTGAAGGGCGAATTATATAAGATGTGCATTAAATATCACGATATGGTTGAATTTTGAAAAATAAAACTTACTGATTTGGTACAACCATGGAAACCCCTAATGTAGAACAAGTTGATGTACTACGTAGCAACTAAATAATAAATTATGGAAGAAGGTAAATAATATTAATATTATTAATGTTGAATATAAATATTGAATATTTTAGATGAACAAATATTTTCCAACCCAATATTTGAGTAGGCCTTCGTGCCACACCCAAGCATGTGGTTTTTTCCCAAACTGGAAAACCCAACTCTCATGCTCGCTTGCCCAAAGGCTTCAGCTTGGACCTCTGCGCCAAACTGTATGGAGTCGTCGTACCGATTCCGCTGCATCAAAATTTTAATCAGCCATCTCAATCCTTCTTGAAAACGAATGCGTGAAAGGTGTGCGATCGTAACTGTCGACAAGTTATTCGAGTGAATATTGAGTTACTCGTAGTTTCGAGTAACAGCGACCGTCCGGTAATAGGTCGAGGACATATTACCAAAATAACCTAATATCACAACCTATTACCAGTTGGTCGCTGTTACTCGATAACCTATTACCAAGAAATAACCGTATTACCCTATAGTAATGAAGCCTGGGAATTTCGGGGAGGGGGGGGGGAGAGCGTACCGGCAGGAAAATGTTTGACAAACAGGGTACTAAATAGAGGGTTTGAAAATAATTTCAACATTTCGTAATCGAAAAAAACTTCATTTTTCAAAGAAATCGTTTACGAGTTCATGATTTTTATTATTTCTTGTCATTTCGTGGGAGGGGATTCCGGACTCTCCCACCCCACCCCTGGCTAAACCGCTGTTGCACTTGGCCAAATCAATGTTTTTGAGCCATTTTGCTTTTTGCATTTTTTGATAAAACAATTTTCGCACGCCAAACACGTCCATGTTCGAACTCAGCCTTATTATAAAGCTATTGAGTAACCCCTCGAAATTTGGGAGGTGTCACTATCTTGAAAATCGAGATATCCGGCCGAACATTTCGCCCAGACAACTACTAGTACTACAACTACTATTATACCTAATAATAATACCGATTTTTGGCCCCCATTGAATCCGCCACTGGATTAGGCACTAACATTCTACTTAGTTAATATAGTTAATGGTACAAATCAATGGAGCATCGGGAAGCAATGTTCATTTTTATTGACCACGTTCACGGACCCTGAATGAGAAACTACCGCAGTGACGAAGCCAATTCGTCCGTCCCGAGTAAGGTACCTACGTCACATTTAACTTTCCTCGCTCAGCAGAGTGTGACTCGCGAAAAACTCCAACCTGAAACCTGTAGAAAGCAAAACTGAATAGAAGAAGCCAACTTCCCAATTTATATGAAACAAAAATTCCAGGTTAGTGAGTAAACTACCAGGTCCCAACAGTATAAAGGTGAGGTCTCTCGGAATGGTATTCCTCAAGCGATTCGAGGACAAGCAATACACGAATACCGAACGTCCATCACTTTCAAAAATATTAAACAAAAGTTCGAGGTCAAAAAGTTATGACGATACCACTCAGGCGTCTATTTACTCGGCGAGTTCAGAAATCGATTGAGTGGATCAAAATGCATAATGGAAGGTACCAAACTGTATGTTTTCCACGGGTCATTACCGGCTCCAGCAAATAATGCAAGACAACCACCACTGGGTGCAATAGTTTTGACGTTTTGCTTCTTTGATCCCCCGTTACGGTAGGCGTCACCAAAGACGAAAAAATGGCAGGAAGCTGATTTTTTGTTACGTTGTCATTACTTACATGTTTGAGTAGTACTTATTACTTACACGAAGTTTGCAGCTTCGAATTCCCTAGGGAAACTTTTTGGAAGAACAAAAAACCTCGGAAGTTTCCAGACTTGTTCCAGTTTTTGTCTCATAACTTGTAAAATGTTTGTTTTTCTACGAAAACTCCTTCCTATTACTTAACCCCAATGGTAGGCCTCTGTAGGCCTAATAGATCCCGAGATATTGGACTTCAAAAATTGGCTATTTCTTCCAAAAAGTTTTGAAAGTTGAAGTTTTAGTCATCCCTTGGGTGTATTGTTGGCTCTAATACTCATCCCACGAGGAAAGTAGTAGGCAAGAAAGTTCTAGAGGAGTTGTCAAGCTTTGAAGGGTGACAAGACACTTGCTGCCTGCAGAATCTATCTCCTCATGAGTGGCGTCAAATTTCAAGAAGATGACAGCCACGCCAACCAGCTGAGGGTTTTTTAACCTTGATGGTAAGCATTTTTGATGATTTCTGCAGGAAGAGCGCCCTATAGGGTGGTGAAGAGGACGACACGCTTCATACCCTCCAGTTTGTAAGGTCTGCGGCCAGTGCCAGAGTCCAACTTGCTCGTCGCACTCATCACTCATACCGAACCTCCAACCTGGTTTAGAAGTGGTAGGGAATAGAAACAGGGCCCACCACCTGAGGTTGGAACAGGAGCCACAACACTCCCATCACCACAACACAGGATCCAGCACCACATATTAAAATGATATCCTGCCATTGTAAGAAAGGGTGTGGTGGTGGGAGCTTCTCATGCCAAAGAGCAGGGCTGAAGTGCTCTGCTCTTTGCAGAATTTGCCCGGGGAAGTCGTGCCTCAACATTCCCCACGTCGCCTTCGCAGATTCGGACGAGGAACAAGAGGTGGAACTAGCGATGGACCTAGCGCCCCAACTGGACGAAGTGCCGAGCCCAAGCCCAACAATAAACCCAGGCAACCGTAATTGTAGTAGGTACCTGTCTGCATTACATGTTTGTTCATTGCAGCTTCAAAATTGGTGACTCGTTACATGACTATAAATTAGTATTTAGGAGCATGTATATCTGTAGCACGAGTCACCAGGCGATCCTTTCATTGATCACCTACCCCCCCCCCCCCCCATCACTGATTTTTTAATGTATAAGTATATGTAATAGTATGAAATCCTTTTAAATAAGTAAATAATATAATAAATGGCAAAATAATCCTTTTTCATCGACTTTGATCGTCTGACTCAATTTACAAAATAAAATCCGATTTCCCCAACTTTTCATTTAATAGATACCTAGAGACCAATTGGGCCTACGGACTTCGCTTTGTGCTTAAATAAAAGCTAGAAAACCCCTCTAGGACTTTCTTTCCTACAACATTCCTCAAGGGTTGAGTATTAGAGTCAACATTCGACTACAACGTAAATTTCGAACTTTTTGAAAAAATAGCCATTTTTTGAAGTTCTATGTTTCGGGATCTATTGGACCTACAGAGCTGGGATTGGACTTAAATTGTAGCTTATACTATTTACTTTAATAAAGTTAGGAAGACATTTTCGTAGAAAACCGACCTTTTACATGTTATGGGACAAAAACTAAAATGAGTTCGAAAATTTCGAGGTATTTTTTGTTACCAAAAAGTTTTCCCTAAGGGATACTTTCTGTTCTAATAGCCAATAACACCAATTTACCAATTTAGGAGTGCAAATCATATGAAGACGATTCTACTTACACAGGTAGGCCATTGATGTAGTACTCGATCCTAAGCACCTCTTCCTTCATATCGCCCACCGGTACAGCTGACGCCACAGTGCTATAGCTGATTGTCATGTTGTCCTTCTCAGACTGACTGTTAATAATTGAACCCGAACCTCAGAGCTGGCGGATTTATTATTTATCCATATGGAGGAGAAGCTTTGGCGTTCCGTTACAGTATTTATTTTACTTCAGTGAGACACCCTAGCGCGAAAAAAAAAAATATCGTTAGGTCAGAGTGAAAAATATTTTCCAATTCTTTAACAGGCGGGATCCTTCCAATCGGACACCCGACTTAAGACTCCCGAAGAATTCTACCCTTTTCCTTCCTCTCGAACGCCTATTAATATTTCACCTACAAGAAATTGCCATTCATTATGATGTTCTTCAGTCACGAAATACTGTTGAGTTGTAAACCAATTTTATTGATTTAGCGAAGAACAATCTACTCATTTCCACACTTGCCTTTTCATGGAATCGTATCTAGGTCACTCGTGTCTTTCAACAAGTGTGAATTGAACACCTTTTGTCAACGACATTATTATAAATTTTATAATATCAATGATAGACCAACAAAACCATTCCATCGAGTTAGTTGATAGTTTGTGAGTGATTCAGTACTGAGTTCGGTATGGTTGCCCTATTACTCCATACAAATTCAAAACTGCTCCGTTAGGGAGGAGTGCCTTCAGCTTCAATATTTACCGAAAATAATTATTCTCGTGTAAGTCTTGGTACCTATTGGAAAATAAGTAAAATGTAGGTAATTTCTAAGACCCTCACTCAAAAGATTTTGAGTTCTAAATTCCATAACTTACTCCCTACATTTGTATTAAGCCAACAATTTGTGGGTTGTGTTTATACACTATCCTATACGTCGCAAACTCATAACCCGTAATTCAGGACCCCCAAGAGGGATTACAACGATTTCCAGCTCTAGCAATTTTTGGAGGATCCATTGCTGACCAAAAATATCTAAAATTCACCTAGAAAATTGTGGTTTCATCATATCAATGTAGGTGTACCAATGACACCTACCATCCTGATTTCAACGCTTCAGCACAGAGTTACCGCATCAATCTAATAGTGTCCGTGTAGAAAAATAGGCTCAAATCAAAATACGACCTCCATTGAATAAATATAATTTTATTAGGATTTTTACAAAATCAGCAATTTTGTCTGCAATTATTTTGATAAAGAATGAAATAAATAACGTGAATAATAGTGAATTTTACACGAAAAAAATATATTTAGCAAAATAATACGCAGACACGACAAACAAGATACTCTAACAAATGCAAAAGGTTTTTGGCGGCAGAAGGAACATGGAAGATAGCAGGCCAATGTTTTGTAACTGTGAGCTAGAAATTTTGTGCTTCCACAAAAGGCCTTCTCTGCATAGGCTTATTATTTATATCCAAATAGAAATATATAATATTACATGCAGCTAGTCTATTTTTAAATGTACTTTAATCAACTTAAGATAAACATTTAACCTCTCTTCTAAGAAGAAGTGAGAGCACCATTTACCTACAAACTGCGAAAAGCGAATTTTATCAACGAATGAGGTGCACCAGTCAAAAGAAAAAGTCACTTATAAAGAAGCACCTAAATGAAATTGGAACGAACGGAAAGAATTAAAAAACTCGTGTAACTTCATAACTTATCGGCAAGAATTACAGATAAAGCAACCAAGTAGAAACCCCACCTTCAGTTGAGTATTGAATTATATGTTTTCATTTTTTTCTTTGCGATAAGGAGTATGAACAACTTTCATAAGTGTCAAGAAATATTGGTGAGTAAATATGACAATAGGTAGAATGTAGAACTGGATTCTTAAAATCTTGAAGGCGTTAGACCAACCAATTCAGTTCGTTATGAGGCAATTTTTATACGTTTAACAGCAAAGCTAAAAAAGTAACATAAATAATTTTGCAGTAGTGAACCGATTAAAACTTACATATAGTATGGTATCAGCAAGAAACTGAAATCAATCTAAGCGATCAAATCTCGAAAACCAAATCAAAATTTTCGTCTAGGGGTGGGGGGAGTGGGAGTAAAGGAAAATATATTTTCACAAGATCAACTAATTGTATTGCACAGTAGTCACAAAGTAGCTGTATCGGAAACAAACAAGAAAATCGCTCTACAAAACAGAAAAAAGCCAAAGCACACAAGGGAAATAGGGTGGAGGAGGGAATCTCGAAATTTGTTGAGATCTTGAACAGTAACTACTCTGCCGTCATAAAAGTTTTGAAAACAACTAAGCTCAACAAAAAGCGAAAGCCTTCTCGTATATTGTTCATTACACAATTTTTAAACTAAGCTACAGTTGAATAGTAGGTCATTTTTCTTCACAAATTTTGGTATTGATGTTTCTCAATTAATTCAACTAGTGTCATTGAATCGTCAATTAGAAAATACTAGAGCTACTAGAAGGCTTTTACCATAATTTTGTTTCTTTTCAGAAAACAAAAATCATACATTAATATTGTGATAACAAATCTTCAATTCTCTCATATAAAACTTCAGTTCGAACTCTGTGTATAGTAAGGCAGCTTTTCTCTTCGATCATTTTAATTTTTGTGCATTCTTCTTTCTTTAAAGAGCTCCTTTTTCATGTTTTTGACAACCGCTCATTTCCTATTCTTCAATTTTTTTCCCCAAAACCAACGTATAGTTTGAGTGCTAATGATAGCCAACGTGAATGAGTATTTGAAACGCTACTTAAGATTACAGGGGAAGTGTGAAAGCGGGAAGCAAAAGTTCGCTTTTGCTTCGCAAAGAAAAATGAAATAACTGAAAAATCTTAGTCAATTTAGAAAAGCCTAGCTCGCTTTTTCAACTCGTTTTTCTTCCAAGTGGGCATCATGTAGAATTCACTGCGACCGCATTGGAACAATGTTTCGAATTCTGACTGCGATAAGTGTCTCTGAAAAAGAAGAAATTATGGTTTAAAAACATTTTATTCAAGGTAAATACTACGAGTATCAATATAAATATGGTGTTGGACGTCAGAAGTTGACACTAAAAGGTATTTCCATACGAATTGAGTAGCCTGCAGACGACGGTACATAGGTAGTCATGCCCCTTTGACACTGAGATCGGTTTATTGAAACGTATTTTTCGTTCAGATCGGGTGAGTCGTTTAATTACTATTCTTAGCCCGGAAGTAGAGAAACTAGATACAGAGATCGTGAACAGGATAAGGGGAACTAAAACGCATTTGAGCGAATAAGGTATATTCACTTTGCTTGGCCAAAAGCCAGATTTCGGGTGGCCCATTGAGAGACTGAAGATCAGGACTGGGAGATTGACGATGGGTCATGAGTAAGGGAGTTGAGAAGTTGAATTGTCTAATTACAACGCGCTGTCTAGGGGTGGGGAGATTGGATTGGAGACAGGGATATCTGGAGCAGGACCAAGTAATCAAAGAGGGAGCTCTTCAAGAAAGCCCTTAAAAATACAGCTAATAAGTAACCTATAACCGCAGACATTCAACGATCATTCACTGTTTTCACCCAGCTCAGAAAGATTAAACTTCCTCATCGGCTATGTATGTAAACGCACCCTCAAACTTGGGTAGTAGATCCTTTTTTTCAAACTCTTGTAATGTGAATAATTGGTCTTAGAACTCCAAATGTACCGGAAAAACCAGAATAAAAAGCCTCAAACTCGTGACATTTATTTGGAAAGCCTTGGAGTTACCACTTTAGCTTCACGTATGCCCATTGGGTACTGAGAATAATGTGCCAATATCATTCTGATTTTTCTCAACGTTTTTAACATTTTATGGTTAATAGCATAGAAATTAGCTTTAGGAGCCACTCAGCTCATCCTGGACATGTTCTGCTTAATGTGTAAGTCCTAGGGAGGCTACATACATAACTACAGCTTCATAGAGGGAATCGTATAGAAGTTAACTTTAGGAGCCACACAGCTGATCAGGGGCATGGGGAGTATCAAGTCCTAAGGGTGTTACATTCCAAATTACAGCTTCATAGAGTGAATAGCATCGAAATTAGTTTTAGGAGCCCTCAGCTGATCCAGGGCCTGATCTGCCTAAAATGTAAGTCCTAAGGTAACGTATCGCGTTACAGTTTGCTATAAGGGAAAGAAAAATGTTACATTTTCCCGTGTAGCAAAATGTTTGCATGAACCCCAGCGGTAAGACGTATACACGTCAAAATTTTTGAGATGTATGTAGCACATGGCTTTTTGACCGTTAGGTTCTTATCAGATCCAACTTTTGGTTTATTATCTTCGATAATGAACCATTGGAATCGCCCAAAGAAACAAATTTTTTACCTCTAGGTTGCAACGGTCCACGTCAGGGGGTAGTCGGTAATTCGATGTTATAAGGAGGTGGTACGGATACACTTTGGCAGGAGTTTGAATGCCGCACATATTCGGTAGTGATCTTCTAAGGTAGGATACTCCACCAACACTCTGAAACAAGTTGAAATAATCTTGAGTGAAGACTTGGGAAATCACACGATAACTGTTGAGTATATATTTTTGATGGGTTTTTGCTGCGTGTCCAGGTCTTATAAAATTGAATACGGGGGTTCAGAATTACCATAGTTGCTCGATCCACTTCGGATATAGAACCTGCAGACACTGAAAAGGAGAAGAACAATTATGTAACAAACACTGAGAATACTGGTCAAAGTTTCCAATTGGTTATACCACATACTTATATTTCACTACATATTCATTCAGATAGGTGTATGTTGAGGCCTCACCATCAGATTTTGCGCTGCTGAAATCTGTACTGGGGGCCTTGTCACCGAATCCGCTATATGAAAAATCACCCTGTAACAAAATCGTACACTGTCACGCTATTAGGTCGCCAAAAATATGATTGACAAAAACTGAGCCAAATTATGAACATTTTTTTTTTGTCGAGATTCGATGACATTCATGTTTTGAAAACTCCATCAATACATAATAGACAGGGGAGGTGTACGAGGTCGCAGTGAATAAGTTATTGAAATCTGGGAAATGCACTGAAATATCAATACACTGTAGAAGAAAGTAAGCGAAAGTCGGGAAAAACGCAAAACAAACATGAAGAGATAAATCATTCAGAAATACAACTTTTTTTTCAGGGGTCAAGGGAAAATATGAAAAATGATGATCATTGCAGTTATAATGAGCTAAGTAATTACTTGAACAATAGCCAACCACATCTTCCGGCATAACTGTACTGTTATGCCTTAAATATTGGGTCGTGCACATGTGGTGCCGAATCAAGAATAGTATAAAGTAACAGGTTGAGTAAATTTCAGTAAACAAATTACTTCATTGAGGTCTGATCGCAGTTGGACACAACACATCACATTCTTTCATTGATGTTCATGTGGTTATACTATAAAGTTCACTTTCACGATTCACGTAATGTGATTAGCGAATTTTCGAAGAAAAGAAGGAAGCTTCTCGCTCGGTCCAAAATGTTTAAAACTCGAATATAAACGTTTATTTATATATTTATGTATGTGTCATTCCAGACGATAACTCTCGATAGACTTGAGATAAAAAGTTCAAATTTGCACAAAAAATCCGTCATAGCAATCGAAAGGCTAATTCGTAGACGGGCAGAATCGGGCCAATCTAAGAGGGGGTTTCGGGGAGTTTTAGGGGGGAAAATTACCCAGAAATTCCCAAAATGTGACAGTCTGACGAGTGACACCTCATTTTAAAGGTTGTTATGCTGAACACGATGGTGAAACGCGAATTGCGATGTATCGGTATACCTCATTCCGTTCTCAAACTGGATCACTTTGAATATTAAGAAATGTGGTTGATACTTGAGATGTTATTCAATGGAGACAATTTTCATAAAACCAGTTACTTCTTCGAAAACTCGCTCTTATAGCCATGCTGCATGACTGGATTTTTATGGGAAATTTTTGTGGAATTTATAGGTAATTTTTCCTCCCCTAATGTTTTTTTCATTTGTGGGGCTTGTTATTGGTCGTATGTGTGTTGGCTTGGTAAATGATTTCTTATTGCATCCTTTAGTTTATCGGACCCTGAATTTGGGAGCTTGATTCTGATTCATTATACGGATTAGGAGTCTCTATAATAGGAAGACTGCTTCTTCGATGAGCCCCCCCCCCCCCCAGTCGAGCTGTTATACTGTTTACAAATTTAAAATTATGACATTTAAATTTTACGTGAAATAAATTCGAATGTAAAACAAATAGAAGGTTTTTAAATCGAAACCTCAGTGACGTAGGGCAAAATCAAGTGGGCTTGCAGAATCGAAATATTTTAATCAACCTGCTAGTATTTTAATATTTTAATCAACCTGTTGGTACTACAAACCTTGGTGCCAAATCTCCGTTGTACCTGTAAAGCCTTATCACAAAGTAACCTAACATGCCGATAACATTTTTTCAGTTTTTTTAGAAGAATAGTATTAACATACAGGTGTGTAAATTATTCACTTCACGGCAGAATTTGAATAAACTATAAAGGAGTATGTCGGTATTACTTAAATAGCTGAATTGCGAACTCGAAACGTTCTTTAGTCTAAAGCTTAGTTCACATGACAGCAGAATTTTAACCTTCTCCATCCTTAACAATGTTTTCCCGAATCGTTTCTCACTTATCTGTTTTCATTTTCAAATTTCTTGTAATCACCAATTTGAACTAAAGCGAACCCATGATGTTTTACTAGGGGGGGGGGGGGGGGGGAATAGACTATATCAATGTCTCAATATGCGGTGAGTACCAAGTATTCTTTCAGGGTGCTCTCAAATACCTCGTACTTTATGTACTCAGTACTAATCGCAATAGATACATTTTAAATAGATAATAATTATTATTAATATCAAAAATAAATACTGAATTCATTCCGAATATAAATAATTTTCATTCCACTGTTATTCATACCACCATATCAAAATCAATAATATTGTTTTTGTTACATATTATGTACTTAACATTGGTGTATTCTCGTCATTGCTACACATACTCAGGAATATCGCAAATCCACATTTCCTGGAGATTCCTTCCCGATATAACGATTTCTTCGACCAGTAGTGCAATACCGTTAATGCAATGGATACTTTCACTAGGTAATAGTTAGTGAACTTGCATTGGCCGGAATTTCGATTGTTCGACTTCAGCTTCTTAAAAACCCCTTTCATCAGAAGTCAGTTAATTTGAGGGTTTTCCTTGGTAAGTCATAGATGCCAATAATGCAATGTTGAAAATGGATACGTAATGGTTGAAACGTATTGTACACGGATTTGGTTTGGATTTAGAAGGAGCTCACACGTCACACAGGGGGGGGGCTAGCTACATACTTACAGTGGTGGAACTGAAGGTGTGAGACCTGGGCGCTAGGCCGTAGCCAGGTTTGGGGACCTGGCGGAGAGAACTGACGACTGTAACATGATCAGAAAACAAACACCTGGTACCGACCAACATTCAATGTGAAAGATGAAATATCTTACAAACTAGGACTCACCATGTAGCGGGAAACCATAGGAGGCAGTGTAGAGGACTTTCCCATGGGACGCTCCCTCGCTTGGAAAACTGCACATGCACAAAGACACTCAAACTACATTCTAAGTTATGAAAAAAAAAAACAAAAAAAACGAGCAAACAGCAAAAACCATAATGAAAAATTAAACAAATATAAATCAATCAAGAAAAAATCCTGGATAGAAAAATCAAACTGCCCAGACGATAAATGTCAACATGTTCGTTAGCACAAAAGCCTGTCGAAAAACGGTAACTTTTCGGGCCTTTTTCTCATATTCTATTTCAGGTTGATTGAGCAAATGAAAAGCCAGCAAAAATTTATAATAACAATGAAATTTAGATTTGGTAGTAGTTCAGATGAATTCTCGGATTTTAGCTTAATTTGGATTTTAGGTTTAATCGATTATGTACTCAAAATAGTAATTATTTTTAGTACGTAATCGATTAAATGTTGATAAAAAACTAGGGGAATACAAAAAATGTCTGAACCAGCTGGCATATGGCAAATCCAGATTGAAATTGAAACGAAAAGCCATGCGAATGAGAACCAAACCTCGAGTAATAGCCACAACAATTAGACTCGATCAAGTCAAAGAAATTTACTTACCAAAGCAACTACGGCTCGTAAAGAAAACGGGGGTATAATCAGATAATGAAAAACATTGAAGAAAATTTATGAGAAACAGTTTTTAATCCATACAGCACTACAGATACACCGTTGACGTATTGTTAAATTATAATTATTTCAACACCAAAGAAAACACCGAAGGAAGGTGATAATAAAAGTGTTAGTCAGGAAAAGGAAGCGACTAGATGTAGGACGGCCAAGTAAGTTTAAGTTTAAACAAAACAGACCATTGTAGGGTCGTCCGTAGGATACAGTCGTTTCAGATTTTTCAACAATGAGGTCGTGCGTATTACACTGTAAGTTTCAAGCTTCCCAAAATGGATAAATTCAAAAGCAAAGCTTGTTATTGAGAAAAAGGATCTTTTGAATGAAAATTGTAGAAACCTAGAAGAAGTTAAGACCGTGCAATCAAGAATAAACCCTAGGTTGAAAACAATGCCATCAATTTAGAACTCTAACGTGATGTGTCTTTGGGGTTTCAAGGTATCCTAAATATATTTGGTGTAATCATTAAAGTTTTCACTACAAGTGAAATAAGGAGTTGAAGAGAAAAGGAACGGAGAGAAATATGTTAATTTAAACACAAAATCACAACTTCAAATCGTCCAGAAGAAATATAAGAAATACTAATGAAGTAAATGTGCGTGAAAAAAAAACCCTGGACGAAGTGAAAGTTTGGTATGTCTCAGTTAATAGAAAGCTACAACTACGAACATTTAAACGTTCTCAAAGCCCCCTAAACCATGCTTAAAAAACAATCATGCTAATATTAATTGAACATGCTTAAAAAACTTACATTAATCAGAAGTGATACAATAGGTCCACACAGGGTTAGGTTGAATGGCATTCAAGTAAGTATATGTACGAGTATAAACTAAGAAAAATAACAACTTTAGGAAACGATTTAAAAATATGGTACCTCAGTTGTACATAAGGTTCATAAGTAGATGAAGAAATGAACTACATATCCAAAACAAAAATTCGAAGTAATAAAATGATTTACAGCAGAATTTCTTTACAATGTAACGAGTGTCGCCAACCAAGCCCTTCTTGTCATTTAGGATGTTATTTAAATTGTTATAGACGTTTTCGAAAGTTTTCTCCACCACCAAATATTATAAAATTACGATTGGGATTGCATTGCAATTGCTCTATCATAAGCTAGTACACTGGAGACTCCACCACTAACGTGTGCAAGCATTTAATTTTCGAATACAAATTCTCTTGAACATAAGGTTTTGGAGCGACACATTTGATGTTTTTCAAATTATCATAACAGACATTCAACGAATAAGGGAGACTCTGTAGAATCGAAGGAGCGTTAGAGGAGTGTTCAGTACAAGTTAGCCGAATACCAACGAATAAACAGTACCTAACAATCACGGCTAACTAAACAACACATAAAAAATAAAATTAAAAGTGAAATTTGACTCATTCAAGGCCAAAAGGCCAACAATTTGCCGATATAGAAGAACGGTTTTTAATCTCGAACAGATACAATTGCAACGAAATTGCTATAAGCTACTTGAAAATATGCCGACGGAGATAACCTTAGCTTAGGTTGGAATGTTAGGTGTCAGTTCATAGAGCGGCAAGGAATGGGCTATGGTGGTCATTTTGAACCGAATCAACCTCGTTCAACAAAGGGAATCAACATCGATGTATTCTAAGCACACCTGAATGAAGGAGCATCGAGATCAGGAGAGGGTGGGGGTGAGGGAGGCCTGATAGTTAAATCATGGCATCACTCGGATATGGTGGCCCTGTATCATTGCATAGGAATATTTTCAACATGCAATGCAATTTATTAAGGACAATTTGGGAACTGTTCGAGAGACCCTTAATTTCATCGGGAAACCCAGTTGGTAACATTGTGTTTTTAGCGAATTTTCGAAGAAAAGGAAGCTATAACTTATAATTGTTCCAAGTGTTAATATAATGCTTAATATAAATTATAATTGTTAATAATTGTTCTCGGTCCAACCTTTTTTAAACTGTGGATTATTTTTATCCCCCCCCCCCCACCTTACCCCAAATTTTACTTTGCGTAAAATTACTCCTGTTGTACCTATTCGTACGAATACCAACTGCTTCGAAAATTCGCTCATTTTCTCTTCTTCAAGAGTTGTACATTTATTTCAACCAATGAAGAATAATGAGTTCCATTTCAAACAATGAGGTTGCAAAAGTGAAGTCACCCAGGAAGAACCATTACCAACTTCAGATTGTAATTCCAAAGATACGAAACACGAAATTTGAATTGACCTAGCTTGGATAGATAGCTAGCTTACATCTATTATAATAAGACCAATGTGCGAACGGGAGAAATTGAGAATGGATGTTACCTTCTGCTCTCCTCGCGCAAATTGTGCTCCTTCTGCCACAACCTCATTTTTATGGTAGGAGGAATTACATAATAAGAACTGTCAACCCAAAATCCATTAAATGGATTTCCTTGTTTTCAAAATCCATTAAATGGATTTCCTTGTTTTCAAAATCCAAATTTTGGATTTCCTTGTTTTCAACAACAGAATTTGGTATTTTAAGGCCGCATTCTCAGTTCAGGGACGTTCCGCGGGTTGGAAATGACACCTAGCACCCAACAAGGCTGAGGAATTAAAAAAAAAGAAATCTATCATGTTGTAAGAACCATCAAATAATAATTACCGTTATAAGTGGGAATAGTTGGTATAGATCTCCCTACAGAGGACCTGTAGCTTGAGCATCTGTCCAATGTCTCTTCATCGTCCCATGGACGAGGAGCATCAAGATTCCGTGATGGCGCTGTAAACTCACTCTGTGTTATCTCATTTTACAGGAGAAACCAAGAATACTCAAATCAAAACCAACACTTCGTGTTACTTGCTGTTAAACCAATACACAACACCAAATTTGTAGACATAAGTTGCCTAATTAAAATAATACCATAATATTAAGATACAGAATCAGTGATTTAAATACGATCAGTGAAGAATATTCATATGAATGCTTCACAGATATGAAGAGATATCCAAATGATTGAAATTGGTATATGAAATCAGAACCTTTTCTTGATAAACGTAATTGAAACTACATGAAACAATGGGTTTGTTATCTACGTTATCTTGAATTAGCATGCAATAGTGGGTGAAACGCTCGGTTATCAAATTAGAGCCACCATGTCATACTTAGATGCCACCATTTTATATTTTATATTTGAACCCGTCTTGAGAGTAAAACATGGTTAGAACAGTAACAGCTACAACCGTTACGAGGAACCTCAGACAAGGATGAACTAGTTGAAACGGTACAAATAACCCCTTAGATCTGAAACTTTAATAAGAAACAAAAGAAAAGCCGTCTTTAGTAAAGTGTTTTCGAGGATTGAAAGACAGCTTCCATAGGAGCTTCAGATAAGAGAGTAAGGAAAAAAATTCTCATGGTAAGGAAAAAAAATTGTACAAGTTGTTGATTTTTCATAATTATCAAAAGATGAAAAAAATATCTTTCACGTCCAATACTTAAATCACTAATTCTACTAGAACGCTATGAAAACTAGACTCATGTAGTTAATTCACATATGAAATCATATCCACTATTGAATAGGCTTTTCATGTAACACAGGAGTAGCATGCATTATAAACGATTAGTGCTTGAAAGGAGTTTGGACAGTTTCAGGGTGTGATGGCTTCGAAGCATACTCTTTTTTGGCAAGAGGAATTCTGGCTGTACAGCTCCAGATAAAATGGTTTCTTCTCTTTTTAATTTTGTGCAAAACTCTGACAGTATAAAGGCCGTCACACGCCGCGCTATACCAAACATACTCAGAGCACTAGGCTAAGATAGAACAACTCTCAAGTTCATCCTTCGTAAAATATAGAAATAAAAACAACTCATAAATTTGAGCTTGACTGTTAAAGCTTGAGAGAGTTCATGAGTCGATAGCGATCTAGGCAAAATCTAAATAAATTGTGGACACTAAAATCATGGTCCCCATCCACCATTAAATTACAATATTTATAAACAACTATGTACACGTGTCTTCATAATATATAGGTGTAGTGCTGTATACAAAAGCGATAAAAAAAGAGTATTGTAACACTCATCAACTGTTCTCAAGTCATTGACGATAAAGTACGACGAATTTCTAAGGATTTTAAGTAAATTGATACTCCCTGGGAATGAGCCGATAGCTCCATTGGTCTTCAAGTTTCAGGAAACATTAGGCTGATCAAATCGTAGATGATTCAATATATAAGGCGCATTAGGTTTAAATTCCTTCCATATACAGAGTAAATCTAAATTATCAAGTAGGCACTAATTGGCGATAGTCAATGTCAATGCGCTAAAATAATCATTCAAGAGCACTGACAGTAACTTTCAAATCCAACTTGATGAGGCCTAACCATACAAATAACATTAAAATCTACGTGTGTTGACTCGTGCTCTCGACATGGTAATTATAATACCTACTACAATTCCATGTTGGTTTAATCCGGACCAAATCATCACATATTTTTAATCAGATAATCCAAACGCTTTATGAGATGTAGCCGTCGGTTTTCACCTAACGATAAGGAAATCGATTTTTAATACCACAGAATCGATTCTTTAATTATCATGCAAGTCATGTGATCGTGAAAAGCACAACATGAGATCATTTGACTGCATTACAGTAGGAACGTAGTAAACTTTGGTAAACAGATTTGAAACGACAGTCGATACATTGACAAGCAGTTTTAATATTGGACTAGTTAAAATGAAATCATCAAAAGTCATCAAGAATGGGCTATGCGGTGTTCAAGGTTGGAGTTGGGGCTGAAATGAATTTCCATTTTGATTTTCACTTAGTAATAGGATTGCGAGACCAACTTCTATGGTTTCCAAATACTTTACCAAGAAAATAGGCTAAATTAAAAAAATTATATTAAGGTATACTATTCAGATTTCTGACTAAAGAAGTTATCTGAAGTTAGAAAAACCCGTTACTTGATCGAATTATTCTCATTTTACACAATACTTATTGAGAGCAGACTTGAGATTGCACGCAGCACACTGATGAAAAGTTAGAATTGAAACTTCATAATATTGTATAATCAAAATGTGAATTTTACTTGCTATTGTACTTACATGCATTGATCGGGCTCTGGTACCTAAGCCTGAGAGATGGCTGCGAAGTGGCGGATGGAGAACGTGATGAATTTCTTGGATCAAGTTGCCGCTGCCTCATGATCCGCTCCCTCTCCTTTACGTTGGCGAGGAACACGCGGCCCATTCCAGAACTGAGTTTGGACAGTTCAGCTTCTTCTTTCTGTGGAGACAACCAAATACTTGTAGAGAGAGGATTGAGAGGCTTCGGAAGGACATCTGCGTAATCACACGATGTTTCCACAGACAGGTAGATATTCTCAAGATGTCACAAAAGACAGAGCTTATCAATCATATCCCTAGGCTGTGTGGCCAACGTGTCTTGCTAAGGCAGTTTCAAGGTTGGCCGCTAGGGGCAACCGGTTGAATCTTTGGATCGCCAATAGCGAACCCTAAAGTGGCTCAGTGTCACTCTATATGGCGTTCCTTATACTCCCGTTTGGGACAAACATTGATCTAGACACCTTGTCGTTAGTGGGATACTTAGTGTTTTGCAAAAGCAGTAGCTCAATAAAAGTGCAATAAAAATGCAAATCTTCTGTTAGCATTTTCTATAAACTACCACTAAAGCTACATTTTCGTCAAAACAGAGTCACTAGGCATGCTTTTATGTGAACAAACCGATGGGGCAACCACCTTTTCAGCACTTTTCCATGGAAGGGTAATGCGCTGGGATGAAAGGGGTGGAGGAGAGAGATGGGGAGAACATGAAACAGAATCTAGACTATGAGAAGTAATGAGAAAAAACAAAACGGAAAATTGTGCCTATTGGTTTACCTTGAACATTAAACTACTTCATTTAAAATAATTTGGATTTAATGGATCTCGTACCTGTGCCTTTTGTTATTTGTAAACATATTCAATCAGTTTCAATGGGAAATCTTCAAATTGATTAGGTAGATACTCACTCTAAGCTTAGCATCTACTGTGTGAACTTTGGTTTTAGTGATGGTCCCATCAACTTCGTCGTCATCATCTGATACTGGAACGCCTTTGTAGGAATCTGACCACCGCCTACGCCTCTCTGCAAAAATGTACACGTCAATAAAACAATATAGCGGCTAGAAAATTAACTAAGACATGTAAAATGTATATTAAACCAACAATAAGTGATGGCGGTGTGCATGTTTGGAGTATCATGGGATGGGAACCTGTACACCTGTCAGTGTTTGAACAATTAGGGGAGACTCAATACATGTCACTGCTCTTATACCACAGCCCAAGAGATCCTCTATACCGGGTTAACTCTCATTACCAGGCAGGAGTTCAACCCGGACGCAAAAACAGGGCACATTTCTTTTTTGTAACCCCCAGTTTGCAGAACTGATGGGGCAAAAGTGGTTTAAATTGAATCGTGTAGCCAACAACACACATCGTGAACAAGCCTCATTGGCGCTCGTCGACACTATTAAGAATTGCCCATTAATTGGTCCCTCAAGGGACCACGAAAACAATATTTTTTGCGGGAGCTAATGTCTACATGCGTTAGCTAACATCACTCTTTCCTAGAATGTAGGCTGAACTACTCGTAGAATATGTAGGCTGAACTACTCGTGGAATGTTGATGCATGATTTATGGTGTACATGCACAAAAGGTTATTCTATGATTTCCTTAAGATAAGCTTTATGATAACCATTTCAAATAAAAACAAAGTTATGTGAAATTATAAACGTCCATTATAAAAAGAAAATAATTTCAATTATTATTATTATTCATTTTTCTTTTTTTTCCAATAGAATGTTGAATATAACTTCATATAATTTATTGATCACATGAGCCAGGACGACAAGTTTGCATAGACAAGAAAAACATTACCTTCTAGGATGTCAGCCAGGCAATCGATTCTGTTAGAAATTATATCCAAAATCTCATTAGCAGTTGTGTCACTAACGACAGGCGACTCCATTGGATGCAGTAGACGATAGACCACAACACGACTGGAGTGAAAAGCTTTATGATAACCTTCAGCCTAGTAATCGCTCACCCAGAGATCCCCAATTGTCACTTGACAGCTGCAGTGGAGCCGTATTTTCAATAATGAGAGTAGAAATAGTGGTCACCGGACAAGGTCGATTAGCGGCTGTAATTTAGGGTTTCCTCATGCTCATGAAGCCACGAGCACCATTCTAAGTGACACGACGTAGATCAGAGGCTGCTTAGAACTACCTTCAATAACGGGCAATACCTTGAGCAGTATAAATATCATCAAATCCAACTGGAGGAGTGCTTAGTGTAGGTAACCAAAATTACTAAGTTCAAACGTAAAATTTGGCCAACATTGAGGGGAATAAAGAAGACCTATTATACTCGAATAATGCTTCATAAACAATTTGAACAAGTGTTAATCACGACAAGAACTGTTTGTCTCTCGAAATCAATAAGGGGTGTAAATAATGCTGTACCAAGCATCTCATTACTCCAAAATCACTGACTAAAACTCGTGTAGCAGGGAGAGGAGGACAACGACGATCATGGACCTTATTTATCACGAAATACACTGAGCAAACAATTCAACCAAGTTATGTACACTAAGTACTTACCGGGGTCTGTGTACGGGTAGGGAGGTGCAGGGAAATCATCTCTCTCGATCTTCGCTTGTTCATTCGTTTTCGGAGGGTGAGCATCTGGGAAATGCGCTAATTCAATGGGCTCTTCGTTATTCATGTGGGGCGATTTGGGCCGCTCTCTTGACATCGTCTCCGCTAAAGCTGACATGGCACCACCTCGAGACCATTTTCCGCTTCCTCGAAGGCTTCCACCGCCACCACCACTGCCACCACTAGAACCTGCTGACAGAAAACATGTTAAAGTCAAAGCTTTTCTATGTATAGGTAAGTTAGTACGCCATAACCTATGCCATGATAGGTTTAACCAACAGGTTTAATGTAACGCAAACATCCACTATGTATTACATCGAATTATGATCCTTAATTACTCGTACATAATGAAAAACAAAATCATAATCCCTATTATCATCTCTATCATGTTCGTTTACAATTTCCTTAACATGTCAACAAGTTTGACCACATTACTCAATCCCATATGAACATTCTAATAATTATGTGGGGTATATTAATATACCCCACTATCACCTTACACGTGATTATATACTTTGTTAGGCATAGCTTGTTAAGTCTTTGATTCGTGGAGATGAACAATGTTACGATAGCAGTTACATCTTATCCACAATTTTTCATTACGACTGATTTAGTTCGAGGAAGCATCGATTATTTATCATCTACGTATCATTGTGAAGCGTTCAAACGATCGACTTATGTGGTGAGCTTTAAAAATTGTAATTTAACAATACACGACCACCAATAGTAATCAAAGCCAGGGACTCTGAAAATACGTGTTGATGGGTCCAAAAAAGGGCGATAGTTGTCTTAACACACCACTTCAATGACACAACAGACAGTGGTGGTAAGTATAGTGTTTTATGATGACAAGGGAGAAAAAATCTTACTGTGAGGCCGATGAAAATGAGGCGAAGTTGGAGGCTTGTCGTACGGGTCGATCGGTTTCTTTAAGTAGCCTTGCGAAGGGGTCTCTGTCAGATAGCTGTAGGTGTAGATCCTGCTGATGTCCTGAGGGTAATCCCTTTTGTTATACTCCCGGAGAAGCAATCCAGGACTCCCGGCTCGCTGAAACAGCCCGACATCAGACTCGCAAACCGACATGAGAGGGACCACTTAGAAACTCGACTGGTGAATTATTCCTAACTGGGGTCAATTTTGCCTGGTTCGAGATGAAACCACACCCACTGCCCTATTGAAGCGGCCGTCCCACTTGTTCGAGCCAAAGAATCAGTGCATCTCGCTGCAATTGAAATGTCGCAAGTACAATTGCAGCAGGGAAAACCCTGCAAATTCTTGCACAACGGTTATTTAATTTATATATAAACGAACCCTTCCGTTCGGATCAGAGTAATTACCGCTGTTGTTATGATTAAACTGAATATTAAGCTTAAATTTTGACTGATCGCTTAGAAATTGATTATTTCATTACAAAACTGACAGCAATTTTTTCAGCTCTTGTGCGAACAACGCCAGATCAACAAAAACATTTAGATCATTTGTGTATAATTTCTCATAGCCTTTCCAAACAACGTTCCATTCAATTCATGAAATACTACACCAGGATCTGGATAACTAGGATCAACTTTGACCCTAACGGATCATACTGAGTGACAGAAGAGGAGAAAAAGCCAGGGCAGAACAGACAGGACATGGAAGGACAGACGCAGTTACAAAGTTGATTTTTGAATTCTACATAATATGTAGATATTATCTTGAAAGCGAACCAATCGATTTACAGAGGAGAGAGTTGACAAGTTTCCCCAAAGTCAATTTCAGGAGTTGATTATTGCAAATTTGATAATGGCCCTAAAATGATTGCAAATAAAATTTGTGTGTAGCCTTATTAAAAAATTTTTAAAAAATTTTTAATTAAGTATTTAATACTCGTACTGGGTATGTTGACTAGACAAGGGAGGTGAGCATGAGGGACATAGTTGACTTTTATGTCCTCTTTTTGAAACCTACAGATCTCAGAATATTCAGATTAAAATACTAATATGTCAGGGGAAAATACAACTGACCACATCCTTATAACAGGCTGCATCAACAACCAACAGCCCTAAGAGCAATAATTGCAATTATTGCATTGTCGAGATCAAGTACCAACAGGTACCCACCCATTAATATTTTATGTTTATATTATATTACGTACCTTTTTATCGATGCCATATAGGGAGCCATTTAAGCTGGTGCCGTGTGAGTGGAGCGATAGCTGAAATCATCATACGTTAAAAATGTGCTATAACTCTATCTTCAGTTCAATACCAATGGCCAGCTTTCAGGCCCGCTTCTTTCTAGACGTTATGTATTATTATGGAGTGATGGAGGAAGTAGGAATATGTAACATTATTCTGTTTAGAAAATTGGTAATATGACACAGATCTGTCAATATGCACTGTTGTGATGATATTCTGTGCCATTTTTCGTATGTTATGATGCCTTTTCAAAGTGCTTCATTCGATGTTTCATGTTGCTCGTGCAATGACTACCGATCCAAATCTAATATCTCGACTTGGATTGATTTTTTGAAAAGCCATACTTTGCACTTGCACAATAAGATAAATGTTGGCACAAGACAACCAACCCACCTGATCTTTGAATGGCCAAACTTGAACAATAAGAAATCAAGCTTTTAATAGTGTTTAAAGCCACGTTTTTCCTATGCGCATTCAGGTTTCTAAGTGCTTGAAATACGAAAATTACCACTTGTAGGTTCGATTATTAATTGAGGGGGCTTTATAGTATTTTCAAGATACTGGAAGATATAAACACGCATGCGAGATGCTCGAATATTAGTGAAAGAGATAAGGACTACCGGAATGTCGCTGTTGCTGATATGGTCAATCTCGGAATGGGAGTGACCATTAGCCATAGGCTCTCCTTGAGGGCCAGGACCACACCGAGGGTGCCAGATAGCCGAGCCTGGAATAAGGAAGCAGAGATAAGATGTGAGTCAACAGAATGGAGATACGATTATAATTCCGCTACCATCAGTAGGGTGAAATTAGTGAATGTGAAGACTGTACAGAAGATCCCAATTCCCTATATACACGTTTTTCGGCGAAGTAGTGCGTAGAAATGAGTTGTTACAGCTACAATGTGCCCACTGGGACGGTGGAAGTAATGAGATGGTGCCATCTGGTAAGTGAGTAAATTACAATTTATTGTTTAGTTAAAATGATGGACATATCTCAAGGGGAACCCCAAAAACCTTAGGTCAAGTATGTATTTCAAAAAGAAAAACGTTTGGTATGGTTTGCACCCACAAGTTTATGGAGCGAGTTTGAACTCGCTCATTCGATCATAATTTTGTTCTTTTACTTGTAAATCTGGTACCGTTCATGTATGCGAGTAGAAATAATCGTTGTTCGACCAAGTGTCCGTTACAAAGATGTCTCCTGAGTTAGTGTGCCAAGTTCTGTCGTTGTGCATCGGAATTTTTTTAGTGAAACAACTTTTTCCATTTTGCCGAAAACGTGATGCGCGATTCGACGAGCGGCTGTGAAATTTTATTTCCTGCAGGGGAAATCGGCCACAGAAACTATTGCAATGCTTAAGACTGCTAATGGAGATGCTGCCCTAAGTAAAACTAGAGTCTACGAGTGGTTTTAACGTTTTAAATGTCAATTAAATACCCCGTAAAGACGCCCCCCCCCCTCCCCCACGTGAAGAAGTGACAAAAACATCGACCAAATTGTTCGTGAAGACCGTCACCGAACCATTGATCAAACCAAATATCATGGAGTTCAATTCAGAGGATTTTATCCGAAGATTTGCACATGAAAAGAAATTTGTCCCTCGCCTTCTCACAGACGAGCAAATGGAGCGTCGACTTCAGGCATATTTTGGGCTCACAGAGGACCCTGATTTTTTTTCCAAGGTAGGTAATTACTGGTGATGAATCGTGATGTCATGGATAAGACCCCAAAATACAGCAGCAATCAAGCCAGTGGAAGTCACCTGGCTCTCCTCGTCCCAAAAAGGCTCGCCAAGTGAAGTCAAACATCAAGACAATGCTCATTCGTTTCTTTGGCTGCTGAGGTGTTGTGCACACGGAGTTCGTACCCCCGGGCCACTCTGTTAACCAGAAGTTGTACTTGAGAGTATCCGAAACAAAAGGGCAGATCTGTGGCGCTCAGGCGGCTGGTTCTTCCATCATGACAACGCGCCGGCCCACACCGCTCTCTCCGTAAAGCAGTTTTCGACTAAAAACGGCATGGCGTCAATAATTGAAAACAATTATTGTTTAACCCCCCGCACTACTCACCGGATCAGGCCCTTGTGATTTCTTTCCGTTCTTCGGACTGAAAAGGGACATGAAAGGAGATCGTTTTACAACTGTGGAGGAGGTAAAACAAACATCGCCGGAACATCCCAATAAGTGAATTTAAAAAACGTTTTGATCAAAGGATAGTTTGCAGACGTGGGTTGGGATCAAGGGAGAATAATTAGAAGGAGATCAAAATTTGGTGTAAAAATATCAAGAAATGAAGAAGTTATGACGAAATTCCCGTTTTTTGGGTCCCACCTCGTACATGCTTATGATATTATTTCTTTCCCATTTTCACGAAACATCTCCCGATCAGCTACTACACAGTTTGCCTTAAATTTCTCTTTTTCAGTTGGAAAAAGAAAGGGGAAGTGGAATCAACAGCTTAGGTAATTGTTGTAATTTACTAACCTTGCAAATACATTTCTTCACCGTCTCCGAACGGATCACCGCACTTGGTGCAGCGAGCACATGTAGGATGAAAATGGTGGTTATCTCCAGCCTATGAAGAAGAAAAGTTAATCAATTTCAATACATAAAATATAATCACGTTAAGGTTGGAAGGCGATTAAATAACTCGATATGGCAGACAACACTCACTTGTAGCACCTTTCCGGAAATGAATCTACTGCAATAAGCGCATTTAACACCAAAATGCTTTTGAAAGCATTTTTCGCAGTAGGGGTTTCCATCCCTGGAATTAAAAGCGAGCTTGTTGAAACATGAACCACTAACCGTCACTTAATATTGAACATTGTTTCTAATACTATGGATGTACTCAAGATCCATAGTAGACTTGTAAGTACTGGCACAAATGACAGCGATAAAACTGCACACTTCATACGATGTCTGATCTTAAGGTTCCAAGACTTTCTCAAAAACGTTATCAAAATTTGTTTCCATTTTGTCATCATCAAAGTATTCTCCTTGGAGGTGCACACACTTCTCCCAACGGTTTTTCCATTCGACCATGCACAGAGAAAATTCACCTCCTGCGTTTTTTCCTTTATCTCCTTGATCGACTGAAAACGATGTCCTTTCATCGGGAATTTGAGTTTGGGGAAAAGCCAGAAGTAGTAGGGAGCAAGGTCAGGAGAGTAGGGTGCTGGGGAAGTGTTGAAGTCCCGTTTTTCATTAAAAACACATCACGAATGAGGAGCGATGTGTGGCTACGTGCGGTGAAGCACCCAGTTTCCTGGCAAATGAAATGTGGCACTCCTCAGCCATCTCACGAATCGTTAAAGTTCATTGGAACGGACAAGGGCGTTCACTTTTGCCACTTAAGTGTCTTCAGTCGAGGGCCTTCTTGAACGAGGGTCATCATCACACGATGTTCTGCCTTCCTTCAACCCCTTGAACCACTCGTGACACCGCGAACGGCTCATCACAGGCCTGTGAAAGAAGTGAAAAAGTTTCCCCAAATGATTTGCCCTATTTCACGCAAAATTTAACTTTGTTCTTCCTTTGCGTTCATCCTCACCAAATCGAAAAAATGCAGAAGACGAAAAAGTCACTACACGAAAACAGCTGTAACTTCGGTCAGAAAGGGCTAGAAAATCGAAACAAAAAAGAGGTGATTCTGGAGGGTTGTAGTTACAAAGTGAGCGCAACCGCTGCCTTCTACGTTTACGTGGGGCCGCGCAATTCAAACAGTCCTGGAACTTTTTGATCAGACCTCGTACATGACAAATTTGTCTAGTTGTGGTGAAATGATCCTGAGAGAGGCACTATTTCACCACAACTAGACCCAGTATGGGGAAATGATCGTACATGTTAGTAGAACTTTAACAGGACCACACCTCGAACCTTTGTTAAGATCTTTAAAAAGTAGCAGAATGTAACACTCACTTCCCCATGTACTCCCCCTGGAGCGATACGCCACAAGTCGTGCACAAGAAACACCACACATGCCATTGACGGTCTAAAGCGATCAGAGCTTGTCCCTCCTTCAGTTCTTTGAGGCATCGGCTGCATTCTGTAACAATTCGCAAACAAAATGTTGAGCAACAAGCCCATTAGTGGAAGGAGGCGGTCCATTGTGAATCTTTGAATGGGCTGAGTCTGATGTTGATGAATGGAGATTAAACTATATGGAACCGAAACAGTGAGACGCTTCTTCATTGAAGGAACCTACCAGACGCTAAATTGGAACCAAACAATCCATACTATTGGGCACTACAAATGTTTGCCGAGGAAATGTTGACATTTACTGGTAGAACATGAATCAAAGGTCAATTCGTGTTGAAAGCCCTTCAAGAACACAATTTAAAGTTGAGAGCAGAAGTAGAGGTACTTTCTGAAATAGGTACCAGCAAACCGGTTGTAAACGTGTATCTGTCCATGATGGGGGAGTTATTGAGCAAGACAACAATTTGAATGTGAATCACACACAGATCTGAAATTTGCTGATATTTTTCAAAAATCTTTTCTTTTTTTTACGTTGAAACAATTCTTCAAAATCATTATACGTCAGCAGAAAAAATTCACAGTGTTTTGGCTACACTAAACCAAGATAGGCCATGTCTATGTCGCACTAATAGTGTGTTAGGCTTAAGAAATCAGCTGTGCCACGTGACCACACAATAGATCCTTGATCCTGAGACCACACAATTGACATGGCGGAATATAACAACCTTTTTCACTATTTTCCAAACCTTGGGATGCTTTGAGATCTAGGCAAGATAAGCAAGTTGTTTCTGTTAGGTATAGAAAAACACATACCGTTACTAGCAGGAGTGGTCGTCGTTGTGCTCAGCGAATTGTTCTCTTCAGGCAAGTTGCTGCACTTGGAACAAAGCACTAACTTCCCGGTGTAGGTCACTCTTTCGCCACTGGGAAATGGGTTCCTGAAATTAAAAGAAATCATGCTGCTGAGTTTTGAAAATGGAATGGAATGTAGTTTTGTAACAGAGGTAAGAGAGAACAAACTAGAATAATATCCTAATCACCTCAATTTTTACGATGGGTAACCATAAAAATTAATGAACCTAACCAAAACGATGATAGATTTTAAGTATGAATAGTGAGCTGAGGGAGGGGGCGCTTTCAACAGGTGTGAAGATGTTCTGTCAACTCAGATGGTACGTTCTTGCATGAAATTTCAATGTTAAAATAACGGGAATCTCAAAGCGAGGTGTACAAACGGTTTGGTCCACATTCACGATAATAAACATAAGGTAATATCGTGGTTCATACTTGCACTTGCCGCATGTGAAACACGCCTGGTGGTAAGTGTTTCCAAGGGCGGTGACCACTTCCCCTTCCACGTACTTTTGACATTTTGCACACTTTGTACCAAATTTCTTTTGGTAGTCTTCAGTGCAATAGTAAGCGCCATCTTTGTTGAAGAAGCCGCCTTGGGCGAGAGACTGCTTGCAGACTGCAAAACGAGAAAAGTGTCACAGTATAAAAGAGAATGTAGCAAAGTGCAATTTGAATGCTAAAATGAAAAAAATGACATTAAATACTTGGAAATCCATAGAAATAATAATCGTGACGTAGAGTCATTCTTGGTAGTTGGAATCACCAACATAGAGGTAGAAGTGAAATTTGGTTTACAATGTCCCTAACAAGCTTTCAACTTCAAACCTTGTGATGAATGTCCATCAAAAGTACACGTCCGGAGAACACAATAATAAAGACTGTCGGTAATATCTACATCCAAATGGACTCATCTGCATGACAAAACGCTCATTGAATCACAGAACCAACAAACTGTCGGCACTATTTTGCAATTATAATGAAGTGGTTGATTTGAAGGTTTTTTCCCACCGGTTTTCGGAACAATTTTTTAGAGATAACTGAACGAAAGTTTGAAATAATTGTTTTCAGTTAATTCCTATTGTGATGGGACGGGATACGGAAAAGGAAGGGGCTATATTGCATGTTAACAAGGTACATTGGTGATCGTGACTAGAATGACTTAGCGTCTGCAGCTATCAATGCACTCAAGTGGCTTGAAGGTAGAGTCTATTAGTTTCAATCATGGAGTTGAGCGAACGCCGCATATTCTAATAGCTATATACAAATTACATAGTTGTAGGTATATATTTTTTAATCGAATTTTCAAAAACATCCAAGTGAATAATACCATTTTCGGAGAGATCAGAGGATTGAAACCGTAGACATTACAACGACCATTTCATATACTTTCCTCGGTACTTGCGTATAACACCGACCACATCCCTTTAGGGAAGAAAGAAGTACACCTCGTAGTTTTGTCAGATGTGTCTAACTCTCGTTCACACCATATAACTGGTTTAATTTAAAATGTCCCCACATTGTACTGGTTTTATAACAAATTGTTTCTCCTTTTTTTGCCATGTAACACCTCAGTTTATAGATTTTTCTACACTGAACACGATGGAGAAGTTTGAAATGAGGTGTCACTTGTCAGACTGTTTCATTTTTGGAATTTATAGATAATTATTTCCCTTTAAAAATCCCCTAAACCCCCTTTAGAGTGGCCCGATTCTGCCTGTCTACGAACTTAGCCTTTCGATTGCCAAGAAAGATTTTTCGTGCAAATTTGAACTTTTAAGCTCGATTCAATCGAGTTATCGTCTGGAATGACATATACTTACCTGCATAAATATATATATTATGATCTTTGGTGATTTTAGGCAGTAATTCAGTGTGTTCTAAAACGGATTTTGACAGTAATTCAGTGTCACTCGCTAATAATGAGCAGGAGTAGCAAAATTTGCTACTGCTGCTCATTTGAATGATATTTTACTGTTACCAAGCCAGATGTCTACCCACAAGCCGACTTTTTTTTAAACACGGTCTAGTAGTAAATTTCCAAAACGGGGCGTTATCAAAAGAGCACTAAGTCATTTCATGCCAGTTCACGCACTGTTTAGATACAGGCAACAACCCTTTGTTTAGTAAAAATCGAATCGCTCCCTCCCTATTCACTCCTAGGAAAGTCCCACATTTTTACTCGTTCACCCACCACTGACGGCAATCTAAACAGGCACAATCCGTTATTGCGTTTTACAGTAAACATCTGTAAACACCTTGAACAGGTGGAAGGGAGGAGTATTGAGATAAAACAAAACCTGATATTTATATTCCCTTTACGGGTGTGGTCGGCATAGTGCGGAAGTACCGGAATTCCTTATCCTATCATTACTAAAATGTAATTATTGCATTTAAAAGACGAAAATTCAAAGGCTACAGCAACTTACCGGAACACTTGAAGCACCCAATGTGGAAATATTTGTCTTGAACCTTTAGCACCTCACCGCTGCACTTCTTCTTACAGCATTGGCAGTACGTTTTTCCTAAATAAACAACAAACATAAATAAGGGATTAGATAAGGATTTCAGGCGGCATAAAGAATGTGTCAAAAATAGGTCACCATGCAAGTCATCTCCTATTTATAAGAAATTTCACGTTGATCCAGGGACGGATCCAGACTTTTATTTGGGATGGGTAATGGGGGGGGGGGGATGACGTTCATAACCTAACCTTATGGACTGAATTTGGCTAACCTAACTTATATGGACTTATGGATTGAATTTTACCTAACCTAACATATATGGACATATGGATTGAATTTTACTTACTTTGCAATAGTTAATTCTTTCTATTGCATATAGAGCGTTTAGGGAATCACTGACAATAGCTGAATTTTTACCTAACTCCTACTTGTACAAGGCCAAATCAATGTTTTTGTGCGATTTTTTTTTTTTTTTTTTTATAAAACACTTTTTGCTCGCCAAAAACGTCCATGTTCGAACTCAGCCTTAGTATGGACCTATTCAGCATCCCCTCGAAATTTAGGAGGTGCCACTATTTTGAAAATTGAGATATCGTGCCGAAAATTTTGTGTCCATAGGGCAATGAGGCTGGGCTACTCCCAGACAACTACTGTAATATTGCAAATTGTCGACTCTCGGGAGGGTCATGACACCCCCCTCCCCCCCTTTGAGAACACCTACATACAAGGGACGTCCAGAAAGTAAGATTACAAGGGCTGTATATGACGAAGGGAATTTAGTTTTTTAGAGTTATTGCTGGTTAGAGTTGTATTTGTCCTACAAAATAAACCTTATCACGTTGATACAAAACAATCTGCTGTTCAGATCACCATCGTTGATTGTTCAAAATTTGCTATGATCATCCTTTCAGAAAAGGGTTTACAAGAGTAGATGATTGAGAGTTGTCGATCCGCGGAATCAGCTCTTCGTCAAGAGATCTCATCCATGTGGGCTTCGCTTGACAGGCAATATAGGATCGACAGATAACAAGGTCAACTGCACTCTAATACGCCCCCATGGATAAGACTAGTCAATGACCAACTTTTACAAAGGCCACATGCTTTAATAGGAGTACAGTCAGGGGAAAACTGCAACCCGTCTTTCAATCTTAATATCTCTTCATTGGGCCACATCACTGAAATTGATCGTAGAACACACGTCGAAACCAATAAACATTTGGAAATATTTGCAAATACAAATTCCAAAGAAATCGCTCTATTTGATAAACCTTCCACACATTATATAATCGGGACGAATGTCAACATCGTATTTTACGTACCGTCTTCAGAATCGTTGCCGTCTTCTAGGCAGCGTGAAAAATAAAGAACGTTAAAATGTCTGATATCGACAACAACTACACACTACAATATGAAGAAACAAGTAGCATGCACGGTTGTAAAACATGCACATACGAGTGGTACGATTTCGGGAATCTACAATTTGTAATGACCATCGATATGGATCAATTATTTATTGGAATTCACGCAACAAAAGATCCAAATGTGAATTTAATGGTTTCACATCGATATGAAATCCTGTGAAGGTAAATTAATTGCAATTACACCACATAGATAACCCTAAAACTCACTACGCGAGTTTCACTCAGACAGTCATGCCCCTTAGATGGGCGAAATTCGCTAATCTACGGCCACATTCCATAATTCGGCGTTAAATAACTCCAAATGAAGAATCGTAGAATGAGCTATTTTTAAAAATGCCTCAACCACTCTGAAAGTGGACTAATGAGCTTGGATGGAGACGTTTATATCTTGAGATACAGGATTCGAGGAGGTGAACTCAAGAGCACTTTTACAGACCATAACGAGAGGCAGGCCGGACCACGTAAATAAATTGATACCCATAAATTAGTTCATGAACAGATCAGGATTTATCGTCCGTGTAAAAGGTAGTGGGCAAAAAGTGCTTCTAAAAGGTAACCAAATTAATGTTGGTAAATATATAGGTGGTTTACTGACTATATTTTGAAAGTGTGAATCGTTGAATTCAAGAATAACAATTATTTCAAAGCCAGAAAATCCCCAGTCACGCAGAATGGCGATAAGAGCGAATTTTCGAAGAAATAACTGGTCTCATTCCGTTTGTATCAGATTAGAGCAGTGTTCAGCGTTGAAAAAAAGGTGTTAAACAAAAATTTCACTCATCAGACTGTTTTATTTTTGGAATTTATGTTGAATCCCCCCCCCTCCTCCTAAAATCCCCAAAACCCCCTTTAGAGTGGCCCGATTCTGCCGATCTATGAACTTTTTAGCCTTTCCATTGCCAAGACTGATTTTTGTGCAAATTTGAACTTTTTATCAGATTCTCAAGGTGGAATTTGCGTCCATTTTGGTTTATTATCTTCGATAATGAACCATTGGAATTTTGTATTATTACAAGCCTAGGTGAATAACGAAAATGATGGCTCGATTTTCGCGGCGTCATTCAATCTGCGCTCAGCGTTCCAGTAAATTTTTTGTAAATTAATATCACTGGCAATACACGTTACTCTATGGCCAACCTTTACAACGGGAGGATGATATTCGGAATCGACAATTGACACAAATTCCCCATTCTATCTAGAGTTATGGTCTGTAAGGACACATAATTTGGTGTCTTTTGGCAGTGAATGGTCTGTAACGGATTTCGGTATCCCATTTTTCCGGAAATTCGAGTTTACGAGTGTCGGACCGAGAACAATAGCTTCCTTTTCTTCGAAAATTCGCTAAAAACGAGCCAAAAAGGAAAAACTTGACAACTCCGAGACATTCGAATTTATTGTGATAATAAATCATGAACACAACACGTTCTTCTCGCTCCGAATTTACTCAAATGCTCTTAACAATTCAGAAACCGGGGCAAGACGTAAGTGGTATATTCAACGGATGTTGAGAAAAGAATTGGATAAAATGACCAACGGAAATGACGAACTCTGTAAGAAGGAAGAGTTTGTTGGAAAGTGGGGCATCATCCCTTTCCTTTCAAGTCATGAAAGTATTCGCTTATCCCACCAAGCAATCGTGGGGCTTTCAGAGCAAAGGCTCGTCTGTGAAATGACTACTTTTTAAACACGTTGGTTTGTTGGACTAGACTAGAAAAAGGCTTGAAGTCTTCCACAATGGTTTATCATTTTATGTAGACTATACAACGAAAACCCCAAGGCTACATGAAATGAGGTAAAATAATGTTTGTTCGATCCAGTAGGTCACTGGACCCGGTAGGTAGGTAGTTGTAAGACAATTCTACAACCCAGTCACACTCCACAATTTATATTCCAACCAGATCGTGTTTCGCCAATCATACGACGTTTATCGAAGCGTCTGGCATACTCATTATTGTTCTACAAGAGCTCATATACTTCATATCATTGATTTTCCTCGTCCGTACGGGCGAATCGTTGGAAACCGGATACGTGCTACACTCTCGTAACATCGAGTTACTCATGCATTTTTGCACCACGATACAACTTCTACGAGAACTTTCTTCCGGTTAGGGTGGGTGATTATGCCCGCAATAACCGCAAAATCATAGTAGTAGAACGATGTAAAAATAAAAAACGGGTGAATACGATCTGGATGTCCACACGTACTGGCAATCATAGAAAGTAAATTAATTTTTTTCATCAAGAAAACTAAAATAAAAAAATTCAGAGGTTGTGCATACAGCAGTCTTGATATCTCAATACATTGTCGACCTGATGTGAAACGACGGAAAAATAACCAGTATAGTTAACTTTCACTCGGACTATTCAACTGACTAGATCCTTGTGGGGAACTATCGACATGAAAGTCAATCCTCACTACCCTCCGATAGGTAAACGCCATCCAAGTCAATCTCATACTGAGCTCATGATAACAATATTTTACCCACTGAGAAGTTCAAATATTTGGAACTATTTGTCTTTCAATTAGGAATGATGAATTATAGGAGTTGTAAATCTGATTCCGAAATAACAAAGACCCTAGCAATCCCACTAATTTACGCTCAGTCGGTTTCGAGACAACCGGAGTCGAAAGGGGCGAATGTTATAGGTATTATCAAATGCATCATACATTTGGTTTTATCCGATATTCCCACTGAGTGAATACAATTAGTAAGTACAGTTGTCTAACACTCTCCGTACTCTCACGTGACTCACGGTGGTTAAGTTGAATTTGAAATATTTTTTTAAGGCATCCGAACTCGTAAGAACCAAGTTTGTTACAAATCATGGCCTCATATAGCCTTAGATGACGTCTTCAAGGCCTGAAGATGTGACTTATATATTTCTAGACGTTTGAAGAGAAGCATACTGTGAAGTATTACTAACGAGTATGAGGACAAGATTACTTATGAGGTATCCATCAGTAAGGAGTTATCACCTGGACTCAAGAACGTAAATCTCCACTGTTTGATTTGAGAACATATAATAGACTCGAAAATGTTGTCAGCTTCGCTCTTCCAATACTTAATAAATTGGTTATACCTTTTTATGCATGTCAACCTTCACGTGATGCAACATAATCATGACTCGCCCAAGTCAATTTGAAAAAGTATGATTTTTACAACCTGTTCTCCTCAAAACGCTAATGCTTGTCCGACCATTGAAGGCTATCTGTAATCGTGTTAACACCGATCGTTCGGGGCGAATGAATCGCATTTCCATATAAAACGAGGCCAAAGACTTTCAAGTGAAGGCCTCTATCGAGTTTGGGGCCGTCTGATGAAGTTAAGTGAGGAACACACGCCCACGCCAGGACGAGTACTAGCTTCCTGGTGGATGAGCTCTTTAAACAGGAATTCACTACAAACAACCCAGCCGGATTCGACGGATTTATTTTTGTGGGATTCATACGTATATCGTTATTCTTAAGAATAACGATTTATTAAATTACTGATCATCATGTAGGTTCTACCAATTTTACTAGAGCCGTTTTCGTGTGTTATTTTAGGAAAGTTACAACTCGAGTCTCGAAGTGTGTCTTCACCAACAAACACATAAATTCAAAACTATGCAAAATGTTATTTGGTGGGATTCGCTCTCGAGTGGGATCATGCTAAATAGAGAGTTGAAAAGACTGCAAAGAGAAAAGAGAATGCATGTTTTCCCTATGAATTATCACCACCACAGCGAAACAAATGGAAAATTGTTGAAGAAAGAAGTATTTTAGCAAGGGCAATATGGAAGCCGACTTATCGATGGAGGATCTCACATTGGAGCGAAGGACAAGCCAAGAGAGCGAAAGGATATAGGTGGGAATCCGTGCCGAAAAAACTCCCATGGTCAAAGCCGGCTGGACCATTCTCCAAACAAAGCCCACTCCCAAAACAGTAGACTAATATCTTGGTCTTATTTGAGTTAAGGCCAGAGTGGATCGTTGTAATTAAGATTCAAATTTCAGGTGTACAACTAAACTTTCGATACAGTTGAGATCAGGACAAACAGGCTAACTTAATGGTGATTTATTGAGGAACACAAGTCTAGTATCGTCGAATCGCCCTCCTCATGTAGATCAAAATAAATTTTTCTCAATATTTCGACTGTCACAATATTTCACCGACATGAAACGTTGAGATAGTTACTTTGGTGAGCGACTGATACTACTTACCTTCCCATCAATAGACAAAGAACAGGGACAGGAAAAACTAAATAACCTCGAGATAACGAGCGCGAGCGTAGAAAATTGTCCCTCGACCATCATAACTATACCCAGGTTCCACAGAGAACTAACTCGTAATGAAAAAATCCACAGTCATGCAGCATAGCTATAAGAGCGAATTTTCTAAGAAATACTTAACTTGTTTTATGTATATGTCCGCATTTTACTGGTTTTATTTTATATTTTATATTTTATACAGAGATAAATATATAATTCATTGAAATAGCCAAGGTTACCTTCTGCCCTGAGAATTTGGGATAAATTCGGTGTTTCGATTAAAACATTGTGACATTTTCCACACATGAATATGCCTAATTTTTGTATGGATTATTTCAAGTAGATGTACATTACTTCAATTCGTTCGTTATTTTCACCGATCACACGAAAGGTTCAAGTATAGGATTCTCGAATTCAAATTAAAGACCAAATTAGGGGTTGCTCGGATAAAACCAAAGGGCGACACTAATGAGTGGACTTGAATAACAAAACAAAATCTGCAAAAAGTAGGAGTCGTTATTTTATGATGTTGTTCCCCACTTTAGCTCGTCCCTGACACTATTTTCACAACCAACCAACGACCTGAGTCATCGTTTCAATTCTTGTATCCTCACAGATAATGAAATACCCATTTTTAAAAAGCGTTCAGGCTGCAAGTTTTCGGGATTACAGAATGACCGGCGGCCAGTTCAGGTTATGGTGAGCGTGTAAAGTTAGTTACATCAGGTAGAAGTGGAAAGAAAGACTGGTATTGGTAGCGATACGTTAGTAATCTAGACTGAGCGGTACATGTATTCGCCCAATTAAGTAGCCTAGAAGACACATTTCTATAGAAATTCGTCGGTGATTTGTTCTGCTAATAGCAAACGAGAATAGGTACTGCACTAACCAAGATCGTGATGATGTCATTCCAAAAACACACTAGTCAGTTATCTTCAACAGCTATGAACTCAAACGAATCGCTCGATAGATGCGATTCCAGCAACAAACAATAGGTGAATATCAGTTCATTAAGAGAGTGTACTAGTGTATGCCCCCCAATTTTCGAACTTTTATTCCTCCTCAATGGCTAGGCCGACTTTCAATCTGGTGGTCGTTATTAAAATGTAATCTCTTTAATGCCTGATTTTACTTAAGAAGGATAGTTCTTCCTTCAAAGAGGTGTTATTTACAATTTTAGAAAATGGTGGAGGGGTGGAATAAACTAGTTTCTCACTGGCCAAATACCAGCGTATTCCCCCAAAACACTTTCCACATTTATTTGTTTTCTTGCGCTCGCTTCTCAACCCCGTTAAGACAGATCAAAGTGGTATTATTGTTCATTACTTACCTACTGTGAATCAATAAGTCAGAATTTCAGAAGACAACAGGGTACTCCCAGTGTATACGCTACATACCCAACGTATAGCGTACATGTACACATACAGTATAGCGGGCATGTAGGTAGCATGTATGTCTACCGGTCCTGTTTTAGCTACTGGATGAGGCTCGTTACCAACTAAAAGCATATGACCAGTCCAACTAATCTACTCGTAAACGTATGTGATCTGTGGTTTAGGGGATGTTTCTTTATTTTTGAGATGCGAGCGCTAACGAGCATCCAGAGTGCTTGTCAACTGCGAACGAGCGAGCGAGTGAGCATTCAACTCTGGTGATTGATCATACTCGTATATTAACAAACAATATGACATTGTGTGTCACGTTGTTCAATAAGCGTTCGTGAGAAGTGGAAATACACGTATGTTCGTTAGTTGAAAAATGGTTGGGGGAGAATACACTAGTTTTGTACTAGTGGAATACTAGAGTATCCCCCCCCCCCCCACTTTTTTTCCCCCAAAATCTGATGTAGGTACCATCCGGTCAAATACAATTTAATGTCACAATTTATTGGAAAGAGAATATTTACGTTTTAAAAAAGCAGCCAACACATTAACATTCGGCCGAGCCACTGAGGAGGATTAACAGTTTTAAAATGGATTCAACACCAATTGATTCAACAAGTAGTGATTCCACAATTGCTGTCATGATCAAGAAGTTGATTAGTAACTTGGAACGGGTCAGGAACTCAGAGCTTGAAGCCCTACAATTAGACAAACCCGCTACAATTCCTGAAGATATTCGAGATATTCATGTTACTTGATATTCGAGGTATTCTACTATACCAATAATTGTTTCCTAATTTTTCACTTCATGATTCCATATTGAAAAGCCCGAAAATTGAGACAAAGGTTTTCGTCCCAAATTCTGAGAGTTATGTACAGGATTGTAAACCCTTAATTTAAACAAAATTATTACTTGCTCATTTGGAATTTAAAGTTTACACCCTTGGTGAAAATTTAAAAGATCATTAAAAACTATATCAACCACGATGGTTTTAGGGCTAGACAGTAAAAGTAGTGTTGAGATGCAGTACAATGTCATCTCTTCAGCTTCCGAAATGACAATAGACATTGTTGATATCATTATGTTCAGTGAAAAGCTATGTTTGGAGGCAAAGAAATATTTAAAATATTGTTGGGTATTTTGGAATCAAAATTCACATCATTAGCGTTCACAATTTGCTGGGGATTATGGTCCTGCGCCCAGGAGTTTGAGCTGATACGCTACGATAACCTTCTAGTGACGGCGAGAAATGCACTTTTTCAGTTGGAAAGGATTTTTGGTATACCTAGGCCACTTCTTGGCTTTATCACTTTAGTGCCCCAAACTCCCTGCCTTCCTGTACAATAATGCAATTCAAATCCCTAATGCTATCACCATCTGAATCGCTCTCATTAATGGATTTCAAAGCGATGGAATGATTCCACAACTCCACTCCTTTAGCGCAAGAAAGTCACTCCAATTTGACCGACTATTCGCCCGATAGTGTCTAATATCATAGAACGAATTACCTACTAAATGTCTCCAGGTTTGTTGAAGAATTTGGTAGCTACCTATTTTACTGAAGGTTTATTCGCCAAGCACGCCCACTGACCTAAAATCAGTTGTCCTTGAGTCGGGCCTGGGTTCATTATGCAAGTTAGGTGTGAGGCTCCCCCCACTCCTTTAATTGAAGAAGATGACATCATCCTCCCGTTCCCATCGCGATACTTCGGTGTTTAATTTGATCGTTCACTATTCCTACGGCAAATATCTGCTCAGGACGCAACTATTTCACATCACAGTTACTCCAGATCTTCTTCAGAATATATGTTGACTCATTTTCTAAGAATAAATCATACTATTTAAAAACGATTGAATACATGGGTGTGGATTTTATCACATGACCTAATCGGAATTGAATTACACTGATCATGAAGGGGCAAGGGGAACCGATTTAAGACCTCTAAAAATAGAGATTTGGAAGTTGTTGGCATTAACCTTCCCCAATGGAAGTGTCATCGACCGCAGCAAAGCCCATCCTAAATATCGGTTCGTAGCTTTCATATTGATGAGCTCATTCAACTATCCAGCAACAAGAAAATAATCAAAACAGACTTGAGATAGGAATGGATGGGGATTCGGAATGGAAATGTCAATTTAAAAAAATCGAGTGCTGATACGCTACCGACGACGAGCTTAGGAAAATGATGAACTACAAAACGTAGAAGTAGAACCAATGAAACCCATGAGAACCAATGAAACTTGAATAATCGTTTTGTTGACATAGCGATCGACTCCAGAACTCGAGCACAATAATTGAATCCTGAAGAATGGATTGTAAAATTATTCGGCTCACGGTCCTAACGACCTAAAAGTTGTGACATAGGTACGTGATTTCATAATTCCACCCGTCAGTAAGTAAAACGATCCGGAACACTGGGACAACGATATTTAAACATCGGGATGGTATTCGCTTTGGAACCACCTTCGAAATGTCAAATTGCAAACGCACCTAGTTTCACCACTCGTATGATCGAACACCTTGACAAGCTTGTAGCCGCATAATGCAGAGAAAGCGAAATGAGAGAGTAACATTGGGTTAGTAGGCTTCGGCAAAAAATCGGTAAACTCACCCATCTTGAGGGCTTAACGTGTAGCAGGAACTATGTGCGAAGGATGCGCGAGAAAGTTCAGAATTTGGTTGACATCTCCAGAAACCGAAAAAGAGGATAAGCGAACGAATGGATCAGCACTTGATACAAAATATCAACATCTCAAAAGCAATGGGAGGGGTCCATAGAGCACTCAACTCCAATCAATCGAAACAGTTATGCCAACCTAAACGCGACCCGTGACAAATATACCGGTTTGAATCGAACGATGAAATGAGAGTAAAACGAAAAACCTTGATCCTCGCGGTAAATTTTTAAATTGGTGCCTTGGGGAAAAATCCCATAAAATCGAAAACCAGGAATCGGGAAGAAAAACAGCTGTAGGTGTTCATGGATCTAGAAGTATCCATAGTGTTGCGTTGGTGAGTTTCTACAAAAAGCATATATCCTTACCTGAAGCCGAATCCGGACATTCAAAAGAGTTTCAAATATGAATTATTCTAATGTCTTTGGATCTATTCTTACTCCCGCGGGAAAGCAACAAAAATAACGAATTTTTGAGACAAAATGTAATTTTTGTTTTTACTTCTTAATGGATTTTAACCAAAATGTATACCTTGTTTGTGATAGTACCTACCAACTTCTAACCAACCTACAACTGTAGCATTCTCGACGTACCTACTAGTAGTATTAAATACTACTAGAACGTCGAGAATGCTACAAACTTTGTCACTAATAATGTATTTTCTCAATCCAGACACTGGTACCTTTAGACCCATCAATTAGTCCGATGTAGTTCCACGCTTGTAAACTAGTTTGTGTCACAAGCTTTGTGTAGCTTCAATGATCAGTAAGCAAAAACTTGAAAAACTTCATAATTTTAATTCCTCATTGAACATTTCCTACATGAAATTTGTCCGAACTACCTTCTCCCCACAATGGTGAGCTTTCGTTTTTATTGTGTATGAGAACTGTGAACTGCCCGAAGCCAAGAAACATTGGGCCGTATGAATATGGAAGCATTTGCTTTTACTTCACAAAATGAAGCTTTTATTTATTAGGTAGGTATGAATAAACTTAACGAAGTAAAAGGTACTTGCAGCAAAGGAGTTCAAAGCTAAAGCAAAAGTTACTTCAAAAAGAGCATTCGGTTTGATAAAAAAAATCCTTTTTGCTCCATAACTGGAGCAAATACCTACTTCAGAAAGTATGCATCTACTCCAGGGAAGAATCACTGGTCAGACCTGGCTGAGATAATCTTGGATGGTTATAACAAGCCTACCTAGGATTTTAGTGGCTACCTTGTTAATTATATTGAATTTACGTATTTTCCATTTTGACTACATTATTAGGTAGGTACATCAATTTATTTATTCGCAAAATAACTGTAAGAATGTACTTACCATTTACTTTCTATAAAATGTGGTCTACACAAATGATTAAGAGCATCTAAAGCAGTGAAATCAAATCAGAAGTCATAACCACACATCAGTTTATCAACAAGAATATACCCTCCATCAATTAAGTATATTAAATTTTGACAATTTTTCTTTGAAGTTTCAGCCCTATAAACACAAGTGGTTTCCAGCTGCTCAAGCAACATCAACCTTGTAACTCGACATTTGTCAACTTTTTTGTTTCTTCGGATTCCTCATAATATTATGTGAAGGTTGGGATGGGATGCTGTGATTGAAAGAGGTGCTGGGTGTTCGAGAGAAGTACTTCATTCGCATCACTACCACTGGATTTCTGTAGGATTTCATGTTGAGAGAATGATGAACGTGCTCAAAAAATTACGCCTTGAGCTGGAGTTCCACCTTTAGCTTCACACCACAATGCTTTTGCTTCTAAGTACCTACCTTTTACTTCCGTTATTATTCATCAGGCCCTCTATGTTTTAACTACAAATAGAATTAAGTTAACAATTGAATGGATTAGGTAAAACGAATTACGGGGCAGGATAATCAAGAATCAGATATGAAAAAATTGAGTATATTGCACATTTGTTCTTGTCATGGGAATATATAATCTGATAAAATACGTGGTTCCCTTTCTACTTCGAACTTATAACACTAGTATACCTGCAGTTTAATCAAGCCTTGTGTCCCAAACAGTATTACATTACCTATTACAATTTAGCCATGCCTGTTAATCGTTTTTTTGACAGTCGGACAAGTTTCTCGTGTGATTCGTCATAATAAGGATTTGTTTCTTTCCTCACTCTGTCTAGCCAGGCTGCTAGCGCCGGTCGTCCTTCCTTTGGGTCGTAGTCTGTCAATATCAGCTCTTGTACTTCACAAGCGGCGAGCAAGTCTGCGAAACTGATCTCCTGACCTGAGACAAACGGCTTATCCTTCAGCCAGACGTCGTTCAGGTCATCGCATGCCTTGATCATCGAGTTCTTCCTGGACTCCACTTGTCTGGGATTGGGCGGTTGTCCAGTGATGACCGGCGTGAAAAACGCAGCCCAGACGTACAGAGCGCAAGAAGCTCTGAGGCCGATATGCTGCCATTCCAAGTATTCGTCTACCCGTGCCCTCTTCACGCTGTCCTTGGGATACCATTTCTCGGCGAATTTACGTTGACGGCACAAATACCTGAAGATAGCGATACTTTCAGTCAAAATGAAACCATCATCATCCATCACAGGAACCTTCTTGAGCGGATTGAGTTTCTCGAATTCTTCCGTCATATGTTCGAATTTCCCTAAGTTTATATGGACAGCTTCATAAGGCAATTTGTTTATCTTCAAAAATATATCGAGAGCTCTGCAAGGTTGTGATAGAGTATCGATGTATAACTTAATCGAACTTGTGGCTTTGCTGCCGAAGAATCTGCTCACCATTTTTCTGCTGATACGTTGACTCACGACCTTGATCACAATATTATTAAAACTCCTTATTTAATCACTGCTCGTTTAAACTTTAATAACAACTATTCGCGGAAACGTCTACGTTTTTGAAATTCCCGACGTGATATCACAATCAACAGATGAGTTTTCGTTTATCTTATCAAGAATGTACCGATAGCTGTTATGGTTGGCGCCGCCATCTAGTGGGAGATGAGTTAACCTGGTGTGTCCCTCTGGTAGGATTGTCACAGCAACCTTGGCAGTGACGGTACCCCAAGTGAATAGTAGGTCATGCCGGTCACTGAAATCTGAAAATCGTCAGATTCTTGATTGGATGAACGAGCAATACACGTGAATTTAAATATTGCATTGAAAACCTACGTTTTTCTTTACACCACTCTTCCACTATCAAACTTCTAACATGGAACATCCTTCAGCTAACTGGCCGTTCCTTAGGACTTGAGCATTTAATGACATTAGCTTTAGGGGCCACTCAGCTGATCCTGTTCTGCTCAAGAAAATTTTTCTATATTATTCACACTATGAAGCTGTAATTTGGCATGTACCCTTGGCACGTAGCTCTGCGATTGTAATAGAGCGTATCAAGAAATTCAATTGGCTCAAAGGCCTGATGATGCCTTTATAGTCGAAACCATAATAAAACGCATGATATGCTTTTTACATATTATTATATAAATATTATGCTCGTATATTATGTAAAAAGCATATTATGCGTTTTATTATGGTTTCGACTATAAAGGCATCATCAGGCCTTTGAGCCAATTGAATTTCTTGATACGCTCTATTACAATCGCAGAGCTACGTGCCAAGGGTACATGCCAAATTACAGCTTCATAGAGTGAATAACATAAAAATTAGCTTTAGGAGCCACTCAGCTGATCCAGGCCCTATTCTGCTTAAATTGTATGTCCTGAGGAGGACTTATGTAAAATGTGCTATTATGTAAAATTGTTCTATTTTACATATTATGTGGATTGACGTAAAAAGCCCCTTAAAAATGAGGTAGGTATACTCCCTAAATCCCCCTTAGAATGGCCCAATTCTGCCCATCTACGAACTTAGCCCTTCGATTGCCAAGACGGATTTTTGCGCTAATTTGAACTTTTTATCTCAATTCTATCGAGATTTTGTCGTCTGGAATGACAAATACATACCTAGATACTTATATACAATATTAAATTAAATATAAAATTTTAAAAAACTCTGCAAATTCTTGACACAACGGTTTATTATCTCCTTTGTGCAGGTTTCTTTGTCCCTATTCAGTATCCCGTTTTTCAAAATTTTTTCCCAGGGGATCCCTTGGTTTTTGATCCTTTTATAAGATATTTTGCATTGACTGTGGAAGTAGGTACCTACCTTCATAAAACTAACTTTTAATCCGCGTTGTATTTACCATAAAACCCCAAAGAACCACGTTCTTTGACCTGTTCCCGAAACTAACCACCGTGAAAATCCCAAATGTTTCAGGACAAATATATGAAAAATAAGAGGATTCCAGCTTTGTGAGGGACGTTGTGAGGCGTCTTCAGCTACTCATTGAAGTTCACAGTTCTACTAGAGGACGCGTAGAAGTGGTAAAAACTCTGGAAATTCGTCGTGCCACAGTTACTAAATTTGGTTTACGGATTCGAACCACACCCACAATGATCCTTGAAACGTTTCATAACCCTAGGTCAAGGGAAAGGGGTTCAAAATTAAAATTCAAAGGGGGTTTTCAATTTTGAAATCATATCACGAAAAATTCAAATTGAACGCTGTAGTTTTTTTTTGTGAACATTTAAACAGAGTTTATTATTTAAGACCATCCACAGCTGTCTACGAGCTTTCGTTCACAATGAGGGCTCAAATTTGTAGCAGATCAAAAGCCAGCAACATGAGGGTGAATCATGCGGCAGCTTCTCAGGTCAATGTTCATACTGGCCCAGCTGATTCGAACAGCACATGGTTTTCGGATATCGAGTTAATTAATAACTACCTAACAATAATTGATAATAATTTACACATTTGATACCTAATAATTAATGATAATGCATAATTAACCCATCATTTGGTGGTCTGAACAGAAGGGTGATCTGTACAACGAAGATAAGAAGATAAACCGTTGTGTCAAGAATTTTAAGAGTTTTGCAGAGTGTTCATATATCGACTCCCTTCCTGAAAAGTTTGCGACGATTTTCGCGGGGGTTTGTTTGGGAAACAGGTTTTCAGGGGTTTTACGGTAAAATTGAGGATTTTAGGGGTTTTATGGTTTTATCAGGCCGATGTAATACTACGGCGGGTTGCAAATTATTTTATGTAGGTATGTACCTTTAGGAACGCAAAATATCTTGTAAAATTAGATAAGTAAATAGTTAATTAGTAAATACGTTTTTTTAAAACCAATTTGAACACTTATTTATTTTTAATGTCTTGAGATCATGGAAGAAGATCCTTCTTCCATGGTCTTGATATATTGATGGAAGGGGGGGGGGTGTTGGGGGTTCTTCACGCTACGTCACTTCATGCAACTTGGTGGTTTATCTTGGACGGTGATGTGTGACAGGTTTCGCCCTCCACGTCCTCGTTTTTGAAGGTCCTTCAGCCGGCAATTTCTCCAACAGGTGCGCTTAGCTTCTGCCGTGCTTTCCTCAGACCGTCAGACCTGCCGAATCCTTTTAGCCTTCCCTTTTATTTTCCTCTCGACAACAGTGTGGGCGAAACATCAGTGTAATTTCGGTTAGTCGGGGAAAACAACTGATGTGTTCGCCTTGACAATGAAAACACTTCCAGCTCGCCCAGACATTACTAGTTATTAATTTACGGATGAAGGGGTTTAACCTTAGTGTGAGGGCACCCAAGTGGAAAGTTTGACAGGATACAGGACCTTCTAAACATGGCGGAGGGCAATTAGAATATTTTAGAGCGGCCAGTATGTTCCTACGCCTCAGTGGCAAGGTGTCTTCTTTCCTACGATGTAAGTACAACTCTTAACTGAATACAAATTTTGCTATCACTACTAAATAATTGTTACAATTATATTCAGTTTAACATACTGTTTTAAGTATTACGATTGTCCTTACTAATCGGGTAAAAGTATTTCTACCCCATCAGATTCCAAAGCGATTTTTCGATCCCTTTTAATTACTACTCGGTTTATATTAGTGGGCTTGCATTGGATTACTATGGTACAGGAAAGTTGAAGGAGAAATCTCAATTCCTGACATAGCTAGCTGTAGCATACTAACCTACTCTGGGCCTGTGACCCATTTGCGAGACAGTTTCATTCCAACTGCAGGACCGTTCGCAACTACCAGTGATCCCGTTCGCTGGTGGTATCTTGAATTTTGACCGGACTTATTTATATCTTGCTTACATGTCCCTGTCACTATTATTATGCTAAGCTGAGGATTCGAGATAATTGTGCAATAGGTCAGAAGCTTGTAGCCTTTCCCCTGGAAAAGTAGGAAGGATCCCACAGTTCGGGGGTTCCCATGGCAGAAGGGATACTCGAGAAAGCCCGCGTTCCTTTAGCGCTTTAGTATCATGAACTATCACTGTAAGGCCATCGGTTCGTACGTTCAGCGGTTTTATGATACGACTTACGCAGGAAATGGGACTGCTGGGAGAAAGATGAACCTGTACAAGAATGGCATGATATTCGGCACCTTCTTGGGATCCTGTCTGTGCATCGGTCTCCTTGCAGCATCTCTAGGAACGAGATATTGGATCGTCTCGACAGCTGCCATCGTCAACAGGACTGAGTCTGATGGGAGAGTTTTCTACGGGCTTTTCAGTGGAGAGAAAAACCTCAACTTCGGCATAGGATGGAGGACTTACGAGCTAAATGGTGAGCTTAATCCCTATTTTTTATGTTGTTGATCTATTATTTATTGTGTGGCTATGGTTGGCGTACCGCTGAATTCCTGTCCCCACGTTTATGCTAAATTCCATTGAACCTACCCAGCTCAGATGACTCACATGGTCGGTAATTGGGTTTAAATCTATCTTCCGACGTATGGTTGGGTCGCTCGAAGGTTTGATCTAACCGTGAACCAGTAATATCCGTTAATAAATGACGACTTCTGAAGCAGTGCCCCTCATACTAAGTATAGAAATGTTTAGGTAAACATTTCAGTGACATCGCTACTCGATAAGCTCTTAGAATTACTTAGAATTTGATTAGTTTGTTGACCACAGATACTTCCTATGTAATGAAGTGTTCCTCTGTAATCGTCTTATGAAATGGGCTAATAGAACCAAAACCCCAACCTACAAAAAACTCTTAATGATTATGGACCTTGTGTGTGGTATGCCATTTAAATGTATCAAGGCTCTGACTTGTTCGCAATTCTAGTATTTATTGCAATAATTGTAGTAAAGCATGGGAAATTAGCATGGGAAATGATTTAGCTACTCACTTGAGGACCAAAGATGATCAAGCCTTCATCTAGAGGTCCTTATCAGGTAAAGTTATTGATCATAATGCAGTAAGTAGACAATAAAATTATCACACGCAAAATGGTGGCTCTACTATACAAAAATTGAAGACTTCTGTACTTATACCTATCGAATAGGGTCACAATAGTGTTACCACACCATGAAGTGAGTTTGATCAGCAAATAAAATTCTTTGCACATCGAAAATGAGAATTTGCTCTCAAACATGTCAGTGGACGTTGACTATAATATATTATGCATATTATGCAGAGTAGGTACTCACTTCATAACGTGTTCTGTAACTACTGTTGGTTCATTATTTGCAATTGCGCATTTTGTTGTTGTTCTAAAAACCCTAGTTGGCTTGTTTCACTTTCAACTAATTTTTCAACTTGTTTCACTTTCAATAAAATCTTCTAGGAAATAAATTCGGGACGGGCTGTACAAATTTTATTTTGCCTTCATAATAAATATCGCGGATTTCTAAAATTCTTGACACAACGGTTCATTATGTTCTTTGCGCAGATCACCCTTTTGTCTAAATCACGAAATTATAGATGAAACTTGTAGGTATAAAGATGATGAATTGATTACAAATAATTTGTACCAATGTGATTCTGGGGTTTCTATTTCCATGTTCCGACCTACTTCGGCTATAATTTAATAATAATGATTGCAATTTTAAATTGGGACTACTGTAGCAACATTCCCCCCCTCACCCCTCCCCCGATCAGAGGTTTTGGTACGGCGTACCGGTGGTTACCGTCGCCAATGAAGCCCTGATCCTACATTGAAAGTCCAAGACCCAAATTAGCTTCGACTCACAGAATCGTCAAAAGCCACACCGCAAATTCCGAGTTACGTATCGACCCTTAAAATGTGAAATCTGACTCGAGACTCTTATGTGGGGTAGTCGTTTAGTGGAACCAACAAAGCATTCCATAATTGCAAGAGTTGTGTGATTATTGAAATTTTGAAAGAATATCTTAGATGAATCTATTGGGAGGCAAACACACACACTAGTTAGCTTCCAATATTGTGCGAAGTCGTTGTCATTTCAGTTCATTGTTCGAGATGGGTGTTTACTCGAAAAATAGTTGATGGTGCTTCGGTGATGAAGGCAAGGTTGGTTGCAAGAGGTTTTCAGCTGCCATATTCATTCTGTCGTGTTCTCTCGTCTCATTCGCAAGTCTCCTGTTCTGATTTATAATATATTTTACATCTTCTCACGTCTAAGCGTTTCGTTATTTTCTGCCTCTGCCTTGAGAATCTAATAATAATAATTATTATTGGGGATGTACCAGAGAAATTGTCCAAAAACTGTCGAAAGTTCACTTATTACACAGGCCAACAAAAAAGTGCTGTTTGGTGCTGCACCTCTGCTGCAGAGGATATGAGGGTTGGTGATGGGGGTTTTCAATGTATCCAAATTCTAGCGAAGTCCAGGTTTTAGCCATCTTTTTCTATTCAACGGAAACTAGTGGTAAAGTTGAAAACATCCGTTTTATTCTCTTATAAATGCATCTTTTGAAAACAACGGCTCACAGAAGAAACTCTAGTTCCAAAATCATATTCAGCATGAAAAATCCTATAAGAATTGCTCTCTTTTATTTGTCAAATATCAAAAATAAACCGGGTTTCCAATTCGTATTTTGCACCTCAAAGAATACCTATAGAAAGAGTGGTTGGTTGAAAATAAAAAAATTAATTGGGGCTTAATTTTTTTAAATCCTATTTATAACACTCAAATAGCTAGAAAATAAGTTTATGGGCTTTATCTCAAAAACCAGGGCCGACAGCGGCATATCGGGCTTCGTGTAAAACCTGAAATTAGGGTTTTCACTGTGCTAATAATATTTGGATTCAGCACACTGAGAACCCCAAACACCAGCCACTCTTCTGCAAGAAACAACCCTTTTTTTGTCGGCCTTATGGTCTAAGGGCCCAAGGGTACTTAGATAATAAGCTACCCAAGTGTATTGGTTCCGAAATTCCCATTAGTAGGCACTGAACAAGTGATGGGTTGCCTTTCGGCTAGTGAGCTCAAGAGCTTCGCATGTGAACACCACCTCCGATGCTCAAGGTCGCATTCCCCTTCGAAATGTCAAGCAGGTTGTTTGGGAATGCACCGAACCCGCTCTCCCGGCTCTTTCAATGGAAATACTGCTTAACTGAGGTAATAATCGGTCTTTGGATACCGTAAACCATCCAAGCTATAGATTCATCGTATGCCCGACGGCCCTTTATTATCAAGTATGGTGCAACCTGAAGACGAATCTGTTGCACCATACGAGAAAGTTGTTAGGAATCGGAGGCGCAAGTCACGATTTTATTGGGTACCGCTTCATAAAAACAAAAGAGCGATACTGACATTTCCTCGTATGGCGTGAGACCATGACTCGATTATTTCATCTTGCATTTTAAAAACAACTGTTATTTTCAGAAGATGAGCGTTGTATATTCTGCAAGATTAGGGCGGTTATGTCAAAATCGTTGCCGACTGGAAATGACGAAGAAACTCTGCGTCTGATTTTATCGCTTAATTAAATGTTGGACTCTGCTTGAAATGGAATGAATCTACGAACGCGGTAGCGTTCCGTCTCTCCAAGCAAACAAGTTGAGAAGAACGAACGGTACCGGACGTGTTTTCCACGTATCCATATCTCGGCTTCTATTTGGCCGATCAACTTGAAATTTGGTGTGGATCTTCTTGGTGTGGTTTCAAGTTTCAAGTCGCTAGGTCTAAAGGGAGTAGAGTTATACACCTTCACCGATTGACTTGAAATTTTGCTCACAGCTTCGTTTCAGGTAGTGCCTTTTTCAAAGATTTAACCCTATCCTCACTGAATTCGAGATCAATCGGATCAGTCTAGTCGCCCTTAAGAAAAATAACCTTTCTAAAATATTCTACCCTCGAATTCAAGTTATTATTTCAAGTATGTCATAAATGAAAAGTTCGGAGGTGGTTTTATACAGATCATCTCATGAATTTGAAATAGGTCCAAAATGAAATTATAAGGAATTTGGGTAACAATGAACCGCAAATAATTGGAACTAACAGTTGATTACCTAAAAAGTGACTTATTATGCTTTCTATTGATCTACATTATCCAATATTTAATGGTTTAACTCTCTCTAATCTAAGTAATCCAACCTGCCTACAATATAATAATAATAATAAACGCTTTTATTATCCAAATAGGAACAAAGTTCCCGCCGAGCCTGGACAATAGTGTTCAGCAACTAAAGAATATTTTTATAAGAACATGATTGAAGGTTAGAAAAAATAAATAACTAGAAAAAAACAAAAAGAAAACTTGAATTGCAGATTATGAAGAAGAAAGAGGAAGATTGAAAAGAAAAGAATATAAAGAGGAAGAGTGGAAAGAAAATTCAGGAGAAATGAAGGAGGAAAGAGGATTATTGAGTATACCATCCAGTACTACACGTCCGTCGATTTAGTTGGCTTTGCTGAACAATCGGTCGCCTTCCTCGAAACCAATCTACGTACTTCGTCTTCTCGTGAACACCTCGTATGATGCAACTCACGGGAAACCGTCCCTGTAATGTTTTTCATTGTGTAATTCTTAACATTAAGTAATAACATCTTTTTTTTTCTCACGTTTTTTTCGATACTGGAGTGTTCTGAGGAGTGAAATTCACCGTGAGCTCTCACCTTGGCTGAACATTATAATTACATTGGCACTTTCACGTACACATGGAGATGTCACACGTAGTTTCATTGTTCCAGTTTGTTCGGTTAGTTAATTCTTCGCCACTTTAATAACTGAATATGCCCGGTTGGATATCATTTAGCCCTTCGTACTTTCTCCGGCTGTGATCCAGAATAATTTGAACAAGTATGTCAACTACAGTTGGTGGACAAGTCACGAAATATCTATCCACGACCAATGAGCGATAGATCCTTTTAACTTCGATATTTACAATGTAAGTTATGGTTCGAACAAGTGTACGAAACGACATCGAGGAATGATGCAGGCTTACACGGTAATCATGTGTTGTGCATACGAAAATGTCCCCAAAATGCCAATTATGACAAAAGGAAAGACTAAACATCATAAGCCGTCGGTTTAGAATACCAAAAATAAATTCGGGTTTTATGTTCCAAATAATTACAATTTATCAAAAATGATACAAGGAATTGTGAATCTGGACAAGAAAGGGTTACTAGGTAATGATCATCCTTAATAACTGCCTGCAAAAATTACATAAAATCAACTTGAATAGAAGAAGGAACTAAATTCGAGTATTTTTTTACATTTATGTCTGATATACTAAATAATAAGTTTGGTGGACTAGAAATTGTTCAAATCATCCAAGTATTGTGGGTTTTCTTCATGATACAAACACAGTCGGTATATTTGCGGATGACACCGCAATCCTGGCCGTTGGTGAAGGCAACAATAAATTTTTTCTAAACTAAGTAACGGATCGCCAAAACACAAAGATGGACTGCGCAATGGAGGATCAGAATGAATGAGACCAAGTCGGTACGTGTGGTCTTTACGAATCGGAAGCTTCAGTACATATCGATCTTTCTCTATGGTAAACCCATCTAATACGAGAATGACGCTCCATGCCAAATTACAGTGGAATGTGCATGTCATGGAAAAGGGTGTGGGATCACATGTCAAATCCAGGACATGATTTATACCGGCTTATGGGACGTCACTGAGTTTAACCTGCTGAGAGCTAACTTGTGCTCTATAAAAAAGTCCTCAAGCCGGTATGAACTTACGGGTGTCAGCTCTGGAGCTGTGCAGCCAAAAGTAACGTATTCAAACAATCCAGAACTAAGTGCTCAGGAACGTCTTCAATGCACCCTGGTAATATGCGATGATCATCTTGGAGTGGAAATATACCACCGACATCTTGGAGTGGAATCGAGCCAAAATACGACGATTCGGAACAGCCCATCAGCAGAGGCTTCAAAGACCTGAAAGGGATGAAGAGGTGACGTCTACTCGTGCTTGATCACCCAGAGAGAAAACTAAAAGGATCAAGCCACATGAATTGGTATGTGAAAATTTGTGTATAGTGTCCAGTGGTGGAGGGACACCACAATAAAATTATTCAAACCAAACGGCTCACGTTCGCAAGTTTTGTAAAATAGGTGTTTACATATAAGATACAAAATTCACTTACTGGTTTTATGTTGATTAGACCGTGATGCTAAAATAATTTTTAATTAAAAAAAGTCCTCATAATTACAAACAAAATTGAAGACACAAGTGGATGAAGGTGCTATGTAACAAAAGTGAAATGTCGAGAAAAGTGAATTAGAAGTTTGCATACTTGCCTTTTTTTTGGTTCGCAATTTTTTTTTCTTTCAAGGTGTTTCTAATGGTGCTAATCATGCACTGATGCAAATAAACCTAATAGTTTGAGGGTTCTCTGCGCTATTCATCTGAATATTTGAGAAAACGTTACATAGTACCTTCTTCCACTTGGGTCTTCAATTGTATTCTAGGGTTTAACACTGAGCTGATTGGAGAATACTTTCTTTCTTCACGCAAAACTTCGATGAGAGCCGGTTAGCGTGATGAAGAAATTATTAGCTTGTGGACATGCACCAACCTGTTCCTATGTCGGTTTAAGGCAGTTTATTAATTGTACGTATGGGAAGAGAGACTCAACTCTCACTCAACTCAGTTGAGCTTTTACATTCGTGGCGACCGTCGCGATGCCCACAACTTGATCTGGGGCAAAACTGAAAGCTCAGAAGTACAAGTGGTCGGTGATAATTTGAGGTTTGCACGCAGAGCCGCTTTAGAAACTCGGGGATATGCGATACAACAACGTAGTCAAACGAAAAGAGTGAACGAAAAGGTTTTTTTGTGGATTTGAGTTTGATTGGCGAATACGATGTGACTACAAGGAAGCAGTCGGCTACAACTCGGTTAACGTTTATTTTCTATGCTTTGGGTTGTTCTTTTCCGACATAAAATTCCAATTTTTGAATTAGGACCTGAATTTGCGTTCCTAGTTTTGTTAGGTTTTCATATGGTTGCAGAAACACGAACATGAATCCTCATCTGGGGATCGCCTGAGCATTGTATAATGCAAATCAGTAAACTGACGTTGAGTATACCTACACTACATGCAGATACATCGGTACATGGATAGGTCTGATTTTCTCCCCGTAAAATATGTGTTTTGTGTCTCAAGTAACACAAAATAACGGTAAAAATTAAAATAACTTTAATGCGTGATAAAGTAGGTATTTTTTCCGTGCATCAAATTTTTTAGAAATTAGGTGTAGGATCCCCACAGCTGATCCTCGGCCTATTCTGCTTCAAGTGTAAGTCCTAAGGAGGCTACATACCAAATTACAGCTTAATAGTGTGAATAGCATAGAAATTAGCTGTAGGAGCCACTCAGCTGAATTTGGGTCTATTCTGCTTCAAGTCCTAAGAAAGCTACATACCAGGCTGAGGCTTCATAGAGTGAATAGCATAGAAATTAGCTGTAGGAGCCACTCAGGTGATTCGGGGCCTGGGCAGCGTCAAGTTAAAGTCCTAAGGACGCTAAATACCAAATTACTCCTACAGCTAATTTCTAAGCTATTCACTCTGTTAAGTTGTAATTTGGCCTGTAGCCTCCTTAGAACTTTAACTCGACGCTGCCCAGGTCTCGAATCACCTGAGTGGCTCCTTAATATAATTTCTATAATAAACGTGTCTAAATATATTCCACGCTTATAGAAATTTAGCCGTGAGGCTCAAAACGAAAGAAGGGCCGAGTTTTTGCACAGTATCACAATCCTCACACTCTGAATATCTTCGCGGAAAGATTGCGTCTTCAAAATATTGTGCGAAATGTTTGTCGCTGTGAGGGCCCCTTTAGAGCAGTCGTGCTCAACCAAATACGAAATTCTAAGAATGAAGCGTTAACTACAGTTCTTGTACCTGTGTTTTATGATCGAGTTCTGTCACTGATTTCACGTCTGAACGAACTGACCTTCACGTTGAATTGATAGAATTACCTCTCGTAACTGGCAATTTTACGGAGGTTTCAACAAAAGACGACTAGCGGTTAACACATTTTTTTCCCCCAACTAAGTCACCTATGTAAAAATGGTGGTTGAGCAAACGCGACCTCTAGTTTCGGTGAAAGTTGAATTGTTCGTTTTTTATGTATGGCCCAGAAGTTACCGACCGCGAAGATTCGGATATCATATAGATAATCATCCTTAGAAAAATATTCGTACCGTAACATTTGCCGATTTTCTTGAATGAAATGGTCATTTTAAGAGCATTCGTTTGGAAGTGAACGAATATTTCTGTTTGAATCAGTGTTACGAATCCGTTCATTCGAGCTCATGGTCTTTTGTGTTGAAATGATGACGAAAGTATTTATTTTCTTCGAATTGAACTTAAAATTCTAGTACGTCTGAAAATCTGATTTAAAGCCCTCGAAAACGTCTCGCTTCACTCGCATGACGTCTACAGAGGCGTGTTGGGGGTTCGACTGGCTTCTCACCTCAAAGAATAATTCGAGAAGGTCTTGACCATCATACGTCCAAACTGGGTTTTCCTTGATGTTATGAAACAGTCCATAGTTCTGTACTTTGAATTTCTAAAATATCTTAAACTTTCAAGTATCAGTAATACTGATTCAGTTAAAAATATTTGAATGACTGGTTTAGGGTTACTGCATAAAAGGGAAGAGTGCAAAAAGAATATGACATTGTGTGCCTATTTGATTTGAGGACGGTTTCTATATTTTCAATACAAGAAAAGTGGATATGTCGGATAATTCGTACTACACGCCATACAGGAACCCATTCCGATACCGGTTCGAACCTGGCTGCCTCGAAATAGATCCAAAGAAATTCACGTTCCATACTTTGCTTAGTCAGAGTCCAACAGCTTGGGACTTCTAACAATATTGGGTATATTCTATTAACATATCTAGGAATACCAAATTGGGTTGGTTCTATACGTCCATGGTCGTTGTATAAGTTTTTGCGGTGAGCAGGTGTGGCTTGTGATTTTTATGTTCACGGCCTAATCCGAGTTGGTTTGGCGCCACCTCGTGCCTTCCCTTTTTTAAGAAGATCCCAGATGTCTGTGTGAAATGAATCAATGAGAAAATATAGTTCGCCATACAACTCCCCTCCTTGATGTTCGTTCATACCGGTACAATGAAGTTCATAAGGTGGTGGTGTAATGGAATATCCGAATCAAGTCTGTTGGTAGTTGATCGATATTCGTAAGTTTATGAAGTAATGAATGACAAATCGATAATATAACCATATTATGGTTGTTTATTGTTGCAGTGCCCCAGGAAATGTCGGCTCTGATGGTGTACTCGTACTGGTTGGGAACGGTTTGCTGCATGGCGGCCGGAATCGTATTCAGCTCCGTCTCGGCGGTCCTCGCTGTTGTCAACAGCGCCACCACACCGATCTGGACCATTACCGGAGTCCCAGGCCTCTACCTCTGGAATATTGTGTCAAGTAATTATCTTGTGATATCTACAAACTCCATTCAATCTTGCGATGATCGAACGTGTGGACCCTGTAGGTGGTATAGTCGAGTTCTGAAAATCGAAAGAGTCGAAACATTTTAGAAGACCTTACTTACGTAAATCCTGTTTCCAGCGGACGGTCAAAATAATGGATCACTTAATTTTGTTTTTCATCAGTATAAACTTTTCTGTATTGTTCATTGTCTCCTTTGGTTGAAAAACCTTTGTCTATTTGGAGGGTTGTAGGAGGCGGTAAGAAAAGAAGAATTTTTTCCGAGCTTTCGGCTTTAATAAGCCATCTTCAGGGCTGCAACATATAATGACATCTGCTATAGGTTTGACCGTTGTCGGAATCATCAACTTACAATTCTAATTAATTTAATGGTAGGTACAGTTGTTGACTTACATATACAATACCTACCTACGTAAGTCAACAACTGTACCTACCATTAAATTAATTAGAATTGTAAGTTGATGATTCCGACAACGGTCAAACCTATAGCAGATGTCATTATATGTTGCAGCCCTGAAGATGGCTTATTAAAGCCGAAAGCTCGGAAAAACTTCTTCTTTTCTTACAGCCTCCTACAACCCTCCAAACAGACAAAGATCAGTATAAACGATTACTAAACCTACCGTCATTAACACCTTTGCTAGTGGCTCCTATAGGCCACACTCCGTTCTTAGCACCGGTGGGCGCACAGTGGGCGAAAATGACCATTTCTCGGAAAATATTCACTGAAAACCTCCACTTTTATTGGAAATTTAACACTGGTTACGGAATTAATAATAAACAAGTCCCCAAGTTTCATCAAAGAATTGTGTTCTTCGTGATTTTCTTTGCTCTAAATAACAGTTCTCACCCCTCTCGCCTCTTGAAGTATGATAATTGACTTTGAAGGTGATTAGTAAGAATGGTATGTACCTACCTACAAGTTAATAGAAGTGAAAATAGTTTGTGCTGGATGGATTGCTTCCGTCCCCAGAATGTATTTTCTGAACTTTCTTCATTTCACTTACGAAGACATCCCTTAACCCTCTCCACCTCGATTTGAGGTAGTTCTCTAGAAAATAAAAGAGTACCAGTCATGCAGCATGACTTAATGAGCGAATTTTCGTATTACCGCCATAACTGTCTTAACATATTGTAGAGTGTGAAGAAAAAATAATGTTGTCTTGATTTTTTTGCTTTAGTAACACCTCAGTTTATAGATTTTCCAACGATTAACGCGAAGGTGAAGTCAGAATTACGATATCTCATTCCATTACCAGATTCGAATAGATGAACTATGAAGAACATCTCAAGTAACAACCACGTTTCTTCATCTTCAAAGTGTTCCAGTTTGAGAACGGAACAAGGTATCGCAATTTCGACTTCACCATCGTGCTCAGCGTAAGAGAACCTGTAAAATGAGGCGTCACTTGTCAGACTGTTTCATTTTTGGTTTTTATGGGTACCTTCAAATACCTATAAAAGTCAAATTCGGACACTATTCTTGCGGGAAATTGACCCTTATACTATTTATTATGTGATAAAATAACGGCCCAACGTCGCCCATCTCTAGAACTTTATGAAACTAAGGATAATCGCCCCAATTGGGTGTTTTTTCTTCAAAATACATCCTAAACCTCTTCTCCCTCCCAATCAATGCATTGATACTACTTTTCGTCATACTTTCATTACAAAAATAGAAGAATCATTAAATTCTACCCTTAGTTTTTCCAATTTCTATTAAATTTCAAATTTGAACTCAAGATTTTTATTTATCTTTATCAATAAACGGCTACCATTTATGGATTGTGCAACTAATTTACTATTAAAACAAATATCGGATCATATAAGCTCTTTGTTTCGGAAACTCGGATTTGTACTACGTTTTGGCCACTGTGCGGCGCTCCGAGGTCTGCTGGCTAGCTCAATAGTATAGTCCTGGAGCCGAGGCCGAAAATGGGTGTTCATTTTAGGAGAAGGTTTGATATAAAATTATGAAAATCTAGTCAATTCTGAGTAAGAAAATCCAAGTCTGCCATTTCAAAGCGGTTGCTTTCAAAAATGGCAGCCATTTAAAAAGTGACGAAAACGCACAAACATGACCTGTCTTTAGGATGGATGGAACTTTTATAGATGATAGATTATGTCCAAACATAGATGTTTTCACCAGTCTGCCACTTTCAACCGGTTGAAAATGCGTGGCAGACTCAATTTCAAAAATTGCATTTTTCGGGTGTAAAATTTACAGTATTTGGGACGCCTCAAATTTTCACACATGATTATATATGCCCAAATAAGGAGTTTGAGACTTGTCTGCCAATCTAAAGCAGTTGAAAAGTAATGGCAGACTTGAATTGAAATATTGCCAAATTTGGTGATAAATTTCATCAGTTTTAGGAAGATTCAAATTTCAATACGTTAAAGTACCTGTGGTATGAGAGCAATAGACCATGGTCTGCCTTGCCTAGCCAGTTGCTTTCTACCGACAGACTGAAATGCAAAAATTGCCAAATTACTGATCAAAATTTTGTGATTTTAGGATGCTTCAAATTTCGGCTCAACATTGTTCTCCTGCAATAAGACTGAAAAAGAGTAGTCTGCCTTCAGTAACCCGTTGTTTAAGTTAGGCAGACTGAAATTGAAAAATTGCAATTTTCAAGGTCAAAATGAATGTATTTTGGGAAAGTTGTAATTTTGGCATGTGATACTAGCATGTTAGTGTAAACTTTTTGACGCAGTCTGCCATCAATATTCCGCTGCCTTCTGGCGGCAGACTGAACTCAAACGTGGGAAAACAGAAATAATTTCAATTATTGACCATTTTTATGGTAAAAATGCATCTTCTTTAGGACGATTCAAATTTTGGCACATGATACTACATTGTAAGAAGAAACTTTGTGACATGGTCTGCCATCAATATCCAACTGATTTTTTCGGCAGACCAACAATATTAGGTATCTTACTTACATAATATGTTACAATTTGCCATCCCTCAACACCTTTATTAGCTGCAAGTAATTTTTTCTACATCCATTTTCCTTCATGTCCGACTGTAGAAAATATCTTTAATTTATAAATGAAACAAGGGAGAAGCAGAAAACAGAATGGGAAAACACTAAACTTCGCGTCGAAAACGGCCGTTAGGTGGGTCCCGGGTAGCCGCCCAGAATAAAACTGCCTTTTTTTCATCTTCCAGGTAAACTACAGTCTAGAAATTTTAACCGTCAGTCGGGGATAGACCACATTGCAATATTCACTCGGTTTCTCATCTGTAAAATTGTTTAAATAATACCTTTTTGTAATAATACAAATTAAATTTTGATGCTGAGCTATTGACTTGAAATTTTAAAAATAGGTCAGAACTGGATCACAATGCAATATTCACTCGGTTTTTTGTCTGTAAAATTGTTTAAATAATACCTATTTGTTTAAACAAATGAAATTTTGATGATGAGCTACATACTTGAAATTTTAAATATAGGTCAGAAATGGATGACATTTCAATATTCACTCGGTTTTTTTCTCATTGCAAACCTGTTCAACCTGGTCTCGTCGTATGACGCACTAGTTGGCTCCTGCCAGCCGTATTACGTCATACGCTCGTGCGTCATAGGCTCTGACGTACTTGTTGGCCTCCTGCTAGCCGTCTTACGTCATACGCTCGTGCGTCATAGGCTATGACGCACTTGTTGGTCTCCTGCCAGCCGTCTTACGTCATACGCTCGTGCGTCATAGGCTCTGACGTGCTTGTTGGCCACCTGCCACCCGTCTTACGTCATACGCTTGTGAGTCATTGGCTCTGACGCACTAGTTATCCTGCCAGCCGTCTTACGTCATACGCTCGTGCGTCATAGGCTCTGACGTACTTGTTGGCCTCCTGCTAGCCGTCTTACGTCATACGCTCGTGCGTCATAGGCTATGACGCACTTGTTGGTCTCCTGCCAGCCGTCTTACGTCATACGCTCGTGCGTCATAGGCTCTGACGTACTTGTTGGCCACCTGCCAGCCGTCTTACGTCATACGCTTGTGCGTCATTGGCTCTGACGCACTAGTTATCCTGCCAGCCGTCTTACGTCATACACTCGTGCGTCATAGGCTCTGACGTACTAGTTGGCCTCCTGCCAGCCGTCTTACGTCATACGCTCGTGCGTCATAGGATCTGACGTAATTTCCCGCCGGTCGCTTGTGTTCTGACGTGATCTGAGGGAAAGGGTGAATCAAGGGAACAAATTTTTCCCGTTTCAGTTTATGTGCCAAAGCAAAGACATGAAAATGTCAAAAAAATGTGTAAATAGGTACCTAAGCCCAACTGTAATGTCAATTTTCTGACAATGAGTTTTCGACTATAGTTTTCATACCTTTTTACTTAAGTGGTACTTATTGAAATTTGAGACTGATAATGAGCTGTTTGCAAATAAAAAGTCTGATAACTTCATTAGGTACATCTTATTAATCTATTTTCAAGTTCCGATTCACAGTTGAATGTGTTTTATTTAGATGTCGTAAAATTCGAAAACGATGGAATGACGAAACCTGTCGACTACTGACTCAAGTGATACTGTCGACTTCTAACACATGTAGGTCGACTACTAGTGCAAAACCATGTCGACTACTGAAGAAAATGTTGGTCACTGGTATCGACTACTACCTAGAGCATTGGGATTTTTTACAAAACTTGTTTTTCCCTTTTCAAACCATGTTGAATAATATTTCCCGCTGCCAGGTCTTTTAGGAAAGGATCTTGGGTACACAATGAACAGGTTTGCAATGAGAAAAAAACCGAGTGAATATTGAAATGTCATCCATTTCTGACCTATATTTAAAATTTCAAGTATGTAGCTCATCATCAAAATTTCATTTGTTTAAACAAATAGGTATTATTTAAACAATTTTACAGACAAAAAACCGAGTGAATATTGCATTGTGATCCAGTTCTGACCTATTTTTAAAATTTCAAGTCAATAGCTCAGCATCAAAATTTAATTTGTATTATTACAAAAAGGTATTATTTAAACAATTTTACAGATGAGAAACCGAGTGAATATTGCAATGTGGTCTATCCCCGACTGACGGTTAAAATTTCTAGACTGTAGTTTACCTGGAAGATGAAAAAAAGGCAGTTTTATTCTGGGCGGCTACCCGGGACCCACCTAACGGCCGTTTTTCGACGCGAAGTTTAGTGTTTTCCCATTCTGTTTTCTGCTTCTCCCTTGTTTCATTTATAAATTAAAGATATTTTCTACAGTCGGACATGGAAGGAAAATGGATGTAGAAAAAATTACTTGCAGCTAATAAAGGTGTTGAGGGATGGCAAATTGTAACATATTATGTAAGTAAGATACCTAATATTGTTGGTCTGCCGAAAAAATCAGTTGGATATTGATGGCAGACCATGTCACAAAGTTTCTTCTTACAATGTAGTATCATGTGCCAAAATTTGAATCGTCCTAAAGAAGATGCATTTTTACCATTAAAATGGTCAATAATTGAAATTATTTCTGTTTTCCCACGTTTGAGTTCAGTCTGCCGCCAGAAGGCAGCGGAATATTGATGGCAGACTGCGTCAAAAAGTTTACACTAACATGCTAGTATCACATGCCAAAATTACAACTTTCCCAAAATACATTCATTTTGACCTTGAAAATTGCAATTTTTCAATTTCAGTCTGCCTAACATTAAACAACGGGTTACTGAAGGCAGACTACTCTTTTTCAGTCTTATTGCAGGAGAACAATGTTGAGCCGAAATTTGAAGCATCCTAAAATCACAAAATTTTGATCAGTAATTTGGCAATTTTTGCATTTCAGTCTGTCGGTAGAAAGCAACTGGCTAGGCAAGGCAGACCATGGTCTATTGCTCTCATACCACAGGTACTTTAACGTATTGAAATTTGAATCTTCCTAAAACTGATGAAATTTATCACCAAATTTGGCAATATTTCAATTCAAGTCTGCCATTACTTTTCAACTGCTTTAGATTGGCAGACAAGTCTCAAACTCCTTATTTGGGCATATATAATCATGTGTGAAAATTTGAGGCGTCCCAAATACTGTAAATTTTACACCCGAAAAATGCAATTTTTGAAATTGAGTCTGCCACGCATTTTCAACCGGTTGAAAGTGGCAGACTGGTGAAAACATCTATGTTTGGACATAATCTATCATCTATAAAAGTTCCATCCATCCTAAAGACAGGTCATGTTTGTGCGTTTTCGTCACTTTTTAAATGGCTGCCATTTTTGAAAGCAACCGCTTTGAAATGGCAGACTTGGATTTTCTTACTCAGAATTGACTAGATTTTCATAATTTTATATCAAACCTTCTCCTAAAATGAACACCCATTTTCGGCCTCGGCTCCAGGACTAGTATCCTCTCCCTAATCTAACTAGCGTCTGCAGGGGCGGACATGGTTTTTTGTTGTCTTTGAATTCTAATTGTTTCAAGTGTTCGTGAGATAACTATTACTCAACTATATAACTATGAGATAACTATTACCCACATACTCAAAACAATGGCACCAAGCACGTGTTTAGTTTTTAATTTATTTGGATTGGTCGACTGGCTGCACAAAGCATCATGCCGATTTGAGCCATTCATCAATTGCTCATCACCATTTGGACAGGCCGACGAGACTTTTTATACTGTCGCAATATGTGCTGCTCTTATTTTCATTCATATAAAACGTGGAATTTCAATCTCTGTTACAAAAGTAGTTGCCACATTGAGGCCTGCCTATGTTGTTTCGGATGATTCCACACGTATATATATAGAGACTCCGACGTAATACTGGTAATCATTAATGGTTTCCACCTGACTGTTCAGTTTCCATCATCATTTCCACCTTGGAATATCAAGTTTCTCACACTCCTTAGAACCTCCCATTTACCCGTCTATTTAGCAGCACAGACTTCTCAGAACACCGGATTTCACATGCATCACTATTGAAGAGCCCCTTCATTCATCTTTTGTTAATCTGTTACCCGCTCGGTGAAAGCTGATTCCGTTTTTCCTTATCGTTTGCTTTCAGTTATTTTCCAAAGCGGAGCTGCAGCTTTGTGGGTGACCCTGTACTTCAGGCAACTGCAATTCAGCATCATGACTTCCGGTGATCGCTGGTCGACGGAGGGCAGAGCGTTTTTTGGACTATCGTTTTGGTAAGACATCAACGTATTTCATCGATTTTTAATTACTTTGGCGTGGTTGTATTCATATTGCTGATGTAGGAGGACCAACGGGTGTGTTGGGTTTATGTGCTGACAGTCACAAATCGCATTTGCTGGACTATATTTTGTTTATTACTACTACATTTCCTAATTAGCTAAATACTTCTAATGAACGCTAATTTGTCGCATGTTAACCGACAGCTCTGTTTCCCTAAAAATTCTACATTGTAGCGGTGCGTTATTCAAATGGACGGCACCATTTCAAATGTCGTTCTGAGGACAAGCTCTTAAAATTGTCTAAACATATTTATATTCCGTTGTTTCATTACATGATGTTCCCACTTGGGAGCATATACACCATATTGCTCTTTATTCGGTTCGAATCAAATTGGCTAACAAATTTTGATACGCGTGCTTATCTGCGAGTAATTATTCTTTTTCAGGTTGGTGGTAGCCTCTATCTGCGTACAGATCGTAAACGTCATCTTCATATACTCAGCCACCAGTGACATGAGGCAGAAAAAGAAAGCAGCCAAGCCTGTGATTGAAGAAAAAACCAACGGCGCCATCATGCTCTACTAGCAGCAAGAATTCTTACATCATAAATCATTGCTCAGTAATCACTCCCAGTGAACTCGTGGAAACTCATTTCAAATGAAAACCCGAGTCTAGTTATTGAAACGTCGTCTATTTCTAGTAAAACGAAATACACGGCTTTACCGGTTTCGTTGATCAAACCGCCTTTGGTAACAATGAATAACTGAAAGGACGTAATTGGAGGTGTTGAAGTGTAACTTAGACTCAACATCCCTCTCACCTAAGGGCCGGCAGGACCTAGGTTGGAAGGTTTTTGAAGGACATCTCAGGCAGTGATTGACTTGTAGTTTTGAAACGCCACTGTTACAGAGGCCAATATAATAGAAGCGCCAAGACATCTAATAAGAAGAAGGTTACGAAAAATCGAAATTAATTTCAGATCCAGCTCGCTCATTTTACATGTTTCAACTGCGATGTTGGCATTTTGCAATCTATTAGCCTTCCAAAACGGCCCCCCTGGTCTCACATTTTTGATAAGAAAATTTAGCCAAAATTTATAAACATTTGTTTTATGAATTTCGAAAATCGGACGACGCAGGGGCCTTTTCTTATGCATTTTCCTGAAGGCCCTTAAATAGCAAAATCTCCTTTCACGTTTGACTCTCTCCACAGTACTTTCAGTCACAGTTTGCTCCCCAAGTGTGTTTGAATTTTATTATGAATAGACAAACCGTCAATAACTCTGTTTTTCATTTGTATTGTTACCTTCCGATCCACTCAATGTTGTAAATTATATTATATTGGAAATTGCGCCCAGAGTATATTGGAGATTAGAAATCTCTGCTATTCTGAGAGGCCATAGCTGTATTCGTATGACAACCCAGTTTGGTTTTTCTTCAAGTAAATCTTTTTCGTTTTTTAGGACGGAGTTTTGGTTCCTGGGAGTAATTAAAATGTACAGCTAGGCGTAGAAGTTAGGACCTATGACCAGTGCAGAAGTAAGCTCTTTGCACAACTGTGTTTCCGGGGCGTTACTTGTTACTCTCGTTTACTGGATGTGGTGTCCATTCAGAGGCTTTTAACTCTGGGTAATCTGTAATATCTCTGTTGCAGAACAATTAAATTCGGCGGAACGAGAATGTTGACAATGTCATTGTCAAGATGTTCGTTCCTCTACATAAATTATTTATTGAATAAGTAACGTACAAATAGGCCTGGGACATAGTTGTTAATATGGAATGGCTAAATGTGCCTTCCTACTAATTAATATCATATAATTTTAATTGAGCGGTCTCATGATCAAGGAAATACAGTTTTGTGTGTTGTCTAGCTACACATGAGAAACGTTTATTTTCATGTCTTCAAAACTAATAATCTATGAATTCTCACCTTTACAAATATATTCGGAATCCTCAATGTAGGTATATTATTTGAAATAGAATTTAGGTCGATTCAAGTTGGTATCTGCTTTGTCTGGTTTTTATTATTAGGTAATTTATTGACTAACAAAACCAAGACTGGATCTTGTCAGTTCCCCTATAAAGAAAGTGATCCGGAAGTTATATTGATTTATCTGTAAATAAATTTCTAGTAAATTATAATAAAATATGTACTGGTATAAATTGTTGCTGGTGACTATTTGTAACGGTTAGGGATTATATCACACTTGAATTACGTACCATTTATGAAACTGGGATTCTCCACTAAGAAATCTTCTGTGATGTATTACAGTCCGTCCATTTCACAATAGAGGAAGAATAAAAGGGTGTAAAGAAGGTATTATGTACATTGCTAACTCATATTTTAATTATTTTTGAACGAACTGATCTAGTTATTAAGTATTATCAATCCTGTACAAATATCTTTCTAATCTTAGTTAACTAAATGATTTGGTAATTATACACTAATTTAAGTGAGTTGACATTTGTGATTGTCCAACTGCTTTCCATTCATGAATCGTAACTTATTGTACATGAATTATTTTTTATTACATGTACTTTTTTATGATTGGATTAATATTTTTTATTACTTACCCTCCTTCCTGTTTGAACCACTGGGAACTATTTTCGATATTGAAAACATTTCATTTCTAGATGTAACCCAGGGATTATAGAGTTTGTACTCCAACTAGAATGATGAAATAAGCTGACGGTGAATCGTCAGTTTAATTTAGATACAGAATAGCGCAGTAGAAGCTGTACTACCGTAAGAATCACCGAGGAATAAATGAAGTGATTAAATACGATTCAAGGTTAGAAATAATGCAACTGAATGGGGGTTACAAAGTACTACTTAAGGTACTGTTACCTCGTTTTGGTGTGGTATGAAACCAACGCGTGTAGAGCTAACCACATGTATACGTTTTCTACTAATACAGTTGACATGGTGGACAAAGTTGAAATAGTGGATTATAGGATAACGCCATAAAACTGTTACTCATCAGCGGAGGAACGAATTGTATTGATTTATATGGAAACTTGTTATTAATATACAGAAATAATTAAAGGTGAGGACAACTGTCAATAAAGGCGACTCGTCCTATTTCGAGCGAGGGGGTGGCAAGCGGAGGACGAGAAATCAATAAAAGGCAGTTGAAGGGAGGCTACGATCATGAGAGACTTTCTACTAACCTTATACTCCTACTGCATCCTGTATATATCTCACCTCATTCACATACCAGATGATGAAATACCTCTTATTGGCCTCAAAAGGTAAATTATCTTGTATTAAGGTTGTCATAAATGTGAACTGAGCCATAGTGGATTGGTCGTGTATTTCGATCCCTACATACGATATAAGAGATTGCCTATCACGGAGATGATAAGACCTCCGTAAACTTGATAATCTCATATCTTAGTAGACATTTGCACTTGAATACTAGTTTTGAGCTCTTGCATTTCGCAATTAAGTACATACCTAGTAGGTATTACCTACTAATTCTTCTTGAGTCGTAGTTTGAATAATCGTATTGTAATATTTGCTAACGTCCAAAATGAAGAAATAACTAACCATCATACACCTTTGAATCTTTCAGACAAATCCGACCAGGTGTCTGGAGAGAAAATAAATACTCAATTAGACAATCAAATGAAGAATTATCAAATAATTCAAGCTGCTAATAACCTGTCACTAATAATGCTGATTTCATTTTAGTGATAACGCGCATTTCGCTGGTCTGGTTCTTGCCAGAGGAGGCTCAAAAGGGATAAAACTTAAGAATCTATCAAGAATCAACAATGTAACGTTGTTGACCAGGACTCTCAACACCATGCAAAAATTCGGGCGTGAGTAAACTCAGTTTCCTTGGCTTTCATTACGTCAAGTTAGCAGTATATGAGACAATTTAATTGTCTTTCGACGTTGTAACAGCTGCCTGCTATTAGCAACTAATGATAGTACATTCATTTTAGGATTTGACTCAATATGGGTGTCTACAGACAACGAGAAAATAGCAGAGGAAGCCAAATTATCTCCTAATGTGAGTGTCCATCACAGAGCAGCCTACACCGCCACAGATACGGCTGTGTCTTTGATTGCCGTCCAAGAATTTTTGGGTCAACACCCAGGTACTAATCCATCGTATATTTTGAGGAATCTGACATTTGTCCAAACCTTTCAGTAAATGGATTTTAATCGTGGAGAGTCGTCTATAATCTTGATTTGCTCAAGATTTGCATCCAGACACTGATGTTCAAGTGTTTCCACCTCAAGTAAGCTGACGGCTCTCTTGTTTCTTAGATGTCTTTCTAGGACACTGGGACTTTGAAAGGGGGCGCAGGAAGGCTCTTGCCAGAAACCTGGGTCTGGATACATCCACCTAGACATAACTCATGTAGAAAGCTCTATTTATCGTGAAATATCATGCTGCTTGAGATATCAAATGACTAACTTCACAATGCTTTCATTACCGTAGGAGTAATGAAATGTTTCTTCCCTTTTTTTCCATATTGATGGGGTTCAAAAAACCCTTCAAGTATTTCTCTACTAAAAACTGCCAATTTTTCGTATGATGTTGGAGAGTGAAGTGATGAATGAGTTGTGAAAAATGACTTGATGTTTCAGAAGTTGACATGATTGCACTGGTACAGTGCACATCTCCATTCTTGAAACCTGAATACCTGTCAAAAGCATACGACGCAATGATGTCGGGTTATCACTCAATATTTTCAGTTACAAGACAGTTCAAGTTAAGATGGAAACTAACAGAAGGTAATAAAAACCTGTTCGACCAGTATGTTACAAAATGAAGCAGCAGACCAATATGACATACATTGTATAACCATTATCATGTGTAATTTCAGACAACAAACTGGTCCCAGACAATTTCAATGCTCAGAACAGGCCCAGGCGGCAAGATTGGAAAGGGGAAATAATAGAAAATGGCATGTTTTATATGACGTACGCAACAATAGCAATGGAATTCAACATTCTGCAAGGCGGCAGGTATTTTAACAAACAGGCCCTAGGAAATCCAATCGTCTTGAAGACTGGGTAATACAGTGACTAGAGCAAGCAAAGTAGATGCTAACCTGGAGACCCAATTGCTTCTTCTTTCAAAATTAAAATGCGGTTTTAAGTTGTCCATGAACCAGATAGAGTTCTGGCCCTTTATTAATCTTAATGGCCAAACGTGACAACTGAATTAACATTACAGTTCACATGGCGCAGTTTCAAGCGACTGGATCTCCTAAGAACTCCTAATTGACCTATATTAACCAATATGCATGTGCCAGTAACTGTTGGTAATCATCGTGTTTATTAATTAAACCAATTGAAGATTAATATTAATGTCAAATACACATACACCTGAAATGATGAGGAATTTTGATGTTACTCAGAATCGGTGTAGTGGAAATCCCACCCAGTGAAAGCTTAGAAATCGACACCATCAACGATCTCTTGCTGGCTGAAATCATCGATCTTCGACGCTCGTAGCAGCAGAGTTGAAACTTTTTCTCAAGCTGTACAGTAAATGCTATATTTTAAGGCGTGTTTTACTGCATCCTATGATACTGCGATAATATCAAATAAAATTTATTTTCTACAGTATAAAATCATATTTATTTACACTTATTTACGCTATTTCACTTACAATCTTATTTCATATTCAACAATAAAAAGATGTGTAACAATTAGAAATTTAGTGATTTTCGTAGTTCGATTTGTAAGAACGCAGGGTGATTCACGATCCACCAATTCTCAACATCTCCTCAACATCAACTATTTTCTCCCTTGATTTCCCTACGGCAGTCCCTCTTTGCACCTCAACTTCGTCGATTCTTTTCCAACCTCCGAAATCGACAGTAACTATTCCTGGAACAATACAGGAATTTATCAGATTTTTGGAAGCAAGAAAATTTCTTTGATGTAGGATACAACACGGAAGGAATTGGCTACATTGTTCGATGCTGCATCCGAATCTGAGGTCAACAAAATCTTAAACCCCCAATTACACCCTCTAAGGGATGGTGCAAGTATAAACTGACGAAAAAAAAGTTCTAGCAGCATGAGCGAATTTATTTGGCAGTAGGTAATCGTACGAATAAGTGAAACAGGGGTGGAAGGGGGGGAATAATAAATGTTATGAATATCAGAAGAGTATTTGAACGTAATGAATTTTGTCTTCATTGTTTGCCGAGTAACACCTCAGTTTACAGATTTTTCAACGCTGAACACGATGGTGAAGTCAGAATTGCGATATCTTATTCCGTTATCAGATTAGAGCAGATGAACCATGAAGAACATCAAAAGTAACAACCACGTCTTTTCATCTTCAAAGTGCTCTAGTTTGAGAACGGAGCAGATATCGCAATTCTAAGAAAAAACTTTATTATCTGTCATACTGTTTCATTTTTGGAATTTATGGGTAATTTTCCCCCTCTAAAACTCCCCTAGCGAATAGATTTGTTGGACCTCAGATCCGGAATTTGATTTTTTATTTTATTTGTGGGGCTGCGTTATGTTATCAATAAGAAACTACCTTTAGACTTCAGGGTCTTCTCGATGGCAGAATAGCCAGGTTTGGAGTGAGCGGTGTCCAACGTCTTCTCCCGAATATGCCCAACTAAGAGGTTGGACTGGTCGAATGCATCTGCCATAGTAGACAATATCACTCCAGTGGGTCCTGTGTGAATCCACCCAGCACTATAAATTCCTAGAATATTCAAAAGATACATAAATATAACATAAGAAGATTGGCGATAACCCGACAATGTGACTAGTAACAAAGTTTCCCACCTTCTTGATTCAGAACGACACCTTTTTTTGAATCAAAGGGAATGTCACTGTCTGGAGAAGTTCCTTTGTATCCTATACTCCTGAGTACCATCCCACACTCGTACACTTCGCGTTTCCCAGTTCCTCTAGCCAGACCCTAATGAAACAAAAATACATGTTGTGAAGAAATGAATATTACTAAGTTAATCTGAAGTAAAAAAAAAAAAAAAAAAAAAAAAATATGGAGGATTTACTGAATACACCAGGATTCACATTCAGTGAGAAATTCCTATACCATCGGAACGTATTTGTATTTGTTTAAGGTGCTATAAATAGATAATGCTAAGATCATGAACGCTTTTAGAAATACCTTCTCGTGATCAATGTCATTCATCTCAAATTCAACACCTTGCACTGCTTCAGACTGACCTATGATTTCTACTGGCTTGTGCAAAAATGTTGGTCTGAAATATCGAGCTCCTTCTTGCTTTTGTAATGACGTGGTTATTAGTAGCTCAGATAATCGTTTTCGGCTTCGAGGGAGTTCTGATTATGAAAAAATAAAAAAGTGATGTTCTGAGTTCTATAATGATTAATCAACAAAACTCGTTTCAATTTTGATACGACATTTCAACTCACTTGGGACGAGTTCTTCTATGCCAACAAAGTGCTCCTTTTGAAGCAACGTCTGAACGCCAGGCAATTTGGTCATTTCACGAAATTCTTTAATCGTGAAAGCTGCTTGGAGTGGGCCCCTTCGCCCGACTAGATAAACAGTTTTCACTTTGCTTTGGGATAGTGCTTGGAGGGCATGTTCTGTAATGTCGGTGACCTATAATGAGAGGTTCTCCAATTTAATAATAAATTGAGTTTGACTGCACAAGTGATGCCAACATTTTCCATTTCTGTATTCAATGCAAATTTCCGACTTTGTGTTTTGAAAATCTAAGATCCTCAATATGTACATATTGAGGATGTACATAGAAGGTACAGTACGCCACAAGTACGTTAGGAAGTAACATTGCATTACTCAAGAAGGCACAACTTCAAGTCAAGGAAATGTAGAAGGTACCTAATTTGGAATTCCAGAATTTTCTTCTTCATCTTTAGTTGGAAGATGAGCACAAACCACAAGTCAAATAAACATTAATGCTAATGGCAGAGTAGTCATGTAACAAGAGAATTATATTAATGACTCTTTGAGATGAAATGACAAATGGTAATAATTTTCAATGGAGCCTGCCTTAGCGACATGAGCACTGATGAAAATTATTTCATCCGGCAGGCTCCATTAAAATGAGTGCCAAAAACCCACTGAGTGCTCCTGGCCTAGTGCCGTCCTTTGACTAGGGTTAAATCGAAGATTTAACTTGAATTTTAAAGATTTAAATTGAAGTGGTTCATCACCAACAATAATGATATAAAGAGTGGAACCGGATAAGTGACGAAAACCTTTTTCTGTTAATCTACATCAACAATGTACAACACTCCTGAGCGAGTGCCCATGCCTTATCTCTAACTGTTCGAGAGTTATGATTTTTTTCCTCTATTAAATAGTGGTCTTTTCTTGAAGAGTGAAATAAAAAGTTACCATACTATGACGAGACCTTGAGTAAGTCAATGGGAGTAAGCAAGATTCTTGAAACGTCCACTGCCACGTTGCCTTGTCCCAGTACGATGACAGTTTCGTTGCTAAGATCAACACTCAGATCCTTGTCGTCAGGCAAACCATTGTACCATCCAACAAATTTTCTAGCTGAAATCACATTTGACAGTTTTTCGCCAGGAATGCCAAGTTCTCTGTCTTCGTTGCATCCATATGCCTGTTGGACAATTAGTGATATTAAAATGGGCACGAGCAGTAGGAATGATCATTTCGAATATATATAACCTTCATATTCAGCCCATTTTTTGGTTTATTTTGACATGGATAGGTATGTCTTAGCGCTGGGGGTCATGCGAAAATTTTGCTACACTGAAAAGAAAAGTAACGCGATTCCAATAAACAGCAATGGGTAATCATACCGGAAATTCTATGCTATTCGCTCTATGAAGCTGTAGTTTTGTATGTAGCCTCCTTAGGACTTAGAATTAAAGCAGAATATGCCCTGGATCGGGAGAGTGGCTCCTACAGCCAATTTCTTTGCTATTCACACTATGAAGCTGTCATTTGCTATGTAGCCTTAGGACTTTAATTAAACCAGAATAGGCCCTGGATCGGCAGAGTGGCTCCTACAGCTAATTTCTACGCTATTCACTCTATGAAGCCTTAATTTGATATGTTGCCTCCTTAACACTTACACTTGAAGCAGAATAGGCCCTGGATCGGCTGAGTGGCTCCTACAGCTCATTGCTAGGCCCAGGGTCAGCTGTTATCGTTATTTGGTTTTACTTGAGAGACAAAACCCATATTTTATGGGGAGAAAATTAGAACGGGACGCATGATTACTTGGTGTTGTAAATAACCAAAAAACAATGATGATTTAGTGCCGACATATGCCCACCAACTACAAATAATTCCCCAATCAAGGCATTCATGTACCTGTTCTATTGATCTCTACCAAAGCACAGAAATAACGGGACTCACCAGTACAACTGCGTGATAAGCCTCTCGGATCTCCGAAAACTCGACGTCTCTTCCTAAAGTCACGTTTCCATGAAACCGAAAATTCTTATTTGCAGCTGTTTTTTCGAAAGTGTTTATGACATTTTTAACTTCTGCGTGGTCAGGCGCAACGCCGTATCTGACCAGACCGTACGGCACTGGCAATTTATCAAACATGTCAATTGTGACATCAGGAATTTTCTGTGAAATCAAAATTGATAAATTGTAACGAAATAATGTACAGTGGTTATAACTCTAGGATTAGCTGAATTGAAGTCTGAAGGTTTCAGATTATTTTCAATTGTTTGGTGGAGTTCTTTTGTGGTTTAATCCCAGATTTCAAGGCCAATTTATACCTTCTACGATACTTAAATGGCCCTAACAACCTGAAGGGACCCGAAGATGACTGTTCATTTTGAATTTGCGAGAAGTACCGAACTACGTACTCGTTAAACGTATCTACGAGCCTTCCCATTGCAGAGGCAGATGAGCGATGCTATGGATGATACCGCCATGATTCTAGTTAAATAATAATTATTTAACTAATTATTAGTGTGTCCGTTTTATGTCATAATATATTATTATCTAAATATTATGTTAGATTCTAAATTAGTTCCCTTCTATTCAAAGTTGAAATTGTGTCTACAAGTTCGACTTGGAGTGGAGGAGTATGTCATACATAGACTTGGATTCAAGTACGTTGTAGTAATAAGGAGAATAACTAAAACTATTTTTTTTTGTTTATTGAAATAGTGATTTTAGGGTCATTTCAGCTCATCATGAAGACTTCATGATGAGCTGAAATGTGTGTGCACGCTTATAAATAGTCAGTGAAGTTTGTACTAAAACGAATACGTCCATATTCTGGTGGATAGGAATATTAGAGCCCACCCATTTTTTCAGATTAGATTTTTGGAAATCTGAGGAAAACGTAATAACCACCACTGTATTGACAGTAAGAAGATAGTGATGCTTAGGAAACTTAGGCACTTTTCCTTTTTGTAAAACATTGGAAATATCATATTCTATCAATATGATGGTTATACTCTCAGGTACCCAAAAAAGTAGCCGAAATTGATTTGTAGCGGACAAAGATCGGTTTAAAAGAGGGCGTCTGTGGGACTTCCAACGGTTGGACCCAAACCTATGAAAATTCAATCTTAACGCTGCATAGCTTATTCTGTACTAAAATTGAAGATGGAATACAGTGGAGTGAAAAGTTCCAATAAAATAGTTCATCCAATAAATAAGTTCAGTATCTCTTACTTTGAATAGATTTTGAGCAAAATAAAAACCTGCAGGACCACTTCCAATGATGCATATTCTTTTCACGGGCTCGTAGTGAACTGGCGTAGAAGAGAAATTAGAAACGAGCGGATGAGAGTGCTTCAGTGAAGGAAGAAAGAACAAGGTTCTCTTCCACATCTTGAATCTGAGCTCTCACCAACTGTGCATTTGTCCTGTGGAAATCAAGGAGGTTGAGCAAATCTCATAAATAAATTATAATACATTTGACTAAACCAACTGATGTCTGGAGATTTTTATGCTTCCAAAATCTGGTTGAAAGTTAATTATCCCCGATGTTTTCAATAAATACCTTCCATGATACTGAGGTACTCTGCATGATACAACAAAATATACAAAAATCCGCAGTCATGCAGCATGGCTTCAAGAGGAAATTTTCAAAGAAATAGGTAGCTGGTTTTATGTAAGATGTCTCTATTTTACTGATTTTACGAGTATAACGAATTTGGTTTCCATTTTTTGTCGAGTAACACCTCAGTTTATAGATTTTTTAACGCTGAACGCGATGGTAAAGCCAGAATTCCGATATCTCATCCCGTTATCAGATTAGAGCACATGAACCGTAAAGAACATCTCAAGTAACAACCACGTTTCTTCATCTTCAAAGTGCTCTAGTTTGAGAACGGTATAAGACATCGCATTTCTTCACCATCGTGTTCGGCGTAAGAAAACCTTTAGAATGAGGTGTCACTCGTCAGACTGTTTCATTTTTGTAATGTATAGGTAATCCCCCCCCCCTCTCCGTAAAACAGAGATCTATCCAATCTAGGTATCTAATCATTGCAACCTCGGTTTAAAAAAATATTTGCCTTATTGGATAGGAGGGATCACGAAGTGGAATGATAGTAACTGAAACACTTATAAGTTTTATAAACACACATAAATGTTTCACTGAAAATACATTCAAGTCAATCGAGGAGTAGTTCATAGAAGTATCAGGGCAAACCAAACATTTTGGAAATCAACTGGGCTCAACGAATGAACATTCGCCCACAACACTTCAATCATAAGCCTTCTGTACCTACCAAGTTGGTACCGATCTGATGATGTACACAGAACAACTTCCGCCAGAAATAAACATATTTGTATTTTATAAAACAAAGATGTCCTGGTTAAAAAACTATCAGATTTCCGTTAACCAATTAGAGCCAAGAATCATGTAAGCGAACGTTTAATGTGTGACCATGAAATGCAATAAAAACTGCATTGGAAAGTGGAAATGAAGCAAGAACTTACGAAATGAAAGTTGGGTTCACCAGGACGTTCGCATTTGAGTCGAGCACCTGCTGGGTGAGAATAAAAAGTCGATCAATCCATTAATCTGAACAAAACTGCCTGATATATGATATATTATTATACAATTCATGAATACTGTCACAAATAGTCGTCAGATAGTCGCCACAGGTAGGCGTAAAAATGTAGGGTAGTGTTTACTATGGATACTATACATACTATTTTAAGGTGGATTTAAGTGGGGAAGTTGATAACAAGTTGATAACAGGTATAACCTACTGTGTGGCTAGTTTAAGGCGTCGCTTATGCAACCCAGTAAAACATTACAGTCGTGCAGTAGGTTTGTTCCTAGTGATAATAATCAGTGATAATCAGTGCCCGGATTTGGCATATTTTGGCTTTTAAGCGAGAAACCTCGTATTTAGACGTTTTGAAGGTATATTTTCTCATATTTCGCATGTTGTCGCATAATATTAGTCACTAGAGACGAGATTTTACAAAATATTAGATACCAAGAACACGAAAACGAACACGAGCATAAACACGTGTTCGTGTTTAATGTTCGTGTTGAATGTTCGTGTTGAATGTTCGTGTTGATTCCTCGTGTTGAATGTTCGTATTGAACAATCGTGTTGAATGATTGTGTTGAATATTCGTGTTGATTGTTCTTGTTGAAGGCTCGTGCTGAATGTTCGTATTGAATGTTCGTGTTAACTCCCTTCGCGAATATAGTTCTCTAGTAAATGGAAATCTGGATCTCATAAAGAAGAGAAATTCGTATTTTTCATTGTTCCTAAAATTAAAATGTACGTAAAAAACAAGAATAGGCCTAACTATTTATTTCTACCCTTATCTCGTAAACAAAATACCATCAATGGCCGCTAGTTCACTACAGCAAAATGTTATCTCAAAGGCGTATCATTACGTCTCAAAGGCGTATCATTACCATTTAGCAATTGCATTTCATCATTACCAGGTTAAGGTTAATTGTTACTGATTATTACTATTTATCAACTCGGTCTCTCAGCGCCAATGTGCTATTAGAATCCACCGGGCCGTGCTCCGACAAGCTGCCGCATGATTCACAGTTATGTTGAAAAAAAAAAACTTGAACTGAAATTTCAAAATAATTTTGAAACGAATTATTCGTTTTGAACCTCTTCCCCTTCAATCTCATTGCGGGGTAGGTCCAAAGCCGTAAACCAAATTTCATAATTCCTTCTCCCTTAAACCTTCCCTCCGACCTGATAACAAGGGGCACCTACGCAAAATGTTCAATTTTTAATTTATTATTATTATGAATTATGAACTGACAAGAAACCAAGTGAAAAAACCAAGAAAATTTCCCCGACAGTTGCGTGTCCAAAGTTTTCAATTCATTTGGAACCCCTTCCCATTGACCTAGGGTTTTGAAAATTTCTTGGGCGATTCCAAAGGTTCAGTATTGAAGATAAACCAAAAGAAAACAAATTCTTCGCTTTAACCGGCTTTAAAATTCTAACTGTTTCGATGACAATAGTAGTATTAAAATCCCATTAAAAAATAGTTCATGTTTTCGAATTTTGTCCTTCTAGATTGGCAATATGCGACGATTGGAACCAAGGATGAGTTTTGATATGGCGTAAAATATGATTTCAGTTGGATGGTTCGATAAAGTTATGTTGACCTTAGATAATGTTGCCAAATAGGTAGAGCTAGTACCTAGCACCAACGAATTCAAGGCTTCAATTTTCACGTCAAGCTCATAACATGGAAGAATTTACCTATCATCAATCTGTAATTTAGTAACCAGCCTTTGTAAACGTCTTTTACAATGGAAACAGGAATTGAGAATTTATAAAAATCTTCATTTCAACTATGACAACCTCTTCTAAGCCCGACGAAATTGTAAAATTTAAAAAAACTCGGTGATCAAATTTGAAGTATAACGTGGGTTGGTTTGGAAGAAAAATCGTGACGACGCGTGAATGAGGGTAGTAAGCGGTATTCGTTATGCGATCATTGAAGAACATGGAGGGCTGGGGTTTGCGACCACAATCATGCGATGCCCCGTCGCATTGCACTGTGACGAGGATCCAGGGGATGTTTTCGGAGTCGATCGCTGCCATCCTTTGCAAGAAAGGGTACAAGCTTGGGAAAACAATAGGAGAAGGCTCTTATTGCAAAGTGAGTTAGTCATCATGAAGGCCCCATTTGAAATCTGCATAGAATATGGTAGATAAATATCAGCTTTCTAGGAGATTATTTAATTATAAAGTGTAACACTCAGCGATTTTTCGAATGAATTTTCGTTCCCAAAACTCTAATTTTAAATAACTAAAGAACCTTTAACATTTTTCCTATCGTGACCTCATCCTCACTGGCTGAAACCATTTTTAAGATTGACTTTTTTGTCATTGGAATGACTTGGGAGAAAAGAATCGATTTTGGATAAATTTTGAGTACTTAATGGCCTCACTGTGAGGAACTTTAAAAAAAAAAAAAATGCTAACCCGCAACAACGAAGCTCCAATACCTCCGCTTCAGCAGGTTTGCAGATTTGAACCTCCAACGACTTTTTGGTGTATGAACTAAATGTTTGTTTTACTTCACATAATTTGGGAAATATTTTACGAATTTCACGTATTTTGTACATATTTTGAGGAAATAAATACATTTTTATGTAAAATATTCGGCATTTTTAAATACATAAATATCCGAGTCCTACTCATAAGTAACAAAAAGTTATTGCCCTGGAATTTTAGTCGATGAACTTCCTACATCTTTGTACAAAGTACATCTTTGTCCGATATTATAACCCATAATTGTCTATGGTAGCCCAACTCGTTTCAGGCTCGAAGGTGTACCTAACCATGCACAGAACTTCCTCACCCATGTATTTCTTCCTATCGTTTTCACGATGATCAACTGTTTTTTTCCAGGTACGGATAGCTTACAAAGCGTCAGAACTTGGTTACAATCACAGATTGGCTTGCAAAATCGTTAACAAGAAAAAAGCTTCCAGAGATTTCGTGACCAAATTTCTCCCGAGGGAAGTTTCCATCGTTCGCGTGATCCGCCACCCTCATATCGTCACTGTATTCAATATAATAGAGTTGGACGACCAGGTAAAAATTGTCTTCAGTGTTCAATTACAATATTGCACCAGCTGAAATTCTTTTGGTCTACAACTCTCGTTTTGTCATGACTGACTAGTTGCCGTTTATCTCATTAAGAACTTCAATTATTTTTTTATTTTCAAATCAAGGTCTACATGTTCATGGATCTCTGTGAGAGGGGTGACCTGTTGGACCACATCCGGACGAAAGGAGCATTCACTGAAATAAAAGCAAAGCACTTTTTCAGGTACTTAAGAAGTAGTTTTCGGGGTCAAACGAAATTGTAGGACGATGTAATTTATAGAATACAGTTAAGGTTTCAGATAGTACCGATATCTATTATAGTATAATCTATATCTATATCATTTGATGTTTGAAATTGAAGTCCCATTACGAATAGGGCATTATTATTTGTCAGTGTCAATGCTTTGAATACACTAGGGTGATTTCCAATGGTCACGTAAATATGCACCTTGCGTGATAGTCATTGTTTCTAAGCTAGATAGGTAATGGTTATTACCATGGGATGTACGTCGCAAAGTATCTCCGTAACGCCTAATACCTCAAGATTGTGCTTTTGGATCAGAAAACACCAATCGATCCCTTTTGTTGACGTATTTTACAATTCACTCCCTCTTGATTACAAAATCAGGATTTCCTTCGATTTGGAATAATACCTACTCATTTGAATTTGGAGTATTTATTAGTTGAAGTTATAGTCACCGAGTTTTATGGTCACTGGGATCTATTTGATTCCTTCCAGTTTCGTCAAACCGTTTAAACAATGAATTTTCCAACAGATTTGATACTTCAGGTTCTCGTCCCAGTGGCGTCGAGTGATGACTAGACATTGAACAGATTGGGATTGGCCCGTAGATAGGTGCCACTTAAAGGAGCGGTAATACGCGCTCATAGCCGTAAAGCAGTCAGGAGCACTAAAGATAAGAGCAATGTGTTCATGAGGCCGAGGCACAGATAGGTTGGTACTTACCGCGGTGGCTCATCCCAGGAGCGGTATTGACCCGCTTTTGAAATGATGGGAAGCTTATCCCAGCGGGATGTAGACGAAATTGGCCATTCACACGCTTTAGAGCAGATACAGGCAACATAAAATGAGGTTCAACATTTATGTTTTACAAGATTCCATAAAGAAACGATTTCTGAAGGATTACAGAAGTTGATTTAGTACTCTCTTATATTTTCTCTTTTGAGTTGTATTTTTTCATTTCGCTGTACGACTAGTCCTATCATACCTTGCTTCTCTTACTGGATGGATATAATAAATTCTTCAGTAAAAAGTAGTCAATAATAATAAGAAATAATAATATTAATGACTAATAATAAATAAAATTAGCTACAAGATGAAGGATTTTTCAACGTGAAGATGTAAATGAATGCAAAATGAAGGCGCGGAATTCCAGAGGCTTATTAAAACCCGATCACCTAGCCTGCCAGCCGTCTGACGTCATACGCTCGTGCGTCATAGGCTCTGACGTACTAGTTGGTCACCGGCCTGCCGTCTGACGTCATAGGCTCTTACGGCATAGGCTTTGACGTACTAGTTGCCTCCTGCCAGCCGTCTGACGTCATACGCTCGTGCGTCATAGGCTCTGACGTAGTGGCCCGCCTGTCGCTTGTGTTCTGACGTGATCTGAGGGAAAGGGTGAATCAAGGAAACAAATTTTTCCCGTTTCACTTTATGTGCCAAAGCAAAGGCATGAAAATGTCAAAAGAATGTCAACTCCATCCTGTTGTTGATACAGTCGAGAATTAAATGCTTGCATACGAGTCTGCAACACATTGGGACATTTTATGTCTTTAAAGAAGTGATTCAAGAACCTTCGAACAATGCTACATCACCTACCCCAGTAGCGTAGGTGGTAGCGTAGCGTTGTTATACTTAATTGTAGGGTTCATCATAAATTATGAAGCTTGCATTCGTATAGACAATATAAATTATTGAGAATGATCACCTGTGTGTAAACAATCACGCTCATACCGCAGCTTGTCGGCCACGCACTCCGCAGTGGTTAACGTAATATGGTTAGGTAAATCGAGAGCTATCCAACGAGTGGTGAACGATTTTTGTACGAACTGGCGAAGATAAAGTTCCGTATCACCGAATCGGTTGTAAGCGAAAATCATCAGAAATTTTCGTGACGATTTCGTGTAACGCTTTTGTGTAACGTTTTTCGAGTTACGTGCCAGAGTAAAGACATAAAATGTCAAAATAATAAGAATCAATTTGGTAAATAAAATGTACGGTAGATGGCTATTAGAATTCGTTCAAGTCTGGATTCATGTCTCTCGTCATGAGCACTTGTGTTCACTTGTTGTCTCCAACCTGAAGATTAGTACCTTTACAAGTCTCATGAATGAATCATCAACTGGGTGCCTATTCCATAGTCCATATTTATGGATTCGTTAATGTGCATGAAGTAATAATCAAATTATCTTTTGTTGAGCTGGTTCTGTTTTCATTTGATTTGGATGATGATTTCTGCAATTTCAAAGTTATTAATTTTGCTCAACTGAGCGTTTCTATTAGCGCTCATGGTCTAAAACTACTCAGAAAACTTTGAATAGTAACAAAATGGTTTAGTACGTGTAGTCAGCTTGAAATGCCTATTTATTGTATTTAAATGTCCTATGTATTTCAGATTATTGCTATCCTGTACAGGTAGGTACTCATAGTACTAATCGTCTGATAGTACTAAGGCTCAACATGTTTCAACTACCCACTATACTTTTCGTTCATTCACCAATGACCGAGTGATATCTAAAACCAATAGCGATTCTGGAAAAACTGAAGCCCTAGCAACACTGCTTGGTTCTTCTCCCGCGGTCGTATACAATGAAATGTGTAAGAGGTTGCAAGGAGAGTGGTGAATCGTGTTCTGCGATAATCTCGGCCGCATTTCACTCCCAAGTACCAGTATATTCTATTCATGCTCGTTATACTCATCAAAAGGTAGAGGCAAACACGGGTCGATGCTTAAAACGGGCACCCGTTCCGATTATTTATGGTGTAGAACTGCCATCTACAAGTTTCGGTTTTTGGTTTATCTTCGATAATGAACCTTTGGAATCGCCCAAGAAAAAAATTGCCCCCTTCAAAATTTGCTCCATAATTTGGTTCATTCAAAGTGAATCATGTTCATACGAGTCCAGCTGATTCAAATAGTACATCTGTGTTGAGATATCCAGTTAATAAATAATAATAATTGATAATAATTTATTTTTAATAATTAATAATAATTACCTACCAGTAATTAATTAATAAATGATGTCCGACGTAGGTTGGTGGGTATGCAAACCCCAGAATTACATTGGTACATACAAATTATTTGTAATTAATTCATCATGTCTATAAACGTTTTATCTATCTAGACAGAACAGTGATCTGCACAAAGACGGTAATAAACCGTTGTGTCAAGAATTAGCGGAGTTTTTTCTCATGATTAAACGAAACTCGTTATTCTATCGATTTTATTATCATGCAGTATATTAAAGCTGAAAAGGTTTTTTTTTGTGAAGTCATCCAATTCAATTTTCAGTTCCTAGCGAATAAGATAATGGATCAGGGTGCTCAAGTTTTCAATAAATTCAGATGCATCATTACTATAATAACACAGGAAGGAGCAAATACGTGTTTTAATTTTTCGAACACAGACTTTACTCGAGACCCTTTTAAAACCCGTTATACAGTTAATTACTCTGGCGAACAAAAAAAGGTGCTGTTTCGTGCAGAGGAGATGAGGAGTTTTTAGTGTGGCGGGAGGTTTAATCGCACCAAAATATATTAAATAAATAAGAGATTACGTACCCAAATAAATTGTTAATCTATCATGAATCCTAACTACAAAAGTGATGATCGCCATAAAAACAAAAACAAAAAAAAATGGTTCAAAATTATCGGAGGACCTCATCTATATTGTAATTTTTATTTAGGGTTTTTATTTATTTTTTAATTTTATTTTTTAAATAATTCTTACCCTTTTGAATACTCAGCCGGAAGAACATCAGAAGACCTCCCAGTCCTCACCCCTGAGAGAGGATAGAAAAATCTCCTAATGTTTGGTTATTTAGCCAACAAAACTGGCCAACACAAACGATGATTATTGGTGTTGGCGTTTTTCAGTGTGCTGAATCCAAATCTGAAACCCCGGTTAACGCTATCAGGTCTAGCTTTTGTGATTTGTCATATAGGTACCGGTTTTCTAGTTAGGTACGTTTGATGTTAAACATACCTAGCACTTCAAAAAATCCCAATCAATTTTTCACTTTCATCCACTCTTTCTGTTTTTTGAGACGCAGAAGAGGAAATTTGGCTAAAATCGGGTTTCAATTTCGGATTCTGCACTTCCTTCTCCGATAATTTTGAATCATTATTTATTTTATTGAACGAATGCATAATGATCATAGTGACTAACACTTTTCTAGTCAGGATCAGTGATAGATTACAAATTTATTTGTGTATGTAATCTCTTATTCATTTAATATATTTTGGAGCTGTTAACCCTCCCGCCCCACTAAGGGCGGCACTGACATCGTAACACAACTAGTTCTACAAGCATAAACAATTTGGCCAAAACCGCTCGTAAGGAGAAGGTGATTATTTCAAATTTTCAGGTCTCGCATATCAAATAAAGAGTTTACAGGCTATTATAGCTTTGCACTAGTTAGGCACGTAAGATCACTCATTCCGAGCAAGAAAATTATATAAGTTTCGTTTTCCCAAGTCTCAGAAGAATTATCCGCAGAATCCTCAACAATTGAGAGCGTTTCAATGTGATTCGTACTCAAGAGCGGTTTGTACATTTTCTTTTATTGAAGACCAAACTTTTAATGGTCTCACCAGGCTCTGGACGAACTGCTTCGTTAATTCAGAGCGAACTGCTCCAAGTTAGAGATTCTCTGTACGTTGCGGTTACCCGGCTTTTCTCCTATTTCTCCGTCGGTCCGAGCAGAATCGTTAAACAGATCGGGACGTGGGGTCGTCTCTGGGGCTGTGATTTTTCGGTTAAAACGGGTTGCAAAGTAGATTTACGGCGTTTTGAACTCTGAAACCACACAGAAATAATTGAGAAAACGAATTAATCATGAGTTATATGACATGACGTAGATATAGTTACCATGAAATATCTTCATAGATCCCCAATTCGTAAAGTGAAAATGAACAAATTCATGTTCAAACCACACAATGCTACATGAAAATATGTCAAACTAAATTCAAGTTTCACAGGTTATTAAGTAAGGCCCGTCCCTTTGCTCTGAATTTCACTTCACCTTTATCGTGTTTGAGAGCCATTTGTTCTAGAGCCAGTTACATCGATCCTTATGTATAATCTTAGTACCTGTGGAAGTAAACAGTGTCAGATAGAAAGCGTATCGGCCTGTGTCACCAGAGCTACATACACGCCTTGTCATTACTGGTTTATAAACTCCACCACATCTGAGACCTGAACATACTGCAGGAAACTACAGGGAACGGTGGCTGCAGGAAACTTGGTCACAAGTAAAGTCCACTTTGCTTTTTCAAATTTTGAACTTTTGAATTGAGGCTTTTCGTTCTATAGCATTAACGAAGTTCCCTTACAACTTTTTGAGATCACATACTATGAGGGGTAGCTGAAGATGGTTCTTTAGGGCTTCCTGGCTCAGTGCTATTTCTGGTTTCATTTTTGCTTTTATTGTTTTCTCAAGTAAGTACCTTAGAAGAAGCACAACCCTCAAGAGCACCCACTTCACACATTTCAGTTTGTCTTTCGTTGAACTCTTGATATTCACCACTTCAGTTTATGTTCTCCGTCTTTTGTTATCCACCGTCCGTGTCAAAAGCTCTGAGAAAAATAAAGAAAGGCTCCTAGAGATAGAAGAGACACTCTGGGAAAACAAAAAGACGGCAAGGAACCTACCGGGCGAGCCTTGGCAAAGAAAGCAGGAGCTGTTGAGTGTTCGGTAGAGAAGGGTCCACTCATCCTCCCTTAATACTCGTACATCATTCGCTGTGCAAAATGGACTCCCCGCGGTACCACAAATCCTCACCCTAACCACTGACCACCTCCAACCTGTTGGCCTTTTTTTCAGCTTTCCCTTCCTGGCTCGAAAACTGCAGACCTAAGCCGAGGATTGTCGCTAACGTAGCCTTAAAACCTTGGATTTAACTGACTGAAAACAACACCTGTCCTATCATAGATAACTTACAGTATTCACTTTCCGCCGACCACTGCATTATTAAAATGCTGGCCAACCCTGATATTTCCCCGGCTTCGGGCGTTTTTGGGGAAGACGAAACGGGCTCACATTATCCGCCCGCAGCCAACCCATACATTTCCCTCACTGCTTGGACCGTATTTAGTTCTGTAAGGGATGGCTCCCCAGTTCATTCACTTCAAGCTCAATAATCTTTCAGCTAAGAAATTAGGGTTATGGGGACATTTTTTTCCTCATATTTATTTTAAAAATTTTTGAAAATTCGGACTCCTTTTAACATTTGGTATCTTGGGATTCTTAAATATCTACAAAATCAGCATTTCCCCTTCCTATTCCTAACGCGCAAAAGTACCAGTTCACGACAATTTAGGGGATGAGGAATAGATCATTGTACCAGTTCACTACCATTTAGGGGATGAGGGATAGATCATTGAACCCCTTTTTACAGCCTTCCAGAGCAATAATTCAAAGGGTTAATGACATAGTCCTATGAAATTAGACCTGACCTCACAGTGACCTAGGGAAAGCTGGAAATCGTAAGAAAAAAGAAACGGCAAGCCAATTTTAAATTTTAGGTGTTCTTTGAACTCGCCGTTAAATTCTCTACTTTGATTCAAAGACGGTTTGACAGGACCCGTACTTTGGATGCTACAGACGACAGAAAGTCGTCAAAATTTGGTACATTTAATGGTACATTTTGGCCAATATGAGAAAAATTGTCCAATACGCAAAAATTGGTCAAATCGACGCAGAAAATTAATTTGTCTCGCAGTAAGATTTTCGCTAGGATGCGTTATTTGGGAGTTACAAGCGAGTAACTGAAGAAAGTCCGAAAATTTCGACGGTTTTGGGGCATTAAAAGACTATCTTAAGGTTTTAGGTCACTTCACGGTCCTGTCCCTATTTTACTGGGTTAACACGAGAATATCACCAACAACTTGGCTGACGTTCACGCGTCTTGAAAGTAGAAAGCAAAGCGGAAGGTAAAAACTTGGGAGCGTCTATGTTTCATCCTTTCTCGAGATTTATCCTTTGCAGAAACTGAATTTATGTGCACATTTTCTCTGTCGTTTGTACTCATTCTGGAGAAAATAGAAAATACTTTCTATAAATATTGAAAGAGGTAGGTACCCGGCCTGACTCAAGGGTAAATAATGGGCGGACCTTCTAGTTTATTGTGTAATTTTCTAGAGGTTTTCACGAGGGAGGGAAGCTGTTTATGATTCATTGATGGGATTATGGGCGTCAAGCTTTATTCACCGCGTAAATTATATTCTATGACAGGACATTCGATCATGGAGTAATGGTGAAGTTAATCATAAGCCTTTCGTTTTGAAAGAAGGAAGTAGCCTTTTCTACCCTAATTTCAGCATCATTGATTCAGTATTATCATGACTGAAATCGTACACAGTCTGCCATAAGAAACATTGAAATCTTTAAAACCATAGGGTATCAACAGTATCAACTTGAACTTGCTGGAGAACAGCAGTAGTGTAAATAAGAGAGTTTGGAGACGATTCGGCTGTAAGAGCTAAAAAAAAGGGCTGAAATTTGTAGCCAAGATCTAAGCCCTTAAACGGCAAATTGTTGTAAAACTCTCCTATTTAAACTACTAACAGCTGATTCGACAAGGTTAGGTGAAATCGATTTTCTTGTTCTGAGATACTTGTCATGTCTAAGGAAAGATCGTGTCTTCGGATATTGTTCGTTACGTAGTTCTTGATGGACATGAATATAGTTCATCAAGAACTATCAAGAACTATATTCAATGGGCATGACCTCGAACGATCGCACAACATACCTCATAACTTAAATTATTTCGCATGGAACTTACAAAGATATGGTATAAAAACAGCAATCTGGATTTATAGAGATCGATTTTTTGTAGCTACATTTATGTAATAGTGGAATCGCTCTGTTTCGGCAGGCAGTTGGTTGACGCCGTGGGCTACCTCCATGCTCGAGAGATCGCTCACCGAGATTTGAAATGCGAGAACGTATTGCTCTCAAATCGGGACAACGTGAAAATCGCCGACTTCGGATTCTCCAGATGGTGCTGTGATCTTCAAACGCGAAAGAGGGTTTTGAGTGACACCTTTTGCGGTTCGGCGGCTTATGCAGCCCCTGAAATTTTACAGGTAACCAAGTACAGTTTACCAAATTCTCAAGACAATATTATATCATGGAATCAAATTTTAATACACCTATTTTACACTGGTGGGTTATGCAGGGAAACAAGCGTTGAGAGGTCATGATGGCAAGGCACAGGCTAGCGATCTTTCAGTGCGTGTAGAGCAATTACCCACCCCCTTTCCTCGGCTATTTGAGTAACGACCCAATCAATTTATTTTGCCGTTGGACCGTAATTGCATTAGTCGCTAGAAGTTGGGGGTTTTGGGTGAGGAGCGATGGCGTAGTTTGGATTGAAATGTAAAACGTTTTGATTTATATTCACCCTTACAAGTTCCACTCGTAGCTCTGATTGTATTTCCATGTCGTGAAATCAATCTAGTTTCCATGAAATCCAATCCGAACTTTCTATGACGAACATCTACATGATGGGTGATTGATCCATTGGTCACAGCACCTTCGCAATGTTAGGTTTGCCAGCCAGCAGTGCTTACAAATTGAATACAGAGAATCTTCTATTGAAAACGACACTAATTTCTTTAAAAGTGTTATATTGATCACGTAGATCTTAATGGGATAATTACGGGTAGGGGAGTTTAGCGACGCCCTGTGCTGTGAGTCAAAGGCATTTCCTGTACTAAATAAATGTTATATACGTGTTGAATTTATTATTTCTAAGGGGGTTAGTGGCTTGAAAACCGGCCCGCACCACCAACTTAGAGTAATAAGGGGTTTAACTACAATGAGTTTCGCTGATTTGAAAACGGCTGAACCGGAAGTGAGGGCACAACTCCAATCGCCATGCAGCAAAGGAAGCCCGACAGGAATCAATGCAATACGGCTTACCTGATGCTGTGCTGCTCACCACGTTCAGCGTAGGATGGAGATGCGACGGGGAACTTGGGGCACCAACGAGGGCTGAAAACTCGCGTGAATTCCGATGGTTTGTGGGGTGGAAGGGACCCTGAAAGAATGATTGGTCAATATGGGGGCCTGCAGGCACCCTTACTGGGAGAATGAAGGAATTATTGGCAATACTGGCCAGAAAATAGGAAAAACCGCGTAGTCAAACTGGACGTACCGGCTGCCAAAAGGGGACTGGCGCAACGTGGATTCTCCCACTAGAGCGCGTTTCATCAGCTGGTCCATTTACGGACAAGGTACACCGATTACAATAAAACATACCGAGCCACCATCACCACATGACAACATAGAGCTGCGCCTCCTTCACTTACCGGGGAATAAAGCCGGAAGATTGAGGAAAATGAAATATTAGGGAATCTTGTAAGGGATATATTATAGTGGAAAAATAAGAAACTTTATGATCTATTAAAGAAAACAAAAGAGAAAATACTGAGGGGAAAAAAAATGAGGACACGACGAAATTTCCCCGAACATTCCGCCGACCTAAAATGAATATTTTATTGGGATGGTAATGGGCAGAGCCTAACCACCGATCGAGTAATTAGACCCTTGGCTGTCTTGAGTGTTGCCACCCGAACAACGCCATCTGGGCCAGGGTGAATTTCTACCACACGACCCAGGGGCCACGCTAAGGGAGGCATAGATTCTTGGCGGATTAGTGCCATGGTACCTACTGAAATGGGGGGTTGGTCTCTGTTCCACTTATACCGCTGCTGGAGTTGATTCAAGTATTCCACGTGCCACCGCCTCCAATAATTCACCAAGATCTGATTAATCAGGTTCCATCTAGCAAGATGGGTGAGTGGACGGTCACTATCACCTCTCATGGGAGGGGCAGTCAAAGGCTTCAACACTAAAAAATGCCCAGGTGTCAGAGGAATCAGATCCTCAGGTGAACTGGACAAGGGGCTTAAGGGGCGGGAATTCAACACTGCCTCTACCCGAGTCAACACCGTGTTCAGCTCCTCATAGCTTAGAACTTGAGTCCCAATCGTTTTGAGGAGCAAAATTTTTGCTGAGCGTACTCCACTTTCCCAAATCCCTCCCCAGTGCGGGGATGCTACTGGGATGAAATGCCAAAAAACTCCACGCTCCGATAAATTGTTTTGAATGGAAGTTATAGTGCCTTTCTCTTGTAAGAAACCTGCTAAGCGCTGACAGCCAACAAAGTTGGTCCCATGGTCACTATACATATTTAATGGAAGGCCTCTCCGGCTGATAAATCGTTGGAAGGCCGCTACAAAGCATGAAGTGGACAACTCAGAGGCCAGTTCTAAATGTATAGCTTTGGTAGCCAGACATACGAATAGACAGATGTAAGCATTCGTCGCTCTAACCCCACGATGTCTAGTAAGTACTACTCGGAGGGGACCAGCGAAATCAACTCCGCTATTATGGAAAGGAGTCACTACTTGTTGCACTCTAGTAGCAGGAAGGTTACCCATAAGGGGAGCACGAGAGGTGGGAGCCGCACGAAAGCAATGATTGCAATCCCGAACCAAAGACTTCACTAAGGCTGTCCCAGAAACCACCCAGAACTGTTGTCTGAGGAGGTTAGTGGTGGCCAAAGGACCAACATGAAGGTTCGACTCATGAACGTGGCGAATAATGAGATGGGTCAGATTGGACTGCTTTGGGAGCAGCATGGGGTGTTTAGTGTCATACGGTAGGTCTGAATGTACCAATCGACCGCCGACCCTGATGACACCTACCTCAGGAATACCACTATAGAGATCGATAAACGGGCGTAACTGTTGGAACGAATGAGGTTTTTTACTTTCAATTTTATGACGGAGGTCTGAAAAATATCGAAGCTGTTCAATGGATATTAGGCGGTGTAATGATATCGTGCGCTCAGCTGGTGTTATAAACCCTTGGCGTTGGTCGGACGAATTTCTAAAATTGTAAACGATTCGAAGAATCAAACTACAGACGTTTAACAATTGAAAGTAATTAGAAAATCGGTCAACGATATCAAATTCTAAAATAGGGTTTCTTATGGAAACCACTAGAGAAACGGATTTGACGGCCTCAGCTTTCACTAAATCTGAATCGTGGGGGATTTTCGAGTCAAACTGGTAACTATGAGTCGAATCTCTAAGGAATGGAGGTCCTAACCACCATTCTTCATTATTGAGAAGCTGAGAAGGAGTTGAACCTCGTGAAACTATGTCCGCAACATTATGCTCAGTGGGTATATACAACCATTTTAAGCTAGGAAGGGAACTTCGTATTTCACTAACCCTATTTCCAACGAAAGTCTTCCACCTATAAGAGGGCTCCGTGATCCAAGTAAGACATACCTGAGAATCAGACCACCCATACATCCTCGTCACAACAAGCTCCTCATCTAGTGAAGTTAATACATGATTGATTAATCGGGTCAAAAGAAGGCAGGCACATAGCTCTAAGCGGGGTATCGATAAACGTTGGAGAGGGGCTACTTTGGATTTGGCTGAGATCAAGTGGACGCGTATATTGGTTTCTGATATTAATTTGAAGTATACCACAGCACCATACGCTTCACTCGAACTATCACAAAATCCATGCAGCTCTACCTGATACTTTTCAACTGAATCCCAGACTTTTCGAGGTACTGACACATTGGCTAACAATGGGAGTTCAGACTTGAACAACCGCCATTTATCTAAAATACTGCGTGAGGGAACGTCATCCCAGCCCAATTTTGCCACCCACAATCGTTGCATCAGAATTTTGAGGAAGGCCGTGACTGGGGCTAAAAACCCTAAGGGGTCAAATAAACGAGCGATATCTGACAATAAAGAGCGTTTTGTTTCAGTAGGTGACGGAGTGAGGACACTGTACGTGAAAATATCCAAAGTCGGGACATATCTGAGTCCTAACACAGGTACAGATTGTATAGTGTCATTATCTTTACAAGAAAATGAGATATCCGATATATTTTTGTCTCTGTCAACCCGTTGGAGTAATTCAGAGCAGTTGGTAGCCCATTTATGCAATAAAAATCCACCCTTTCCTAACAAATCAACCAGCTCATCAACTAGATTCTGGCCATCTTCTATCCCTTGACATGATTTAATTATATCATCGATATATGAGTTGCGAAGAATAGTTTCACTTGCGTTGGGATGAGAGGCCTGATAATCACAACAAAGTTGACGTAATGTACGAAGGCATAAAAAGGGGGCACTGGTGGTCCCGTACGTGAGAGTGTTCAACTGGTAAACTTGAATTTTATCAGATTGATCAAAACGCCAAAGTATTTTTGTCAAAGGCAGATCACTTTCATTTATTAGAATCTGTCGATAAGCCTGCTTGATATCGCAAACAAAAACATAATTATGTAATCGAAAACGCAAAAGGAGTGTTGACAAACTGGGCTGAAGCTTTGGACCCGAATATAAGACATTGTTCAATGAAACACCATTTACTGACGGACTACTAGCATTGAACACTACTCTTATACTCATTGAATTTTGATCACCTGGTATTTTATATTTTATGACTGGGTGGTGTGGAATGTAATACGAGCCCTCTTCAAAGTCCTTTGACACTAGACTCATATGATTTTGAGCTAAATAATCCATCATAAACTCCCGATATTTCAACTTGAGCATAGGATTTTGATTGAGACGATGTTCCAACGATTTTAATCGCTTCAATGCAATTGATTTGGAGCTGCTTAGGGGCATTCTAGAAGGGTTTAATAATAAGGGAACTTTGTACCTACCGCTTTCGATTCGGGAATAATTGGCAACGTAAATATTTTCCGCCTCTTGTTCCTCCTGACCTATCAATGAGACATCAGGAACATTTTCGATCTCCCAAAATTTAGCCATTATGTTTTCCACTGAGCAAACCTCATTTACAAAATATGACTGAATGGGGGCCGCTACAGTTTGAGTTGTTGGTACCTTACCCAATAATACAAAGCCGAAGACAGATCCGAATGCGGAAGCAGTCCCGTCTGGGCCGGTAATTTTTTGGCCAGTCAAAATTTGGGACACAATATCTGCCCCACATAAAATGTCTATTTCGGATTTGAAGAAAAACTGGGGATCGGCTAACTCAATCCCTTTCAAGTGGCTCCATTGAGGTGGCTCAAAAGTGCAAGACGGTACACACGAAGTTATTTTCGGAATAACCATGGCTTCAATATTGAAGGCAAGGTTCGAAATAACTCGTGATGCAATGGTACAATTTATTTTGAATTTGCTAGAAGGAAGAGCAGTATGAGACAACCCATCTACTTTTGTGACACATTTAATCTTGGGTACACCAAGACGGGCAACAAGAGATTCAGAGATGAAATTCCCCATGCTCCCAGTGTCTAGTAATACCCTAGCTCGAACAAAATTCCCATACACGTCCTTTACGTTCACAACAGCAGTGCTGAGAAGAATATGATGAGACGGAGTTGTAACAGCCACAGAGTAATTAGAAGTCACTTGGTTCGCAATAGCATCACCTGACTGGGCACCTGTACTACCACCTGCACTATCCCCTACTTGGGAACCGAAACATAGGGAGGTGTGATGTGACTTAGTGCACCTAGAGCATTTTGGAGCTTCACACTCCCTAGCGGAGTGGGTTTTAGTTATGCACAAAGTACACAACTTCAGGTTTTTAATGATTCTGTATCTTTCCTGAGGAGATTTTTCTAAAAATGTATTACATTTTGCCAGACGATGGGAGGATTTACATAGGGGGCAGATCACTTCAGAGTGTGGAGCAGAGTTTCTTTTCGCGACGGAAAGGAAGTTCGATCTTTTTAGAGCCCTTGAGGTGGGTGATTTTGGGACATATGTACCCGAAGGGACCTTTTGCTTGGAGGTACTTGGTGCGTATAGACTCGCAACCTCAAAAGCCTGGGCCCGATGTTCAAGAAAATCAAGTACCTCCTCAATAGTAGGATTATTAGAGACGTCAGGGCGGGATATTTCAAATAGGCGTAGGGTACCTTCGTCTATTTTTTCGAGAACCATTGAAACCAAAAGCAAGCCCCACTGAGTGGTAGGGTACTTGAGTAATCGGAGTGCCTCAAGATTAGATCTAAGGGAATCTACAAAATGTCTCAGGGCCTTACTATTATTACCATTAATGTTGGGCAAATGTTTTATATAGTCAATATGATTCATTGCAATCTGACGAGTATTATCATATCGTTGTAATAACAACTTATACGCAGGTTGATAATTACAAACAGATAATGGCAAATGTTTCACTAAGTCCAGGGGCTCTCCCTTCAAATGAGACAATAATACTTGGTATTTATACAAATCAGAAAGGTCAGTACGGCTATGAATTACGGATGCATATAACGTATGAAACGCATACCATTCAGATTGAGTGCCATCAAATGTACCTAATTTGATTTTGGGAGTATCAGCAAGTTCGACGGGAGCGGGAACAACAGGCGTACTCGCGGGCGAGGCAGGTGGAGGGACGGGGTTTTGTTGATCCGATTTCAACTGGGTTTCGATTTCCAGGGCATAAGGATGTGCTTTGATCGAAAATACATATTCAAAAAACTTATCCTCCACAACATAATGAGTTTTAATGACGGATTCATTCAAAGTTGACTTACGCGAAGTGATTTCCGCTTGAGATGAATCACCACCCGAAGCGCTCTCTTCTTCTTCATCAGGGCACACAATATCGAAAATACCGGCCTGAATTTCCTTGAATTCATCAATGAAGTTAGGTAATTCTAGGTAACGCACCATGAAACCGGACTTTCTAACCGGTGTAGCCACATCTTTACCGTAAGCATAAATCTTTTGAACATTTCTTAAGCAACATTCACGCCTATGAACAAGAGCAGATAACGTCTGACTCGTTGGAACTGACATCGCGCCGCCTTTCGATCTGAGCGCATGCTTCGCCATTCAAACTCGCGAACAACTGGCCCTGCGGATGTTTATCTGATGTCAATAAGACCTCGATCGGATCACAAGAATATTCCTGAACAGGTCAATAGGACGCCAGCAATTCTACGCCTCAAGGGGCAAGAAAAGGTGAACTTGACGGATCAAACAAATCAAAGGTGGAATAAATCAACGGTGACTCGGAACACGAGAATTCTTGTGGAACAAAGAGCAAGTATGAACACGATGAGCCCGTTCAAACGTAATTACAATGAGTTTATGACTGAAACTTCGGTAAAAATTGTTTGAAATTGTTGGAAATGAAAATAGAGTACCCTAAATGCAATAATCCATCCAAGGCTAGAAGGACCAATGTTGAATTTATTATTTCTAAGGGGGTTAGTGGCTTGAAAACCGGCCCGCACCACCAACTTAGAGTAATAAGGGGTTTAACTACAATGAGTTTCGCTGATTTGAAAACGGCTGAACCGGAAGTGAGGGCACAACTCCAATCGCCATGCAGCAAAGGAAGCCCGACAGGAATCAATGCAATACGGCTTACCTGATGCTGTGCTGCTCACCACGTTCAGCGTAGGATGGAGATGCGACGGGGAACTTGGGGCACCAACGAGGGCTGAAAACTCGCGTGAATTCCGATGGTTTGTGGGGTGGAAGGGACCCTGAAAGAATGATTGGTCAATATGGGGGCCTGCAGGCACCCTTACTGGGAGAATGAAGGAATTATTGGCAATACTGGCCAGAAAATAGGAAAAACCGCGTAGTCAAACTGGACGTACCGGCTGCCAAAAGGGGACTGGCGCAACGTGGATTCTCCCACTAGAGCGCGTTTCATCAGCTGGTCCATTTACGGACAAGGTACACCGATTACAATAAAACATACCGAGCCACCATCACCACATGACAACATAGAGCTGCGCCTCCTTCACTTACCGGGGAATAAAGCCGGAAGATTGAGGAAAATGAAATATTAGGGAATCTTGTAAGGGATATATTATAGTGGAAAAATAAGAAACTTTATGATCTATTAAAGAAAACAAAAGAGAAAATACTGAGGGGAAAAAAAAATGAGGACACGACGAAATTTCCCCGAACAATACGAAAGACCATAGATATGGACCATACCCAAAATATTTCCAACTAGAATAAGGATCTAATCCGAAAGCTACTGACCATTTCACACAAGTAATATCCCCAGTGTGTGACGATGGTTTGGCAATAAGCCAAATTCGACGCCGAATTCGACTGGATCACTCAATCTTTAGACCTAACAAATGAATTTTCGAAATACCTCAATAAAACCTACTACTATTCATTACAATTTTACACCAAGTGGTTATTTAAGTTTAATATATTATTACAGACTGAAGGACGAATACGCCAAATTTACGTTTTTGAGATATGGATATGGTTTATTTTTGGTTTTTTTCCTCTTTTCGGATTTGAAGTCCAATTAATCACGAAGGAGATATAAAGGGGTAAAAGATAGAAAGTTAAGGGCGAATGTAGCATGCAGACCGGCAAAGAGGCGAATGTAACTGAAATCAGAGTTTCAAGCCCTATGTCGTAGCCTGAAAAACCTTGTTATTCAAACAAAAAAGTGGCCGCGAGGACAAAAGCTGAGTCACAACATCCAAAGCGAAAATTGGAAGAAGAGGTTATACATACTAGTATAAACAATGTTTACTGCTTTTTAGCAGATGTTCACAATAATTATAATGTTAAAACCGATTGTTTAAAAAAAGTTGTATAGAGGGATGTTTTGAATTACAATTTTGAAGAAATAACGATGTTCTTACTTTCCTGCTTTCATTTACGGTGTAGAAACGTGATTTTTTTCTTAAAAATAAGAGTAGGTGGGTGCCTACCGTTATTGAACTAGCACACAGCCATGGTACTACTGCGGTATAATTATTTATTATTGACCACCGAAAAGTAATAATTATTAATAATAAAATTTTCCGAAACATGCAATAGGGTGAATGCAGACTTACAATAGGGCGAATGTCACGAACACTAGTCAGCACAGTAACTGCATAAAAGCGAACGTTACAAGAGAATCCACCTTTTCAATCACAACTCGGCTTGTATTAGTGATAAAACTAATCTAAAAAAATATGGAAAGATGCAGACAATTAGTACAAATCATGGAGCAGCTATGTCAAGTTGGTTGGTAAGGTTTTTAAATTCGCCAGAGAAAATTGCGATTTCCCAAAACCTTGAATTCACTACCCATTCGCCCTTCTGCTGGATTCAGAAGACCTCGAAACCTTTGTTTGCATCGAAAACCTTTTCAATTTTCAACAATTATCATTAGTACAGGACGGGAAAATGCGAAGGAATCGTCGCAATATCCATATCAGGATGCGCTACTTATCGAGCTATTCTGGTTGTGGGGTTTGATTTCTCTGGGGAGCTGACGATAGAGGGTTGGCAATGAACCCTCCGGTTGATAATACCCTAGGAAAACCAGACCGCCGATCGCGACCCGAACGTTCTCTGATTGAAGTTTAATCTTCTTCTGACCTAATGCCTCGGCAAATTGAGTCTATTAAGGAAACAGAATCCGCTTCGAATGGCTGTCACCGCTTTCGAATACGTAAGCACCAAATTATTTCATGGTGAATTTAAGGTGGAATCTCAGCCAATTTCAAAAGGGCAAAGTGCGAACGGATGGATTTTTATGTATTCGATATTCGGAATTCAGACAACGCAGATATCATGACATTAATTATCATTTTTGAGGAGGGGTTGGACTTTTTTCTTGTTCGTTCCAATGATTTCTTTATTGGAAATAATAAACCAAAATTAAAAATTTATCTAATTCGTGGGTATCAACATGTACGCCTGTCCATCATATCGAGAGGCACCTACCAACCAATTAACTCCTGCATCTAAGATCAACAAGCTGGATATCAAAAAGTCATGTTTGGTTTGTATCAACAGCTCGCCAGTCTGAAAATTCTTTTGAACCACCGTTGTTTTGAATATCTCAAAATAATTGAATATTTACATTTGGAAAAATACAAAAAAAATTGTTTCCGTACGATTCAAGCTCATGTTGATGGTGTTTTTCCAGTTCTAGCCTCATGAGAATGATCGGCCGGTCGTACTACACTTCCAACAATAACGCACGAAATCAAAATTTATTAAAACGATTAAAAATGATAGATAGTTTTATATGAAGACATTGAGGAGGCCATTTCAGGTCAACCCCTTCCCGTTGGCTTATTAGGGTCATGAATAATTCCTCAATGCCCCTCAGGGTTTTAAAAACCACTCAATCCCCCAAATCTATTCAGACTCGTATAAAAACAATACCCTTCTATTACCCTGTTACCCGGTATTGTCATGAATTATTATGAGGATCATCCTCAACCCAATCGTAGAACGCATGCCAAATTTCAATAACGTAAACCCAAAACTACAGAGTAGTGGTATTACTCAAAGTTCAACAATTTCAATAGTATGATACTATCCAGATGAAACTTAGTAGTACCTAATAGTCAGGGCCTACCGAAGCGGACTTATCTCCCTGGAACTCTCTATCAACATGGAACATGTTTTAGCCTTCACATAACTGACTGAAACCGAGTTCATTACGAGCTGGCGCCATCCTCTCCCCCAACGCCGATTCCCGTGGTGGTAGGGACTTGAAATTCGGTATGTGGCCTCCTTAGGATCTACACTTCACGCAACAAATGCTCAGGATCAGCTGAGAGACTCATAAAGCTAACTTGTATGCTAAACATGGGTAAAACATGTTCCATGCTTATAGAAATTTAGCCGCAAGGCACAAAACGAAAGAAGAAAGGGGGTGCTCCGAGGGCCAAGTTTTACAGTAGTCTGTAATAAGGAAAACATACATTGAACTCAATAAAAAATTGAAGAAATTGATATCTTAAATAATAAAACAGAAGCTTAACAACTAAATAAAAAAACTAACTTTTATGATTCAAACTACCTACGAAATCGATAATTATTTAGTCTTGAACAGAAATATTATATTTTTAATGTGTGAAAAAAAAAAAAAAAAAAAAATTCAATTGGCAAAAGTTTAGTGGAATTTCTGGGGCTCCCAAACCGACTCCCGAGTTGACCTTGCAAGCCCAACCGACTCCCGTGAGAAAACAAATTGGAATCGTCAACATGTAGTAGGACAACTGACTCCCGCTTTGGCTGAAATTAGAGAAGTGTGACCAACCGACTCCCGGGGGAATTAACTCAATCAATCAGAACGGAATAAATTTAGTGATTTAAAGATTCATTGAATACAGACCGATACACAGAAATAGTTAGGAAACATTTGAATATTATTGAATAATATGTGCCCTCCCCACATTAGCCTACCAGGCAATATTGTGAATAAACTGATTGATTGATTGGAAAAAATAAAAAAAATAAAAAAATAAAATTATATTGTGATTGTGAATTGAATACACTCATTATTATACTTGCCAACATGGCCCCATGGTAAACCGTCAGTGGCAGTAGTAGTAAGAGTAGCTAAGTAGTGTAATAAAAAAGTAACTTCAAGTGTCATCAAATCCACTAATTTTCTCTGACTCTACTTCACCAACAAGCAGCAGTGAAATAATATATTATATTGTAAATACCCCTTTATACATTGTACCTATTATTATTTTAAAACAATTTTAAAGTTGAAATGTAATATTTTTTTCGGTCTGCATGAAGTTTCTTCTAAAAGGAATTCATTACAGGCTTTTGTACCAATTCCTTTTGACGACTCAGCAGGACGTTAAAATTATTTCTAAGTCTGACAACAAAAGCTTTGAATATCTGGAATGAAGAGGGCACTGAAACGAAAGGGGTTTTATTAAATATGAAACTCTCATCTTGGGAAACTCCTCCTCATTATGATTTCGTCCTTCTGTAATTGTTAGATGTTCTCTTTACAATGAGTCAGCTGCATTCAATTTATATTCTGTGTTTCTTTAACGCGCTGGTTTTTCGATGAATTATTAATGTTTAATGTATGGCTAATGTGTTGTACGAATATTGAATACTCCCATACAATACATACATTCGTGCGTTCGTTGAGTCCAGTTCATACAGCCCAACAATTTCGTTGTATGATACGATTAGGGCTACTATTAGGGATTTTATTTTTAATAAAATAACAAAATAAATGAATAGGTAGTAATAATAGTTGGAGAATACTGCGCCTATGTATTTAAACATGCGTTCAAAAATATGAAGCACATAACCGAATCGTCACTACAGTTCAAGAAGTCTCAATGCCTAAGAAACCCTCTAGAATGTTTGAGTTGTCCACAGAACCAAACTATTTTAATAGAGCTGAAAAAGTATTAAATACTGAATAATTAAATAAATAAATTTTATTTAATTATTCAGGGCTGAAATTTCAATTCATTTTCAATGTGACATATTGAGGGAAAGCGCGCATTAGGAGTCAAAAGTTAATTTAAACTCCCACAAACGTGTATAACTTTACTTTAATTAGAGGTGGTTATTTTAGTTAACTGCTTGCTCTTGGTTTTTTTTTTTACCTCTTTCTATTTGCCTGTCAGGGGAGACTATTTGATTACTTGAGAGCGTTATTTGAGTCGTTGCTAAATAAATGGGGTTTTTTCAAACGAGCACCTACAAACTTTGAGGTAACTAAATAATACTAAAATGGGATGGAATGGTTCGGTTGGTCAATTGATTCAGTCAATTTGAACTCTTTACTTTTTAATATAAAAATTTGCTTCGTTGAGGCATGATGTTTATTTATAAAATGTGTGTTTCTATCGTTTTGTAGGGTACGAAGTACAATCCAAAGATGTACGATGTTTGGTCATTGGGATGCATTCTTTACATAATGCTGTGCGCTACAATGCCCTTTGACGATGCAAACATCAAGCAAATGCTCAAGATCCAGACGCTGAGAAAACTCACCTTTCCGCCCAAGTGCAGTCTTACCACCAGAGTTAAAAGGCTTGTAATGTACGTTGAAATATTTAAAAAATGATTGCTAGGAGTCAAGCAGGAACTAGGATATTTCTAATGCTATTTGGGGTTTAAAACCAGAATGCCACTTCAAGCCCTACATACATGTCATATATCGAGGAACGAATTAAGTTCTGCATTTGTCTTGACCCAAGTTCTAGTAACCAATTCCACTAAGTGGAATAAGTCTTGCGAATACACCAACCCCTTGTACTCGTAACTCCGTGAGTTGCATTAATACATTACTGAAATTAATGATATTCAGAGCTTAGAGTGCCGCATCAGATTCGGTGGGACGGGGAGAAGGGATTGGCTATGAATATTTTGTTTAAAAAACAGTAAAATGGAGACTTTTACATAAAACCAGTCATTTCTTAAAAAAATCGCACTTATAGCCATGCTACATGCCTGGATTTTTGTTTAACTGACACGAGCCATTAGATCCTCCATGCGAAGCTCTAATGTACGTACATCAACCACGGAAATGGGATGTGAAAGAACGTTTGATAACAGCAGTTTGATAGCAGCACGCATCTTTCCGTACCTCACGTAAATCACAACAGTCAATTGGTGAGAAACCGGTCACATTTTTGTCAAAACTATATTTTGAGCTCTGTAATGTGTCGATGGAACATGAAGCAGAGAAAATCAGGGATTCTGGGTCGCAATATCCTGTTTCAAGTTCGCCAGCGAAGGAGGGCGGAATTGAGGCAGTACGATTTCCTATTTTAGAGGCAGAATATCAACAAGCGGGTTTTCAGACAAACTAGAAACCCTTAGTACTTTAGTTTTAGGAGTTTTAGTTCGATACCATCGAGTTAATCTGGAGTTTTAGTTCGTTAGGTACAACCCTCCATCCGCTATAACCCGATAACTCGACTATGAACTACGGTAATCCCGAGTGCAGTGTAGCCTCTGCCCCTATTAAACATCTCAACGTTTATGAAACAATTGACACTTACATAACCCAATGTAAGGATTTGTAGCGACCTAATGAGAAACTTGAATTTATGAAACAATTGACACTTACATAACCCAATGTAAGGATTTGTAGCGACCTAATGAGAAACTTGAATTGGCATTAAAAAAAATACATCCTAGGCTATTGATTTTCGAACGATAAATGATCTCTAGATTGAGGGTTGTTGATGGCTATATCGGGCATAGGAAAATGATTAATAACAGCTTTTAATAACTATCTGAATTGGTTACACAACATACCCTGTTATTTTGGAAATTATATTGGGTGACAGAAAAATGCATACCTACATAGCTGGATATTCCTCATATACTTATTTTAACATTGAATTCAAATATTTCATTGAGCGTAAATATTTCTGTTCTAGGCATATTTTGGAACCGGACGTGACGAGGCGGGCCACTGTCAAGCAGATTTTGGGTTGTCCTTGGCTTATGAATACTGACTGCATCAAATAAGGATACAAAACCAAAAAAAGGGGACAACCTTATACTCGTGGGGCACGACCGCCAGTTGTCATCCCGACGTAGAAAATTTTAATGATTCATTTCTATGGCATTAAAATTTTACTCCTACTACGTTTATTGCTAAGCGGACTAGTGGTTGAGGAATGAGAGAAAATGTCAGCATTAGAATCAACTTCGTTAGATCCTTCCCTTCACATAACTTAACTTGTGTCGGGATAGCTGGTGCGGAAATGGCTCATAAACACAATATTAGCTCAAACCGTAAAGAACTAGTTACTAGTTCATTTCTAGGATAATAATATTTCTTCATATTATGCCAAATTACTATAAGTTTTGAAGAAATATGAAAAGTGCGATTCTTCACAGGGACGAATCGTGGTGTAGTGCGGTTACGCAGCCTCGCAGGAACTCTGCGTTTACGGAACGACGACTGGGAAACCGAGAGCGGAACAATAGTCCCGCCAGGTTCAAAGACCTCAGCTTGGGCTACCCAACTCAAGCGAATTACTTCTCAACATCTTTCTACTCCCTCTCCACTTCCTCCTACCTTCCAATTTGAGTTATGCACAAGCAATGAACGATTCAATTTGGCATTGAGCGACTGAATTGGTTGGGGAATGTTTATATGAGATCTCAAATTTTTTTCCTGTGAAATTTACAGATTGATTAAGAAATGGTACCTGGGATACAAAACGCATCAAATTTGTTCAAAACGGTTTATTTTCTTGTGTACAGAAAATGTACACGATCTAATTTCTTGAAAATGAGGGAAAGGTTTTCAAATCGTCACTTGTCATTTGAATTAAGAACTAGAATGCTGATATTCAGTGCAACAGCCTGTTACTGAATGCTGATATTCAGTGCCAACAGGGCCACAACTTTCTTTCCTAAGATTTTCAGGACGAGCGTTTGGAGGGTCAGAACGTGGGGGAAAAATTGAAAATATTGAAGAAATATATCAAGTTCTGATATATCAACCGCTCGCCCTGAAAATGTTCAGAAAAAAAGCTGTGGCCCTGTTGCACTGAAGGTGCGATATTACATTTTGTATGGTATGGAGGCTTGGACTCTCAAGAAAGGAGATATGCATACGATCCAAGCATTCGAAATGTGGTGCTGTCGTTGAATGCTGAATACCCCTTGGACTGACAGAGTTACGAACATGGAAGTTTTGAGAAGAATGGGAAACCACTGATATTATTAAAACAATAAAGACACGAAAGATGCAATATTTGGGACATATTCTCAGAGGAGAGAAGTACAAGATCCTACAGCTTATTTCAGAAGAGAAAATAGCAGGAAAAGGAGGAAGAGGATAAAGGATAATCTCAAAGAATGGAACCACTGCAATGCAGGAACTGTTCAGAGCTGCAAGGGACGAAGACTAAGTGGCCACAATGATATCCAACTTCCGATAGGAGAGGATAAAATAAGTATAAGTATAAAATAAATGTCTATAAAATATCCTGGAAAGTCACCCTACGAAATGCGATAAAATATTGGTCGGGCGGTGCAAGTAAAAACCTCAGTATTATATCAATACCATGTAATTCTAAATTATTTACCTATGATAAGCCATTACTGAGCTAAGTACCAATAATTGGTAACTAGCTCAGTAATGGCTTATCATTTATTTATAAATAATTTAGAATTACATGGTATTGATATAATACTGAGGTTTTTACTTGCACCGCCCGACGTTGGCAATAATTCATAACAGGAAGTATAATATATTAAGTATATATACATATAGTCCTGGAGCCGAGGCCGAAAATGGGTGTTCATTTTAGGAGAAGGTTTGATATAAAATTATGAAAATCTAGTCAATTCTGAGTAAGAAAATCCAAGTCTGCCATTTCAAAGCGGTTGCTTTCAAAAATGGCAGCCATTTAAAAAGTGACGAAAACGCACAAACATGACCTGTCTTTAGGATGGATGGAACTTTTATAGATGATAGATTATGTCCAAACATAGATGTTTTCACCAGTCTGCCACTTTCAACCGGTTGAAAATGCGTGGCAGACTCAATTTCAAAAATTACATTTTTCGGGTGTAAAATTTACAGTATTTGGGACGCCTCAAATTTTCACACATGATTATATATGCCCAAATAAGGAGTTTGAGACTTGTCTGCCAATCTAAAGCAGTTGAAAAGTAATGGCAGACTTGAATTGAAATATTGCCAAATTTGGTGATAAATTTCATCAGTTTTAGGAAGATTCAAATTTCAATACGTTAAAGTACCTGTGGTATGAGAGCAATAGACCATGGTCTGCCTTGCCTAGCCAGTTGCTTTCTACCGACAGACTGAAATGCAAAAATTGCCAAATTACTGATCAAAATTTTGTGATTTTAGGATGCTTCAAATTTCGGCTCAACATTGTTCTCCTGCAATAAGACTGAAAAAGAGTAGTCTGCCTTCAGTAACCCGTTGTTTAAGTTAGGCAGACTGAAATTGAAAAATTGCAATTTTCAAGGTCAAAATGAATGTATTTTGGGAAAGTTGTAATTTTGGCATGTGATACTAGCATGTTAGTGTAAACTTTTTGACGCAGTCTGCCATCAATATTCCGCTGCCTTCTGGCGGCAGACTGAACTCAAACGTGGGAAAACAGAAATAATTTCAATTATTGACCATTTTTATGGTAAAAATGCATCTTCTTTAGGACGATTCAAATTTTGGCACATGATACTACATTGTAAGAAGAAACTTTGTGACATGGTCTGCCATCAATATCCAACTGATTTTTTCGGCAGACCAACAATATTAGGTATCTTACTTACATAATATGTTACAATTTGCCATCCCTCAAAACCTTTATTAGCTGCAAGTAATTTTTTCTACATCCATTTTCCTTCATGTCCGACTGTAGAAAATATCTTTAATTTATAAATGAAACAAGGGAGAAGCAGAAAACAGAATGGGAAAACACTAAACTTCGCGTCGAAAACGGCCGTTAGGTGGGTCCCGGGTAGCCGCCCAGAATAAAACTGCCTTTTTTTCATCTTCCAGGTAAACTACAGTCTAGAAATTTTAACCGTCAGTCGGGGATAGACCACATTGCAATATTCACTCGGTTTCTCATCTGTAAAATTGTTTAAATAATACCTTTTTGTAATAATACAAATTAAATTTTGATGCTGAGCTATTGACTTGAAATTTTAAAAATAGGTCAGAACTGGATCACAATGCAATATTCACTCGGTTTTTTGTCTGTAAAATTGTTTAAATAATACCTATTTGTTTAAACAAATGAAATTTTGATGATGAGCTAGATACTTGAAATTTTAAATATAGGTCAGAAATGGATGACATTTCAATATTCACTCGGTTTGTATGACATGGTATGAGTATGGTATGGTATATTATTGTATGTATGATTTGGTATAGTACAGTATGGTATGATAGGAAAGAAATTCGTATGGTATGGTATGAGTACGGTGAGAATATGGTATGGTGCCGATTTGCAACACAGTCTGGTATAGACAGAAGGGAGTTTATTTTTCTATGGCCATAGATTTAGGCAAGTTTAGTTATTTTCCATTGTACATTGGTAACATCAACCGAATCCAGAAATAACATTATTTTGTTTACTTTTCCAACAATTTTGATTATTTATTTATCGCCACATTGCATCCGACATTTGGACATTTCACCGCTGAACACGACGGCGAAGTCAGAATTGCAATCTCGCATTACGTCCTAAAATGGACGAAGCGATTAGGAAGAAGTTGAACGAAACGAAACCTATCCATATAAACTTCACGAATCTGAAGACATACGTAATCCCATTAAAATTTAATAAGTTAATATTAACTCACAAACAGTACCTTAAGCGGACGAGGCGAAATACATTGGCATGACTCTCGACTGCAAGCTGAGGTGGAAAGCCCATGTAAAGAAAAAGAAATAAAAAACATACCGTTCTATATGAATTTTTCGAGATATGAGATTTTCAAATTTTCAAAATTCGTTTTGAACCCCTTCCCCTTGACCTAGGGTTATGAAAAGTTTCGAGGACCATTGTGGGGTTGGTCGAAACCCATAAAAAAAATTTCGTAATTTTAACTCAACGCTAACTGGGCAAAGTGCCGCGGACGGCGTACGGCGGACGGACGGATTTTTTTTTATTCGATCTTGAAACGTAAACCAACAAATTTTGAGGGGGGGGTTAAAATTTTTTTTTCTTTGGGCGATTCCAATGGTTCATTATCGAAGATAATAAACCAAAATGAAGTACGAGGTACGCGGTGTGGGTGTGACAGGGGGCGCAGAGACATAAAAGGTCTCGTCGTATGACGCACTAGTTGGCTCCTGCCAGCCGTATTACGTCATACGCTCGTGCGTCATAGGCTCTGACGTACTTGTTGGCCTCCTGCTAGCCGTCTTACATCATACGCTCGTGCGTCATAGGCTATGACGCACTTGTTGGTCTCCTGCCAGCCGTCTTACGTCATACGCTCGTGCGTCATAGGCTCTGACGTGCTTGTTGGCCACCTGCCACCCGTCTTACGTCATACGCTTGTGCGTCATTGGCTCTGACGCACTAGTTATCCTGCCAGCCGTCTTACGTCATACGCTCGTGCGTCATAGGCTCTGACGTACTTGTTGGCCTCCTGCTAGCCGTCTTACGTCATACGCTCGTGCGTCATAGGCTATGACGCACTTGTTGGTCTCCTGCCAGCCGTCTTACGTCATACGCTCGTGCGTCATAGGCTCTGACGTACTTGTTGGCCACCTGCCAGCCGTCTTACGTCATACGCTTGTGCGTCATTGGCTCTGACGCACTAGTTATCCTGCCAGCCGTCTTACGTCATACGCTCGTGCGTCATAGGCTCTGACGTACTAGTTGGCCTCCTGCCAGCCGTCTTACGTCATACGCTCGTGCGTCATAGGATCTGACGTAATTTCCCGCCGGTCGCTTGTGTTCTGACGTGATCTGAGGGAAAGGGTGAATCAAGGGAACAAATTTTTCCCGTTTCAGTTTATGTGCCAAAGCAAAGACATGAAAATGTCAAAAAAATGTGTAAATAGGTACCTAAGCCCAACTGTAATGTCAATTTTCTGACAATGAGTTTTCGACTATAGTTTTCATTCCTTTTTACTTAAGTACTTATTGAAATTTGAGACTGATAATGAGCTGTTTGCAAATAAAAAGTCTGATAACTTCATTAGGTACATCTTATTAATCTATTTTCAAGTTCCGATTCACAGTTGAATGTGTTTTATTTAGATGTCGTAAAATTCGAAAACGATGGAATGACGAAAAACCTGTCGACTACTGACTCAAGTGATACTGTCGACTTCTAACACATGTAGGTCGACTACTAGTGCAAAACCATGTCGACTACTGAAGAAAATGTTGGTCACTGGTATCGACTACTACCTAGAGCATTGGGATTTTTTACAAAACTTCTTTTTCCCTTTTCAAACCATGTTGAATAATATTTCCCGCTGCCAGGTCTTTTAGGAAAGGATCTTGGGTACACAATGAACAGGTTTGCAATGAGAAAAAACTCTGCAAATTCTTGACACAACGGTTCATTATCTTCTTTGTACAGATCACCCTTCTGTCTAGATCACTAGGTCTAAATGTCTAGATCCTAAATGTTAGATTAATTATTATTATCAATTATCACTAATTATTAACAATTTTATCAAGTACCTAGTGAAAATTATTATAATTTATTCTTAGGTATTAATAATTCGTATTTATTATTAATAATAATTATTATCAATTATGATTAATTAATACGATATAATTCTGGGGTTTTTAATACTACGTCGGTAATAATTTTTCTATAATACGAGTACCTACCAACAAACATTCGAAATTACCTTCATTTCCGTAGCACGAAACGCACCTCAGAACAACAAACTCGACATCACTTAAGCCATATGATGTTCCAAAGAGCTTGTTAGTATGAAAATGGACCTGTATTTCAACAGTTTGATACACGATCGTGTTGTGAGGCACAATCTTTGAGCCCTCATTGTGAACGAACGGCTGGTCGTACAAAGCTGCGGATGGTCTTAAAAAATTCTACGGAACAAACTCTATCTAAATATGAAATAAAAAACATACCGTTCTATATGAATTTTTCGAGATATGAGATTTTCAAATTTTCAAAATTCGTTTTGAACCCCTTCCCCTTGACCTAGGGTTATGAAAAGTTTCGAGGACCATTGTGGGGTTGGTCGAAACCCATAAAAAAAATTTCGTAATTTTAACTCAACGCTAACTGGGCAAAGTGGCGCGGACGGCGTACGGCGGACGGCGTACGGCGGACGGACGGATTTTTTTTTATTCGATCTTGAAACGTAAACCAACAAATTTTGAGGGGGGGTTAAAATTTTTTTTTCTTTGGGCGATTCCAATGGTTCATTATCGAAGATAATAAACCAAAAACCGAGTGAATATTGAAATGTCATCCATTTCTGACCTATATTTAAAATTTCAAGTATGTAGCTCATCATCAAAATTTCATTTGTTTAAACAAATAGGTATTATTTAAACAATTTTACAGACAAAAAACCGAGTGAATATTGCATTGTGATCCAGTTCTGACCTATTTTTAAAATTTCAAGTCAATAGCTCAGCATCAAAATTTAATTTGTATTATTACAAAAAGGTATTATTTAAACAATTTTACAGATGAGAAACCGAGTGAATATTGCAATGTGGTCTATCCCCGACTGACGGTTAAAATTTCTAGACTGTAGTTTACCTGGAAGATGAAAAAAAGGCAGTTTTATTCTGGGCGGCTACCCGGGACCCACCTAACGGCCGTTTTCGACGCGAAGTTTAGTGTTTTCCCATTCTGTTTTCTGCTTCTCCCTTGTTTCATTTATAAATTAAAGATATTTTCTACAGTCGGACATGAAGGAAAATGGATGTAGAAAACATTACTTGCAGCTAATAAAGGTGTTGAGGGACGGCAAATTGTAACATATTATGTAAGTAAGATACCTAATATTGTTGGTCTGCCGAAAAAATCAGTTGGATATTGATGGCAGACCATGTCACAAAGTTCCTTCTTACAATGTAGTATCATGTGCCAAAATTTGAATCGTCCTAAAGAAGATGCATTTTTACCATAAAAATGGTCAATAATTGAAATTATTTCTGTTTTCCCACGTTTGAGTTCAGTCTGCCGCCAGAAGGCAGCGGAATATTGATGGCAGACTGCGTCAAAAAGTTTACACTAACATGCTAGTATCACATGCCAAAATTACAACTTTCCCAAAATACATTCATTTTGACCTTGAAAATTGCAATTTTTCAATTTCAGTCTGCCTAACTTAAACAACGGGTTACTGAAGGCAGACTACTCTTTTTCAGTCTTATTGCAGGAGAACAATGTTGAGCCGAAATTTGAAGCATCCTAAAATCACAAAATTTTGATCAGTAATTTGGCAATTTTTGCATTTCAGTCTGTCGGTAGAAAGCAACTGGCTAGGCAAGGCAGACCATGGTCTATTGCTCTCATACCACAGGTACTTTAACGTATTGAAATTTGAATCTTCCTAAAACTGATGAAATTTATCACCAAATTTGGCAATATTTCAATTCAAGTCTGCCATTACTTTTCAACTGCTTTAGATTGGCAGACAAGTCTCAAACTCCTTATTTGGGCATATATAATCATGTGTGAAAATTTGAGGCGTCCCAAATACTATAAATTTTACACCCGAAAAATGCAATTTTTGAAATTGAGTCTGCCACGCATTTTCAACCGGTTGAAAGTGGCAGACTGGTGAAAACATCTATGTTTGGACATAATCTATCATCTATAAAAGTTCCATCCATCCTAAAGACAGGTCATGTTTGTGCGTTTTCGTCACTTTTTAAATGGCTGCCATTTTTGAAAGCAACCGCTTTGAAATGGCAGACTTGGATTTTCTTACTCAGAATTGACTAGATTTTCATAATTTTATATCAAACCTTCTCCTAAAATGAACACCCATTTTCGGCCTCGGCTCCAGGACTAATATATATAAATCAACTTACTTCCGCAGTCACGAAAAGAAATCTCAGAACAAGAAACTAAAGACCACCAAACACGTATTGTGAAATCAGCTGTTCCATGAAAATTAACAAAAATTTCTTCTTGGTCGATTCCAATCGTTCATTGTGGAAGGTAACAAACCAAAACCAGGCTATTCAACTCGGAGCAATCAGAATAGCAGAACGCTGATTCAAGTGTATATGGACAATGATTAATCATAACCCTCAGTAAGTGGGAAGTGATTCAAAACAAATGGTGAAATTTCGAAAAATTCATATCTGGAAAAATTAAAAGTCAACGGTTTGTTAGAATTTTTTATTTTTAAGACTTTAATTTAATTTAATTTTTTTCGTGCACAATAAGGCCTCACAGTTGGAGCAGATCGAAAGTCGTCAACATGAGCTCAAGTTATTGCTAAGAACTTACTGTTCATCCGCACATCATTACATTCATTCACTCACCAGGGCATCACCAGTACCACGAGTACATAATATGTACTATAGGATTTCATACTGCTGCAAGTAAGAGAAATAATTATATTATAATTATATTATCATAATTATAATTACTCTGTTTCTTGGCGTTTGCAAACTAACGAGGTTGAGTTGTTCAGTGTCTACTTGCATTTATGAGTGGGCACAGTTTGGCGACATGCGATGTGCTGGACGATGTTGTAACGCTGAAAAAGGCTGTACCCAGTTCGAATCGGATGTCAACAGCCGGATATTTATGAGACTTTCGCTTTTGCGACTCCCACGGAATCCGAGCTACCCACCGGCCAACTTAGTTCTCGGTTTTCCAATAAAAATTTCATCGAACGAACTTTTGATGAACACGTAACTCACCCTTTGCTAGAGACCGGCTGATGAAGTTCTTTTTCCCCCTCCACTCGAATGACTGACAGGTGAACAAGGGCGAGCTTGAAAAATAACCGAATGGTCTTTCTTCCGAGCTATTGAGAAAGTTGTTGAAACTCTGATCGATAAATTTAAAAAAAGAGAGAGACTAGAAAAGGGTGTGCATGAGGTGAACATTAAGGAGTTACGAAACACGCTTCACAAGCAAATCGCTTTTCTGGCATCCTTTCCGTGACTCTTTTGTATCGGAATTGTCAATACAACGGAGCGTTTGTTCTTACACCCCTTTAGATTTCCGGTTTAGAGGAGGTTTCAGGTTGGACCGTCCTTTGAAATAAAACGTTCGTCATAAGCCATTTCAACAACAAATCCGGAAAGTTTCTTCCCAAATCGCGCTGACTGGTACATTTCACCCATTTGGCCGCGTTAAGTGTTTTAAAAAGAGGTATCCAACTAGGAAACGGAATATCTGTGGCGTGAAACTCAGCAGAAACCTCATTTTCTCCTCCACTCGAATCACTCAACCGTGTAGCCGTATTATCTACACTTTTACTTTTCCTAGCTTTCATCTCCTTTTATTCGAACTTAAAAGTTTGGTCTGACATTGGCAACGTCGTATTACCGGATTTTGACGGGGTCCATTTGCCAACCCGGAGCTTTTTTTTGTTTTATTATCTTCGATTATGAACTTTTATAAAATTTGAGGTTTTACGTTTCAAGATCAGTTACGTAGATTCCGAAAATCGAGTTTAAAGAAAATCCGTCCATCCGCGTACGCAGTCCGTGGCACGTAGCCCACTTAGCGTTGCGCTAAAATGATGAAATTTGGTTCACGGGTTCAGACAAGTCCCCTTATGATCCATGCAACTTTCCGAAACCCTAGGACAATGGAAAGGGGTTCAAAATGAATTTTGAATCTTTAAAAGCGGAACTTTCGAGAAAAATTTCTGTTCAATTTTGAAAAAGTCCGTGGCACGTAGCCCAGATAGCTGAAATTACAAAATTTGATTTCCAAGTTCGGACCACACCCACGATGATCCTTGAAAATTTTCATAACCCTAGTGGAAGTGGTCCAAAACCAATTTGTAACTTTCCATCAGTTTGAACAACGTTTGTTTTTCAACTTCCCGATGAGCTAGAGACTTGAAATTTTAAGTAGATTACAATGCAATATTCACTCGGTTTTTTGTCTGTTAAAATTGTTTAAACTAATTAAATTTGGATGATGAGCTAGTCTTGAAATTTTAAACACGGGTCGAGAAGGTGGGAAAATGCACTCGGTTTCTTGTCTGTAAATATGACAATTATTCCTCACTATATCCACACGAAAGGATACTTACTCGATAGAACCAAAGCAAACGAACCTGGGAAAGAGTATCGAATTGGGGTGGAACTCAAGGAGCACTGTACTTAAGGATATCCAAAACTACCAAGAAACCACATTTACACTTTGTATTTATAGCGTCAGAGGAGCGAGGTTGCAGCGAGTGTTTTGAAAAGTATGTGATTTACAGCAAGAATAAATACCACTTGTCTTGGAGAAAAGCTGCATTAGCACGGGAGAAGAAGAAAAGTTAGTACCGTCGAAATAAAATTGTGGTAAGAAACTCCGACCTGCTGAGTTCATTCTGTTGAATAACAAGTACCTTCAAAATTTATCGGGATGTTACGAGTATTAAAGAAAACTGGTCCGCACTTTGAAGTTGGTTGGTCTCATATTAATAAGTCACTGATTAGTCAACTATTCATTTCAAAGGGTTGTATCTCTTCGTATGGTACTGCAGTAAGTACCTCTTGGGAAAAAACTGTTGCTTCTACTTGACCCTTGAGTGAAGTGAGTTTTTTATTCTTCAACTCTGTTCTTTCCTCCGTGAGAAACTGACGTAAAATGTAAATATCACCTTTTATAATGAGCATTACAAATTCTGTGCAAGTCGTTAAATTCAGCATCATGCATTATTGTTGTAACCGTGTAGAATTTATCTTGGCACATTAAAAACAGCGAGCTTACAACACTTTAGAAACTTTTCAGCTCATTTCTGGTTTCATGCGCATCTTATCTTCACTCAAAACCAGTATAATAAAGATAAAAATCGAGGGTCTCACGGCAACACCCCACATCGTCATTTTTGGCCAAAATGAGTTATTAGTACTATGCCAAGCGTCTTCCCCCGACGGATCGATCTAACTAAGTACATATAAGTTAGGTACCTAAGTTAGGTAACACTAAATCTCACGATTTATTTTACTGAATCACGCAGTAAACATAGTCATTGGCAGATGGTTTTTTGGCTCTGCTGATAATTCCCCCAAATGACGATGTGGGAAGTTGCCGTGAGACCCTCGAAATGTACAATAAGCTTCGCAACATACAAATTATAACGACGAGGAGTCCTATATTATTCGGATATTTCAAGCCATCTTGAGAGGATGTGATCTTGAAATCTTATCCTCTTCAGCGCATGCCATTGGGATTTTCTGGTAGGGACTTGTAGGTTTTAAGTGCAGTCAGAAGGAAATTGAATTAATTAAAGTAGCCATTTCTTCACCAACACGCCAATGAATTTACCAATGCTAAGCCTTCGCGTGACACGAATAATTCAAAGTCAATTGTATATAAGTAATGTAATTGTCTGTGAAATGGTAAGTAGTGGGCAGCTTTTCCAATTGTATGTCTGTGTGAAGAGACTCGTGGGGGAACATCGGTGACATGATAACGGATTTCCGTGTCGAGGCGGAGATAAGTAAAGATGGTGGCAACAGGGAAATAAACCCCATGTCAAGGAGACGTGGTGGCGTTTTCCGAAGATATCAAGTTTCAGGAAGGAGAAGTAAGTGTCTGACAATGCATCAAGGCGTTATACATAATCTCATTCGCTCCCGAACCTTTTTGCTACGGGGCTTCTATTTACGTTTATTTCACTCCCCTATTCGAAAGCGTTGACTCAAGTAAAAAGGTGGAATGTTGCATGAGGTTTGACAAAGATACTTTTCAGTAGGGCTGAGTTAATGGAACGTTAGTGCTCCGTTGCAAATATCATACGTTCCCCCATGACCCATGACTGTTGCGTATCCTTTTGGTAAAAGAAAAAAGGAAGGTCCATGTGGTCATCAGTCACAATTATCATTGGCAACGTTTCAACTAAAGACTTCGGTCCTATCATGCCTACGGTGGCGGTTTACAGATTTTTACACAAAAAGTGTTGCCTCATAGACGATGTCAACACTAACCATCTGAGATAACACATTATTTTTATGCTTGTGAAATCTTTGCCTTACGTTTGGCCATATAAGCTTCATTGATATGTTTTCAAGCCGAACCTATGAGCAATACTTGATATAAAATATAATAACCGAGTAACAATTATTGCTAGTTAGGCGTATTTAAAATCCGTTGTTCATATCGTTACCACCATAATGGTGGTTGTTCTGATTTTTTGGTAATTTTCGTTTTAGTGCACTATTAGGGCATCTACCGAAACGAATTACGTGCATACGTTGGGAATTACGTGTCGTCTCTGGCATGGTGTGCCCAACTCAGGGTACCAAAAAGTCCAATAAAACTGGACTTTGATGGGCATCGTTCTCGCTCCTCGTGCTACAGAGGTACTTATGAGTTACTTCATATGTGCCTTGGTAACAATGGTTTGTGTTTTCTAATAAAAATGCATTGTCTTCAACTTAATTTTCATCTAAAGTGTACTATTAATGAACTAAACCTACGATTGTAAAGCAAATCAGTAAACTGGTGTTTAGTATCTACACTAAATGGATATACGTCGTTATTGGATAGATCCTTTAGATATGTCTCATTTTCTCTCTATAAAATACGTGTTTTGTGCCTCATGTAAAAAAATGCGTCATTAAGTATATTTATAATGGCTTAGCATTGTGTAACAGAAATGGGGCCGATATAAAAATGTGTCATTAAGTATTATACTTGTTTCTATAATATTATATATTATATAATATTCTATATATTATATAATATTCTATATATTATATAATATTTCTAATTGCTTAGCATTGTGCACAGAAATGGGCCAGTATAATTGCCCGTTCCTGTTCATTGGTATCGCGTTACATTGTTTTTCCCGTGTAGCAAAATTTTTCATGATATCCAGCTGTAATAGGTACATATCCATGTCAAAACAAAAATTACCCAAAAACCAGATTGGCGCATTTGGAGTGGTGGCAACAATATGACTTGCTGGTTTTAGGATTTCTCGTATTTACACAGGGACTACTTAACAAAATTAATGGTAATAGCCAATTAATCTATTAGTAAATTATCTGGAACTCAACTACATATTCGTCTAGGTCTTGATTAATGGATTTCTCTTGCAGTGCTGGTTTAAACACGTAATATAATATATTCGAGTCCGTATTAAATCTGGTCAGTTTTATATGTGACCACATTCGTGTGCAGCGATCCGTGGGGTATGCAGCCCGGTAGCTGCGATTGTATTTCGTCTGGTGAATGAAACCGACCTATCCCACCTACCGCCCATTACATTCCCCTATTCATTGGACCGGCCGTTGCCACCTACACAAGTGTAACTGCAAAGAATCCATGTTACGTAACGACGTAAATAATCCCGATACTTTCGAATCAGTGAACGACATCGTAAGAAATACCGAAGACTGAGCGTTTGACTGACGCAGTACTGACGACTCTGAGCGTTTAAAGGACAGCATCGCCAGGACTGAGTAGTTTATTTTGCTCAGCCATCACGCTCTTGACCTGATTTCTGGATAATCATGAGGCAACTCTAATTTTTTCCTTCTGAACTTCTTTAATTCATTTCATTTAGAGTACTTGCTAACCACCACCGTTTTTTTTCTTCTGGGGTCTGATTTCGCGTGTTTCTTCATATCTCCCGCCATGAGTTCTATTCTTTGTTACTTTAATCCTCCCTCATCACAGGCAAGAGGAAACCGTTCTACCACTCTCAGGAAAAGCACTTCTTTCATGAGCCTCTTACTCTTCCAGAGACTGTGAAAGAGACGTTTTGGTCATTTTCTGCTGAGCAGCAGCCATCTTTTCGGAGAAAACTCTTATGCAGCAGCGCGACAAGAATATTGTGAGACACGGGTGTTTCAATGATCTTTACGCCTTAGGTAAGAATTGAGTGGTTACGGTAACACGTGTGGAATTCAGTATTTAAATTACTCCTAAGCCAATATCAAACATGCGTTAGGTTACCTGATTGGCTTGCGATTAATATGGCTCACCACTATTATATTAAATGAAATTTTCATCATATTATAGTAGTGGCCATATTAATTGCAAGCCAATCAGATAACCAAACGCATTCATATGTTTGATATTGACATAGGAATGATTTGAATACTGGGAAACCAGTGCACTGGCTTTGACATAAGGCAAAATTTGCATGATTCGAAGAGCCGACCTAGGGGATTCATCAAAGGGCAAACGTGACAAGAAATCAACAGATCGGGTCAGATAGGGACTGGAAATACGTGGCGGGCATACGTCATTCCTCGATAAATATGGATTTGTCCGCCCAGTCATCCCGAAACAATTCAGATCTTGACAGCTTTCGGTATAGAATTCACATCAAATTCAGTTCCTACCTCCCACCATCACCATGCACAGAAGAAATACTTTAGCTTACACCCGGCGATTAGGTGAAAAAAAAACTCAAAAATAAGTAGGTACTTACTGTATTGGCTAAAAATCCCCTTTTCTAAGTATTTTCGTTTTCATGTCGATTCAAACTGTCCTGCCAGTTTTTGTGCCATAAAATGTAAGATATTCCAATAAACTCCATGTTATTTTGATGATTTTTTTTAGGTTTCTAAATAAATGAAAACCTCTATTTATTTTATTTATATTTAAATTATTATTTATTTTATTTATTATGAACAAATAATGAATAAAAACCTAAATAAATAAAAATCTTTAGGTTTCTAAATGAATAAAGAAATAAAAAAAAAAGGTTGAATAGAAAATTTAATAAGGGCTACATTTTAAATGAAAAATAAATTAATGCTTCGTAGCAATAAATATCATCTTAAAGATAAAAAAGTTGTACTGGCGTTTCATCTTAAAAATATTAATACTTTTGAATGATGGATTTTTTCGGAGACCTGCCCCCACTAGTCATTTCTCGCGCTCCTTGGTGTTGTAAATGATACAGTTCGAACAACGTTTGCGGCGGAACAGTTGCCAGCCGCATCCAGCTTACTTTTAATAGTTTTCAGAGAGTTCCTCAAGGGAGTGAGCCATCAAATCCTCGATTTTGGATTTCTCCCCGCATTCTTCAACAGTTAGTTTTTTTTTTTTTTTTTTTTGGCCGGCCAACTTGACAAGATCTTGCATTAGCCTCTTCGACCAATGTTGGGATGTGGAAAATCGTGTTCAACCAAGACTGATTTCGATAAATGAAGTTACGGAGATGTGAAAAGTTCGTAACGATCTTAATTCAATGTTTCAATGTACCTTGTCGTAGTCTACCTGTTGTAGGATTTGTAAGAGTTGTTGAGATTATTTCAGCAGTATCACGCGTCAGATGTTTAAAAAGTCTCCACTGATGGAAGATCCACTTCTACCGTTACGGTACGGTGAATTCCCTGTGAAAAATCAACATTACGCCTTATTGCGGTGTGCCAACGGCCATATTTTTCTCTCTAACAGAACTCCAGTAGAACACATACTCATGGAACATAAGCCCGCAATTACCTGCGTTTTTAGTACTAATTACTAAAAACGCAGGTAATTGCGGGCTTATGCTCCATGAGTGGAATTATTCTATTTTAAAACTGATTTACATGACTTTTCTATCTTTTTTTGCAGGAGCAGCAGAAAAATTGAAACTTATCAAATGTCGACTTTATAGGAGGTTTTCTACGCACCTTGGGTGGAACTCTCCATCGACCAAATAATTCTGAAGAGCGACTAAATACGTTAGCAGACAACACTTTATAAAGTAAGAAAAGAGATCGAGTATTTTGACAGTTTCAAGTCTCTTCACGCGTCTCGGTGTAAACATTGGAGGTCCCCCCCTTCATCGGTAAAGTTCCTCAACAACACCACTAAAAGTACATTCTGGCAACTTTCAAAATTGTGTTTTTTCCACCTTATTATGCCATTTCGCCCACTATGCGGCGGATGTAAATTAACCCCAGCACAAACACTACTCCTTTCATCTTGTGCCTTAACTATACGTCGCGACATTTTCTGACAACGTAGTCACCGCAATATCCTATTCCATGATGGTATGTGACATTAAAAAGCCATCCTCTGAATGCGCCGTATTGACCAACTCAAGAAATGCGAGGCGAATTTTTAGCGGCAAATATTAATTGTTTCTTATGTCTCAGAGTGCGAATACTTGAGTATTTCTTCACTCGACCCATTTCCACAACACTTGGGTCGACAGTTTTCTCGCCATGGCTCATTCAAGAGAAAACCCCGTCATCGCCAACAGGCATCGGCCGAGCAATTAATTGCTTTTTTCCATCTATGCTCTTCTTGACCTTTCTCCATTTAGCCTGTTACTTGGGAGTGTGTATGACGTGCGATAGGACTAAGGACGTCTCCCATGATCGAGCTAGTGGGAAGCTCTCATCGTGGCCCAATTTGGCGGGCTAAATTTAGATCGCATATTTCCGAAGTCTATCACACAATTGGAATTTTTTTTGGATGTTTTTGGATCTAATATCGATTTGTCCGGTGGGCCATTTACGCTCAATTGTATTACTCTATTCAAACCCAAAATCGAGTTTTTCGACGTTTTTTAGTCGAATATTGGTCTTGTCGAGCATTTGGTATACGGGTTCGGACCAACCCCACAATGATCCTTGGTCAAAATAACCGTATTCGTTCGTCCTCGTACTTCACATTTACCCATTCACAGTCAGCAGGAGTTGCAGAGTTACCAAACACTTCTATGGACCCTTGGGAACACCAAACCGACATTGATCACCGGATCCTCTCCAGGGATCTGTGACAGTCGCGGGACGTAAGCTCATTAGTTGGCCGGCATTTTTTGACCCCTAACCATCCTCTACATACCGACCCACCAAATCCTATTGTCCCTCCGTTGAATTGACCCCAGATCCGCCCGTTTAGGGCTTCATCAAAGAGCTAATGAGGTTGCCGGTTTTGTGGAACCTCCGTTCAATTACTTGTATTTTAGGGCTAAAGGGACGGAAGCCTGGTGAGATTCTGAGATGGAATAAATATTTAAAATGGCGCGGGCGGTGCACAAAACGTCCCGTATAACCATCTGTCTGTGGAACTATTAATATTTTTGTCCGTATGAAAAAGGTTTTTTTTAAAGATAATTTGGAGACGAAACTTGAGGCAGTAATAATTTCCATGGTTTTTAGTGGAGGTTACGTTAGAATATAATATTGAAAACCGTACGTCCTCGCAATTAGAGCGGGTTTCCGACTCGCCCTAATTAAAATTAATAATTCAGCGATAGTGGCTGTATAGGCGTAGCCTGGCTTTCCTGGAGTCCCAAAGTCCAAATACACCGTAAAACCTTAGCCTTGTAATTCAGAAAGCAGAAAGTCTCATACGGCAGAAAACACCTGTAATTGGATGACCCATTGTATGTGATTTCGGATGGTCCTTGAATGAATTTTCTTATGGACGTTAGCGATCCCTAGTAAATCTAGTCAATTAGTCGAAATGTTAGAATATGCCTAAAAATCATCTTCATAGTTCAAGTTCAACGTGAAAATCTCTGAAATGCTGCTATTGTACTGATATAGGAATGCGGCAGCGTTTCGCCTCACCAAGCAAACTAGTTGAGAAAAACGAAAGGTATGTTTACCGGACGTCACGAATCGCGTTTTCCTGTTATCCATATCTCGGCTCCGATTTGACCGATCAACTCGAAATTTGGTTTGGATCTTCTTGGTGTGGATAATAGAAAGCCCTGAAATTATCAAGTCGCTAGGTCTAAAGGGAACCGAGTTATATAACTTCAAACACCCGGGTTTTTCGTTCTTACCTTGTTCTTTGTTCTTCTTCTTCTCCTTGTTAGGCAAGGCTACAGCCTCTCCACCTTCACCGATTGACTTGAAATTTGGCACAGAGCTTCGTTTCAACTTTAGACAGTGCCTTTTAAAAGATTCAAGTCGCCAGGTATAAAGGAAGACGAATTATATAAAACCCAGTTCTTCGCCCTTACCATGTTCTTCTTCTTATTCAGTTAGCCAAGGCTACAGCCTCTCCTTTATTCTTGCTTGATTTATTAAGCCACAGTGGAATGAAATTGATGTATTGATGTGAATAATGTTGGGGGGGGGGGGGATCTAGTTATCTTTGTGTAATTACCATGGTAGGTAAATTGATACCTGATTGATAGCAATGTAGTTAGGAAACAGCCTACGAGTATATACGAGTACATATATGACAATGTCATGTGCTCACAGCCTGGTTCTGGTGTAATAAATTAAACCTTTCCGAATTAGTTCAGTATAACCAAAGGAACATTTCGTACGTAAACTTGACATGTTGCAATATGTGAAATATAATCTTTTTGTATGAAACGGTAAATAAATGTAATTTCTCATTTTCTTGTTCAAAATGTAAACTCATACATGGAGGTAATTATTTATTTCTTCAAGACGCAACTTGAATCGTTATGAGAACGTGAAAGTGAGGTCTTGACATGAACATGGTGACCTTTTTGGAGCGTAAATGTCACACCACGGTATTGCCAGGGGCTGTATATTGCGGCCCATCTGAGTTCAATCTCCCCTCTAATCGCGATTGTTTCTTCATCTTAATTGTTCAATGTAATAGAATATAAACTAAAGAACGCTCGCCTGCAGCGTGTAAAAATTCCTGATAATGTAAAAATAGTTCACCTGAATGCTGAAATCAACAATTTATTTACCGGGTGTGAAAAGCACGGATTGAGAATGAACCCACTAAAATGTAAAGGCTATGATTCTAGGTAACGCTCGCATGTTGAGAAAGAGATGAAAGTTGTACCCTGTCATGGGACGCTCAGATTACCAGCATTCGAAATTTCACTTTTAACGCCAATCATCAATGAATGAAATTTGCTTATAATTTCCCTGAATAGGTATGTGAAAGTGCGGCTTGTCCAGGCGCTGGTAGTCCCATACTTTGAGTATTGTTTGTGCCTATTAATAAAGGACAACTACAGCATCCAGAAAGCTCTTAATGCATCAATTCGATTTATTTTCGACCTACCTTATGATGAACGTGTGATCCCCCTTTTTCAAAAAAATTAGATTGGTTAAAAATAAGGCCAAGTCAGCACTTAAATATTGCTATTTTTGATCTCTAAAGAACCTGCGTACTTGAGTGAGAATTTTAAAGCAGCAGTTAATGTAAATGTACACTCCAGTACTACAACCGTGCATCGAACTGAATATAATATATTCAGTTCGATGCACGGTTGTAGTACTGGAGTGTACATTTACATTAACTGATATTATGAGTCAATCTTTGCAATGCAAGCCTCTAGAGTCTAGACTATACATATAATGAAGAGATGTAGCAAATAAAATCGAAAATTTCAACAACAAAAATATATAAGGGAAATTGGCATATAGAAATAAGTTGAAATGAGCTTTTTATTTTCTTTTTTTCAGAAGATGATGATTTTCTTTTGTGAAGCCTGGCCAAGTAAAGTGTTAATTCTTTTTTTAACTTTCGTAAGAGTGGGCCTAAACAGGCCCAAAAATGTATCAGATGAACAAATTAACAGCCAGTCAATCTGATGAATACCTATTATACGTTTCTTAAAAATCATTAGCACTTGATTGTCTACTAAAATCATAATGACTTTAATCTGTTATTTTTCTGAAAGTTCGGTTTTCCAGGTTTCATTATGTTCCTGAGGAGGTTGCAACTGAATCGTTACTCAAAAACTTGGAGTTGGAAAGAGATAAGTTTGAGTTGCTAATAGGTAATGGCAGCCGGATCCAGATTTCTGGTGATGACTGATCAACCTACTAACTACAGTTATAAACTCGTACAGGAAGCCTATAAAATGAGATTTTCTAGTTAAATGAAACCTTTTCCAACCAGAGGACACCTTGTGTCAATCAAATGAAATTCATCTTGGAATCCTTCGTCAAACACAGGGGCACGTACTCGAGGTCCCTGATGTCGCATTCCTTCTCTTTGCAGTGCCACCCTTTGTCATTGTTTTCCAGATTTTCTATTTCCCTTCATTGCACATGGACTGCCAGGATCAAAATAGAACATTTGATTTTTTAAAAGGTTTTACATGACTGAAGGATGCTATAGAAACCTGAGTGGTAGTAGATTCAGTTTCAATGTCGTAAGGTTGGCTGCGGGGAAGTATACTACGTTGACAGTAAGATCATTTTACATCAACCTTGGGTCAAGCTGATTTCCCTGGAGTGATAAAAGGACGTCGATGTTAGGATTTTTTTCTCTCACTACGATCATCAGTTTTGACTCAAATCCCCGATGAAAAGAAATTCGGATGGTATCATACTGGTCCAGACATTTCTGCTTAGATCATTTCCATATTTTCACTCAAATTGGACCATCACTATTCTATACAATGTATAGAATGTACAGTATGTCATACTGTAAATTCCCAAATCCAACTATGTTTTCCGACCAGGAACTACGATATATATCACAGCCCTCCAAAATCGAGAAGCGAAAGGGTGCCAGGGGCTCTGCAAAAAAGGCAACTTTTTACAAAAGATGCACATTTTATATTACTGTCATTTTTCTAGTCTCGTACCCGTCAAACTACTGGTCCTACAAAAAAGTCGTGGGAGAAGGATTTGAAGACAATTAATACACTTTAATGTAAGATCAGAATGGTGCTTCTAGACCGAATGGGTTTCTCTGGTTGTTTTTAGCGTGCTGGCATGGGGCTTGAGTAACATTCCATATAATATTCCATGGAATTTTACATTCAGACCCTATATTATAGGGTCTGAATGTAAAATTACCTAGTTTTCAGACGGAAAAGAAAAGAAAATACGTGAAATACGTTCGTCGGTCTCCACAATTTCTCGCATAGAAGTACGACTTACCGCAGGTAAGCCAATGCTGGACCGAATTTACGCAATGTTATACTAGCTGTCGGTCCCGTCGCTGATGGGCACAACTCGGGGTGTGTCCATCTACCTCTGTCCTGTCCCGGACGGGCAGAACTCGGGATGGATCCATCTGCCACTCTTACCTGTCGCTTTACGGATTATAACTCTTTACAAACCCTTATAATCTTAAATACCAAAAATAATATTCATCTGTCTCATGGGAAGGAAAAAGTTAAGATTTTTATGTTTTAGACTCTGAGTCATAACTTAGATATAAAATCTGTTGACCAGATAAGAGTCCCCCTTCTCAAAAGTATTGGCTGGACGGTATCGTAGAAAGACCTCAATGGTTCTAATTCTGTATTCACAAGGAATACGAAAATCGTCTCTAAATTTAGATATATAGATGGAGTCCATCGACGCAGAATTTAACGCACTTTAAGAAAGTAAAGCATAATGCTACGATAAAAAGCTCTTTATGATGCCGTGCACATTTCAAGTCAGTTGGGATCTAAAATTAAATCGTATTTGATCATAATGAGGGGGGGGGGGGTGGTGAAATTATTAACCTTCAAAAACGGGTTATCACTATTTTTTGGGCCAAATAAATTCAAATAGAACAGTAGGTATAGTTTTTAGTTCACATTTAGATATTTAGTTTATTTTTCAGAATTTTTCAAGACCAGGTTAAAGGTTCTTGACCACTGGTATTCTAAGGAGTGAGGTTGGGAGTACCTATCGAGGGTTGGTCCAAATGAAACAATTTTTTCTAGGCCGACGTTTCGCAATAAATGTATTGCATTTTCAGGGCTACAAACAGAGGAGGAATACACAGGTGGAATGAACATTGGTATAGAAACATGGCTTGGTTGCACACCTTACTAATATCTATTACTTATTTCATATATTACTTACTTACCCTACATACCTACCCGCTATGAACCCTCCACTCTAAACAGCTCCCACAACTTTCCCAAGGTAATTCTCACTGTGGAACAACCACATAATTTTGATAAGTAGATAATAGTCATTAGTAAGTAAGTAATATAAGAAATAAGTAATAGATATTAGTAAGGTGTGCAAGCAAGCCATGTTTCTATACCAATGTTCATTCCACCTGTGTATTCCTCCTCTGTTTGTAGCCCTGAAGATGCAATACATTTATTGCGAAACGTCGGCCTAGAAAAATTGGTTCATTTGGACCAACCCTCGATAGGTACTCCCAACATCACTCCTTTTTCAAGACCATCCGCAGCTTTGTACGACCAGCCGCTCGTTCACAATGAGGGCTCAAAGTTGGGGAAGATCGAAAGCCGTCAACATGAGAGTGAATCGTGAGGCGAATTGTCGAGTAATGAATAATGGACTATTTTTCTCCTTTGAACTTTTCAAAAAGCCCAGGATTTCAGAGTATGGGAACTCCAAGTTATGCATTTTGGGAAATCCCAACCTTCTCCTGGTTCTTATTCCCTCTCCCTCTCATTTTAACTTTTTATTATTTTTTTCTATCTTTACGACCCGCAATTTCCCATCTTTTCCAAGTCAAAAAAGCAGGGGGAGGGGAGCCCCTGTTTATACCAACCTAATGTACATTTACAAAAATCGAGTACCTACTTTAAATAATAACAATCAATCTACCATTTATTGATCTGGACAGAATGGTAATCTGCACTAAGAAGATGATAAACCGTTGTGTCAAGAATTTGCAGAGTTTTTGGTTTATTATCTTCGATAATGAACCATTGGAATCGCCCAAAGAAAAATTTTTTTAACCCCCCCTCAAAATTTGTTGGTTTACAAATTTTTCACAAATTTACTGTGCCGATTTGCAACACAGTCTGGTATAGACAGAAGGGTGATCTGCACAAAGAAGATAATGAACCGTTGTGTCAAGAATTTGCAGAGTTTTTTGTTCTGAGGTACGTTTTGTGCTACGGAAATGAAGGTAATTTCGAATGTTTGTTGGTAGGTACTTCTTTTATAGAAAAATTATTACCGACGTAGTTTTAAAAACCCCAGAATTATATCGTATTAATTAATCATAATTAATATTAATTATTATTAATAATAAATACAAATTATTAATACCTAACAATAAATTATAATAATTTTCGCTAGGTAGGTACTTGATAAACTTATTAATACTTAATTAGTGATAATTCATAATAATAATAATTATTATAATAATAATATCGTTATAATAATAACGAGTCAATGTGTTTTTTCGAGATGCCACATGCGGAGGACCCACAGTGCTCATGATCGATGCATCCCCACAACTAAAAAATAAAAAAATAAAACTCTGCAAATTCTTGACTCAAGGGTTCAAAACTAACATTTAGGATCTAGACATTTAGACCTAGTGATCTAGACAGAAGGGTGATCTGTACAAAGAAGATAATGAACCGTTGTGTCAAGAATTTGCAGAGTTTTTTATTTTTTAGTTGTGGGGATGCATCGATCATGAGCACTGTGGGTCCTCCGCATGTGGCATCTCGAAAAAACACATTTGGCTCGTTTCCACAGCAAGCGTCATCTACCGACACTTTTGGTCGAATAGAAACTAGAAGGATAAACACTAGAAAGAAAAAGAATTCAATATAAAAAGATCTCGAGACGAGAACAATAACGTTCTTAGATCAATAGAAATAAGGAGTTGCGCATGAGCAATGCCGGCTGCCTCCCCCCAAGGTTATGTTTGCAGATTCAAACTCACAATTAGAGCGAGTGTTTAGCGATACGTCCTACGTGACACATTCGACGACCCGAGGAGATTTTTGAGGGCAATTTTTTTGATTCAAACAGGACAGCGGTCTGCGAAACACGTCACCGTCTAATAATAAGCGGCTCTCTAGAAACGATGATCACAACGAGTCAGCTGTTGGGCGTCCGCTAGGAGCGCTAGTGTGCCCTCAGACAATCACTCCTGGCAGACATCTTACCTTAGGTTCTCTCCGTGCATTACTCCGTACCGAGTTCTGTCTGTTATTTTCCACTTATCGTTTTTATACCGGTTATCGTTTGACTTCATTCAACACGAAACCGACGGCGTAAATGTCCGAATTAAATGTGATTTGGTTCGTCTGTGCGTGAATGTAGTGAGTGCATATAACGGCTACGAAATGTCTGGTGACCGGGAAATCGCTGCAGAGGACAGCATTAGGGTCGTGTGCCGTTTCCGACCGCTGAACGATTCGGAGGAAAAAGCAGGAAGTAAATTCATCGTCAAATTCCCTTCGGGCGGAGAAGAAAACTGTATATCTATCGGGGTAAGTTGTGTTAGTTGTTTTACAATGTTCGACCACACGAGTCGCATTATGTCATGAACTAATTTTGTAGGTGGGATTTCCAAGTGGGGTTTTGCCACCTACTGAGCTCCAACTTTCTTCCAGTTTTAGACGATTTTACTGCTATTCTACTCATTTAACCTGTAACACATCAAGTAAAGATAACTGAGTGGCTTTACTCATTCGTGAAGTTTCTGAAAGCACGGGAAAATTGACCTTGGTAGCTCATCCTTTCCTTTGGGATCGTACATACCGTCGAATCCGAGTCGAGGTTGACTGCGTCATCTGGTCTGGTTATGTTCCATTTCGCTGGGTAACACAACACCTGCGTTCTCCTTCCTTTTCTCTGAACTTATAGGGTGATTGCAATATTCAGTAGGAACCAAATACCCCCTAAAATTATTCAGTTTTTGACATTGTGTGGTGGTATGAAATTTCTCCTTATTGATTTTTACGCAACTTGGTGTTACTATTTCGCAAAACCTCTATCCGCTCAATGAACAGCCTGCTGCTGCAGTTGATCTCTTCCATCGTCTTTCTTCTTCCAATAATAATCACCTATTATTATTACCTTTCTTATGGTTAACATCAAAGTTGTGCCATCACATCTGCCCTACCTATTTCGATGTTGAAGTCTGTCTCTCCTGGAATCGTAACCTTCCTAGAGCTGGATATGAGTCATCGAACTGGGTGATATTTTCATCGTACCTTCTGGTAAAGTTCATCTTTACTTCTCGGATACGTACGTAGGCTGATTTGATACCATGGCTGGTTCATAAATTCCATCCTGGAAAAAGGCTGGTAGGAGTTTTATTATTGATTTGTAAACACCTTGTCCATGTTTTCCTCAGCGACACATTGGTACAAGCTTGCAGTTTACTGGATTTTTTGTGAGTGTTTGTTTTGTGTTTAGAGGGATGATTAAGAAATCATGATTAGTGGGAAATTATACTAACTAGGGCCTGGATTTATAAACATTGTAAAATATGTACATACCTAAGTATATATGTGGTTATTTTGTGAATAGTATGTAAGTAAATGGGATGAATATTTGAAATCAAAATCAGCGAAAAATGCTTTATTTACTATTTAATTTAATCAGAAGTAAGTAGTAGAATTTTTTTAGAAGTAGTATTTATATTAATTAAAAATATAATTATTATGCACACAAAATTTAGTAGTTTAAAATTGTTGAAAACTACTTACGTAAATGTTTAAATTTTCAAATACAAATGACTGCCGTTGAGGTCTTAGAATCGCTTTGTAACTACTGAAGGATCGCTCTATATCCACTGAAGTCAATGGAGCATACTTGAAGCTCTCTGTGTGAGAATCTCGTACATGTTGATTTGAGATGATTTGGCAAATCAAATCTCCTGTAGATTTTCGCTTGAGCATCATTTCGTTCCAGCCTGGGTTTTGGGTTTTTCCTCAACAATTCTTGCAATTTCTTCTTCATTATGATTCCAACTTCTCCAGATGCTTCTTCTAGCTTTTGTATACCGTTTTGAACAAAGGCAATGCTCTCAGATAAGGCATGCTTTGGGTTTCGTGCTTTGTTATCAAGTGTATTGAAAAACACGCATTTGAGGCTTACTAGCCAAGTTGGTTTTCTAGGTAGGTTTCTCTTAGGTGGATTTAGCTTATGCTGTTGCTGCACACGATTCCGAATCTAGTCTTTAATTTTCTCGAAGTTCTTGCAGTAATATTCGGCTGCCTCCAGCCAAGTGTAATTACCCCACGTTGTAATTACTGGCCGAGGAGGGAAAGATAAGTCAGGAAAAAGCTCTTTGAAAATTTTTGACTCGACTTGGGGCTCTAATAAAGATTTTTTTAAACATTTGATCAACATGGTCAACATCAAAAAAGTCAAGTTTGACAGTTTGTGCAACTCGGTGAAATGCATGTGCGAGGCAAGCGCGGTTGATTGAGATTGTAGGTGCCTGTTCTGCAGTGATTCCAATTAAATCAGGCCTTTCTGTTTTGAGGGGTCAACAGCACGTAGCCGATTACTAGGAAACAATTACTGTCTTCTTACCGTCATTCTTGGAACTTTATTTACTCAACATCCATTCGTAATTATTGCTAAATATGTAAGAAAAGGCTCAGATGAATCAGAATGATTTGAAACGTACTTTAAACTGTCGTTCATTATGACGTCTAACTTAACTACAAAAATATGTAAACATACGAATTCGGGCCCTACAAAAATATACCCTTTTCCCTAACTTCCATCACCTCCCTAGCTTGCCTAACATAATTTCATCGTGTTTCAGGCTTATACAAACGCCAGGTTTCGTTCTCTATATTGCCGAACAACTTATGACACCTTGAAGTTATGACATGACCACATCGTGGTACCTACTCAGTTGATATGGTCCCCTTTCCCAATCCTGGGATCATCTTGGGTAGATGCAGCAAGTTATAAAAAATTGCAATTGAAACATTTGGCCAACATGCGTAGCCATTTTAACTGAATGCGGACTGAAATGCTGCTCTCAATCCGTTCTCGAGATTTGTTAAAGGTTTTTTCCAGAAAAACCTTTTTTTTCTCTATTAAACTCAAATTTGTCGACTTTATTAATCCAATAAATTTTAACGTTTGACATTTTCGGGATCAGCGTTGAATTTTCCATAAGATTAGTGTACTTTGAGATCAAACATTTTTCCTTCGACCAAAAATTCAAGTTAAATGCAGAAACTTTGGGCGATTTAAAGTTGTTTTGCCGTCAGAAGGATTAGTGACCCTGAACAGTAAGGTCTAAGGTTCAAAACTAGCGCAGTACAAAATTCGTGTATCTACCTGTTTAAATGACTACGTTAATGATTGCATTTGAACAATTTTTACATTTTTTTTACCCTCTGATGAAACTCCCCCTTCTGAAGTGCATATCTCGAGAACGGATTGAGATAAATATATGCGGTTGTCGGCATTTCGCTCAATTTTACGCAATTTTGCATTTACGAGCGGATATCGAAGTGTATAGCCACCTAATACCAATCATATTCTACCATCTTCTTCCCTCTAAAAAATGGCAATGCCTGTTGGTGATTGATATAGGATGCGATTGAGCTAATTGATCTTTTAACTAGGAGCCCGACTAATTGGGGTGTTTTCCCCAGTTTTTAGCTCTTTGAAACGACATAGCACTATTGACCCGATTATAATGGCCTTATACAATACCCTTAAAATTGGATGTCGCAAGACTCTCAGTTGGGTTTTTTGTTCTCAGTCTAAAAATTTCAAAGTCCGAAATTAATTTAATTAATTTTCCGAAAGATTTTCATACCAAAGTCCGTTCCAGACCATCCTGAATTCACTGCCAGAAATCATACGTATATATAATTATATACTATATACGTATATTATATATTTACCTATGTGGGTCATTCCAGACGATAAAATTGAGATAAAAAGTTCAAATTTGCACATAAAATCCCTCTTGGCTACGTTCGAAGATGGGCAGAATCGAGCCACTCTAAGGGGTGTTTAGAGGAGTTTTAAGGGGACAAAAATTACTCACAAATTCCCAAAATGAAACCGTCTGACAGGTGACACCTCATTTTAAAGGTTTTTTCACGCTGAACACGATGGTGACGTCACAGAATTGCGATATCTTATTCCGGCCTCAAACTGGAGCACTTTGAAGATGAAGAAACGCTGTTGTTACTTGAGATGTTCTTCACGGTTCATCTGCTCTAACCTGATAACGAAATGAGATATCGCAATTCTGACTTCACCATCGTGTTCAGCGATGACAAAATTTCTTTGTATTTAATCTGTAAACTGAAACGAAATTTGTTCGATTCTGCATTGAAATGTAGACTACCGAGACCAAACACTTTCTTTGGTAGTTGAAGAGTCAATTCAGAAGGTATTTTACCATTCGCCGGCAATGGCGAATCCTGGTGTGATAACGTTTACCTCAAATTTCGGAGGTCCAACGAGTGGATCCTCAAGTTTCAAGTCATGAAACCAATTCGGAGCGTCGCTAACGTTCGTAAACTACTTACTCGAGGAAACCAACTTGAAACCATTCATTTTCGAATTCTTGAATTCCATGTTATTCAAACGCGTCGCAACCTCTGATTTGCATCATCTCTGTCTATTAATCTCGAGAGCTTCGACCACTGATTGGGCACCGCCTGTTTTCCAGGTCGTCCGTCCCGTCGGTCAAACGGGCTGTTCGCTCCCTTTCCAGGGTCAAACCGGTAGCGGGTCGATCAGACGTTCCCATAACGATCGGCTCATGGCGTGCCGACGGTACATCCATGAGTGACAACCGGCTTATACTTGCTCATTAAAATCAGGAAATTTCTAATTAAACTCTCCATTATTCTCGCTTTCCTACCTCTGGTAAAGTAGCTGAGCCAAATCAACGTCAAACAAATAGATATCCTCTTGTCTTGACGATTTAAAATGTGGTAAACGTGATGTGGCTCGAGGTAATTCCATACCTAACTTTGGCCCTTATACATAGAAAATTGCCGAAATAGTTTCTGTTGTAACCTAGAGTTAACTCACTACACAAACATAGTATGGTGATTCCCCCTTTGTTCGGTGGCGAGTGGGAACACTCGCCATTCCGTTCGAATGTTCAAAATAACCGCCGTGTCAAAATATAAACGAAATCGGATAATTTTAGGGGTGGCGCAACGCGCTCAAAGTTTCTCTGTTTGCACGGTTTAGAGCCGAAATTAGACTTCAACCATGGGGAAAATGTAGAAAACCATCGGCATGAGAAATTAGTTTATTCAAAACATGTAATTAAGGGTTTACATCGCATACCTAAGGAAAATATTGTACATTTATATTGTACACATATAACAATTCTGAATTATAGGATTTGATTTCCTATGTGCTGTCACAACAAGTAACAGGTCCTGTTTTTCTTTGTTATGCAATTACAAAATGCAGTAATTAATTTTATAGCCCGTTCAGCATTGTCATTCAACACCTTCAAACCTTGTGAAATGTCTCTATCTTTAAGAAGGTCATTCGGAAGAATCAGAATTAAGGTATTAAGATTTAGAGTTTGGAAGAACATGTTTGAGTTCTTATTTATAAAATCTACCACTGGTCGGTCCTTATTCATGGCGCCGCGACGCAATTACGCTTGGGGGATCGTCTTCACCATCTTGTGTACGTATTCAATGCAGTGACCATTTCTCTCTTTCCATCAAGAGACTCTGCTGTCATACAATGCGAGAGGCACAAGGTCGCTGCTAAAATACCACAGGTGATACCATTAAGGAAAATACCACTGCGCTTGGACACTCCTTCCAAACTTCGATTTAGACAGAGACTATAAAAGAACATAATATGAAGAAGAAGATATTATCTCCTCTATACCCTTATTTACCACTAAGGGTTGGTGCAGCGAACTGTTTCCGGAACAGGAACATCTTCAACGCGTCGATCGTACCGTGTCTTATTTACAGCGCCGAAACGATATCCCTCCGTGTGGGACTCTAGGGTAATAAAAAATTCCCCCTTTGTAAGGTGGTGAGTGGGAGTACTCGCCATTCCGTTCGAATGTTCAAAATAACCGCTGTGTCAAAATATGGACTCAAATCTGTCTTCTTCATACCTACCTTAGCTCTGATCCTTCCAAATGGGAAGAAAATGATGAGGTTTGAGGGTTGTGAACGACAAATGCTGAATGGGCTATAAAATTAAATACTGAATTTTGTAATTGCATTAAAAAGTATGAAAAAAGGACCTGTTACTTGTTGCAGCACATCAAAATCAAGCAAAAATAAAATCCTAAAATTTTGAAGTGTTATAATGTTACAAACAAATGTTATGAAATGTTATAACACTTGTGCTTATGTAAAACCTTAATTTTATGTTGTTGAATATGAGTACTCCCATTCGCCACCTTACAAAGGGGTAATTATTGATCACCCTAATAAACATAGCAAGGAAGAGGGCTAAATGCGCTTCCCCCCGAGATGTTATCCGTTACTGGCATCTCATTGAAAATAGCGAGAACACCCTAGTTGTTCTGAACTGAGAAAATGTATGAAAATAATCATTTAGAGGGTTACAATGGATTCTTCACTCTCTATTTCCACCACTGTGTACATGCATTATCGACTAGATTCACATCTAAATGTCTCAAAGTGAGAAAACATAGAACAAGTTAATATCATCACTAACATCGCAAAGATCTTCAATAAGGATATTTCAGAAAGATAATATTCGACAAATAAATATGGGCAAATAAGAACCCCGGTACCTACTTGCACCATGATGACTGTCTTTTAAAAATATTTTCTAGTTATTTTTCTTCCTCAGATAAACAGGTTACACGTTACCCTTTGCTAGCACGAGATAGCATTTTGGTGAACTTCGTGTCACCGATCGTGACAAACTTTTTGATTACTCTGGAAATGCGAGTGAAGGAGAAGAAAGGCTGCATCATTCAACGCAACTACAATCCGTGAATAGACTTTCTCACATTTGATGTCATCTGTTAGCAAGTAGGTTCAGTGTTCCTGATCAAAGTGAGTGGAAGTCTATTTATTTTGATCGATTCGGGCCAGTCAAAAGTATGATCCAAAGGAACTGGAGGAAATCCAAATTAGGGGCCACAAGTTAATCCGCCTAATTTTCTGGCTTATGTTTTCCTACCCTTATAGTGATGGATTAAGGAATGATGAGTTGTAATCAATTTTAGAACAATGTTAGAGTTTTGTACTATGTACCTAACGGGTAATAAATAGAAAATCGACACTACTTTCGCACAATAAAGCACCTGCCTGCGGCTATACGCTCACGGTGAAATGCCTGTCATTCAAAGGCCTGTCCTTGTGATAGAGAACGTGTCTTTCGAGGTTGATAGGACCCGTAAAGGAACAAGAGACAGGAATTTACGGAATGCGCCGTGATTGAAGCCGTCGTGAACCGAGGAAGGTCGGCAAAATGAGAAGTTGAGAGCGATCCAGTTGCCCATTTTAAGACTGCAGATGATGTCATCTGGTTGTGACAATAATTACTGTATTTATACTAGTCCCGACCTAAACATGATCTAGGATTTGAGAAGACGTGTGATTAACTTGGATGAATGTTTGAGTTTGCTTAATTAGTGAATGTACGTTTCTTTTATATTGAAACACAGTCGTCATTTTGAGGATTAATCGATACCGTATCCCTTGATATACTTTGGCGTATTCTACTCCATCCAAAAGATGTGTTTATTTGTGAAGAGCGGCATTAGCAGAATGTCTACGTATTTAGAAGTATGTATGATAGCATCTTTGCGTATGAGTGTTGTGTTCCACTTATCTACTAGATATTAAAAATAGTTTTTATTCTTCTCGTCAGTTCCTTGATTAATTTAAAAAGCTCGTATTTTGGTTTATTATCTTCGATAATGAACCATTGGAATCGCCCAAAGAAAAAATTTTTTTAACCCCCCCTCAAAATTTGTTGGTTTACGTTTCAAGATACGTAGATTCAGAAAATCGAATAAAAAAAAATCCGTCCGTCCGCCGTACGCCGTACGCCGTCCGCCGTACGCCGTCCGCGCCACTTTGCCCAGTTAGCGTTGAGTTAAAATTACGAAATTTTTTTTATGGGTTTCGACCAACCCCACAATGGTCCTCGAAACTTTTCAGAACCCTAGGTCAAGGGGAAGGGGTTCAAAACGAATTTTGAAAATTTGAAAATTTCATATCTCGAAAAATTCATATAGAACGGTATGTTTTTTATTTCATATTTTGATAGAGTTTGTTCCGTAGAATTTTTTAAGACCATCCGCAGCTTTGTACGACCAGCCGTTCGTTCACAATGACGGCTCAAAGATTGTGCCTCACAACACGATCGTGACTCAAACTGTTGAAATACAGGTCCATTTTCATACTAACAAGCTCTTTGGAACATCATATGGCTTAAGTGATGTCGAGTTTGTTGTTCTGAGGTGCGTTTCGTGCTACGGAAATGAAGGTAATTTCGAATGTTTGTTGGTAGGTACTTTTTTATAGAAAAAGTATTACCGACGTAGTATTAAAAACCCCAGAATTATATCGTATTAATTAATCATAATTAATAATAATTATTATTAATAATAAATACAAATTAGTAATACCTAACAATAAATTATAATAATTTTCACTAGGTACTTGATAAAATTGTTAATAATTAGTGATAATTGATAATAATAATTAATCTAACATTTAGGATCTAGACATTTAGACCTAGTGATCTAGACAGAAGGGTGATCTGTACAAAGAAGATAATGAACCGTTGTGTCAAGAATTTGCAGAGTTTTGAGACTGAAAGGCCCGTTCTAACGCGCTTATAGCTGAAATACCCGTGGTTATGTTCAGAATTCAACGTAGGGAAAACTTAAGAATGCTCTCTGTCTTGAATGGACGGTCGGGTGAAGAATCGCGTAGGTTTTTCAACTGGAAGCGTTTTTACTGACCGACCAATTCCCCCATCCGTTCTTTCAGCCGCATCGTTCTCCCGGCTCGTTGGGATTGAAGAGATTTTTTAGGCCACCGAAGTAAGGACCTGAGGGAGAAAGTTAGGTTACTCCTTAGTTATTCAGCCCTATAAGCAGCTCCCCTCGTTCATTTTTCTTCAGGGTATCGGGCATAGTCCTCCCGATTAGCAAACAACCCAATCCACTAAGTTGAGTCATTCTATAACACGAGGGACGTCCAGAAAGTAAGGTTACAGTGGCTGTGTAGAACGAAGGGAATTTTTTTTTTTCAGAGTTGTCACCATTGGTAGGTACAGAGGTTCCTAACGGTCAAAACAAATCGACAAACGCCTCCGCCCGTTACGAAATGTCGTCCCAACAGCCAAACGCGTCAAACAGTTCGTCCTCCAATCGCTCCACCTGCCGCTGCACGTGAATTTCTTGAAACTTTTCTTCACACGATTGTGACTGGTGACGAAACGTGGATGTGTCACTATACTCCTGAGCCAAAAAGGCAGTCTCTACATTGGCGTCATACCCATTCACCATCAACCAAAAAATGCAAAGCCCAATTTTCTGAGAGGAAGATCATGGCATCTGACTTTTGAGACCGGAAATGGATATTATTGTAAAATTGAGGACAAAAGGAGAGGAATGCTGACTTGTGGTGTGTCACTCCTTCGTACCGCCCGTCTCACTCAGGACCTGCTTGTTCATTTGGGTAGGAAATTGTGACTCACCCATCCCACTCCCCGGATTATCATCTTTTCAATTGAAAGTATTTTTGGGTGGACAACGATTTTCAAATGACTAGAAGATCCAGGATGTTGTCGAAAAATGGCTTCGGGAGGTGGAGCCGCAGGTATACGACGAGGATATACAAAAATGTATATCCTCCCTAGACTTCAAAAATGTATTGACATTAATGGCGATTATGTAGACAAATAATGACATGTTTTAACACTTACCTTGTAAATTTCATTTAAATATATTCCTTTTCCATCTTTAACAATGGAAATGATATTTTAAATGATATTCAAATTATTATTATTATTTTGATAACCATTCTATCCCATAAATCACCTAAGTGGCTATCGAAACTTAGTTATTTACCAAAGTGGCCTAGTTCCTTGTTGAAGTTTTGCTGATCAGTTCTAACGCACCTGATGCGGTCTGACGGATCCAGTGAATCAGCATCCTTCCACCTCTTGAACAAGGGTCAGCACCAGAGATAGTATCTCGTATTACGTGATAATCACGTGGAAATCTGCTACCGCATTGTTCAGTCGCCCGAGGAAATAGAAAGGTGGGTGAGAAGAAGGGGCGCTAATGCCGCGGATTGTTGTTAGAGATATGCGATCATTCAATCCCGACCCCGATTATTTCATTTCGGTAAAAGGTTCCTGGATATTCTGACCCATTGATGTTCAGTACGTAATATTAATATTGTAGGCAGTAGCTGTGGTACATTTCAATAATCAAACAGGACAATCACAATAAACGACGAACTATCGAGATCCTCTCCTCCCTAGTCAAGTTTCATATTGCAATGTTCGGTGTTCGAATACTAGTTGAACAAATTCGCTCAAATCTAATTATACTCGTAGGTAACTCAAGAACATATAAAGATTCGGAAATCCCAACTACACCAAACTTTGTTTGAATATTTGTATTGCCATCTGCCTACCGGAGAAAGGGACGGAATGGGGAACGAAGCAATGCGGGCTCGGATAATATTTGGCCAAGGAAATGTGAGAGGATTCAATTCACATGAGAGCACTCCTGATAAATTTTCCAGGCTCCGGTTAACGTTCTGTTCTGTTAGAACAAGACAGTATATAAAAGAACCCAACTGACTGCAAACAAACTGAGCCGTGTACGGGAAGAGGGAGTGAGTGTGAGTCAGGCGGTGCTTCAGATAGCAGAACGTTATCTATACGGTCGTCAACAGGATGGGAGGATAAACCGTTAAATAAACAATTCGGCGAAATTGAACTGTCAAAGTGACGCTTGAGGTCGCAGCTTGAAGGCTGCGAACAGAAATCATCATGAGTTGTTGAGGTGTAATTCTAAATTAAGCCAAATTACTTCTGATGAACGCGTGGTGATAGGCAAAATATGACGCGATAATGAGAGCAGAAGAACAAAAGGTCAAACTCTGGATCACAGTTGCGTGTTCTTGTCGCATTTCATTTTCATCCATGGGCCTCGAAATATTCAAACTAACCAACCTAAGCTTCCACCCTTTTCCTTACGAAGGGTTTAATGTGTAAAAATGGCCTGGGTGGCAATGATGAACGGCACCATATATCACCACCGCCTTCTAGCGTTTAGCATTCTGGTCTTTTTTTCCAAACAGAGCGCATTAAAATGCAGATGAGTGGTGGTTCTCCCGAAAATGTAGAAAAACTAGAGATAAGTTAGAACGTGAGTTGTTGAACTTTACATCCATCTTTTTGCTCCACTACGCTTGTGTTCCACTAAAAATAGAATTATTCGTGAGCTGACGTGCACGATAAAATGAATTCTCCTAGCGCATTTCATAATTTTCCTGCTTACGTAGAAAGAGCGCTGTTATTATTTGCAGCCAAAATAGAAGTTTGAAGATTGGTCGAGGACATCAAAACTCGTTGCTCTGATGAGATTTTAGTGGTATTCCAGACGATAAAATTGAAATAAAAAGTTCAAATTTGCACACAAAATCCGTCCTGGCAATCGAAAGTTCGTAGATGGGCAGAATCGGGCCACTCTGTTACTTGAGATGTGCTTCACGATTCATCTGCTCTCATCTCATGCTCGTATTCAGCGCTGATCTATAAAAATCTATAAACTGATGTGTTACCCGGCCAAATGAGAAAAAAATGGTTATAGAACCAGTAAAATGGAGACATTTTACATAAATCCAGTTATTTCTTCGAAAATTTGCTCTTATAGACTGGATTTTTATGTGTATTTTCTTCTATTGATGGCAAACTCAAATAACATGGTTATTCGACCACGTTTGTGGCACAACAACAACTGTTGTTCTTTGAATAAGTCATTCAATTCGATCCGTACTCATGTTTAAAGTGTCACTGACGATCTGTCATCTGAAGTCACACAAATGAGCATGAAAACAATCGAGCGCTCACTTGCCTCTCTCATAATGTCGCTCTTGAAAGATTGTGTTCTGTTGCGAGCGTCTAGTTTTCAAGTGAGTTGGTCCTCATAAAAGTCCCTCTTGGCAAACAAATTCACAATAGGTAGCCGAGTTTCATGCAGTTGCCGTGAGGATCCGCTTATTCCTGACTTCCGTAGTTTTACTCGTACTTACACTTGGGATGAACGATTGTTAACAACCTGATACAAGGAGCGTGGGCTATTAACGGCAGCTCCCAGTTTCCTACTGAAGGACCACTAACTTCAAGTCCCCCAGCAACTGGGGCACACCTCGTTTAAACTCTCTCTTCGAGCTGGAGTTTGTAGACCGTTCACTTCAATTTCCCTAATGTTCCGCCACCTCCCGGTTCGACTATGAGAGTGCTCAGATGATGTGAGTGATAATGGCGAGAGTGGCGGAAAAGGTCTATTATGATCGTACGGAGTGGTTATGACAAATGAAATTTCAGTTCTGAGGTTAGTTTTAGTGCGATAATCGATCCAACCTGAAGGTAATATGATAGCATTTGCCCTTGTAATGTCACATACTACTTATTTGAAACAAAACATATTGAGATAATATTTATTTGGATAAAAGACATCACTTCCCCAATTCACGATTCATGAGGACCCTCACGGGGTTAGAGCTTGGTTTAGAAAAATCCTTCTTTCGACATCTCATTTGAATGAATTTCGAATGAAGACACGAGGGATTCAGTTCACGCTTACACATATATTTGCCTGATAGTGGTGGCGGCAGCGTATTGATTTTGTCGGCTCTCTGCGATCGGAGCTTGCAGGTGTTCCCCGATGTTTGGCGCTCCAGAACTTTTTTGATCTCAAGTTCCGTTTCGGTTTGAAAAATAGAACGTGAGGAGGTCTGCTGTTGCAATTATCGATTTGGTTCGACTCATTGTTATTTAGGTATCACAATCCAACTTCCTCGCCTGTCACCAATTGAAAGAAGCCAGTTGGTTCGCAGTTTTCCATTCTCGGTGAAATGTTTGGAGCTCGTTTCCAATTTCCTGTGACTGTTTATGGATGAAAACATTCTACGGACTCCCCGTTGGACAATGACTATAAACAACTCCATTCTTCTTCATAAATGGTTCTAGTCTTAGCGGTTTCGTCCTTTAAACCTTGTCTTCCATATTTTCATTGCTAGAAAACTTTTTTGGACCTTCTTGAGTATCTAAAACAGGTGTATGTTAGTAGACCAATTACTTTGTTAATTAATAATAAGTATAATAATATATAGTATAATGATATAGTAGTATATTATACTCCCTTTATTGTCCAATTCGAGTCGCACTTCGGATACAATAATTGTAATTATTACATACCGTTACAAAGCGGTTTATAATAAAGTTACGAACGGATATTTATTTATTTATCCCTCCCCTTGTCTTCCCAGCTGCTCACCTCATTGCAGTCAGTTTATGCCGTCCTTATATAAGGATATATATATATATAACTGAATATCCAGTTATATATAGCTGACGTGAGCTGATAGAAAGACCGTGTTTACCGACAAGAACGTGGTTGTTGTCAAGGGCTTCAACGTTATCGTCCAAGTTTTCCCACTGATATAAATGAGCTCGTTCGTTTTTTCCTCAACCCTGTCGAACCTTCAATCCGGGGAAATTTAATACCCAATATTTCTTGGATTCCCATATTTCCTACCTTTGGTTTATTTCCACCTGCATTTTCCTTACTTGACCTACGTTGGTAAGTGCACGGGTTCTTGAATGGATTCCCTGGCTTCGATCTCACTCGTCGGAGAGCTCCGATTCTGCTGAGTACCCCGGAAATTGAACTAACCTACTCTATTGAAATCCTAAAAATACCAACTTCCTTTCCCAAATAACCCAAATCATTGTTCACTAAGTTATCCGCGTCTATAAAGTGCTTTGGTCGGTGGTTTTACATCAATTCCGAACCAAGCTCCTAACGCGTTGTGTGACCTGTGAAAATAAAATCTCAGTCAATCTTTTCAATCAATTTCAATCAATCTTTTCATCAATTTTTGGTTTATTTTCTTCGACAAATCCTATCCTCGTCCTATCTCGAAAAATTCATATGGAACGGTGTAGGTTTTAGTTTACATTTGAATAGAGTTTAATTTTTTAGCATTTTTCAAGACCATCCGGAGCTTTGTACGACCAGCCGTTCGTTCACAATGAGGGCTCAAAGTAGGTGCAGATCAAAAGTCGTCAACATGAGAGTGGATGTTAATACTGGCCTTCATAATTAATAATACCTATTTTTTCATAATTAATAATAATAAATTATTAAATTATTTACGAAGTAGGTAGGTGGAAATTTAAAAAAAAAACAAAAAAAAAAAAACAGAATCATAGACGGAAGGGTGATCTGCAGAAAGAAGATAATAAGGTAGATGAATTTTTGTTAGATGTGTTTTTAAAATTAGCTTTGCTATGCTTCACAAACAAATCAATATGTGCGAAGGCTCATTTTGGGGGTTTTCTACGTATCAGGCCAAAAAGTGTTCACATTATATTAATAGTAACCCGGTGATGTAATCTTTACAATGACTCATTTGATCAGCAAAAACGTTTTGGCTTTTCAATAGTAATTTTTATTGATACCTAATACCTAATATTAGTTTTCTTTGAGACCTGCCAGTCTCACACAAAAGCTGACGTATAACAGTATAACGGACTAGTCAGTTTTGAGTTGACACCCTCTGTTCTCTTCTTCGCATAGGTTCTTGACATTCGTTCTTCTGCCTTGTCCTCGTGTCGATATATTTCGTTGGCTTGCATGTCTCGAAGTAGCTGGTCGGTCACACCTCCTCATTCCTCAGCTCGTTTACTAACTTGTTAATTATTCTCTACCCATTCCTCCAGCCTACGCTGTAGAAGGTGTGTGTTCTCATTATGCACATTTAAACGTCGTTAATCTATTAATATTCTCCGATGTATACACTTGAGCCCTGGAGGCGCTTTAGCGAAGAATGAAGTTAACATGGCTTAAATTCAATCTCGTGAATCGATACCGTTTCGACTCCACTCCTAGCACGATGGATTCAATACCTACTGAAAATCCGTCTTCTACCTGTGGAAAATGATTGGCTAGCCAAGAGCAACCCTGTAATCCAACAAAATACTCCTGTTTATCCCATCTCGTTCCTGTTTATCCCATCCTGTTTATCTTTATCTCGTTCCTGTCGACTTCAAGTATGTTTCACCAATTCGTTAGTAATCGTTTGTTCGTGGAATTCAATACGGGGTTGAATCTTGGGCAGTCCATTTTAATTGCTTCATTTGTTATCACATACATGGCTTCCGTGTTCCATCGATGTTAGCAAACTTGATTGGATTTAATTGATTTATAACTTCAAAACTTCTTATTTAGTGAAACTCCAACAGTTGAAAAATTAATACAGGTGCAGTAAAAATTAACGTTCAAAAACGTCTTTTTAGTTCTCTGAGAAATTCGAAGTACCTATGTAGTTGTTTTAATTGAATTTTAATGGGTTGACTGCTGTTGTCGTTTTTCTCCTTTACCGCAAAGGACTTGCCCATCACCTGCTCAATTCACCAGTATTTTCCATCCTACGGCTACGGTCCACTAAGGGCCCCGCTCATTCAGAATGACTTGGAACTGGCCCAATCCGGAAATCATAGAGCAGCTCGTCTGTTGTCCTCTGTGAAACAGAGCCGTATGGTTTTCACCTGTTTGTATTCAATATGTGGTCCCATCCTGAAACCTTCTTAGGCTCGGAAGCTTATACGTATCTATCCCCCATTTTCCACCACGAAATATTAAAAATGTCAAACTTGAGAATGGACCTATGTGTATGTCGGTACGAGATGTTTATGGGCATAACTTTAAGTTAGCCAATTTTTAGGTTACATTGAACAAGCTACATTAAAAATAATATGTGCAAGCAATGAGAGCACATTTTGAGCAAGCCGACATTTTGAGAGCACGTGCGGGTTATCTCCTGATAGTATCACATTAATTTCATCAAGACTAGAATCAGGAATAATAAAACCTAACAGGCCACTTCAGGTTTTTTGAAATTTTCAATTTCAATTACCTACCATTTGAATTTAATTACAGATTGCAACAAAATATAGGTACATGAATATTAATTTACCTGTCTTCTGCGATAATCTTGGCAAGTAGCTCTTGGTCCCCTCATGATTGAATGAATATCTCTCGGAGGTATAGAGTGAACAAATATAGAGAAACTCATTGATCTTAGCAATAAATTCAGTAGCATGGAGTTGCCGTGGAATCCCCAAACCTCTAGGGAGAACATAAGGAGGCCTGACGTTCATTGTTACGGATACCCCTTGCATTACTGGTTACCAATGCCTTCTTTATTATTATTCCACCTTACCAGAAACCCACCAGAAAACTTGAGTTTAGCCGTAGGTACCTGTACATTTTAAGTGATTATCCGTTGTTTGTATAATCCTCATATTATGTACATTATGTTAACATTTATTTTTTTGTTTTGTTGCAGGGCAAAGTTTATTTATTCGACAAAGTCTTCAAACCTAACGCATCTCAAGAGAAGGTTTACAATGAGGCTGCCAAATCAATCGTTTCAGGTGAAAATGCTCAAATTCCTATTAGTATTGTTAGTTTCAATAATTATTGAAATTAATCATTATCGTTCAATAATTGCATATACCTCTGGAATCAGGCAAGCAAAGAAAAATGCAAAATTTCTTCTGACAGAGATTGAGTGAGACAGAATGAATAGGCAATCAACTACTCGAAGCCAACCTCGAGAGGCCAACGAAATGCCGAGCTTTTGGGCATATCCATTAGATCATATCCACTCAAACAGTACATTTACATCTTATTCTTCAAGAAGCTGGGGGTTTGACATTATTGGAAAATAAGCACAACCTCTTGAAGAGAAGTACACAACTGGTTGAGGTTACTCGTGTCACTCATCCTCAGCCTGAGGCTCTAGCCAAAACTGTAGACAACTTTTTCGATGGCATTTTCTCTTTGGCGTGATTACTGGTTCCAATATTGCAAATAAATAGCCTCCGAACAACTTTAAAGATTTTAGCCACTTATGTTCCACAAGAAATAGTCAAATTTGACCCGTTCCGTTTATTCCTAAATTGCTGGAACTCATTTTGTCTCTTGTGCTCTTACTAACACTATGGCGAAATTGGGATTTTTCATCATTTTATTATATTACATAATATGTAAAATACACTCTCATATTATAAGAGAGTTGGAATCTTTCTAGAATCAAGTAGGTACTAAAATATTTGAACCTTCTGCAACTTACCGTGTTTCCCCCCCCCCCCCCTTCGTGACAAGCTCACTTATTCAAAATTCGGTCTATAGGCCTTATTAATAATTAATACTACCAATTATTGGTAGTATTGGCGTTTTGGTGATTGTAAATTCTGATGATACGAATAGATCATATGGACATTTTTGACAGATGTGCTGTGCGGCTACAACGGCACAATATTCGCCTACGGTCAGACGTCCTCCGGCAAAACGCACACGATGGAAGGCGTCATCGGAGACCCGAACAAACAAGGTATCATCCCTCGGATCGTGAACGATATCTTCAATCATATCTATGCAATGGAAGAGAACCTCGAGTTTCACATCAAAGTCTCCTATTTTGAAATCTACATGGATAAGATCCGTGATCTCCTAGATAGTAAGTAACACCATTTTTTTTTAAAGAATATATTCATTTTTGAGTTAAAGAACATGTGTGGACTTCTAGGCTTTTCAAGTTTCTGTTAGAGTGAAGTTTAATGATGCTAATGTGTCTTATTAGCGGTTTATGTTAATTGATGCAAATTTCAATTGCTGAACTCATGAATTTACATCTAATGGCAACTTGTTGCCTTCCACAATATCTCTTCCTTTGTGCGCTTAACCTCTGGAGGTCACGATTCTCTGGTCGATATCCTTACACGTGGGAGGCACATAGTGAAAATTATACTCTCCAAAGCTGTTTGTTCTTGTATGAAATGAATCTACAATTGTTATGACTCCTAAGCTTTCATTTGGTGACATAGCAATCTTACAGGATCTCATACATCGTGCGCTGTCAGTTAAGAGCTAGTGAGGTTACTGGTAAATTCACTTGAAATATGTGGCATAAGGACTGGTGTCTCAGTGTTTCATCTCAACAATTAGTTGCTTTGAAATTTTCATGGAATAATATTATGTTTTAGCCTTCACATAACTGGCTGAAACCGTCAGTCCGTCAGTCACACAGTGTTGACTTTGGCCAATCTAGGTGGAAAAAAGTCATGTTTTAATACACCTATAATAGAGCTGAAGCCCTCTCAGCTGAAGCTTCTATATTAGAGCTGAAGTCCGTAAGCAATTATTATTTTGAAGTGGCTCTAGTTGTTCGAAAATTAATCTAGTTTTAGAATCTTAGAAACTTTTTTGCGTTTGGTGAATTATAACGTTATATAACGTATAACATGTATAATTCACAAAACGCAGAGTCGCAAAAAATCTAGAACTACCTAGGAACTCAAATCCTCAAAGTGCACAACGTTTGGATAATTTTGAGCAGCTCCTAAAGCTAATTTCCATGCTATTCACACTATGAAGTTGTAATTTGGTGTGTAGCCTCCTTAAGACTTACCTACACTTTAGGCAGAATAGGCCCAGGATCAGCTGAGTGGATCCTTAAGCCAATTTCTATGCTATTCACTCTATGAAGCTGTAATTTGATATGTAGCCTCCTTAGGAGTTACACTTTAAACAACATACGAGGGCTGATCAAAAAGTTCCAGTACTGTTGAGATGGCGCGGCAATGGAGCTTCGTAGAGCAGTGCGGTTGGCAGCATTGTTTAGCGTGACTCTTCCTGAGCGCAGCTGTGTTATCAGATTTTAGATAACGTTCTCTATCGCAAAGTTACTGCTGTTTTCGTAAAACAAGTTTTTTGTGTTCGGCGATTTTGTCTTCCATTGTGATGACTGGACCTTCGTTTCGACGTCGTAGCCGTAAACCCGAGGCCCTCAGGGCCGAGTTTCAAATTCTTCTGAAGACGTTTTTCCTGTTAACGTTACATAATATATTATATTTCCATTATTGTGTTAGGTGGATATTTTAGTGAAGTTAGACGTTGAATTATTGATTTCACTCCAAACCTCTCTCAACGTGGCTTTAATAGAACTTCTCTTTTCTCAGCCGTCATTGTCATTTCGATCTTTCTTTCCCTGCACGTATCTTCATTTCGTGCGAACGCGTAGCCACGAGTCCCGCTATAAATCGCAATGGCTGAATTTTCCCTCTTTCTCTCCTCAAGATTTTATATTTCATTTTCTCCGCCGTTGAACACTAATTGGATCCACATTTGAATGGAATGAAATGTGTTGCGCATTATTCACTCACCACTGCTCTTCGTAGTTCTGTCTTTTCGTAGAAGGTTGAGGTTTTTCTGTATTCGACTTTAAGAGGGCTTACAGGACTTCGAAGTTTTCTTCACTGCATTATTAAATAATTAATGAACGAAATTTTCATCTCTTGCTCATTCCAAAACCAACTTCGGATAATATGTATATTATACATTTTGAGTTCGATTTATTTTTTTTTAAATATAAATATATTTGAAGTACTTTTTATGTGTGATCAGGTTAGTAGGTATTAGTGGGTTTATATTTCCATCCATTCGGTCTTAGTGTATTTTTTTTGCTCGTAAGTTCGGAGTCGGAACGAAAAAACTTCTCGTTATAGCTTCTTCTTCTGCCGAACCTGAATATTTCCACGTAGGTTCAAAGAGTATTTCTCCATCATAAACGCTAACCTTCGGCTTTCCGGAGCGGGCTTCGTTGAAATTTGATGAGTTCCCTAGCGATCCTTTGGGCCTTACAAAGTAAACGATGTTAGGGATCAGAATTGCTTACTTTACCAAACATTGCTCCAGTTCCAAAGGATGTGTTGGAAAACTTCAACACGGGTCCACGTCGGGTTTTCGTAAAATATCATTTCGAAATCACTCAGCTTCTTAGCCCTTTTCAAAAGGTAATGAGAATTATGCAGATCTGAGGAGTTAGTTCTTCAGATACAAGAATTTCAATTAACATTCCAAAGACCCCCGCAGAGCTAGAAATAATTCTGGGCGAAATCTGACCCACGAATCCATATCCCAGTTTTTCCAATTATTTGCAATGAATTTCCGTGACAAGTTTGATGTAAGTTTACTTATGGATTTCTTTCTAAATAGAACCATTAAAAATTAAGAGCAAGTATCGTTCTTGGTAATTCTGAAAATGTGGATTTTGGATCATTGTGACCAACTCAATGTGGCTTTTGGTCATTGAATGACAAACTTGTGCAAAAATCTAATTCACAAATTTTGTCTACAAGGTATAACATTGTTATCGAGTTTTTTTCATGGATGATAAGCTTAAAATATTACCCTATTCTAACGTTTGTGAGATTCTCCAATTTTCTATACGTACCTATTTGTGATGGGAAGAAAACAATTTATGTGGAGCATTCGGTCTGTTTAGGTAGAAAGGTAATAAATTATGGGGAGAAGCAACCAACCAAGATATCCATCAGCTTGACCATTGTACTTGTTTGTGGTATTTACTTGGGCCCATGCCTTTGACTACCAAGTTGGTTCAAGTCGTTGATAAAAAAACAAGCTTGGGGTCTTCTGGTGAATTCTGGTACTACCCCAAAGTGAGTGGAGGATGTGGGCTATCAATTTTTCATTGTAGAGGGCAGAAATGACCCGAGGCGAGCGGAGAAGTTGGGCTATCAACCCTTTTCCGTAGTGGACAGAAGTTGATAGCCCTCTACAATGATGTTTGTGCATGGTCATTATGGTTTATTACCCTCGATAACGAACCAATGGAATCGACCGTGCTTTTTTTTCAACTACCAACTGCCAATTTGAGCGTTTACGTTTCAACATAGTATTCTATGTATTACGTAGAATCCAAAAATCTCTACTTGTTGCGAGGGCGGAGAGAAATTCGGGTAGCTCATCAGTTGTTTACTCATAAAATGCCTCCGGACCATTGTCATATGTATCAGTTCAGCTGAAGTGTCCTGTTGACGGCCCGAGGATTTTGCTTACCGCCATCATACAACAACCAGTGAGGCCAGGTTTTCAACTGAGGATGCCACGGATTCAAGACAAGATGCGCAAGTACCTGAGGTACTTCAGCACCAATGGTGTGTTCGGCTGACGGACTGTGTGCTCCCCAGATGAATGCCTTCGTCAAGGTTCTGGCCTAGCGTCTATTGGACAAACGGAATCAGACGTTCAGACGTTCTTCAGACGTTGGTTCGAGGGTGGCAACGGGTGCTAGTCACCATGTCTGTACTAAGGGCATCTAGTATGTGCGTTGGGGTGCGAGGAAAAAAAAGATGGAGAAGTGCAGAGCTTGAGTTCGGCGATGGAGTAGCTCTTCAGTTGGGAGTATAAAAGTAGTTACAAGATAACCAGATAACTCCAATTACCACCCTGATACTTTCTAAATCATTATCCTCGACGAAATTTTATTGCAATAAAATTTCATTTAACAACGTTAAACAAACTTAATTGTCTTCCTTGCCCTTTGATGTTATTTTTGCCCAAGTATTTTCTTCGTTTTAGAGTCGTGTATCGGTCTTTTTTAAGGGCCGTTGTCACCTATTCCATCGTATTTTAGCTCTATACGCCAATTATTCCGTATAATTATGAGACTGACTAGGATATTGTATACAGAACAGTGATCTAAACACAAGGGCTAATACAAGAGATAATAAATCTTCGTGGAAACATATGCTGCGTTTTTCATACCTCCGGCCAATACTGGTTGTACTACCGTATATAGACAATACAGCAGAATCTATATTACCTATTGAAACGTTACAAGCTAAATTATGCTACACAGATCGTTCGCCTTGGCTACCGTTACATCTTGGCTTTCCTACCCCTGATCCACTGTACTCCCTCCTGTCTGTTGGCCTTTACGAATACCTTTCTTCCCCCAATGGTTTATTTATGCTCCGCCTTTTTCACTGTTCCTTCAGACTTCTATTTTATTAATGGATTCTTATCTCGTTCAAACAAAAGTTTTTCTCTAGGAAGGTTTAGTTTGTTGTCCTAGTCAACGTGAAATTGTTGCTGTTCGCGAGGTTACCTTCAAATTCACCTATTTATTTTAGATTTGATTGTGAGCAAAAAATCAGTTTTTTGGCACTGAAGCTTTTAAATAATTTGTATACCCTCCGCTTCATGGTTTATATCTGTTTTGGTATTCATTGGAATGGAAAATCGAAGGGAACGTTTTCCTTTCACGCCTCACTCTTCCGGAATTTTATGAAATGTGATATCATCTGTCAATATACTTGTCCACCAGATCCTCAGCAGATGAAGATCCAATCAAATCATGCCTGAGCCAAACCCTCAACTAAAATTATGATTTTGGTAATAGTTTTATGTTATTTGCCTTCTTTAACAGTGTTAGTACAGTATAAATTAATATTCTTCTTATTTTTCAGTTTCGAAAGTAAATTTGAGTGTCCATGAAGACAAAAATAGGGTTCCTTTCGTGAAAGGAGCAACTGAACGGTTCGTCTCCAGTCCTGATGAAGTGTTCGAAGTTATTGAAGAAGGGAAAGCAAACCGACACATTGCTGTTACGAGTAAGTTTACAATCTAATACTCGAGTCAAGAAATTACCACTGCTGATAATGATTAATCGAATTTCATTTCTTCTCCGGTCGCATGCACCGTTTTGTTGGCGGTTTATATTATAAACTGAAGTGTGTATGGGAGCAATCACTCGGCTATGTATCATACGTATTATAATTAAAATTTTTGTTTTACAATAGACATGAACGAACACAGCTCGAGAAGTCACAGCGTTTTCCTGATCAATGTAAAACAAGAAAACCTCGAAAACGAAAAGAAACTTTCTGGTAAACTATACCTCGTCGATTTAGCTGGGAGTGAAAAAGTGAGTTCTCCTACAATCTATTCGGTGCTGCTGCAATTTATTGAGATTCGTATAGTGGTTTTATGTTTTTCAATTGGTGGCTTCAACGTTTCATCATCCATGTTTCAGGTATCCAAGACTGGTGCTGAAGGAACCGTGTTGGACGAAGCCAAAAACATCAATAAATCCCTGTCGGCTCTCGGCAACGTAATTTCAGCTCTTGCTGATGGCAATAAGTCCCACATACCCTACAGGTACGAGTAATAAAAATGTATCGCTTCACGTAGTGCCCATTGAGGAACTTTTCGCGTTGAAGTGATAAAAACTGTTTATAGCAATACTTTATCATGAAATCACCGTAGCTTGGCCGTATAAATCATAAATAGGCTTCAGGATAATTATGATATCTCTCGAACTCCGTCTGCAACAATTTGTGGGCATGCCTTATTTTACACTATTTGATTTGGATCCCTCGTTTTCTATAGAGACTCCAAGCTCACACGTATTCTTCAAGAATCCCTTGGTGGCAATGCGAGAACTACCATCATCATCTGCTGCTCTCCTGCCTCTTTCAACGAATCCGAAACCAAGAGTACTCTGGACTTTGGCCGAAGGTAAGTTTTATGTGAAGTTGCCACATGACCATCTTCAATTGCAAATTTCATTGCACTCACATTTTCACTGTTATTGCAGAGCGAAGACCATCAAGAACGTAGTAACTGTTAACGAAGAATTGACTGCTGAAGAATGGAAGCGACGGTACGAAAAAGAAAAGGAAAAAGTCGGCCGATTGAAGGGCAAACTCGAGAAGTTGGAAACTGAATTGGCCAGGTAATTGCTGTTATGCATTGTCGTAGATACATTGTCGTTACGTCCTGTCTCTTGTTTCGTCATCGATGCGATAAGAGTTTTTTGGTTCCATTTGAAATGGTGATTTTTTTTCCGCTTTCCATGAAGCCTTTATTACTTAACCAAAGTTTTATGATGTATAAATCTTACGTTTGCAGATGGAGAGGCGGTGAAACGGTGAACCCTGAAGAACAAGTTAACCTCCAGGAACCTGTTGAGGTGGCTACCCCAGTCACTACAACAACCGAAATCATCAAACAAAGTACTTGATTTTTATATACCTACTATTAAAAAATATTTTTCCAATTTATGAAATTTTCTTGTAGATTCACGATGCCCAACATCCCGTTACTGTTTACAGTACCGTGGATTTTGATCTTCATAGTAAAGTTAATTAACCTCGAACGCGAGGCTTTTATAGTACTTATACACCAGCTTCTCATGCATACAATGGCTTGAATTGTATTAGACTGCCTTGATTTGTATGTACTACCTGAGCTCAGAGGCTCCTCAACACCGCCTAATGTTTACATAGGGCCTGGTGTAGAGTTGATCCTTCTAGCAATTTATGGCTAAAATTAAACAAATTTGTTTACTTTTGTCAATAAAACCCATGAGATATAAACAAATTTATATTCTTCTATAGCTCTCCCTGTGCCGGCCACTCCTAGTATTATGTTGGGCTCTTTGAGCAATGAAGAGCGACAAAAATTGGAGGAAGAACGTGAAAGGTTGTACCAACAGTTGGATGAAAAGGACGAGGAAATCAACCAGCAATCTCAGTACATCGAGAAACTGAAAGAGCAAATGTTGGAGCAAGAAGAGGTAGGTTTTTTCTTCCAAATATTGACCAAGACTCAGGCTTAGCCGTGTGGTGTTTCACTCACTAAAAACCCACTAACCCTAATCCACTCTCCTATGTCTAGTTCTCTTATAGGTACTGTGTGCATCTCGATACTTCTACGTTCTATATTGTGTGAAACTGCTCTCAGAATGAAGGAAAACTCGAATCACCCATTCTTCATGTTATGTATCATACAATTGGAAGATAATGTTCTTAATTTGCTATTGTCCTGATATTTTAGTTGATTGCATCGACTCGTCGGGACTACGAGCTCCTGCAACAGGAAATGAATAGAATCACTCAGGAGAACGAGTGTGCTAAGGAGGAGGTGAAGGAAGTTCTGCAAGCCCTGGAAGAACTGGCCGTCAACTACGACCAGAAAAGCCAGGAAGCTGACTCCAAGAGCAAGGAGAACGAGAATCTCACTGAAGAGCTACTCTCCAAACAGGTTTGTTCAAGTCGAATTGCTCATAATATTTCCATATTAATGTAGCATACATTAATATAGATACTATTTGTATTTTCAGTCTGCTCTCAACAGCACCTCCTCTGAGCTCCAGCAGCTGAAAGACATGTCGACCCACCAGAGGAAGAGGATCACGGAAATGTTGGCCAACCTCCTCAAAGATCTTTCTGGCATTGGCATTGCTATTGGCGGGAACGAGAGTGAACTAAAAGTAAAAATCCATAATAATATTATGTGTTTGAATGGATTGTCCATTTACTCCTCAGGTTGATTATCCTACACTGTTGCATATTTATTTGTAGATTGCCGCAGACAGCAATGGCAAGCTGGAAGAAGAGTTCACTGTGGCGAGACTATATATTTCCAAAATGAAATCCGAAGTGAAGAATCTGGTGCAGAGGTGCCAAGGGCTGGAGACCTTCCAAGTCGACTCTAATAAAAAAGTGTGCATATTATTACCTACGCATGACTGCACTAGTACGAGTCTTTTCGACCTTCCGACTGGTTGATCAGCTACATAAGTTGTTATCTACCTCGACACTGAGACATTTCACTATCTTGTATTCAACTTTCCAGATTAGTGAATATGAGAAAGACCTGGCTGAGTGTCGCCTACTCGTTTCACAACATGAAGCTCGCATGAAGTCCCTCCAAGAGTCGATGAAAGAGACTGAGAACAAGAAAAGAATGCTCGAGGAGCAGCTGGATACTCTCCGAGAAGAGTGCGCCAAAATGAAGGCTGCAGGTATTGTTGAAGGGATCTGTCTATTATTTAATCGCAGCTTATTCCATTGGTTGTGCTGAACATATGTGTTCCTGAAATCTGCGTAGTCTTTCTGTCAGGTGGAAGGGAATTATTTGTAGAATCCCTCATGTTGCCAACTTTTAGTAGACAAGCTCTTAATAAGTAATAATATTGCTTTTACTTGGTTTTGAATGGAAAGTTTCTTGATGTCCCTGCCAGCACAAAGTTGAAGTATTGGGTTTTCTCGTTGTAGAACAAGTGCACGCCGCTTCTTCGGCCGAAAAAGAAGAAAAGGATAAGAGTGAGGCGACTATGAGAGTCGCCCTGGAGCAACAGATGGATCAGCTTCGCGACACTTACCAAAAACAGATTGCACAACTCAGAGATGAAATTTCTGAAAAACAAGAGCAAATCAATACTGTCAAGGAGTAAGTACTGCAGTTGTTGAATCACAAATGCGTTGAGGTGTTTGGTCAATTGATATTATAAAAAATTAAATTTTCGTCTTGATGAATTTTTTAATTGTTATTTTAGTGAGAACCAGAAGTACACCTTGGCGCATGAGCAGTTGAAGCAGGATTATGAGAAACTCAAACAAGAAGAGATGGAGAAGAGCAATAAACTACAGGAGCTCATGTTAGTATATCTTGACGTATCTACCATAAAGTATAACACTGACAACTGGCAGTGGTTATCTATTCAGCCCATAACCATTGAGTGATTAGTACTGTCTCAATTGTATGCATACTGAGGACGTAATCCGTGACTGACTAAGCGTTATTCCTCAGGCTCACTGTTGAGAGGAGAGAACAAGCTCGCAAAGACCTCAAGGGGCTGGAGGACACGGTGGCTAAGGAGCTGCAGACCCTGCACAACCTGCGAAAGTTGTTTGTTCAGGACCTGCAAGCCAGGATCAAGAAGTCCGTCAATGCAGAAGATGAAGATGACGGTGGATCCCTTGCCCAGAAACAGAAGATTTCTTTCCTCGAAAACAACCTTGATCAGCTTACCAAAGTTCACAAGCAATTGGTTAGGGATAACGCCGACCTCCGGTGTGAGCTCCCCAAACTGGAGAAGAGGCTCCGAGCCACAATGGAGAGAGTCAAGGTATGATTTAGTTTAATTACTGTAACAGTGAAGTTGTTTGTTACTCTGTATTCAATCCTCTTGTGATCAATAATGAAGAATCCTTAGGATCAGATTATCGAATAAAAAATAAAAACCCTGTATCCTAGTACTGTAGGAAGTGGTGAACGATGAGGGTTGAAATTTCTAACTCCCCGTGGCTACTATAGTTTTTGTGTTTTAATACGTTTTGGTATACAGTGTTTTGAAAGGTCACTCAGAGCGTAGGAAAAGAGACAAAAAAGAATCATCAACGTGAAAACCAAATTATAGAGTTTCTGGTCAATTCTCATGCTGAGGACAGCTAAGAACATGTTTCATAATTGTTTGGAATTTGTCTGGGGTATGGATTTGGAATTTCCTAGAACATTCTGCACAACTTCAAGTTGATCTAATATTCACTACTTTACTATTTTGACTGATTCAAAATCAACTCTTGACTCATATTTCAGGCTCTCGAAGTGGCGCTCAAAGAAGCAAAGGAAGGCGCTATGCGTGACAGGAAGAGGTACCAATTTGAAGTCGACCGAATCAAGGAGGCTGTGAGACAAAAGAATCTGGCCAGGAGAGGGCCCACCCCACAAATTGGTGAGCATTTATTTATTTTCACGCGCTCGCTGATTTACGACCAAACCCATCAGGCGAGCTGCTACACATAGAAATGATTTACTGAGAAACTGGTCGAAACAAACGCTGAACTGCAGAAAAAACGCAGCGAAGACCAAAATGTGTACAGAAGAAATGAGTGCAGATAGGAAAAATCTCATGCGTCGACCTGTTAGCCTGAAGTCTGACTATGATTGGGAAGTTACCCGTAGATCATACCCAAGGATCTTTTAATTATTAATCTCAATTCAACTAATCAATTAGTTGCATCTTGATAGCACATACATGATAGGTTGAGGTCAAATTGTATAGTATTGTATACATTGTACAGTATCAGTTTTGAACAATCTGCAACAACTCGTGATTCTTTTGAATTGTTAAACCTTGTCTAAACCTTGTGATCGTCATGTCACATCACAAATTCGCTGATAACTAAAATTATAAAATACTGCATAAAAATAATGATAAAATTTGACCTCTTTTCACCATTTGACATCATTCATTTCATTTTTCAGCCAAACCAATTCGCGCTGGGCAGCAACACATGATCAGCAGCGGTGGACAGGGCACACGTGGCGTCCAGATCATCCCTTCACAGATCCGATCACCAGTTGACGATGGTTTGCGGAAGCACAAAGCCATCAGTAAGTAATGCATTGGGTCACCATTACAACATGTCATGTTAACATCCTGACAACGATGATCACTGGAAACAAGGGTTGCCTTCAATTTTAAGCGAAGTCTACTCTAGCAAGTAAAGAGTATTGTACGGGAAAAGTGTATAGGTACTGCATTATATTTATCATTTCATGTGTTGAGTTGATACTTGTATAATAATCCGATCTTTTAATTCCTAAAAAAAATGGAATACTCTTTCTTGTTTCATATCGTCTATCTTCTCAATAATTGCAGGCATGACAGTCGCCTAGACCGCTAGGGATCATTTCGCCGCTTAACTTTTGGTATATAACAATAATTCATTCACACAAATTGCTCGTTCTTTCTTATTTTCACTTCAACCATGACTCGATTCTATTGGTGGCTTGCCTGCTTTTATTGCTTCTCTTTGAACTTGAGTTGGAAATGCTTTTGCACACTTCATGCGTATACTCGAAGAAAATACGCTATCGCAGTGGTATGTTAGTCCTTCCAGGCGAATTAAGAATCCACAGACATGCAGCATGGCTATAAGAGCGAATTTTCGAAGAAATAACTGGTTTTAGTAAAATGTCTGTGTTTTATGTAAATTAACTGGTTCTATAATCTCAGTTTACCTATAGATTTCCAACGCTGAACACGATGAAGTCAGAATTGCGATATATCATACCGTTATCAGATTACAGCAGATAAACCGTGAAGAAACAACCACGTTTCTTCCTCTTCAAAGTGCTCCAGTTTGAGAACGGAATAAGATATCGCAATTCTGACTTCACCATCGTGTTCGGCGTAAAAAAAACTCCTTTAAAATGAGGAATCACTCGTCAGATTGTTTCATTTTTGGAATTATGGGTCATCCCCCCCCCCCCCCAATCCCCTAAACCTTTCTTAGAGTTGCCTGATTGTTCTCATCTACGAACTTAGCCTTTCGATTCCGATTTGGACGGAGAACTTAGCTCCCTTTTCTTCGAAAATTAGCTAAAAGATAGAAAGCGTTTAAAGACCAGCACCAGGAATTATGCGTATTAAATATACGTATTTCTTTTGTGATATGTACATAAAATGTACATATTATGTGTTGGGGAGATGTTGGCATTGGAAGAAAAAAAACACGTATTTCCAACGTTTCAAAAGTTTACACCTCAGGAAATATGAGTTGAATGGTGCTGGCCCAAAAAATTGATGATTAATCATGGAATAAACTCCCGCAGTTCCTGTTGAACACAACAGTGTTCAAATTTGATTTTTTATGGTTAAAAAACCTCAATTCAATTCTTGTTGGTTTCTTTTAAATGTTTGCTTTTTCAATAAAATTAAACCAGTAAGTTCGTTAGAAGTTTTATTTTCAAGGTCTAGGTGAACTTTTCTTTACATGCACAAAATTATTAACATCGTAACACTGTTTTAGACACTCTCCTCTTTTACCATTTTTAAAATTATCCGTTGACAATGTAGATACAGACATCCTTCTCTTCCTGTGTTTACCCATGCAACTCACGTTCATACAAATTAAAGCAATTCCCCTCCCCAGCCAAACCTTACAGTCACAGTTAGATATTTATGTTTATGCACTCGATGGCTTGAATGTAAATACCACTAGACTTCATAAGGATTGGTAGTGTTCAATAAAATATTCTTGTACCTACATTAATTGTTCTAATAAAAAATAAAAAATGAAATGTTTATGACGAAACAATCTAGTATAATAATATTACAATGTGCCCAGTTTGGTATAAGACTGGTACAATATCCGATGCAGTGATCCATATGGGGAAGCATTGAGAAGAGTGGCAAATAATATTTCATTGATTCGGGAGTAAACCAGTCTCCTAACATAAGGTGTTTCCCACAAACAGGTTGTATGTAGTGAAGCAAGTTCGTGCAAAAACTTAACTTGAAACATTTCATGGCAATTCTGCTATGGTAACGATTCGAAATGTACCAACATTATTAAGCTAAGTTCACATGATGTGGTAGTGTGGTGTAGTAGGCTGCTCGGAAATCCCACTGCCGGAACTAAACAAGGAACTCTGCAACGCATTATTGCTATATGGGCATATTTAAACAATTATTTGTCTGCGTGTGGGGTATTTACTGTGCACACATTTCCTGTTGAGTTTGCAAGCAAACCGGATGGCGGGTTTCATCAGGGCGGTAGTTCTGTGAGAGGCATAATTTTCACACTTAGGTTGCTTTTAACTGGCATTCTCCAGGATGTAGCCTTATTTTTCTCTCATTGTAAGTTCACGGGTTTAGAGGATAGAGAATGTCATGTCAACTCTCCCTTCATTCAAGATGAGCTACGTGAGGAGGGTTTTTAAATCCAAGCATCAATTCCCTCTCCAAGTTCTCCAAGAGCTTTAGGTCCGAACCATGCTCTGTTTCATCTTGTTCCGTCGGGAATTGAACAGGATACCACAAAAATTTGATAAAAGGGCAAAGTAAGTCCCCATTTCACCAAGCACATTAAATGTTCGTTTACCAAATTGGGATCCCATGACGGCTAAGTACTTGATCCACTAGTACGGCTGCATTGTTCCATCTTCGTGATTTGGAACAGCAATAACTTCGGGCCACTTGGTGAAATAATCTGAAATGACCAGTACAAATCGATTACCTTTGTGCGTTTGTGGGAAGGGGCCTAAAATGTCCATGCCTATCCATCCCATGGGCCCGCCTACCATAAACTGCTGTAGGGGAGCTGGTTGACTCTGCTTGGGTCCCTTCGTCTTCTGGCAGTCAATACAGGCCTGGCACCAAGCTGTCACATCTGCTCACATATCTTTGACATATCTTTCCCAGATCCTAGCGACTGGTAACAGGTTAAATTTAAATGAAATACTATTGAAGTTCCTAGCAGAGTAAGCGGAATCCCTAGGATCACCACTGACAATGTGAACTTAGCTCAACATGTAATGTTGGCTCATGGTCCTCTGATTTTCCTCTACTCTTTGTTTCTTGGCTTTTCGGCATTCCTGACTCTAAAATAAACCACAATACTTCATTTTTTTCCTACTCTTGTTTCCTCGTCGCTTTCACACACTTCTTTGTCCCTTGTTGCAGGTAACGAAAGCTGAACTGGCAGCTCACTTTTGGGTAAACAGCCCGAAATAGGACATAGTTTTTAGCACCAGTCACACACTATACATAAGAATCTTTACTGTTATCTCTCTTTCCCTCTAATGTTAATTTCCCCTTTCCCGAATTTTATTGTTTATTTATTTTTCTCACCCCTTTCCCTCCTCCATTTGAACATATGTATTTGTGTGTCATCAATTTTTGTCGGTGCTTTCCTAATTTTCTCCTCTTCTGGTGCGGATGCACACGAAAAACGCGCTTGGTGCAATCTTCTATGAGTTTTATTCAATTTTTAACCGCCTATTATTCCGACCAAAGAAATATCTTCCTTCGCCCAGGGAGGGATTTGACTAGAGAACTGTTAAAACGTTTTTTTTTCTCCTCCTTAAAACTACATTGAGTGCGTACTATTAATGAATAAAATTTAATATAAGGGGTATACATGCAATTATTGGTAACATTGTATTAACCAAATAAAGAAAAACTAGGGCACACGAAAGAAGTTGTCAACTCTAAAACAGTTTCTTCTCCAGAACGCTATACTTTCAATTCTGCAGGAAACTTTACACTCAGAAACTACAAACCCCTTCAAATTTATTCATAAAAAAAAACTTAACCATAAAACGAATTGTTTGTATATAGTTCTGAAGTATTATGCCATGCTTGTTACGTGCTTTGTACATATACCTTCAAATCTCTTGCATAAATTGTTCACACCTTATTATTCAATTGATTTGCTTATTGTTGTACAGTATTCTCTTTTTCTTAGATGATATTTTGGAAAACAAATTTTGTTTCTTTTCTTTTTTGAAAACATGAATCTCTCGAGAAACACTGAGCTATTTTATTCCCTGAGGTTTATTCCCTTTCAACTTTATCACTCCTCACAATACTCTTCAAGTCCACTTCGCCAGCAGTCTATACGATCCGTACAACCCGAGTCAATTTTTAACAAATTGGGTTTGTTTTTTGTTTTCATAAGAAAAAAGATCGGATTAAAAACAATGGTTTTGCTTGATTTCTCGTTAAAATTGTATCCTCCGTTGTTGTTCTATGAATTTCGTTCGTCAAAATATGCTGGACAATATTTCTTTTTTGTAGAAGAATTTTAAAGCTTTCCAGTCGGCTTGAGTATTCTCTTTTCCACTAGAATATTGGCGGTGGTGACAGAAGAACCCAGTTCCTAGTATTTAATATTGTACACTAGTTCTGGTGGATTTTCCGTCAGGGCTCAAAGAATGAAGAACACCAAGGTTTTACTGTTTGATTATAATGATACTCTTGAGGGTTTCTTTTTCATTGGGGTATAAAGTAAAAATTCAAAGCTACCTCTCCCTAAGATTTTATATTTTTCTTTGCTTCGAGATGACTTCTCGCTTCAGTTTTCTTAAGCATTCTGAGCGGTGAGTCTAACTTAGCTACCCGTTAAGTCCAATCGACTTCACCCGCTCACTCGGTGTTCCGAATTTTTACTTTTCCTCCAGTGAATATTGAATATCCTCATTACTTGAAACAAATTATTATTCAACAGACTAGCAATGCCAAATTTATTTGTTGTTTCTGTTAGTTTGTCTCAATTTCGAACAAATCTATATAATATAGAATGTAAACCTTGCAAGCAACCAAGTACCTTAATCTATTCGAAGTTTCATTCACTTACTTTATTGTTGTAGCAGGGTATTTTTGTTCTTCCTGCTCGACTTTTGCCCGCCAACACAGACAGGGTCTAGAGCTAGCAAGCACAGATGCTAACTGGTTTAGCAATATAACCTTACTCTTCTGCAATACTACGATCCCAAGGAGTGCACTCAACATGTCAAAATAAGGGCCCTCTTCCTGTTCGAGTAGCTGACAAACACTTGCACGTGTCCTGTTTGTATTTTAATCATTCTGAGGGAAGTACAAAAGTACTCTGCATGAATTCCCGTTACTATACGTGGTTGATCCTGAGGAATTCGGAAATCATCAATCATTGCGTTGGACGCTTAACCTAGTTATTCTTCATGGATTAATTTCGATACCCTCGACGATTATTGTTTTCCCCCATTGAATCATTAGTGTTTTTCTTACAAATATCCGAATTGGCAGTACGTATTTATTTCATTTACTCACACTATTTTTTTCCCCCGTCTTATACTACTTTAATTTAGTGCGTTCCAAGCAGCCGTATATTTTCATGAACTCTAAAATGAGCATTATCAAGTTCTCAAGACATCCGTAAAATTTCAGCTAACGAAAGAAATTATTTAAATACGCGTACTTCAGTATAAAAACGTAGGTAGGTTTCTGAGTTGATTAGTAATTGGAAATATTTTGTTTACGTGGTATTAGAACAATTTAATTGTAATGGTGAAAAATCTAAATTGCCGCAAGAAAACTTGTCTCCTACTCCCCGTAACCTTCCCAATAGCTTTATTATTAGTGCATAAAATGAGTGTGATATTAGAGAAATCGTGCATTTGTTGTGCATAGTCTATTTTTTACCGTTTGATTTTTTTTTGTTTTTCCCCTAACCGAGAAAATGATATTTTTTAAAGCTTATCATTCCTTTTGTTTTAATACTCACTTTTTTTTCATCCTAGCCTTCTTTTTTGCCTAATTTGTACTTACTTTTTATCGCTTGTACATGATAAATATATATGTATATTGGGTATTTACCTGAGCTTTGAACCTCCTTCAATTAATTCCCTTATGCTTTTTGAAACATCTGTTTCCCCGCTTTAGTTGTCTTGAAATTTACTATTCAAATCATATTCTGTGTTCTCCTCATTGAGAGATTATGAATAAAGTTGGTTAAAACAAAACAGTGTCGAGTAACGCAATAGTTTTAGAATTATTTACTGTGAATTTGAGTTAGACAAAGAATAAAGTAAAGTGAATAGACTATTTTTTGGGAATGCGTGAGAGAGAGTGTTAGCTATTTGTGATTAATCGATCGATTTCAAGAACAGAAGATCGTCTAAGCAAGGAAAAAAACCCACACTATTGTAAGCTTGGTGCACTTTATAATGAATATAATATTTACCTGGGGCCTGTGGATCTGTAATATGAATTTTCTGGAAGGTTGGTTTCCAATTATAAATTAATAAATGGCAATGCTTACATTTTGGTATACCTACATCTTTTTTAAATGTAATTTCCCCCTAACCCACTCCTAATCATGTCACTACGCCGATTAATTTGTGATGTTCTTCGCATTTCTGTAGGAGGAGTTGACCACAGAATTCGTCTTAAGGGAAACTATCAAACGAGAACAGCTCTTTGTAGAGGTTTTGGATTACCACTGTTTCACAACGCAAATGGTAGACGAAATGAGGTTTGAAATGTTCAAAATCGGAAACTTCAAATGCAATGTATTAGTTTTTTCAATACAAATTTGAATAACTTTTTTGATTCAGTGAGTCATTCAAGATCACTCGGAGGTTTGTACGACCAGCCGTTCGCTCACACTGAGGGCTGGAAAATCGAACCGACAAAAACAGTCAACATGAACGTGAATCAACCAGTTGAACTTCAGGTTAATTTATTTATTTGTTTATTGCAGGTTAATAATATTGTTTGGTTTTGTGATATCGAGTCTCTGGTTGTAAAATACCTATCGCGTCTAAAAATAGAAGGATTTGTTGGTAAACTTCTTGACATACGAGTGAATCAACGCCGACGTACAAGTGAACAAGTATGAAAACAAAGGAATCCATAATCTACCTATAGTTATTGCATGCACAATTTATAGAAATAAATTATTAGGCTGGTCCAAAATTTAGTTTTACTATGAAAATTGACGAGCTCATCACTTGACTACTGACCGACTCCCACCATCCCTCAGAGATGTACAAAGATGTACGAACCAGTACAATAATTTTACTTCAATTATTTTGTATAGCTTTCGGACTCTCAATGGTAGGATTAATATAATTGTATATTATACAAAACAGTGATGATCTGTACAAAAAATTATAATGTGCTTTCACTTTCCCACCCCACTCCGAAGGGGAAATAGGCACTCGTTTCAATTGACGTTGACAGCATATTCTGACACTCGGCAAATGTGACCTTGCATATAATATATTATGCAACTCTAATACCTAATAGTAAGTAGCCTTCATGCGTTCGCGCCATCATGAGTCACACCGGCGCTCGCGCAGCTGTCAGTTTACCACCCATGTTTTTTAAATTATTATCATGCTGGTTTCTCTACTTTCCATTGCAGTACATACAAACGAACTAGGATACAACTCATAAAACACATTTTCCATAAAAAAAATTCTTTATTATTCAAAATAACAAAGCTTATTGGCTATGTTTAATATAAAAGTAAACTTCCAAGAAAAAACGCAATTGGTTTCAAAAGGCCACTGAAAAAATCATTATTTTCCTTTAACTTTGTAGCAGAACTAGATAATTTATTTCAATTAAACTAGATGACAATGAACTACAATCACATTTATTTAAACTCATGTATGAATGTTACATGAATAGGTAACACAAAAAAGCGCAATTTTCATCAAAAATACCACTTGGATTCATTAAAAATTCTGAAAAAATACACGAATGTAGAAACGTAAACCAGCTTCTTCTTGGTCCACTGCATCATAAATATCAACGTCTGAAAGTCACTGTAGTGATCAGTTACCTCATGTTTTCAGGCTAGTAGTCAGGCTAGTGCAACAATCTGGTCTCCTCCATCTTCTTCATCACAGTCTATTTCGTCTGTCCCCTGGCTTGACACTACCAAGTTTGGAACTATACTGAGCACAAATTTCACTGATTTCAGGGGCGGAACGTGCGGTGAGAAGTGTAACTAGAGAAATCACTGGTGTGCGCATTTTTTCAAAATTCAAGAAAGGTGGTCACTTGACCGCCTGCGCGAGCGCATGAAGGTTATCGAACAATGTTTCAAAAGATCAGCTCTTACGGTTTGTTATTAGACGAAATATCGTTATTAACACGCGTACAGACTTAGTCAGACTATATTAGTCTGTATAAGTCTTATTCCCGAATATTTTTGAGATTATTTAGGCCTTGATGAAACCTACAAAGATAATTGATTCACAGAGCTAGTCTACATTGATGTCTTAAATTCGCCTTTACCCTCTATAGATACATCTGTGAGACCTTTACATGTATAGCGTGGCGGAAAATTTGGCTGGTCCCCAGCGGTAAGACATCCAAGCCAGAACTGTCGAAATTCTGTGGATGCCCACTAGTGTGTTCCAAGGGCATTACTCCGATATTAAGGTTCCTCACGCAAATATCTAATTGTACAATACACAACACCCTTACGAGATAACTCACTGGAGCGACCTATAGGTATATATATAGGTATACCATACGAGTAGCTGAGCCGCAGGAAAATTGGAAAAAGTCTTGCTGAGCCTGATGTTTCAAATCTGATTCACATGATGATATAAATAGTTTGTAGAGCGCTTCAACTATAAATTATTGTGAGGGATTTGATAGATGCATAATACCTGATACTTCCAACCTGTGGTATGTAGTGCCTGTTGTCACCGGTAGGTGGCGACCCTCTGCTCAACTCTCCAGATGGTTCAGAGATCTTGAGATCACTCGCAGGACCCCACCACGAGCTTTCACTTTCCTGAGGAAGGCCGTTTCTCTCGACCGTCCCCGATGCAATGCCTCAGTAACGTGAGCGCCGCGGTATCAGTTCGGTCAATGTGAACATGTGACGGAGTCCACAACAACATGATTTTCGTCTACCACTTTCTTTCTGGTAAATGTCCACAAATTTTTGTACCGTTGGTTTTTTATGTTTATTTTTATGATCTGGATTCGATTTTCACTGATGAAGAGTTAATAATATGTTGTAAACGTATTGCCAAACCTCATTGATCTATCCGAATAGTTACATACCTTATTTCAATATGGCATTAAATAGGTACCATAATTAATTAAATACCAAATTTTAGAAAATTGTATGCGCACCAACTTGAAAATAATTAATTCATGATCAAAGGGGTATACACATAAGTTCACCGTCTCTGAAATCATAATCTAAGTACAGCCATTTTATTTGAAACTTGTTACTTACTATGTGTACACAGCTGGGGGCAATTTGGTATGTGACCTCCTTAGGACTTCCATTTTAAGCAGAATTATTCTATTATAGGCCTAGGATCAGCTGAGTGGCTCCTAAAGCTAATTTCTATGCTATACACTCTATGAAGCTGCAATTTGGCATGAAGGCCCCTTAGGACTTACACTTTAAGCAGAATAGGCCCTGGATCAGCTGAGTTGCTCCTACAGCTAATTTCCAAGGTGTTCACTCTATGAAGCTGTAATTTGGTAGGGATGTAGCCACTTTAGGACTTTCACTTTAAGCAGAATAGGCCTAGCAGAATAGCTAATTTCTATGCAATTCACTCTCTGAAGTTGTAATTTGGTATGCAACCTCCTTAGGACTTACACTTTAAGCAGAATAGGCCTAGGATCAGCTGAGTGGCTCCTCAATCTAATTTCTATGCTATTCACTCTATGAAGCTGTAATTTGGTAGGGATGTAGCCACTTTAGGACTTTCACTTTAAGCAGAATAGGCCTAGCAGAATAGCTAATTTCTATGCAATTCACTCTCTGAAGTTGTAATTTGGTATGCAACCTCCTTAGGACTTACACTTTAAGCAGAATAGGCCTAGGATCAGCTGAGTTGCTCCTTCAGCTAATTTCCAAGGTGTTCACTCTATGAAGCTGTAATTTGGTAGGGATGTAGCCACTTTAGGACTTTCACTTTAAGCAGAATAGGCCTAGCAGAATAGCTAATTTCTATGCAATTCACTCTCTGAAGTTGTAATTTGGTATGCAACCTCCTTAGGACTTACACTTTAAGCAGAATAGGCCTAGGATCAGCTGAGTGGCTCCTCAATCTAATTTCTATGCTATTCACTCTATGAAGCTGTAATTTGGTAGGGATGTAGCCACTTTAGGACTTTCACTTTAAGCAGAATAGGCCTAGCAGAATAGCTAATTTCTATGCAATTCACTCTCTGAAGTTGTAATTTGGTATGCAACCTCCTTAGGACTTACACTTTAAGCAGAATAGGCCTAGGATCAGCTGAGTGGCTCCTCAATCTAATTTCTATGCTATTCACTCTATGAAGCTGTAATTTGGTAGGGATGTAGCCACTTTAGGACTTTCACTTTAAGCAGAATAGGCCTAGCAGAGTAGCTAATTTCTATGCAATTCACTCTCTGAAGTTGTAATTTGGTATGCAACCTCCTTAGGACTTACACTTTAAGCAGAATAGGCCTAGGATCAGCTGAGTGGCTCCTCAATCTAATTTCTATGCTATTCACTCTATGAAGTTGTAATTTGGTATGCATCCTCCTTAGGACTTACACTTTAAGCAGAATAGGCCCTGAATCAGCTGAGTTGCTCCTAAAGCTAATTTCTATGCTATTCAATCTATGAAGCTGTAGTTTGGTATGTAGCCTCCTTAGGGCCTGGACCAGCTGAGGGGCTCCTACACCTAGTTTCTAAACATTTGGTTACACGGAAAAAAATTTGAACGCGATACCAATAAACAGCTCTGGGCAATTATTATCAGCACTCTTCGCTTGCGTTATAACGACCCCATTTCTCTTACATAATGCTAAGAAATTAGCAGTATACCTACTTGATGACGCATTGAAGTTATTTAATTTTTATCGTTATTTTGTATTACTTCAGACCCAAAACACATTATTTACAGGGAGAAAATTAGACCCATCCATGTACTGATGTATCGATATTTTTAATTTGATTTTCGCCTTGAGTGACGAGGAATGCAGTTGAAAGAGCAAAATTTATCCACAGCCTTCTTGCTTGCAGTAAGTAGTGTTTTTTGTGCGAAAGACAAGTTTGAGGACTCCGGACGTACCTACCTACCGCTCTGTAAACTCCTCGTAATCTGACAGTACCAGATTGATTTTAAATGAAGGTTGTTCTGATGGATCATAAATATTCATCAGTGTTATCTAAGGTTTGTTTGTGTTCTAATCCACCTACAACCCTGGTATAGTGTCATCATTCCGTGGTACGCCTTGAAATAAGAACAATACGCGACAATGCAACTGTATGACTATTAGTTTTGTATAGGTAATTATTCTAAGATGTAAGGTGGTCGTACTCATTGCTAGACTAAATAGTATTGTAAAATAAATATTTTTCAGTTAGTGTGGGGCATAGGTAATTCATATAATTTCGGTTTGAAGACAATAATCGTTGACACGAAAAATCGCGAGTTTTCGAATTTTTCGTAAATGCCACTTGTGAGGGATCGATAACGTAGATTCCTCTGGCGTTCGACTTCGACGATTACTACTGATGATAATTTCCTGTCACTTCTGTTGGGGGCAAAGGGTCTGTCCTGGATATCTACAATACGCGTCGGGTATGCAGTATCGTTTCTTGGCTGTTCTGAAGGTCAAGGGTGCAGTTTGTTCAACTTATTCAAGTAAATTTTTAATATCCTGCGCCAATTTGGGGGGGGGGGGGGGGTACTCTGTACGACCCACTGCCTCGCTCCCTATAAGAAGTCAAGTTTCTATCAATTTTCTAACAAATCTTCTAACGTATTCACTTACAAGTATGGCGCTGGTTGATAGATATCAAAGTAGGTAGGTATTTACAGTAAGCCTCTTATCCTCGATTTGGTCAGATAGTCTAATATATTGAGTGGTTTCAGGTTGGTTACAATACTTTCCTATTAAAGGCAAGATAATACAAAAAACGACGTTTTTTCGCCAACATGGTGTGTGAGAAGAATTGTGATCTATAAACGAATATAACGTTTTGGAATAATTCGCAGAGTTTTCACGATAAGGTACAAATTGTGGCAAATCCTTTGTGACCGCGTCAATCGTATGTAGTCTGATGTAAACAATTTTTCGTTTGATAAACACCAATAACACAGCCACACAGACAGAAAAAAATAAGGAAGTATTTAATTACGCCTCCTGAACACGAATTTGCTATCAGAATTTGGCTATCACGTCACAGTTTTTTTCTAACCTCAAAAAATTCACTCGTGAAAATCCACAAAAAGATTTACTTTCACATCGGAATCCACATTTTTGTGTCTACGGACCCATTGAACTTTAACCCAGCGCGAGAATTTTGTCAAACAATTTTTTTTTCCTAACCTCAAAAATCATGATTTTTGACAGTGCAATCCATTTGAGCCAAATTTGGTATAGTCACTGATGACGGCTCTGAAGTCAGATTTAAAAAATTCATGATGGCGGGCACAATATGACGGACCAAAACCCAAATTCGATCACCCAAAATTGGCCTGTACCAAATTTGGCTCAAATCGGTTGATTTTAGTTGGATTTTCAGGAATGAATTTTCCTCTATTTTCACAATTGTCATCTATTTTTTGAGGTTAGAAAAAACTGTGACGTAATAGCCGAATTCTGATAGCAAATTCGGGTGTTCAGGAGGTGAAATTACTACAAAATTGTTAGTAATGTTAGTTACTAACATACCTAATATGTTGCCACACAAAAAAAATAAAAATAATGTAGATATGCCTTTTGTGCCAAATAGTAAATTGCACAAAAGGCATGATATTATGTACATTATTATGTAGTACATTATTATTATTTTTTTTTGTGACTGTGTACTTACGTAGCGTTTTGTCGGCTTACTTAGAGGTAAAAGTGAATAAGTGAAATTTTGTGATCTTGAGGTTTTTCGCTTCATTCATTATCTAAGTAAAGACCAGGTTTGGGTGAACTTTAAAGCGAAAAACCTCAAGATCACAAAATTCCACTTATTCACTTTTACCCCTAAGCCGATGGTTTATTCAGTCATGATCAATTTATTAAGGAAACGTACAGCAGATTGAAGAACTTGGCTCGCTGCATATCGAGAAGGCCGAGGCGACAATGAGTGGGCGGTGGTGCTGGTTGCGGGGTATTGGAATGCAGTTGTGCTTCATTTTACCTCCGGCCAGTCAATAATAGCCAAGCTCGTGCCTTTTGTTCCTGATTAGAAAGACGACTCCTCTCTTGAGTCGATTTCGTGCGTGTTGAACGGTTGATACCTACTCGTTCCACCTAAACATGATGCATATCATTTATACTCGTACATATTTATGGGCTATTCATTCATCGGAAAAGGATAATCATGCAAAGTGGTCTGTAAAAGTTAAAGTCCCAACACGGTATTTTAACGTATTTGTTGCATCCAAACGGCCAAATATCATTATCATCAATATCGCGAGCAATTGACAGAATTAAAACCGAAGATTCGTTGAAAAATTGGAGGTATAATTTGGGTTTACCACGTGCACCAAACAACACCTTTTTTTGTTGGCCTCTGTACTTTAATAAAAATCCTTTCTTTCTTTAGTAAAAGAATGTTTTACTAAAGAAAGAAAGGATTCTTATTACAGTACATTGGCTAACAAAAAAAAAGGTGTTTGGTGTACAGAGGTGAGGAGATTGTGTGGGAGCTTTTCAGTGTGCTGAATCCAAATCGCTATCAGATCTAGTTTTTAAGGTATAGCTCATATACCTATATTTTTTGAGGAGCGACGGGGCTTTCAATCATGGAGGTAATGCTAAAAGTATTAAAATTTAATTTATGAAATGATTTCTTTTATGAAATTATTTCATAAATTCATCGTTTCATAAAAGAAATCATTTCATAAATTTTATGAAATGATTTCTTAACAGATGTGTTTTTCATCGAGGGGCCGAAATTTGATGCCTCCTAGGGGTATGCATAATAAGTTGTATATTTGTATTCTTCATGCATTGGCGTTTCAAATGTCAACGACAAAGAAGAAAACTAAGGGCATGCCAATATCGTAATAAATAAGATCTTGATTTGTTACTGACGATGGTTTATTCGCCGAAATCAGTCTAACAATGGATTCATATTTCAGTGGAAATAGACAAATTTTCCAATATTCTTGCCTTCTTTATTCAATTTCGGATTTTGCCCCTCAAAAAACATGAAACAGTACATTGAAAAACACCAACTCTGGATCGATGTTTGGACACTTTTTTTTTTTACAAGTTTATTTATGACCGTTATACAATATAACACACCATAATGACAGAGGATAAGTGTACATAATTTCAGTTAGTATGGTTTGGACCTATAACAGGAGTAGTTCGAGATATATGATAAGTTTACTGTATAATGTATTTACCATTCCATGTCAGTAAAATTACAAAAACTCTGCAAATTCTTGACACAACGGTTTATTATCTTCCTTGTGCAGATCACCCTTCTGTCTATACCAGACTGTGTTGCAAATCGGCACCATACCATATTCTCACCGTACTCATACCATTTCTTTCCTATCATACCGTACTGTACTATACTAAATCATACATACAATAATATACCATACCATAGTCATACCATGTCGTACCAAAATTCGTTTTGAACCCCTTCCCCTTGACGCTCGTGCGTCATAGCTTCTGACACACTAGTTAGTCTCCTGCCAGCCGTCTTACGTCATACGCTCGTGCGTCATAGGCTCTGACGTACTTGTTGGCCACCTGCCAGCCGTCTTACGTCATACGCTCGTGCGTCATAGGCTCTGACGCACTAGTGAGCCTCCTGCTAGCCGTCTTACGTCATACGCTCGTGCGTCATAGGCTCTGACGCACTAGTGGCCTCTTGCCAGCCGTCTTACGTCATACGCTCGTGCGTCATAGGCTCTGACGTACTTGTTGGCCTTTTGCCAGCCGTCTTACGTCATACGCTCGTGCGTCATAGGCTCTGACGTACTTGTTGGCCTCCTGCCAGCCGTCTTACGTCATACGCTCGTGCGTCATAGGCTCTGACGTACTTGTTGGCCTCCTGCCAGCCGTCTTACGTCATACGCTCGTGCGTCATAGGCTCTGACGTAATGGCCCGCCGGTCGCTTGTGTTCTGACGTGATCTGAGGGAAAGGGTGAATCAAGGGAACAAATTTTTCCCGTTTCAGTTCATGTGCCAAAGCAAAGACATGAAAATGTCAAAAAAATATGTAAATAGGTACCTAAGCCCAACTGTAATGTCAATTTTCTGACAATGAGTTTTCGACTATTGTTTTCATACCTTTTTACTTAAGTACTTATTGCAATTTGAGACTGATAATGAGCTGTTTGCAAATAAAAAGTCTGATAACTACTTTATTACATCTTATTAATCTATTTTCAAGTTCCGATTCACAGTTGAATGTATTTTATTTAGATGTCGTAAAATTCGAAAACGATGGAATGACGAAACCTGTCGACTACTGACTCAAGTGATACTGTCGACTTCTAACACATGTAGGTCGACTACTAGTGCAAAACCATGTCGACTACTGAAGAAAATGTTGGTCACTGGTATCGACTACTACCTAGAGCATTGGGATTTTTTACAAAACTTGTTAAATGTTAATAATTTGTATTTAATTAATACGATATAATTCTAGGGTTTTTAATACTTTTTAATTTTTCTATAAAAGAAATAAGTACCTACCTACCAACAAACCTTCGAAATTATCTTCATTTCCGTAGCACGAAACGTACCTCAGAACAACAAACTCGACATCATTAAAACCATAATATTGTTTTATTATATTATGATGTTCTAAACAGCTAGTTAGTATGAAAATCGAGTCGACCTGTATTTCAACAACAATCGCGTCGACAGGCTCAACCTTTGAGCCGTCATTGTGAACGAACGGCTGGTCGTACAAAGCTGCGGATGGTGTTAAAAAATTCTACGGAACAAACTCTATCTAAATATGAAATAAACCTACTGAAAATTATTATAATTTATTGTTAGGTATTGATAATTCGTATTTATTATTAATAATAATTATTATTAATTATGATTAATTAATACGATATAATTCTGGGGTTTTTAATACTACGTCGGTAATAATTTTTCTATAAAAGAAGTACCTACCAACAAACATTCGAAATTACCTTCATTTCCGTAGCACGAAACGCACCTCAGAACAACAAACTCGACATCACTTAAGCCATATGATGTTCCAAAGAGCTTGTTAGTATGAAAATGGACCTGTATTTCAACAGTTTGATTCACGATCGGGTTGTGAGGCACAATCTTTGAGCCGTCATTGTGAACGAACGGCTGGTCGTACAAAGCTGCAGATGGTCTTAAAAAATTCTACGGAACAAACTCTATCTAAATATGAAATAAAAAACATACCGTTTGATGGGAATTTTTCGAGATATGGAATTTTCAACATTTCAAAATTCGTTTTGAACCCCTTCCCCTTGACCTAGGGTTATGAAAAGTTTCGTGGATCATTGTGGGGCTGGTCCAAACCCAGAAACCAAATTTCGTAATTTTAACTCAACGCTAACTGGGCAAAGTGGCGCGGACGGCGGACGGCGGACGGCGTACGGCGGACGGCGTACGGCGGACGGACGGATTTTTTTTTATTCGATTTTCTGAATCTACGTATCTTGAAACGTAAACCAACAAATTTTGAGGGGGGGTTAAATTTTTTTTTTCTTTGGGCGATTCCAATGGTTCATTATCGAAGATAATAAACCAAAAATATAGCGTGGACGTCTTAGGCGAGGTTTTGATGGCGGTGGTAAGAACCCTTCAGCAGCAAATGTGTTGGGGTGGTCCTGGTTATTGTGAATGAATGAGGTGGTATACTTGATGAGGAGTTCGGAGGGCGTAAGGATGTTGAAGTCGTCGTAAATACATTTCTGTTTGATTCCTGACGAAAGTTCGGACATTAGTGGTCGATTGCCATGGTTATTGTCATTTATTGAAAACGTCATTTGATGAAGTATGATCTCAATGAACATAAACACTCCCATAAACACATCAATACACAATCCAAGCAACATATTACTAACACAAACACCACTCCCTCCCCACATTAGCCTACCAGGCAGTATTGTGAATAAACTGATTGATTGACATTTGATGACCAAAGATGTTTCTGCTCAAAAATTTGAGTTTTGTTAACATGGAGGAGGTTTATTAAGTTTTAATAAATTGGAAGAGGCACTTGCTGTAGGTACCAATAGAGGAAAAAGTCATTTATGTACAATATATGATTATTTGATTATTTTTAAAAATTGAAGAGAAAATGAAAGTAAAAATTTGTTTTATCGCTCATTAGGTTATGCTGCATACACAGTGGGGACAAAACTCTTGTAGTCCTCTGTCGGACGATAAACCCCAATTACGTCTCGGAGAGGCATCTGTTTCGGGCGTGTCTCGATACGACCATCCCCAATTATGGTGAACCGCAATTCACGTACATCGGTCGTGCTGGCATCGGGCGATAGCAACAGACGGGTTTTTTCCATTCTACCCGTAAAATCCTGGTACGAGAAGAAATGCATATTCACCTTTGTTGGGTGTACCTGACTACGTACCATCACATCAACAAGAACTCCAAAATTACCCGGTGTTATGATTGTTTCGTGGTATGAATAATATTTTTATTCGTTGAGTTTTAATAATGTGTATTAAAATTTATTATAAGTTCGACAACCACACAGAACAACATATTAACGGCGGGCGCTGCTTGAATGATCGAAAAACCACCATTAGGTAACGCCAATGAGGTAGATAATAGACTATGAGAAGAGAAAAAGGTAGGCGCGTGTCAGGCGTTCGACTCTATCCGACGATACGTCGCTAAGATTTGAATCTCCTGAACAACTGAACAATCCGAAGCCGTATGTCACGGCCGCACGAGTTGTTCTGCTAACAATGATGTGACCTTTCCCTAATTTTCAAAGCTTCATTATTCAGGAGTATCGTTTGACAACGAACGTATCATACTAATGATGTTCTTTCGATATTAGATCATAGATTGGTGTTACTTACATTATGTGCAGGTAAATACATTTCTGGCAAGTGGGTTATGGCCTCCTTGAACAGATTATCCTAATTGGTCTTTCTGCCTCTAGCAATCTACTCCAATATTCCCAGTATTCCAGGTATTCATTACTTCAACTATCCAATCACCCCTCAATCAACCGTATTTTGTGGTCATTCTCTCCTTCAAACAGTCGTTGAACGTATTATACAGCAAATCGATTGTCTTTTTTGGCGAATTTTGAAGAAAAGGAAGATGTTGTTCTCAGTCCAAAATGTTTAAAACTCGAATTTCCGAAAAAAAATCCAAATCCAAATCCAAACCTCCCATATAGAATTGAGTTAGAAAGTTCAAATTTGCACAAAAATCTGTCTTGGCGATCGAAAGGCTAAGTTCGTAGATGGGCAGAATCGGGCCACTCTAAGGGGTGCTTAGGGGATTTTTAAGGGGGGAAAATTACCCATAAATTACAAAAATGAGACAGTCTGTGACACCTCATTGTAAAGGTTGTTTTACGATCAACACGATGGTGAAGTCAGTATGGCGATATCTCATTCCAGAGCAGTTTGAAGATTTAGAAACGTTGATGTTACTGTAGGTGTTTTTCACAGTTCATCTGCTCTAATCTGATAACGGAGTGAAATGTCGTACTTCTGACTTCATTATCGTGTTCAGCGTTGAAAAATCTTTACTGAGGCAAAAATGGTTGAATGAGATGTTCCAAACATCACATTTTACATAAAATCAGTTATTTCTTCGAAAATTCGCTCCAATAGCCATGCTGCATGACTGGGGTTTTATTAACTTTCTATCCTTATTGAGAAACTCAATTATTTCCTTGCTTGATTGTATTAAATACAATTAATTTAAATATTAAATACAATTAAATTTTTGATTGTATTAAATACAAATTTTGTCACAACCCACTAACCACAACATTTTATGAGACCTGAAACTCCCCCATTTCACCACCTACTTTTTTCTAAAAAATTCCTATTTTCTCTTCTGGCAACCAAGACCATCATGACAGCTACTCATGCAATTTCTTGAGCTAAAATTCATTACATCGCCCTCGATCTCATCAAACATATCGTTCCATGGTGTCTTCACGTTTACTGTTGCGATGCCCTCGCCAGTCTTCATTTTAGGCTCAACAACGAGGACATATCCTCGTTATCCTGGTTTGCGCAGGCCTTATCCGACCGGAGGACAGTGGAAAAGGAACCCGTCGACCGAGCAAGAAGCGTTGGTTGCTCATGTGTTGGAACATGCTTGACCTCCATATCTTGAACGGCTCAAGGCTGTCTGTTCATGAAAGTCATCTACTCCATATCCGATGACTTGAGGAAATCGAATTCGATCAGCGAACAAACGGATCGACTGTCGGATTATAATATTGTTTGAAAAAAAAAAAAAATCTCTTAAACCTTCGTAGTTAGAGTTACATACTTACTATTATAGTCCTACCACCTTTGTGATCCACGGAATAGTCCAAAAATATAGGCAATTGTAGTTTTAAAATAATCTCGTAGGGATTCATGTCAATGGTTACATCACATCGGGTCGTCACAGTGAATTTGCATTGGGTATGCGGTTTAGGATCGAATTGTCTTTTGCGCGACTAAACATCAAATTCGCCTCGTCATTCAAATCAAACACTTCACAGCAGTACGAGAAGGTACCTAGTGTGTAGATTTGCTATCTACGAGTAGCCGCAGCCATGTATTCAAGTCAGTTTCAGAAGAAGGCCCTACGTGATTCGATTACGTCGCATACAGCTATTTGCCTCTGACAAGTACTAAATATTCTGTTCATCAGTTGCAAAACGAAAAGTTGAATGGGCAATTTCTAGAATCACGTACTTCCTTAGGAGAATAAAATAATACGTGTTTATTAAGAACTATAGTGTGATCGCAAAAATTAAAATGTGATGAAAACATGAACTATAATCTGACAAATCTGAAATTTCAAATTAGTTACTACTTTATCAGTCGAATGTATTCTGGTGCGTACTTGTTCAAAATCCGGAAATATACTGTGAAAAATAATCGTTTTCGTTTGATTGACTCGTATATCTACATAATAATATTTTCAGGGGAAATTCAATTTACCCCTTGGATTGTGATTGATGAACAAGTTTTTGCTTCAAGTATTCCATACAAGTAGGCTACCAAGCTATTCGGTTACCTACAAGTATTAGTAGTTTGCCACTATCCCCTTCTTTTGTCACCCATTTTTCCTAACGTTGAATGTTCTTATTATTCTTCAAGACAACAAATTCTATTATGAATATTCATCACACTTGTAGGGTAAGGTTAGAAACAACATCCAAGATCACGCATAATTTATAGTTGTTTGCTAAGCTGGGGACAAATGCTGCACAACCACACTTATTTGATAACATTTTCATATTTTCTACTGCACCAAAAATAAAATTAATATAAAAGACAATTATGGTTACCTCCAGCCCTAAGACATACCTGTCAAAAGGTTGTATTATAATATTATTGGTTGTGAATGTTTATTCGCTCGACAGTACTGACTATTGAATAGAAAGGATTATGGAGATGATCAGCTATACCTTACACCTTATTTATCGAGTTGGGGTTCGGTGAGGCACCTCGTTCAAATTATGATTTCCATCAGAAGAAGGCGGTACCGCTGAAGGGCCGAAGCTCTCACTTCTAGTCACTTTCACCATTTAATGGAATCTCACCGTTTCAAAAAGGTGTCTGGCTTCATCCAACTTCCCAACTAGGTATTTATATTAAACAGCGTTAAAACCCCATAAATTGTGTTTTTTTAATTTAATTTGTCTTGATTGTTTTTATTTGGCATAGGTTGACCATATAGCCACAAGATGAATCGTTCAATTTTACAACTCATTGATACAGTATTATTCCTAATTTAGATTCAAATCAATTGTTCGGTTCTTCACACAGATACCTTTTCTGACAAAAATTTGTATACCTAATAAATTAAAAACGTTTACTGATGGTTGGAGTAGGTATGGTAGGTTGAAGGGTTGTTGCCCATAAATTGTACGAGAAAACTAGATGTTGATAGTTTCAAATAGCGCTCATAACTTCTCCCCAAATCACCAATGGATTAAAGCGATATTTCATCGAGTTTTCAGCTTGGGATGCCTTCTCCAGATCTTTCATTGGTTGTGACCTTTACTTGTAACGACCCCAGTTGATAGGAGCACCTCAAAAGACAAAATCAAACTCGTATTATTCAGTGGGTTTCGATCGAATTCTAAGTGCAATCACAAGTGGAATGGTGGCGCTACTCAGGTTTTTTTCTTGTATTTATTTAACTACAGGTCACTGGGCAATTTTTCTTAAATTATGGGGTTCACTCATGGGGGCCTATGTATTTCACTCAAGACGTACATCATATTTTGCAGTGTTTTTTGATATGGCTTGTGAGTAACAGAGATGTAGTAATTGAATTATTAAAATAATTCATGAAAATAATTTTCAATGCTCATAGAAAGGAACCGCATACTTAAGTATAAAATAGAAACAGCATGTAATGATTTTTTAATTTCTCATGAATATTATTATTGTTGGTATCCTTTCGCAGGATTTCGATTAGGTCAATGATCATGCCATGGGCTTTCTTCTCCTTCTTGCCCCAGTTACGGTAGATGGGTAAACTCAGTGGGCTGAGAAGATCACTACTCGTACAAGGCGAAAAAAAACTGCTACATAATATACAGATGTGCTAAAGGCTAAAATGGAATTAACGCTTGTGCAATTTTGATTAGACTATCAAATTATTTCAGTCATTATTGCATTTCTTCAATATTTTTTATTTTCTTAGTTACTATTCAAATAGTTCTTTATGACAGTATTTTTTGGTGTGTGTGGGATATTCGAAGAATTTCGTCCAGTAAATTCCTTGTTGTTCTATCAATAGTGTTGCATAATTAATTATGAGCGTGATAGGATGGAGACAGGATTGATTTTTAGCCTACACACACCCATGCTTTTTGTGGCACTACACATAATTAATTATTTATAAATAAAAATTAATAAAATATTATAGTAGTTTTACAATCAAAGATGAGGTTCGACCAGGAAGAAGATTACGTTTTCTCCCCGCCTACATATCCACTTTTTATATACCTGGGGGTTTATTTATACCTATTGGTAACGATTCTGTGTACGTATAATGAAAAGCTCTCTTCCGATCCATATTTTATTAAACTGAAAATTTTGCTAGAGAATACTAACTATTCAGTTGTGAGATATAGTATTGCATGTAGTTGATTGTATTAAGAACCTAATAACTACCTACTATACTTACTTATAATTATGGGAATTGAGACTCAGCTGGTAAACAATTTCTTGTCATAGCACCAACAGTAATTTCGTGTCATAGCACCAACAGTAATTTCGTGGGGACATGCGAATGCGGGTATCAGTAACTTTCTCATTATTCTAATAACTAGCAGTCAATTAACTGTATGTGGGGGAGGCTCCAATTAACTAATTCATGAATTCCGTAATTGTGATTAATAGGGCGGTCAATGAAATTCAAGTTCACTATAAAATATGAGTAAGCTTGGTCATTCGTGCAACCGGTCGGTAACATTAACATGTCACAGTCCAGAAGTCTGTTGCGTTTTGGAGTTATGATGCAGTCGTTCCGTTCCTAAAATTTTATTATTTTAATGATCATTTAATGATTTTTTGCTATCCAAAGGTCGAAAACTAGGATCGAATACAATTCCACAAGGTTGTTCTTGATTGATGTTTGTCAAATAGACCGAGTCATTTCACAAATAATTATACCTTTGGTGAGATTCGAAGATCCGAAAATTAACAGAACGGTTGGCAGCTCGTCTGAAGAGGTCCTTCGCTACTAGGAATCGAGCCTTCGGAGGTTTGGGGAGCAGACCTAATCATCGATGTATATACCTCGATGGACCTAATAAGAGCTGGTGCTGCGTAGGGAGCGGTTCGAAGAAAAATCGGAACGTGGCGGACACCTGGCAACTGGCTCACTGGGGATAACCCACAATTATTAATAAACGTTTGGATGACGCCTCGACTTCCAAGAATCTAGAAAACCGTCAATGAAAATACACATACGTTTTTTCCGGCAGTTCTTGGGCAAAACATGGATAATTTGGGTCAATCTAGGTTTCTTCTTAAATCAATCAATGATACCCACTATTTGAACAATTCACTCTTTTCCGGATTACCCACACCCTGCTGATCTGCATCGAAATAGGATGCATAGTTTTCGAGATTTGGACGTTTCGACAAAATGCTGTAGGTATTTTATATGACAATAACACAATTTCAGGGTTCGTGCCGATTTTCAATTTCCCTGACTTTTCCCTGATTTCCAGACCAAAAATTTCGATTTTTCCCTGACTTTTCACAACGTTTCAGGATCCTTTAAACAGTAACGTTTTGCATGAATCGAAAATTTTAGATGCGCAAATGAAGAAAAACAATATAAGGAACAAGTTTTTTTATTCATAAAAAAACGAAGTTTACTTAAAACAAAGTAAGAGATAGAATCACAAGATAAAACACATAAAAGTTTTGAGTACGTGGCATACATAAACCATACCTTACAAAGGTACTTTACAGTTTTTTTAAAGCAGGAATTAAGTACTAAATATATTAGGAACAATACCGTTCATAAAAGAACCTAGCCTATCTCGTTAAAACGCAGCGTTTGCGTCATCGGGGGCGGCTATCTGCTCAGTCCGGCTTTTCTTTCAGCCAATTATTCCAGCACCATAGGCCTTTGGTTGTCACTTCAAACAAACAGGTCGAATCACAATAACAAAACATAACTTAAAAGTCTTATTCCTAGACAGCTACTCAACATACACTGTACCGTACACAGGTAATAAACAGGTTTAAAAGGAATTTGTACTAAAAAGATTGGCAACCATAATGTTGAAAGAAATAAAACAAAGCACAGTTCATGTAAGAATCTAGCCTAACTTGCTCAAAATCGGCGCTATTTCGTCATCGAGGGCGATTTGTGATTTTTCCCTGACCAAAATCCAATATCCCTGACTTTTCCATGACTTCCAGTGCCCATTTATATTTCCCTGACTTTTCCATGACTTCCCTGACCGGCACGAACCCTGAATTTTGATCAGGCTAAAAGGGACACAATTAATTTGAATAGTTTAAAGAAATAGAAAAGGGTGTATAAATCTGAATAAATATGAATACTAATAAAATGCATAAATCAGAAAATATGAATACAAATACAGATATGATTGTGAATATGAATACGAATACAGATATGAATATGAATACGAATACAGCGATAATCACATTGTGAATTTTCCCATAAATTCACATTTTTTTTGAGAACTTCACTAAAATCTACTGTATTTTTTGTGGATTTTACTCAATTTTTTTTTTCATTTTACCAAGAATTTTAGTTAAATTCAAGTTTTTCTACAAAAATTCACTTTTTTTTTTTGTAAATTCCCCACAATTGATATTTTTTATGTGAATTTTCTCGCAATTTATATTTTGTTTGTGAATTTTATACAAACGTTTCACATTCACGGATGAATTACACTAACCTTTCTCCTTTTTACTTTAAAATATTAGTAGAATTTATGTAAAAACAACTTGAATGTCAGTAAAAGTTATTGTAAAATAGGAAAATTTGAGTAACATTCACACCAAATACAGTAAATTTTAGTAAAATTTATGTAAAAAATGAGCACTTTTGTCAAATTTACAGTAAAAAGGAGAAAGGTTAGTGTAATTCATCCATGAACGGCAAAAGTTTGTATAAAATTCACAAAAAAAGAATTGCTGGAAAATGTACACAAAAAATAGGAATTGTGGGAAATTCACATAAAAATTGTGAGTTTTTGTGGAAAAACTTGAATTTAAGTAAAAGTCATGGTAAAATTAAAAAAAATGAGTGAAATCCACAAAAAATACAGTAAATTTGAGGAAAATTCACAAAAAATGTGAATTTCTGGGAAAATGCACAAAACGATGTGCATTATGGCTTTATTCGTATTTATATTCACATTTTCTGATTTATGAATTTTATTCGTATTAATATTAAATATTCATATTAATATTCGTATTAATATTAAACATTCATATTAATAAATTTTATCATCTCTGGTTGAAATGTATACGAGGCTTTCATGGACTTGAAATAGTCGTCTCAAACGTTGCTCTAAGTAGATCTGCGTAGATTTTACCTGAATTGAGCGACGGAAATGTTGAAAATGCCAGGTTTGACGTAGAAAATGCATATATTTCTTAGCATCATTTCTGATGTCTGATGTACAGGTTTGGTCGGAATTGAGAAATAGTGATCAAGTTTGTTTTATGGAGCGTACGACTGCCCATATCAGGTGTGGACTACGAGCACAACTTGATGTATGGTTTTACTTACGTAAAATAAGGCATTCGATATCAGTGATTAAGACAGCAACCTTGGTCCGTTGTAAAAGGACAATGCCCCATATTTGTTTCACATAGAACTACCTGTTGGGAACAACTTTGTTGATACCAAATTTCATAACCGCCCCAGCAGGACGTCCACTTCAAGACTAGCTGCGAGCAGAATAGGCGGCGTGAAGAAAGTGTGTCGGTTCACTCCGTTTGTCATTGGCCCACAGAGCTGCCATCATCTCAGGTTACTCACCGGTCCTTAGTAACCTTTCGTGTGCAACAGGTGGTTGATCAGCGCTTCAACTAGGCGTGGGAGCATTTCCACAACTCCGCGGCAATCCCAAATACGTCATGTTCGTCATAGGTTCAAATATAGAATTGCGCGTTGTTAGCGTGTTTTTTGAAAAATTATAATGCACTAGATACCTCTAGAAGTTTTTCCTCCACAAGGTTTTATCACCTACCTGGTAACCTAGTGTTGCTTATACAGGACTATTTAGCCGGACGTACATTCAGGGTCACTATTGGCAATGCGTTTTCTTCAGTCAGGCCTATATCGGCGGGAGTGCCGCAGGGGAGTGTGTTGGGACCATACCTATACCTCCTGTACACCCGAAAATTCCCAGTTGGCGAAAACTGTATGGTGGCGCAATTCGCTGATGACACCGCTACTATGCTGACGGGAGGTCGATATACCCTCCGCACGGCTCCCCAGCGCGCGCTGGATGGGGTTCTGGACCGGATAAATGAGACAAACACCAAGATAAATCCCTCGAATCGTCGTTTGTTACTTTCTCCCTAAAGCGTAAAAGGGTGGTTAGGAGGTACCAGCTCGGCAATGAGTATATACCAGAACACAATAATGTATTTAGGATTAATACTTGATAAAAAACTGACGTTTATGGACCACATCAAGTACCTGAAGGGGAAATTGCGGATAAGGATCAGAGAACTGCATTTCCTGCTCAGGAGCAAACAAATTGGCCTAAGCACTAAAAAGCTAATTTATCTGCAATTAATCAGACCTACGGTTGCCAAATTTGGGGCTCAGCGGAGAAAAGCAACATAAATTATGTACAAGTAGTTCAAAACCGGGTACTAAGAATCATAACTGACGCACCATGGTACGTCAGTAATGAAACCCTACACAATGACCTGCGCATTGAGCTTGTCAGTGAGGTAATCCAGCGGCATTTGGCATTGTTGGCGACATCGATGCGACTTCATATTAACACTTTGGTCAGAGGAGGACCGTCCACAATAAACAACAAAACGTTGAAGAGGAAATTCGTCACTGATGTTCACCTTGGTTTGGCACTGTGAGACTAGCCAACTGTACACACATTACGTTGCTATTATTATTTTATCTATTTTGTTATTGTTATTACATTTTTTACGAAGCTATAATTTAATGTATACAAGTCACATTAACCGTTGGGCTAATGTAGTTCATGTTTCAGGCCAACTGCATAATTAACTAACTGCGTGTACTCTTTGTAAATGACTTTGGTCAATAAACAAATAACAAAAACTCTGCAAATTCTTGACACAACGGTTCATTATCTTCTTTGTACAGATCACCCTTCTGTCTAGATCACTAGGTCTAAATGTCTAGATCCTAAATGTTAGATTAATTATTATTATCAATTATCACTAATTATTAACAATTTTATCAAGTACCTAGTGAGAATTATTATAATTTATTGTTAGGTATTAATAATTCGTATTTATTATTACTAATAATAATTATTAATTATGATTAATTAATACGATATAATTCTGGGGTTTTTAATACTACGTCGGTAATAATTTTTCTATAAAAGAAGTACCTACCAACAAAAATTCGAAATTACCTTCATTTCCGTAGCACGAAACGCATCTCAGAACAACAAACTCGACATCACTTAAGCCATATGATGTTCAAAAGAGCTCGTTAGTATGAAAATGGACCTGTATTTCAACAGTTTGATTCACGATCGGGTTGTGAGGCACAATCTTTGAGCCGTCATTGTGAACGAACGGCTGGTCGTACAAAGCTGCGGATGGTCTTAAAAAATTCTACGGAACAAACTCTATCTAAATATGAAATAAAAAACATACCGTTCTATATGAATTTTTCGAGATATGAGATTTTCAAATTTTCAAAATTCGTTTTGAACCCCTTCCCCTTGACCTAGGGTTATGAAAAGTTTCGAGGACCATTGTGGGGTTGGTCTAAACCCATAAAAAAAATTTCGTAATTTTAACTCAACGCTAACTGGGCAAAGTGGCGCGGACGGCGTACGGCGGACGGACGGATTTTTTTTTATTCGATTTTCTGAATCTACGTGTCTTGAAACGTAAACCAACAAATTTTGAGGGGGGGTTAAAAAATTTTTTTCTTTGGGCGATTCCAATGGTTCATTATCGAAGATAATAAACCAAAAAACAAGGTTTTATTATGTTAAAATTAATTTGTTGGCATCGAAGGACTGATTTTGATCATATCCTAATGGAAATACTGGAGATTGTTTTAAACATGAAAAGGGACGGTCGACGAGTTCATTTTGTATGGAGGAGATCGCATGTTGGTGTTCGCGGAAACGAAATCGCCGATTCTCTGTCCAATGCGGCTAGACAAAACGGGGTGGGTCTGGATCTTCGAATTCCATGCACCGACATCTACGTGAGGATCCACGAAGAATTGAAGATCCGATGGCAACAACATTATGATGATGCCAGAGTGGGCATAAGATACCGCAGGCACAACCCTCGAATTGGGGTAAAACCTTGGTTTTTCCGTGTTTGAGCTGAGTAGACCGGAGGCAAGGGCGGTAGCCCGTATACGTTCTAACCACGCTTTAAGTGGTGTGTACTTGCACCGAATTGGAAGAGTCGACTTTCCAGCGTGCGAATTTTGTCAAGATCAGGAAGGCGACCTGGAGCACAGATTCATGATTTGCCCGAAATTCGATCTAGCAAGGAGTCGGTTGCTGGATACGTGCGTCCGACATTTGGTCAATCCACTGAACTTCCCAGAAATGGTGCATTCATGGATTTTTACAGAATTAGAAGAAGTAGGAATCGAAATTTAATTTTATTGAGTATTTTTTCGCCTTTATTTGTAATGTGAAGTAGCAAAATAAAATTACTTCATGGCTATGGCTGCTGACTAATGCCAAATGAAGAAAAAAAAAAGGTTTTTGGGAAACCAGTAGTGGTACGTATATTTTTAGGATCAGTAGAAGCTATGGACCATCCAAATCCAGAAGTGGCGCGAATCGCGGGACCTGCCCCCTACACGAGCCGTAGGCTTAAAAGAAGAGTCTTGAGGGATAACATTCTAACCTAAAACCCCACACACAACCTAAATCGCATCACCATACCAACACTGAACATGCCAAGAAGATCTACAGAAACAGCTATATTATAATTCCCCCCTGATCCTCACAACCCGCCCATCAGGTACACATTGTGAAATGAATTGAATTGAAAGTTGCAGTCACGAAACTCATAGCCAAGTGACTGAAAGCGAATTGCTAACTATACTTTCCCAATGAGTTATATTCTCCCAGTAATAATATGTACCTTGCCGTTTAATTGCCTTCGTGGTTACATATTATTGCGTAAGTAGGTATATCGATGAGAAGGACGCTGCCATCTGATATAATGCAAGTCTGGTCTGAGAGCGACAAAAGAAGAAAAGGAAGAAGAAATACGCGGCGGTTCAGAAGCGTGTGAAGAATACAAATCGCCAGTGTGGTTGAGAGCTGGGACAATGGCTGCATCACTTCCGCGAGCCGCACCTACCCCTCTCTCTTTCTCGCCCTAATGATTCAATCTATCGAGTTAAATTATTTATGTCTTCCAGAAAGCTATGTCAAGGACCGGATTTGCTCAGTGGCCAAGGAAATCTTGTGTGGACCGAAGCGAAACTATTACAATTCAATGTCATCCCTCAGGGGACTTTACACACCGTCTGTCGGTAGAAGGCAAAAGTCAATTTACTTAGACGCTGTAACCGCTCAGTGGATAAAAACTATCAAATTGGATTCCTTAACTCAAATTAATCTTCAGCGCTGTTCCATCAAAAGTTTACCTACACCTACGTAATATACTCAGAAGTTCAAGAGCGAAACCCCCAACAGTTTTGAATATTTCAGAAATTTGGCGTAATTAAGAAATAGTGGGGATATTTGATTCTAAAATAGGTGTGTATGAGTAGAGTACGTTTGCAGTTTCCATAGTATTGCGTTAATATACTTTGGAGTTGGGTCAGGAATCTCTTTGGTAACGACACTCATCGCTAAGCTTCCCGTTGGAGATCCCAGCTTTCATTAGAGACATGAAAAAGTTTTTAAACTCCACTCATGCAGCACGGCTATAAGAGCGAATTTTCGAAGAAATAACTGGTTTTATGTAAAATGTGATGTTTGGGATATCCCATTCAAATATGGGCAATCTTATGGGTAATTATAGGTATTTAAGTATGAAGCTATCCGGTTCGTTCTATCATGCCTGTGATGAACGTGGAAAAGAGTCAGCATTCTTAAGGTTACAAATGGGAATTATACTTGAATTGATTATACTTGAAAACAAAGAGTAGAACGCCCAATAATTCCATATAACCTGATTGGGTTGGTAGATTAAGAATTTGTCCCTCTTCTTGTTGTCTGATCTTCGATTACCGGCCAATTATTGTGTATAGCTTACACAATAATTTGTAGCATTCCACCTCTGACTGAAATTAGCCCATTTTCAGCCACTAAGTAAATGGCTAGTCATTGAGATTTGCCACCTCTATACCATACTAGCAGACGTCTTCAAAGAAGAACTCGTAAACGTCGTTCAACCAAAATTCTGTCATTTCGTCCCTAATTGTAGTTTTCGGCATCTTACCCCTCAGCTTAAAAATTTTCATTTTCGGCCAATATTTCCCCTACTTGACAGGTACTACACTAAATTCAAACTAGAGTAGTTTTACGCAAAGAAAAATTTGGGGGTGGAAGGGGGGAATCAAAAATGTTTTGAATGCCAGAAGAGTATTGGATACGTAACAAATTTTGTCTCCATTTTTTCCGAGCACCCAACACCTGAGTTTATTGATTTTTCAACGCTGAACACGATAGTGAAGTCAGAATTGCGATATCTCATTCCGTTGTCAAATTATAGCACATGAACCGTGAAGAACATCTCAAGTAACAACCACGTTTCTTCATTTTCAAAGTGCTCCAGTTTGAGAATGGAATAAGGATATAAATTCTGACTGCATCATCGTGTTCAGCTTAAAAAAAAAAACCTTTAAAAATCATAGTGCCCAATTAGATAAGACACTTGTGCCCACTTAAAACACTTGGTGCCCAATCTACGTACTCAGCCTTTCGATTGCAAAGACAGATTTTTGTGCAAATTTGAATTTTTCATCTCAATGCTATCGTCTGGAATGACACAATGGAATGGATACATAAATATACTCGTAGTATACATATTATATAAATATAATTTTTTGCGTGAATTCAGGATGGTCTGGAACGGATTTTGGTATAAAATTTGTTCGGAAATCCGAGTTTTGCAAGTTTTGGACCAAGAACAATAGCTGCCTCTTCTTCGAAAATTCGCTAAAATGTGCTGCGCCGAGTATTATTGAAAAGAAGAAATCAACAATTAGGTACATTCGTGAAGCTTTACATTTAATAATGGTGAGCTGATCAGCTATAACACATATCCAAGACCGAAGGTCATACATTTTATGATAGCACATGTCAAGTACAATAAATTTAAAGCGGCTTCACATTGCGCTAGTCCCCCTTCTGGTTCATTTGGATGATAAAATACCAACGAAATCTGTACAGGGCCATTTGCTTAGCTACATTACACACGTGATTGGTTTTTGTAGGCTTAAAAGCTAAACTCCATCCCAAAATCCAGAGCCCATATAAACACAATCGTGGATGCAACACATCAATTATTAGGATTCAAGAGTTAAGTTGGATTTTCATCTGAATCTGGATTTAAAAGATGTTTGTAACTGTTTAAGATCTTTTTAGTGCCTAAAAACATAAAATGCTTAGTTCACATCTTTTTATTAGAAAACCTTGTGCGTCATAGTGTAAATTACGGGAAGAAGAAGGTTTTTAGAATAACGTAATTGTCAATTATCGCAGCCGATCGAATCGATTCGACGAGTGGTTAAAAAAATTCTACGTGATCACCTGGAGCTATTCATGGAACGTAATAAATTGGTTTTATCGTAAATTATATGCACATATTTGCAGGGACTTGTATGCCCACGCCCAGTGTAATAACCACTTGGAGCCTTTCTTTTGTGCTGCTCCTTCGCAGCAGGTTGCGTCACGCTCGGAAAGTTGCGGGCAGTATTAGGGCTGAAGAAAAAGAAAGATCAATGGTCTGCGGAGTCGAGAACCGTAGCCGAGTTAGCGACTTTCAGACCGTCGTCGTCCTCGCGGCTTAAGGCTATTGTGGGGCTGTGAAAAGGACAATCCACGTGAAGGGCGTTAACGAATCGTTTCGTATCCCACAAAAAATGGCCTCATGGATGAGATGGTAACATTCCTAAAGTCACATGACACCTGGTACGGCAATGAATATGAACTTCTTCGTTTTTGTAGTTATTGCGGAGAAACAAGATTCGCTTGTTGCGGGATCTGATATTATTCCGATTACAAGGTTGGTAACAAAGCCGGCCAAGGATGTGATTGCTGAAGGGGCGTTTGGATAGCGAACTTTTCGAACAGCAGTTCTGTGCGTGATAATGTTTGTAAATTGCGTCACTACACGTGTCAGATAGTCCTCTCCGAGTAGGTGGTAGTCGGTAACTATCTCAGTAATGTTCCGATCAATTCTTCTTACTTTACTAATTTTGAATGTTCCCCAAGCTTCTTGAGTTAACCTTAAGATTTGTCCATGTAGCTCCGTACTTAGGTTCAAATCAGAACTTATTTTTAGAACTAATGAGAACTTAAGTTCGTGTGGACCAAGTAACTCCGTGTGGGGTTCGCCATAGGGTACCTCCCCAGGTGGCAGGACCAAAACTACTACAATTGAAAGGATCAGTTGGATATTCAAATACGGAGGCGTGAAGAGAATGACTTAGATGCTGCAAATTTTGAACAACTTGAACTTGAACTGGGTTCTGCTGATAACAAACCCATGTTCATTTTCCATGTTGAACATTTGTTCTTGATGTTTCCATTGAGGTTTCACGAAGAACCTACCTAATTGTTTCGTTAGTTTTCAAGATTCCTTCACTGTATTGAACAGTAATTTTCGCTATTCCAAGTTTTTCATTCGAAGCGTTTGAAAGGTTCGACGGTACCCTTTGAAGAACACAAGTTGGAGGTTTCAACCCATTTCCTAAAATTGAAAAAGTTGCTGCTCTCAGCCGTAAAACTGATGTAGGAAATGGAACGGGGTTTTACGGGCAGACCGGCCTTCGGGGCTCCGGCGATCCAAGTTAAGGAGAACCGCCTCATTACACCAAATTGAATATAAGTGGTAATCGAAAAAACAGGAGAAAATCGTCCAATTTCGGTCATTCTGGGAATGGTACTACGAGGGGACAAATTCATCAAAGAACATTCAGAAGTTCCTCACCACCTTCTTCCCACTCACCATCCGTAACCTTATTTTTATCAATTTACACCTCTATAGCGACAGCTCTCACATCTCCATAGTTTATATTCGGCATCAAACAATTGGAGTTTCAGCAGACTTCTCATTAAAGTAAAAATCTACCTTAATCTACCAAACAATTTTGTTCCGTTTCTGACCTGTGTAATACCGATAATCGAACCTGGAGACTCCTGCCAGGAGTGTCTTGTGGACAAGCAACATCCACTAGGATTTAATTCAAGTGAAACTGGAAGGAACACCAAGAATATTTTGACTTTACGTAGGGAGCACCGACTGTTGGAAAATAGAACCAGTTCATTAGTTTGGACGATGAGGGGGGGGGGGGGCCACTGAATGTGAGACAAGGCACCAGACTCTTCCTTGTTCTTACATTATCAACACAAGCTTCACCTAATAATTATATTCTGTGCAATGCACGGGTTATTCAGCTGTGGGTATGGTTTACCTACCTACAATAGGTACAGATGAATTTGACGTCACGCATCTGCCGTCTTATATCTCAGTTGATGAACGCCACTGGTAATTATACTTTCAGTTAGGTAGGTATGTGATTAACAAAATTATTGTGATTTTTCCCCCGGTTCTGAATTTGCTACTTTTTCTTGTGTAAACATTCTTTAACGTTTTCTAATAAATTGATTCTCGTTGTGGTTGAAATAATTATTATCGTTCGCTTTTACACCCGGTTATTGCTAAGCATACCAACTAAAAAGCTAATGTTTGAATAAGTCTGTACCCCGCTCATATAAATATTATTGACTTTACAGGCGGTTTACTGCTGTCGGTGATCGGAGCCGGAGCGGTGGAACTGACTGCCCATCTGTCGGAAAACGGACTCCACGGCTTCATTTCATTCATCCAGGAAGACGGCCAGGTGAGCGATACGAAATCACACGGCACCTGGAAATAATTATGGGAGATAACGTAATAGTAGAGAAAGAAAGGTTTCGTTCGTTCAACAAGTGCGTAATAGTTGAGAGCAGTGAGGTAATACAATGCGCCATTGCTTTTATGGGATTCTTGAGTACGAAAAAAGAGTGGAAATCTTGCAAGAGAAAGGTGTTGACAAAATAGGCTATGTGTGGGAATTGCTTCTACGTTCCGAAACCATGGTCTCACAAGCCTATCAAGCCAACGTTCGAATTGCACCATAGGTAGGATTGTTCAACTGCAACGTAGGTTTCGTGAATGGAAGGAGAATCTAATAGGTAATAGTTTCGCAGAACTTCTTATTACTTAAGAACTTGTTATCATTCTTCAAAAAACACTTTCCCATGTTTTTCTTTAAAATTCGTACGGTCAAGGCTTGAAATTTGACACAGAGCTTCGTAACGACATTCGCTAGCCTTTTGGAAGATTCAAGTCGCTAGGCCCTTGGAGCAGAAGTTATATACTCGTATATACCTACCTTCATAAACCCTTTACCATGTTTTTCCTTAAAATTCAGACAGTCAAGGCTAAAGCCTCCACACCTTCACCGATTAACTTGAAATTTGGCACAGAGCTTCGTTTTATCATTAGCAAGTCCCTTTTAAAAGATTCAAGTCGCTAGGTTTAAAGGGGCGGAGTTATATAACTTCAAAAACCCTTTACCATGTTTTTCTTTAAACTCAGTGCAGTTCGGCCTTTTATATTTGCAAAGTAAGACTAGTGCAGTTCGACCATTCGCCTTGGAACCGTCAGGATGACTAAGAAACATACTAATGGGTAACATTTGGTTTGACATTTAACACGAGCTGGCAAGGTACGTAGTGGTACAGTGACGTAGTGACACCTGTCATGGTGTCTTAGTTTGCTCTCTCAGTAGGTTCTTCTCTTGGATTATTGCACAATGTGTATGAGTCATTACAGGACCCGCGTACTATTCGAAACTACATAAGTAATTAGCTCACTTGAGAGTTGTGTTTCTGTCCAGCTCTTCATCACAGCGAAGCTGACCACGGACTCCATGTGGAAGTGGGGAGTGCGGAGTTTACCGGTCGACTACACGAATGTCGGGGATCGTTGTAGTGACAGGATGTTAGGAGAAACGTAAGTCGCTTCATAGCCCTTGAATTCGTTTTCAGGAAATCACTAAAATTCAAAGAAAATAATTATTAATACGTGTTTATTATTTTAATGTAATTAAATACTTTCGCAATAGGATTCTCGACCTGACAGCAATTCTGGGCGAGGTGTCCAGCAATACAAGTTCACTCGTCTCCACATCAAACTCGATCCCACTCACAGGCGCCGCCGGAATATGGTCGAGATCTCTTCTCCTAGAATCAGGCGGAAAACGGGCCTGTGCCACACTTTTGGTAATCAACTTGTATCATTCTAAAATGTATAAGCCACTTAATGTTTAGTTCCGTTGTCCATACTTTATACTCGGTAGTTCCAAGGAAGCCTTATCCAGAACCAATGATTGGAACCACTAACCCTTTGGAGGAATCAAACCAACATAGACCGTATTTGCATCCTGTGGCATTTATGAGTTCCCAGAAACGGATGTCCCTCATGGAAGATGGATAGGATTGAATTACCGACTAAATTAAATATTTTTACCTCTCTACTGTTCTGAACTCCTCACGTCATCCACATTACCGACTTGAAGCGCCTAGTGATATATTACGAGTATATAGTGTTCTTACCCCGATTTCATAGAAGACATCACCTCATTCGCATAAGTGAGGACCTCCTGTAAATAACAGTTATATTAGTATGTCCCTATAATCAATCTGAGCCACTACAAACGTTCTTATTACTGTAATAGATCCACTTTTACGCATGCATTGCATTGTTATCCCCAATTGTCGTCAAGTAGACAGGAAAGTAACTTCGAGTTATCTTTTGATTGTGAATCTAACTATCCATGAAAAATCACCGGGCTTGTGTAGTATTAGCGTGAGAAAAGGCCGGTTTTGTCCTCCACGCAAAGCTGATGTCCTTAAACGGACCATGAACAGGAAGAAACGTTTTCCTCTTCTTTCTTCTTCACCAAAGGTTCTAATCGTTTTAAACAGTATTAAAGAGAATTGGTCTCAACTCCTGCTTCAAACAGAAACGTTGATTTCAAAATATCGAACAAGTTCCCTCGGTATTTCAAACGAATGTTTGCCACTGTAGGAGCGGGATCTACCACGAGTACGTCCCAGTATTCTTCCATTCGTGTTAAAATTCTCTGGGACATTCAGCGTAATGGAAGGAAGGTTATTATGTGGTAGTACACTTCCTCTACTTATAGCAAACGTTACAATGTTATTATGGATTGGAAGGCCACTAGCAGCGGTTGGTACAGGAAACGTCTAGAACGAGCTGCCTACGTACTCCTCATTCCGTCTAATGAATAAAATAAAAATGGGATTAATTGAACTATTTCGTTGCTAGGCAAGTGGTAACAGCAGTGTTAAAGTGGCCGAGGCGCATTTTCCGGGCGATGGAAGACTTCGGGGCCACGTGTTGTTTCAATGGCTTGGCAGCAGCTTAGCGTCTGATGCGGTCATCTACTCTGATCTGCACTGGGCTAACGACCCCCTACGTACTTCCCACAACTGGAGAATCTACACGACAGACGTCCTGGAGTCAGAAGTTGGTGTGTTGCACTTCATAACTTGTCAGCCAATTTCAGTTTTCACTACACAGTGTTCCTGTAAATTCCAAATATTCAGCATAACTTCACCACAGCTATTAATTCAGCGTAACTTCAAAACGATTTTTTCAGATAAGGCCAAAGAAAACTGCAACTCTCTCCAAGTGATTTTGATGGATCTCGGCACCCGCTTGGACGGAATCAGGGTTGGAGACAAAAAGCTTTATAGGGATCCGAATCTCCCTCAAATGGACACGGGGAACAAGAAACGTCAGCATTTCCTAGTCCTCCTTGACAACGACCACCCCGACACGTACTTGACGTGCGCAAGGATCCGACCAAAACCACCAACTCTAATCAGGTATTCGAATGAAGTATACAACTCATTGAACAGAGGAACAACTTTCAGGATTCATTTATCATATCATCACTCGTGATAGATATTGCAAAGTTATTACACTTCTTGAGGTTATCGATTTCTGTCCAGCGCACCCTGGCTCAAGCCCTGTCCAGGGGTATCACTTGAAACGGAGCTAGATTCTGTGGACAATAACAATTCCAAAATCGAAAAGTTTGATCATTTGAACACATTCTTGGCTGTCCTAGTTGTCGAAGGCGTTCACGACCCATTGTATTGCTACTCATAACACCTGGAATATTATGCATTCTGTGAGTTGCAGATCACTAATAAGCGCACACGGAGTGATTGGTTATTTGAATTTGGAGCAGCGGTCTCAACTGACTCCTACCAAAGTTCACCTGAACATCACACGAGTGACGGAGCCAGTACTCGGTGGCTTCCGGATACACGCGCTTCCCGCACTACCACCTCTGGACAACGCACCTCATCTTGACCAGTGTAAAGAAATCGGCGGTGTCTACAACCCGACTGACAAAGGGATTGCTGCTGACGCCCCAATCCCAGGTAAGAGAATTCCAGTTAATAATTGTAGTTAATTATTGTAATTGTAAATTAGCTTTACTAGCCTTGGAGAGTCTTAGCTCAGACGGACGGATCTGCATCGGTGGCTTGAAACATAAATCAACACATTTTTCGCCACGTTACAAAAAGTAACTTATCTTAAATTTTTAGTCACGTTAAAAAACGAATTATCTTCATTCATTATCGAAGATAATAAACCAAAAGTAGAAGAAAAATTATTAAAAAAACTTTAATAATGAATGATAAAACCAAAGTCCTTGTTGTTATCCTAATACCAGGGCCTGGGGATGGAAATCAACCTCTGTTTCTATTAATTTCAAAGGGTATGAAATGTGCAGAACTCACCGTTATCCACCTCGTAATCACTTACAGACATCTCAGTATGAAATGAGAACACCGTTTATACAGAAAAATATAGATTTTTATGTAACGCACCTTTTACAACACATCTGTAACAACAGACTGCAATACACACACAGAAAACCCTACTATACTACGTATAGCTTCCATGTAGGTACCTATATAGCTTTAAGGCGCTCGCCTGAAGGGCTCGCTAGAGGTCAACAATGCTACCAACATGCGCACATAATTAATTACCTAGGTAGGTACTTCATATTAATTATGTGGATCATAAAATGTCTTTGGATGTGTTCACTTAATTGTTCTTGAGTTTATCATGGGGGACTAATTCTGCGGGATCTTGAATTAGGGACTGTTCATCGATGTCTTCCAAAGTGATGTCAGCTCTCTCTGTGTTGATGAAGTGAAACTTCCTGACCCCGTCAAACGCACCTCAGAGAGAGAGAGAGGATTTTTCCTTCGTCAGTTTCATAACCCTAGGTCAATGGGAAGGGGACCCCTTCAAGGGGTTTAAACTTAATTTTGAAATGTCAAAAGCGTCATATCTTAAAAATTTCAAATGGAGCTTTTTTAAGACCATTCGGAGTAGAGCCAATGAAAAGCCGTTAACAAGAGCGTGTATCAAACGGCGGCAAGTCGGAGTACATCTGACTCTAACAACACAGAAGGTTGTGACCTCGAGTTCCTCTTTCTCAGATAGTTTTCTTGTCTTCGGACAGACGGCTGTTTCGAATATTTTGTGGTGGGTTGGAAGAATGTATAATACTGACGTAGGTACAGGAAGAATGCCAGAACTGTATTAATACAAATTAATGCTAAAGTGATCTAGACAGAAGGGTGATCGGTTCATAAGATAATAAACCGTTGTGGAAGAATTTGCAGGTTTTTTTTTTTTAAATTTAGTGTAATAATTCATTTTTATTTATTTATTTTGTGCTTCCGAGTCTCTGGGAAACTCGTGCCGGGGGGGGTTCCAAAGCCCCCCCCCCCTCCTCCCACTAGTCAAGCCAGTCTAATACCTATGCTACTGCTGTAGGTGTTAGAACCATGGAAGAAGGGAGACTTCTTCCATGTGTTAGAACATAAATGAAGGTCCAACCTACTTAGTAAGTAGTACTTACGAGTTGTTATTTCAGGGGAGCAAAGTCAAGATAACTATGCCGTTGGAGACATCAGCGGTAAATTGGGATATGCTGCCGCTCGAGAATGGGACTGCTTTCTGCCGCTGATGGGGAAGCACAGTGTCGTTTTCAGGACTTTCGTCATTTACAGGTAAACATTTCTACTGGTTCTTGTACTGCGTTAGAGTTAGAGTAGAATTAGTTGAGAAAACAGTAGTAGTTGTGGGAAAAAGTCGAAACAACATCGTGAAAATCGTCGTTTTAAGTCACAAATACTCCCACATTTGAAGCAATGATTGACAAACTCATCATTTCGGCTTCCAGGGAAAATGCCTACAAATCTATTTGTTGTGCAGATTGATGGTTCTGATAACTAGATTTAGACATCCACTTGTTCTGCTCGTCGACTATCAATGAATTCATACGGTTTTATCTGTTTTCAGGAATGGCGAAAGTGGTATAGAAGAACCGTGGATCTGTACGACACTGACGAGATACATCTGGTCGGAGCCCGAGTATAAAATGCCTATGCTCACAGCAGAAGCTGTGTACAGGTAGGAACAAATTGTTACTATAAGGATCATTGAAGATGATAGTGGAATATGATTCTCATGTATTATGTATTTCTATAAATTATATCAGAGTAACGCTTACGTAAGTACTCACATCGTCTGATTCTAACGAGAGGACGACTACTAATGCAAAACCAAGTCAACTATTGATTCAAACCACATTTCAACTAATGACGCATACGTTTATCGTTGGGTCGACAACAGGTGCGAGAAGTTGTCTCAGGAAAAACGAAATTCGTTCAGTTTAAAAACATTTTTTGGGTTACTTAGGCAGTGGACCCAAGCAGCACAATTGGTCGGATTTCACGACTTGCTACCTAATCTGTAGTATATCCGACGTCGGAAATCTGTATGTCAAATATTAACGTCATCACGACGTCGGTACGACGAGAGATTCGTCGGAAATCTATAGTACAGATAGACGAGGTCGCTACGACGTCGGATATTTGTATTACAGGTTGACGAGGTGGCCACAACGTCGTATATCTGTACTATATAACGCTGAGGTCGCCGCGACGTCGGATATCTGTAGTAAAGATAGACGAGGTCGCCACAACGTCGGATATCTATAGTGAAATGGCGATGGCGATAACACGCAGGTGGGACGCTACAGGCGCTCATTCTGTTGTACCGTTTGGGAACTACGTTACTATATATTTCTGTACATGTTTTGTACATCAGCCGACGAGAGGTAGACCTGGTCAGATCCTCTACAGATTTGTTACACAATCGTGTAACAATATCGGAACATCCCTAGTTCGCCATCTTTTTCCATTTCCATTACAGGTTAGGTTGAGGTTAGATATTAATTTAAATAATTTTCCAATATATTTATTTCTGAAATTCAAATGTAATAATAACTCTGATAGTTACCAAGGAAATACAGCAGTTTAATAGTGAAACCAGCGAAATAATAAGTCGTCATAACATTTTCACAATAGTTACCAAATTGAAAAAAATATTTACAACGTCTCAAATTCGGAGGGCACTGGTTTTTGAGAGATAGAATCGAGCATTTCACGTTAAATTTTTCTCCGCGGATGATATGAAGAGACATGAACTTACATACGGGAGTTGGTAGGTACCGTGTAATATTCACACGAAGTATTTCACCATCCACCATCTTAATGATTTTCGTGGAGAGAGATAACCTTCCTCGTCGAAAGATGTCGGTTTTGTATTGAGTCAGTTGAGGTCGGGCGGCGACGTCGGTACAACCAAGAAATCATTCCCCACATTGGTCGGCATTTGGTCCTGGTGAGGTCGGCACGACGTCGTCGCCCGACCTGAGGTCGGGCGGCGACGTCGGTACAACCAAGAAATCATTCCCCACATTGGTCGGCATGTGGTCGTGGTGAGGTCGGTACGACGTCGTCGCCCGAAGTCAGGTCGGATTCCCCGACCTCTTACGACGTCGGACCGACGTCGTTGTGCTGCTTGGGGAGTTGCAAAGTTGATTCCGATATTAATTGTAATAGCCCGTAGACACAAAAACCCGCAAACTTTGCTTATGCGCATGTATCTACGATTTAGGACCACTACGGGTAGTATGTACCTAAATTTGCAACCCTGAAAACCGTGTGTTAACTTCGTGGTGCTCGGAAAACAGCGAAATTTTTTTAAAGAATATGAAATTCCCTACAATTTCAGTTGTAGTAGAACTCTGTGGACCAAGTAGAACTCGAGATAGAGCTCTACAAAAAAGACAAGTTTTTTCTCTAAAAAGTGCACATTTTATGTAACAGTCATTTTTCTAGTCTCGTACCGGCCAAACTACTGGTTCTACCAAAAGGTCGTGGGATAAGGATTTGACGAAAATTTAATACACTTCAAGTTAAGATCAAAATAGTGCTTCTGGACCAAATTGTTCTCTCTAAAAAAAAACAACGAAAAGCGCGAAACCGGTATTCTGCACCCAACTGATTTGAAATGTGCACGACGTCATGAAAAAGTTTTATATCATAGTTTTATGCTTTAATCTCTTGAAGAGCGTTAAATCCTGCGTCAATGGACCCGATATAACATTAAATTCGGTCCAGCAGTTTGACCACTTCACGCGTTCAAAAATTGGCTATCCTGCGGTAAGTCGCACTTCTCTGCGAAAACACGTTTGTCGGTCTCCTTTGGCTTTAGCTCCGAAATTATTCGACCGTCGTAGATACATGCGCATATGTAAAGTTTGAGGTCTACAATGGCTATAAGTAAATTGCGAAGTTAAGTTCCGAGCAGTGACAACCAGTGAGTATAGAAATACTAAAAGAACGTATACTAGTACCTACCTAGTATACTATACTAATTAATATCTGGTATAGTTGTTTCTATACTCACTGGTTGTCTCCTGAACCTGACTCACCGCTAGGAGAAGGTATCACTTATAAAAGGTTTTATTTCACTCGTATCCCTTTCCACCCACATCGCCTCTTTCCCTCCCTGAATTCCTCAACCTCCTGGCGAGTCAAGATCTCCTGATACAAGAGCACGTTGTTCTGAGTCAAAACGACGCTAAGGAATGTTGGCATCGATCCACCTGTTGACACCGATAATACTGAGTTTGTTGCACATCACCCCTGAGCAATATCCCTATACTGTTGTTTGTGGGGAAGAACAGTATGTTTAACTCATTTCTGCCCAAATTTAGGAAGCCAAAGACGCTAATCAGCTTATGAATGTTACTTCCCCATTTGAGGAAAACCTCGTACTTGAAGGAGGAGTCACACATCCGCTGTCTGGGAACAATGCTGAAAATACTAAATCACTAGATTACACTGTTATCTATTAGTATAGCTAATACATAATCATTTTTCTTTTCGAAAAAGCTTACGATACTTTGGAGGTAAACAGTCTTTTCACTGAAATTTTAAAAGAGTCCAAAGACGAAGAATTATAAAGTTTGGCACCCGCCGTAGTAAGGCGGAAGGGGATCTTAATACTTCCGCAACCCCGAGTGTTTGACCTATTTATTTGATAAGATGATCCTGCCTGGATACATTTATAGGTCTCAATTAATGTCACTGTATTGGCTGTAGTAGCGACAGTCGGGCCTTGTAACAACCTAAAAAGCTCCATAGAAGGAAAACGCTTACACTTTTTTGAAATAATTTTTATTAAGGATTTTTGAACAATTATGAGAGGTTTGAGTATAGTAGGACTTGCACTTTCGTACATTTTCGTACATAATAATGTTTGTGTTGGATCTCGTATTTAAATTATTACTTACCTCCTTATTTTATATCGTCGGCTATGATTCGATTTAACTACGTTACTTGAAAATTTAAATACGTTACTCTACACTTGGATGCTCTAAAAAATCAGCCATTAGGCCAGTTCCAAGTTGATCAACTCAGATCACAACTCAATTGGTTCAAGCATCCATACATCAAGTTGAATGGTGCAGGTTCAAACCACGTACACATGGTATTCATCGTTAGAATCAACCCTAGAGCTTCCTAATTGTTTGTAATTGGCTCATAGTTCCTTTTCTGACACATTCCTTCACGATCTATGGTACCTACTCTAATCGAACAATAAAATTGCAGGTATCCATTAGTGGGACGTGTGATGTTTTTCCAACCTGATCCTTACGGCGAAACTACAGTTTTGGTTGAGGGACTTATTCACGCTGATGGCAGGTCTCAAAATACCACTACTGATCACAGGTTAGTTAAAGTTCAGTTTAGAATTACAATAATCCGTATTGATAAATAGATACAAGAGTTTTACAAGAGTTCGTTGATGTATAATGTTGGGAAAACAAGATTTATACTATTAAAATCAATGGTTGTAATCAAAGAGGATGTTGTGTATCACCCAGTTGCGGATTCAAGGGGCTAGACCGCTACAGTATGAGAACGGAATAAGATATTGCAATTCTGACTAAAATGACCAAACTTCGAGGAGTCACTCGTCAGATTTTGGTAATTTTTCCCCCTTAAAATTTTTTTGTCAAAAGAAGTTTTTTGGCTGTTTGTCAAAAACACCCCCGGACCTCCGTGCTTGTGGACCCCCCGCCAAACCGAAATTCCTGGCTACGTTACTGATGTACAAGCAGGAGTCAGGTAGAAATTCGGTTATTTTCAGTTATTCCCTAAACACTCTACATGCATTAAAAAGAATTAATCACTAAAAAACTTAGGTTAGGTTTTGTTGTTATGAACCTCATGGACCCCTGGATCCGCTCCTGGTATCAACAAAGTACTCGCACTTTTCAGTATGTACATGGTTCATTCGGCCTACTTAAAGCCCTGAACGACTTCACTATGATATTTCACTCCAAATAATTAGATAACGTTCCTCTAATATTGTGATGAACCAAAGCACAGAAAATTACATGATGTTAATGATGTACATGAACTTAATAAAACTTTAAAAAAATGATTTAAATTTGGTTGAACACCTGTTCTAGATGGAGTATAACAGTGAATCCTCCTGGAAAAGATTTTTACAACTGGACAGCCCGGTGTGTTTCGGCTGGCCCTGTTTACAACCCGTTCATGGTAATATAATCGTTTTGGAATATTTGTTGTTTGATTTTGAGATTTGTTCTAGCTCGATTTATCATCTTTCAAATACCCCATCTACGTACCATTACCGACATCGCTTCTCATAATATTACAATAATCTCTTTCACGTACCAACTTTCCTTGCTAGCTTTTTATTCGAGAGCATTCTTCGGTAATAACGCAGGACTGCGACGAATAATTTTTTAGGTACCACAAACAACTTTTTGCACTATTTCACATGCACAGTATGTTTTTTGGTGTGCTAAAAACTAAAATGCCCTCTTTGTTTCATCACCCTTCATTTTTTTCTTGGTAAAACCTTACACCCAGTTCTTCTCTGAATGCACATGAGGCGTTCAGGATCAAAAGCGGATAACTCCAAAATTGCAAAAATTAATTTTTTCACAGTTTTGGCAAGTTCAGTAAAACCGTATTAATAGATAATAATTAATAGTTATACTTACAATAATTAATAATATAAATTATTGTCAATATAACTATTGATTGTTATTACTATGGCTCTACTGAACGTGCCAAAACCGTGAAAAAATCAATGTTTTAAATTTTGGAGTTATCAACTTTTGAACCTGAACGCCTCACATAAGCCTTTCGAGCGTTTAAGAAAATGTTTTAGGCTCGTGGAACAGACTAGTCATTTACACATTCCTGTCATATCCTCTACAATCAACTCACAGTTGGCAAGTGTTACACTCCCCGAAAACTCGGTGGTTACGTTTTTGAAGGCCACTGTTCAAATCACTCATGATAATCAACCAATGCCAATTTGCCTTTGAAAACCAATTAGTGTAAAACCATTACTAGAGGCGAGTATTCCAGCGCTAATTATTTGATTAAAATAAACGGAAGGTTGATTTGATTCACCAATTTAATTTGAACCGTGTTGTGTGAATTGACTTACGATTAGGGTCATAACTATTGAGACTCTCCAGACGCTTGGTTTATTATTACCTATATGTCCTTACCAACTCGACCGTCATCCTAACAAATTCCTGCGATACCGGAAATTCATCCTTAGCCCAAAATGGCACTCGTTGTTTAATAACCCCTAATTTCTTGTGTGCAATTTTATGATTCTTGAGGGTTTCAAAAGACTATCGCCAACTGATCTGGCTTCTATATTTAATTAATGAACATCCGGACTATGAAAAACCTCTAATGCGTTTCATCTGTAGGATTCATCTATTTGTAGGTCGATGTGAACGAAACAAAAGAATCAGTTGTTGGAGATCTCACCGCGCGGTTGAGCGTCCTCAAGATCTCCGGTGGCAAGAAACTCATTGGGGAAAGCAGAGCGCTGTTCACTGACGACAACATCCCCATTGCGGGCCACAACACAATTTTTGGGAAGTCTCTAGTGATTTTTGACGACCACGGGCCAGAGGCCAGAGGAGAGAGGTTGGCTTGTTCAATGTGAGTAAACTTCCTAGCTGTTGTTTTCTATTCGGAATATGTCCCTACTCTTATGGATATCATCGAACCTGCTTTAGAGGAAAAAATCAGGAGAAATACTCTCTCACTTGAGTTCTCTTGAAACGGATGACAGACTGTGAAACACTGGTTTGATCATTTCTTTGGGAGAGTTGTTTTGATTTTCATTAATTTACTAGTTGATAGATTATAAGGGGACTCCTGCTGCTAACATACTTAATTAATCCTTGTGAATAGTCGATTTAGTAAATTAATACCAAAGTTATTACCACCAAAGTATCCAATAATGTTGTATAGTACTAATCATAAAGGCAAGGTGTAATACTCGTAGTGTAACGTATATTAATTCGGCCGGTGATGTCTTGTAATACCATCATCAGTTAATACAAGTTATAACAATAACACTTCATATTTCATCAACTACTGAGGCAGGGTACAATCAAACAACAAACAAGCGTTCGTATTTTAATTAATTTAAATTAAGTTCAGGAAATTGGATCAAACCTTGTTTGAATGCTCGCCTTGATCACGCATAACACAAATTAGGACTGAAATTTATTACTCCATCAATGGTTTGTAATAAGAATGTGAAATACTTTACAAATTACTTATACTAATACAATTCATTATTATTGTACCTACTGATTCATACCTGATCTTATAATATTAAATATAATCGTTTGGATTCGTAACTAAAGATAGTTTTCATCATTCCAGAATAAATGGCATATTCAGGAGGAAAGCAGTGGCCAAGGACTGGTTTGGCAACGGCTTGCGAGCCAGTGTCAGCGGGAAAATCGAATTTTTCCAACAGACCGAATACGGAATTGCGGACATCGAGATGAACCTTGAAGGTCTGCAGAACGTGGAGCATTTTCAAATACATCGGGTACGTTACTCCTACAGTGAGGGTTTCGTAATGGAAGAGGTAGAACAGTTTGGGATTGGCTCGATAAAGTAGTGTGACGTTATTGAAATTTGATTGGTGGATTTGGCTTCGATAGAAGGAGTATACCATACAGCAGGCCCTGCATTGGAGGTTCGTTGGGTTGACATGTAGCATGATATGCTACTATATTATAGTCGTGAAGTAGTTGACCGCCAGACCAAAAGGCATTGGTTGTAGGTTAGAGGTTAGTGGGGATTACAAGTTGCATAATATGAATCATGGGGAACCTAGAAGGTATAGATACCTCATCATTTATGGTCAAAGTTACCCAATGTATCGTATTGTATCAGAACTCATATTGTACCTATAACTGAAATTTGAAACATTATTGAGCAGATAAACGTTTCGAACTTTTAAATCTTATCTTCTTACGTACTTCGTTTATAAGCAGGTCAAAGGGTACCTCCACGTGGTTCCAAGGCTGACTGCTAGCACCGTATTCTTGAATATCCAAACTACAACCTACGACTTTTGGTCTACAATATGAGTTCTGATAAAATACGATACATTGGGTAACTTTGACCATATACCTTCTAGGTTCCCCATGATTCAGCAGAGTTCGTCCCTTAATAATTTGTACAATCCTCGAAAGAGTTACTTCTACTGTAGAAGTGCCCGAATGAGGTAGGTAGGGGAGTTCAAATGGCCACTATGGATTGTTAATCGTGGTTTGGATCATTGCAGACACCTGTCTTGGAGATACTTGAGTTCCCATGCGAAGAGAGCACTCTCTACGAAGTGTACAACCCCTACCAGGAAGCCGCATTTCACAGCGGCGGCACCCCAGATCAGATGCAAGTGGGAGATCTCAGCGGCAAATTCGTCACCTTGGATGGTCACAAATCCTTCCAACAGATCGGCCTCAACGACACCAACCTCATGCTATTCGGACAAACGGCCATAATCGGGAGATCCATCGTGCTACACTCCAAATCCCCACAAAGAAGGTTCAATACATTAATTTCCCTTTCAAGTTATTCTTTGGGTCGCTTGGGTCTGTCTTCTGATTGCTACTTACCAGTTTAATCCAAAGTTCTGTTGAAGATTACCCGAGCAAAAATATCGGTGCCATCCATTGATTATCGATAGTTACTTATTATTAATTAATTCGTTATCTCAAAACCATATGCTGTTTGATTCAGATGGGCCATTATGAACTAGGTCGAATCCAATGGTTTATTATCGAAGATAATAAACCAAAATAAATTAGGTAGTTGTTAGTTCTACCCTTACTCAGCTTTTTGAAAGAGTTTGAAGCTCCGAACTAACTACAACACTATGTTTATGTTTATTTGGATAAAACACAATTATTTTGCTTCATCATAAAAGAAATTAAGATCTTGAAAAATCATGAATTTAAAAGAGATTTTTTTGGAAAAAAAATAAGTTTATTTCGATTTTATGAAAAGTTTTAAAATTAGTAATTAAAACCTTTTTTCCCTGTTTTCAGCCCTATCGGGTTTTCAACGATTTCCACCTCCTGGTTTTGCCCCCTTTACGCCATTCCTGGCTAGGCCATTGCGTAAGATTAGATTCTCACTTGGGAGCAAATTTGCTTAATAAGTAGTTCGTGCTCCATCATGCTAGTTGGCGAGTTACTGTGACTGCGAATAGTGTAGCTCGGTAGAGTGTCTTGGTTGTTGCTGAGTATTTCTCATTGCTATTCACTACGTTTATTCCGATTCCTCATATTGTTGACAGGTGGGCATGCTCAACGATAGAGAGGGGATACGCACCGACAGAAGCTCGAGAACTAAGGGCTATAGCTTCCTTCCACCATCCTCTCGGATATGCTGCTGGGTACATTAGAATGGTAAATGACAAATAGGTCAACTCGTATGAATTTATTATAAAAAGTACCTTTCAGTGCGGTTAGAAATACTACCTACCTCTTCTGGTTAATGCCACTGTTTCTCACGAGTTTCTGTCAGTTTGAAGGAAATATTCTGTCAGCTTGAATTTTCAAAGGAAAAATTCGAAGTTATATAGATTCATAAATATTTATTCCATACAGCTTTGGCGCATATGTTCATGTGAAGATTGTGGAAGTCATTTAAAACTCATGAACCCAGTCGTGTCAACAATTACACTAGTTTTAAAAAAAAGTATCTACATTGATATGTCTCATGTTCATCTGTTAAACATGTGTCTGGTTTCATCATTAATGATTGAAAACTTCTTACCTGGGGCTCGGAACATATGATCGTAGTTCGCCATTTTGTTTTGACTATTCCGGGGGATAAGCCCTTATCCCCCAGATGAAGTAGGGAATACGGCTCGCCTTATTCCTGGGGATAGCGCTACCTCGCAGTGGTGAAACGCACTTTTTTGCACTATTCCCAAGATAACGTTAACACCAACCTTATCCCCAGGTGGTGAAATCGGCCAAAAGTGACCTTTTCCGACTATTTGACCTTCAGATGACCTTAAACCTGACCCGATGAAGGTCGACCGACCTCAGATTCGGAATCAGCGACCCCAAAAACATATGAGTTGCATTTTTTTTTGTAAACCTAAGTAGGTATGTTATCTACAGATACCTACTATTGGAGTGGTTGGTTGTAGTGGTACATATGGGTTGGTTGAGAGATGATGTGTTAGGGGGGACTCTAATCCCGGATAGTAGGTAGTATACGCCCAATAGGTTAAACAAATTAAATAAATAAAACTTTTGATTGTTCTAATCCCAATTGAATACCGTTTTCCCTCTAGACGCAGCTAATTCACAGCGACGGAAGTACAAGTGACACAACAATAGAAGTAAACTTGAAGCATCCTGGAAAACATGATCGCAACCGGGTAAGGACCCTGCAGCTCTTGATTTTGATGTGGAGTTTATTGATATCTACTAGGTATTCCATTTCTCAATAGTGATGTCGATATGATGGAAGAGTCAAGTTTTTACAGTACAGTAGGTAAAATTGCTTGTACAAACGTTATATCATTATTGGTTATTCCTTAGACCTTAAACCACAACTGGGCTGTTTACGTGAACCCGGTAGGAGTGGACGCGACTGTGCAAGTACTCCATACGAGGTGCACGGCTGCTGGTTATATTTGGAATCCGTATTACACTCAACTTGCTGATCCTCTGAACGTAAGTTGGATAATGTTAGGTTAAGGCATCATGACTTCTAGTATCATGACCACGGAGAGAATCCAATTTCAAGGTATGAGAAACTCTTAAATCAGAATTCAGTTCCAGAAACTTGGGGACGATTCAAAATCAACCTAAATTCCCATCACTACCCTCATAATCAAACTCCAGTTCTTTCTTGACAATCGATCGGTCTTTGGATGTTTCAGGACGATTTGTATAGAAGAGAATGCGGCCCAGATTTACCCCTTCGCTGCTACGTCGGCGATCTGTCTGCTCGACTCGGAACAGTGGATTTGGGCAATGGACGAAAGGTGTTTACAGATGCCAATCTTCCTCTGGGTAGGTATTTGAATCACATTAGTTCCTACCGTAGGTGCCGACTTATGAAAATTATAGGGGGGGGGGGGAAGGATCATGGGATGGGGGGGCCTGGGCATATTGTTTGGAATATATCCGATATGCCAACCCTCCCGGGACCCCCCCCCCCCTCCACATGATCGTATAGGCCCCTATAATTTTCGTATAATATGAAAAAATGCATACATTTCTCATATTATGAAAAATTACCATCTCAGGCACGTCCTATGTTGTTTCAAGCCCATCTTATCAGGCCCTTGAGCCAATTGAATTTCTTGACACGTTGATTACAATCACTAGAGTAACACTAAACTAACGACGTGGTGCTCTGTGATTGTAATAGAACGTATCAGGAACTTCAATTGGTTTAAAGGCCTGATGATGACTTTTTAGTCGAAAGCGCTTTTCTCATTAATAATAGTAAAAAAACATTAAATGCTTTTTATTATTATTAATGAGACAAATTTTGCGGATTGTCTCCGAGGTCCTAATATTAATTCCTAAACATCACTTTGAATGATATCGATGGCTTAGCACCAAAAGGACGAAACTGCCAAATTTACAAATTTTCCTTTTTTGTTGATTGAGGTTTGTTATGAATTTCGCCATCTACCATGAAAATGAGAAAGTTAAAAATATCGAACCTTGTAAAAATATAGACCTATTTTATACTTCAATTGTTACAACAACGTTATAATTTATGATATCGTCTTAGAGGGCAAGGTCTCTGCCATGGGCCGTTCTATCGTAATCTTCAACAAGGATCGAGGTAGTGAAAAATTCGCATGCGCCAACCTCGAGCCTGATTACGACACTGTTAAATACGTCAACATTAGGAAGCCTCCTAAATTCGTTGTGTAAGTATTGCTCTTGCTATTCATTTTTTCTACACCTCAAAATCCAAATTGTGTGCATACGAAATAATGAGTGTTCAAATTTCAGATCGCAGTTTTTAGAAGATATCCGTCAAGTTATGGGCGTACCAGAATGGCTGCTGACGATTGACTCTAGGAAAACCAATATATTGTACGGTGGGGCTTGTATTCAGCTGCTAATTCATTTCAAAGGTAAATACACTAGTGTAGCTCACAAAACTGTTTCATTCGTAGAATCATGTTTAGTCTGTTCGTGACCCAAACTTTTCAACTGCTTCAAATACGACCCTTGTCTGAAATATGATTCATATTGGAGAAAAATTAATCCATACAAGTAAATGCTTAGGGTGGGGTAAAAGTAATCCATTTTTACGTTCATTTTGAAACTTTATTTACAATAGGTACAGTAGCTCATTTTGACTAAAGTGTACCCTCTCTTTTTCGACGACTCCTTGTAATTTAGAAGGCAACTTCACGATGCCACTCTCCCAAAACGACTTTTCCTTGGAGGCGAAAAACTGAGCTAGCCAGTTTTCACATGACACTCTTAGATCACTAACGGCGTTTTCCATGGACAATAAAAGGTGGTAGTCGCTTGGTGCCAGGTCTGGACTACATCACAACCTCCCAGCCCAGCTCCCTGACCTTCATACGAGTCACCATCGATGTGTGGGGTCTGGCGTTGTCTCCGTGGAACATGAAGCCAGTTCTGGCCTCTTCTGGTCAATCGCCGTTTTCAATCGGTCCAATTCCTGGCAGTAGAAGTCCGAATTGAGGGTTTGGCCATTCGGGTGCAGCTCATGATGAATCCAGTCCCACCAAATACACAGTAAGACCTTCTGAGCCGTCAATCCTGGTTTTGCTACCGTTTAGGGCTCATCAACAGCCTTCGACCATGATCGTTGTCGCTTGAAATTGACACACCTCACCCATTTCTAATCGCTAGTTACCTGTCTTTTAAGAAATTGAAACGTGGCTCATCCAGTTCTGTTCTGTCAGCTCGTGAGGCACCCAAACATCAAGTGTTTTTTTCAAAGCCCAGCATTATGTAACAGCTCTCATGCCGATCGTTCCCAACCATCTCCAGAATGTCATCGACATTTTCGACGGTAGGCCTTCCTGAACGAGGGGCATCTTTCACATCAAAATTTCCTGAACGAATCCGACGAAACCAAAATTGAGCATGATTGGCCGTTACCGTACCGGGACCATAAACACTGTTTACAATTTCAGCCACCTGACTTTTCCCCTTTGTCGAAAAAAATTATATAACACCGAATTTTCTCCTTGTTCACCTCCATCTTCTACGCTTTAATTCCATCAACCACAACTATTTTCTTATTTCTTTATTGAACGGGAAAAGCCCAATAGGTATACATTATACAAGCAAACTATAACATTCTAAAAAGTCAGGGAGAAAAATACAAAGCAAATTTAAAACAATAACTTGAAAAGAAAAAAAAACTATTCCTAGGAGTAATTGATTGGGGACGAGGAGACTAATGCTTTAAACTTGGCTAGAGGGTAATAAAAAAAATCGAAGGCCGGATTCATAGCCAGGAAGAGGTTTGCACTGCGAGGAAGTCTGCGTAGGGGTTGGTTTCTTAAGTAGTTCGTGGCTGAAAAAGGGACGGAGAACAGCATTGGCGAACGGGCAAAGGTGCGCGGTGCAAGAAGGCTGATCCTTGAGAGAAGTGTGGGACTGTCGATCATGTTGTTGAGGAGTTTGAAGAGCAACGTGAGATCGGCTAAGCTTCGACGCCTCTCAAGGGACTCCAGGTGACACTTCTGTCGTATGGAATCATATTGAACATCAGCTGATGGGATACCCAACTTGAAGGCAATAAACCTAAGAAATTTATTTTGTATTCGTTCAAGCCGGTATGCATGTGTAGTGTATGATGGGGACCATACAGGAGATGCATACTCCAAAATTGGACGTACTAGGGCCTTATAGACCGGCACGATAGCAGGTATACTCGTGAACTCCCTTGTGTTCCTTTTAAGGAAACCAAGAGAGCGCATAGCTCTGTTTGTAAGGACCTCGATGTGCCTGGAGAAACACATCTGCCCGTCAAAATGAACACCCGGATCCACCATTTCTCTCGACCTTTGAAGGGGAGCATCGCCAAGAATGTAATCAAAGATGAACTGTTCGGTCTTGCGATGAAACTATGGTCCAATGTCGTTGGTTTTGAAGAGTAATTCCCATTTTCAACGAGTAAAGGTTAATCCGATAACATAAATACAAAACAGGATATATGCCAGAGACGTCATCCAGCTGCAAAATAATGAATTACTTTTTCTCCTATCTTTTAAATGAAAAAATCCTCTTCCCCATCCAATCGTCAGGGCGATATCTCATTATTTATTCGTTCCTGATAATCAGTTACTTGTAGAAAGGTTTTCCGTGTCATTTACACAGTAAACATTGGTAGCTAATGCGCATGCTCAAACATTTATATTTCTTATTTTCCATTCGCTGACCACAATCCACATCTACAGGCGCTGAAGCGAACAAGTTGGAGCAGGACTTCAGCCGTTTGCTGACGACCGGAAGACTGGCCAAGCCGACCCTGTACAGCCCGGGATACACTCCGCCTGCGAAGCGCGTCACGACGTCGTCCTACCAGCTCTGCCCCACAAGAGACGCTTCTGATGTGGACAAAAGAAAATATAAATTTTCTTTCAGAGGTTCCGCTAGCGTTTCTCGTCCCTCTTCACTTATGATCGTACGTATCTGAACCAGTTACTATGGGCAAATAGGCAACAATTAAGGCGTTGTTGCGGTTCCAATTGGGAGGAGGCGCGTTTTGGGGTAGCCGAAAGGCATCAGGGGCCATCACACTGGCAAAAATTGTACAAATATTTCAAAGTGTTTGCGTAAAAATATTGAGAGCGTGAGGAGAAACATTGTGCAAAAAAAGGACCTGCCAATATTCTGTAGGTGGGGAGCGCGGTGTGAGGGGTTTCCATCGCTCAACACATTGAACGTATTTTTTTTTGCCAGTGTGAGGGCCTCCTCACGAATTGAGCTTGCTATTAGTAGGATTTACGTCCTCTGACGACCTGCAAAACCACAGCAGTACCACCTGCAAAAGCATATTTTCGTTAATTTCAGGTACTTATTAGGTACTCAAAATTGATATTAAATGGCTCCATTTTCATTACAATTTCCCCGTTGACTCCTGCCACTTGTGAATTGACTTGCATTTGTAATCCACTAATCGCATTTTTCAGATGGTGCCGGTGACCATGTACACCATAGTCATCAGAGTGTGGACATGAGAAATCACCATGGAGGACAAGGTTGTCAAATAACCAACGTACATGAAATGAAGTAACAACTACGACAAAGTATTCATTCGACCTCACATTGTCTTCCTATCAGACTGAATTTTTCGAGGGCAAATGCGAGAAGAATGATTTGTAACGTTAACTAAGTGGACCTCGAATGCATACCTTGTACATAACACTACCTACCCTATGTGTATATAAATCCATTCTACAGGTTCGATTACCAGAAGGCAGGCAAGGATGTTAAAATTACCGTGAAAACTCAAGGGACCTATTTGATTTTATATTTCAATGTTTATATTCGAGTCAAGTCGAAATAATTAATATTTCGGCCTTAGCGAAAAACGTTGTATACAAATTAACCCTTTCTACTGACGATAGACCAACGTGCACATTTGGGAAAAGAGAACCACCTTCATTTCTTGTGAAATTTAAAATATTTTTTGGACAGCAGGGTTTGACCAAACTAATGATTTTCGAAACTAAAATTGCAAGGAACAAAATTTTTCAAAGACGATTGGAATGTACCAAGCAACCTCTTCTTCTTTAAAATTTTAAGATTATTTAATACGATCCATTTCCACAGAGTAAAAAACTCCTTTAAAAAAATTCAGTTTTCAGACCATTCATGAAAACCTCCTATAACGGAAAATGATATTCATCTTCGTACTAGTATTGGATACATATCGTACTAGTATTACATTGTAATATTATCGTTATTATCGATAATATAGTTAAGGCCCTTAATTGATTTGAATTGGTAAAATCTAGTGACGAACTCATTCCACTTGTAAGGTCAAGCCAAGTCTAGGTGATTATGGGCAATGTAGCGTGATGGAATTATTGGAATTGATGTTGAAATACCTAATTCGACAATACGTTCGAAGTTCCAACATATTACGTAAATAGGTCCTTGTACGTATAATCACGCATATTAATTTGTTGAATAATTATGTGAAAGTTTGAAGATCTGAGAAACGTATACATACGTACTTATACGATTTGTGTACATAATACATATTCGTGTACTAGAGCTGTGATAACCATACACTAAATAACGTATTTCCATTGTACATATGACTAAAGTGTAACGTAGGTATCTATGATTTTCTTATTTTGTGTTATGTAATCTGAACATATTTTTCTTTGAACGAGAAAAAAAAATTAAGTAAAACATCAGTACTTAAAAGTTTGTTACAAATAGTTCATTGATTAATAGTGCTCGAATCCCAGTGTATAATAATCAGCTCCCATGTTTCTTACACCCGAGAAAGATCAGTATGAAACATAATTGTGGATCGTTAGAGAATTTGGTTAAGTTAGAGGGACTTGTGGAAATGATACAAAATCTCGTATCCGAAACGGGTAAGGTGCAATATGCAAGAATAATTAGGTAGAATAATCCAAAAGTCCACATGTGAAGATACAAGCATCAAATAGCGTGTGTAGCGAAATAATTAAGCCAGCCCACAGTGGCATATAGCAAGGTTTGTATCCACGTACATTTCCAGCTTGTCACTTATGCAACAACTCGGCCGGATCGCAGAACTACACTGAATGAGGACCGCCCGGCCCAGCCCCCTCCTCTCCTACAAGGATAACACTTATAAAATAATTATCACGACCCAGTGCCATTTGAAAGATTTAAGCAAATTTTTAGATAGATTGGTCCAGTTACCCAGGCAGTAGACCCGTCAAAGAGGCAAAAAACTGGCCTAAATTGCAGTTTTTGTTCCTAAAGTTTTCTTGGGTAGAGATAATGGGTTAAATCTTTCAAATAGCACTGGGTCATGTTATAAAGAAGGTTTGTGCAAAATTTCAAGTCGATTGGTCCTATTACTCAGGCTGTAGACTCGTCAAAGTCGCCAAAATTGGCCTACAACTTCTGTTTTTGTTTCTAAAATGTTTGTGGGTTGAGATGATGGGTTAAATCTTATAAAAGGCACTGTCTGAATTTGAAACGAAGCTCTGTGCAAAATTTCAAGTCAATCGGTGAAGGTGGAGAGGCTGTAGCCTTGCCTATCTGAACAAGGAGGAGAAGAAGAAGAACGTGGAGTAGCCCCTACAGCTAATTCCTATGCTATTCACTCTGTGAAGCTGAAGTTTGGTATGAATCCCCCTTCGGACTTCACTTTGCAGAATAGGCCCAGGATCAGCTTAGGGGCTCCCAAAGCTAACAGACATTCGCACGTTTCCTTTTTTTATATTCGAAAACGAAGGCACCTTTAAAGGTTCAATTCAATTCAATTGAATTCAACATGGGATGACCTTACTAGGAATGATTCAGGTTTCAGATGAAGTGAAAGAAAACCCCTATTTGTTGTACTTTTCGATGCAGGTACATATTCCACTCAGGTATTATTATTGAGAAATGAATAGTACTGAAATAAATCATTAGAACCAGTAATTATATAAAATAAATCAACTTTGAGACATCAACACACAATGGTCACCTGCGAATAATGACAGAGGTATCGAACATCAAAACAATACTCGTAAATAATAGAGCCGTAAAGCACTCGTTTAATTCCATTAAACCTGTTATTTTGCATTCAATATACACATATATAGTTTTTGAAACAATTCTTGGAAGAATTTGTCAAGGGAAATAGTGAGAGAGATCATTGACTAATAAAAATCCATCGATTAACCCACATTATTCTCGACATCGAGTTCTGCTCAGTCCAGTTCAAAAATACATTTTAACGATTATCGAAATAAATTGGCTCGTTTATTGGAAATCGAAACGTACCATAAAGATATTGAAAAATATCTAATGATCAAGAAAGGTCTGAATGAAAAACGTTTTCTAATATCGTTTCCTGTTATTCACACTCGAATTTAATGTGCTTGAATGATTTAAGTTCGCACAGTACGTATTCATTGAAAAATATATTAAATTTCAATAACTCATATAACGAAGCGTATTGTGCCTAACTAAAATTAAATACGCTGGAATAAGTCGTAGGGGACCACTGAATCTGAAATACCAGGTACGGGTGGCATTCAAGTCGTGCTTAGTGGTTGGTAGATTCGGAAGTTGAGAGCAACTTTAACTTACGATACCCTTATCGATCATAGTGCTTGCTTGGATAAATTCCAATATCACCAGACTTCTCATGATATTTGGAAGAAAAAAAAAGAAAAAAAACACACACATTAATGTGACTAAACTATATGACAAGTAAGTGGTGGATTGAGTATTTGACAAAGACACGGTAGTAGCAAAAGCAGAGATATCGGGTTTATGTATATGACTTCATGATTCCAGCAGTTACTTACAAATCAGATTGATTATCTGAGTAATAAAAAATAAATACAACTGACACAGGGTCCCTACTTTCGATCAAATCCTCCATTATTATGATCATGACTTCGTGGATTTTATTTCTAATGTCATAGAACCTCCGCGTGATTACACCAATTCAGCCTCATTCACAGGCGTTCAATTACCCGTTTCTTTCCCAAAGTGAGTGGAATATTGAGGTACGTGGAGACGCCGTGGTAACCTACAAATCGCTAGTGGTTTGAGCAAAACGGTGGACAGACTAAAATGATTGTTTCTATGAGTACATTTCATTGTACAACTGTCTCCTACGACTTACAATCGGAACGAATGAGAAGGAAAAGATGTAGTAAGCATACAAATATCCCCTCGAAAAATCTGGTATGAAATCCACATTTAGAACATGTTTACATAAGCAGGGTCAGAATTCACCTACGTCGAAGAACTACAGTAGGTATGTGTGCTTCCCATCCAAATGGGGAAAAAATGATCGAACAAAAAAAGTGTGGCTTCTGATTTTGACATGTCTGAAAAATATGAAATATAAGGGACAATACTGCTGGGTCGATTGCAAAAGACACGACAAATACTAGAACCCAAGAAGCCAGCTCTCATACCAACCTTATACCACAACTTATGGAAGTTAACTTGTAAAACCGCTCGAAGAATCACTACAACCATCAAGATAACCGGAATGTGTCTACTTAAATAAGAACAGCAAATACAAGAGCATTAAAATTATTATCAACATCTGACAAGAAATTCGAGTATTTCTGATGTGTCGTCTAACGCGATTCAAGTTTCCTACGCTTGTAAATTTGTTGTCTTCTGTGGAATTTTAGACCAACATCTAGTGGTAATGATGATGCTTCAATTTCATGTTCGAGTCTCAACCTCGTCCTACATTAATTTGCTAAATTAGCAAATTTTAATACTTCTACATCTGCAAGATAAAATCTCTTTTAAAAACAAACTAGCGAACAAATAAATAACATTAATTCACAATAAAATGGTATATTCTTCGTACCATTCCAAGCTCATAGCTCCAACGAGTAACTAGAAATATACCGAAATATATTACTTTCCAGCTGATAAGATTTCTATTTTATGTACAAGACCACACGACAATAATTTCCTTGATCACGTCAAATTAACTGGTATGTCTCGGTATCGATTGATTAGATTCCATTCTCCGGTAATATAGTTCATCTGGAAGTGGGTTTCGACGATTTTAGGTACAGGTATCGAGTTGGGCCCCATCGTCACCATTTCCTGGTACTCGCTCAGTTTGATAGTGATGACGTCGCCGAGTTGAGGGCATGGGTTTTCTGAAATAAATCAGAAAGGAATTTAAGGAAGAGGAAATTCTGAGAAGCTGTGAGACATGGCTTCCTCTTATCCATGACGACCATAAAATTCTGTATCGTTTAAGTGGTTTATGGAGGAACGTAGCCAGGGGTCGGGGAGGGGGGAAGTTTAAGGGGTCCTGGGGCACGAAATGGACGAGTGGAATAGGGTGAGGAATGGAGTATTCCATACCTCCAGGGCACAATAGATCTAATTAGGTCGAGGTGCTTCACTTATAATAAGCCTCCCAATATCTTATCTTATTTCGTACCTATCGCGGTATGCCCAAGTCTGGACCCCCCCCACCCTATCAAAATCCTGGCTACGTCACTGGTTTATGGACAAGAATAGGGGGGCTTAAGATTCCGCCCCGTGTTGTCATTAAAGGATCAGAGCAAATTAATGGAACCTTAAGATTCCGCCCCGACTACCTACGGGCAGTTTGGAGTATCCTTAACATTCCGCCCCGAGCATATCTCTAGAAACCTTAAGATTCCACCCCTCCCCGAGAACATCTCCCCTGTGTACGGAAAACGCAGTTAGTAAAATATGGAAATGATATTTAGCAATTTATTAACGAAATTTGTCAACAAAGGTTACGGGTTCAAACATTAATTTCGTCCACTTGATCTACAAGTCCAACTAATCTATATGGTACTAATCAGTTGATTAGGGGATGTTTTTATTCCGCAACCCTCAACATGGGAGGTAAACAAACACGGAGGTGCGGAATCATAAGGTTCGGGTTCACCTGGCCACTGATAGACCGGGCGGAGTCTTATGGTTACTCTAAGCCGATGGGATTAGTGAGGTGCTCAAATCCGTCGAGCTAATGACAACACGGGGCGGAATCTTAAGGCTCCCCAAGAATAATACATCGAATTTATTTCAAAGCGTGAGGTAAAATGAAAAATTAGATGAATAGAACAGGAAATATGAGCGCATTGCAGAAGATTTCACGTTTGCACATGCCCAGCATGAAGTTTCAGTCCAATTTTGATGAAATTCACACGTGACCATCTCGGTTCATTACGACCATTCAATAGTATAGTTGTCTGCCCTCCAAGGACTGGTAGACACGGAACCACTCTGTTGTTCAAAAAAGGTAAAAAATGAGTGTTTATACCAAAAGACCTTTCCCGATTTTTTTCTTGAATAAAATCACTTGAGATGGGGGCGGCTCCTCTAACACAGATCAGATATCCTTCCCAAGCTCACACATCCCCCCTACCAGGTATCCCTCCCTACCATGCTCCTTCATGGAAAGGGGACCCTCGGTCTACCGTAGAAATGGGGTCCAAAAATGTCTAACCGTTCCAGTTATAACTATGTAACGGTTCCAACTAAACGGTCCAGTTCCACTATCCCTACCGCGATTTTTTGTGTGCTTATGTTGGTCACTGGATTGCAGTAAATGAGAGGCATGTGATTCCAACGTCCACGTCAGAAACTAAATGAAAGAACTGAAAACTAAATGTAAGTTGCCTACTAAAAAATTTACCTACATTTAATGTTAAAAATAGGTATCTACCAAAATAAATAAACGATTTATTTCTATGGTGCCAACCAATTGAGCAGTCTGAAAAATTTGATAACTTCTGCAAACAACAAAATTTTGGATTAAGAAAAGCACGGATGTTGTCACCGCCACATTTTTCACCACAACTTTGTGAGGAGGCGGTGAACTTTGTGCATCATCACAAAACTGATCACAAGACTTCCTGCTACCATGGTAAACTCCTATCGAAGCAGAATTCTTCTTTAGATACACCACATGTCGCATTATACAACAGTATCTTACCTCGGGATCCGGCAATGAAGCCCAGAATGAGGGATTTTTCGGGTCTAGTTACTTTGTTGGCAGACTGGAAAAGTTCTTGGGCCTTCATCATCTGTTCTCTCTGCAATCGAGAAATCGTAAGGACTAAATGAAATACAGGAATTAGAAGACATTTGTATGAGAACTAAATACCGTGTTAGCAGGTCCTCTTACCGTGAGCTCGTATTTCTTTTCCTCGTTGATAACAACCGTTTGGGACCGAATCATTGTAGGTTGCGGCCTTTCGATGACAGGTATCACTTCAGGTACATGCTGAATTATCTGCTGTGGCGGCTCAGGCTGGAAAACGGAAATTTCATAGAGAAATACTGTGATTTTAAAAGTTACAACAGAACAGAGTTCTGCGAGATATATTGAACAGAAATCTAGTTTTCGCCAACAATGTAAGTAATTCAAGATGAAAATTACTGACAAAAAGACCGTAGGATAAGGAAGGGAAAGGATAAGAGATCTTACTGGAGATGAGGAGGATGAAGGTAAGAATTCAATAGGAAAATAAGCTTGAATGCCCCATCGGCCGAGCATAGCGCGAACTCCTTCTGATTCCGAGCAATGAACCCATGTCATTCCGTCCTGTGGAGTAAATACCGATCGGTATGGGGTATCAAGGTTTTAGTATTTAATTTACCCTCAGAAATGAGTTGAAATTCGGATCCTAATGATGGGCTGCTGAAATAGGTACCTGTGAGACCTAGCAGCCAAGGGCGGCTGGTCAGAGGTGGCAATGAGGCTATAGTCTAGTCTGATCAAACCTCCTTCAAAATAATACCTAGTAAATGGAAGTAGCCTACTTGCTTTTCCATTTTAGTGCCACATAGCCATTGGCCTATTTAGAATCCATACTGTCTGAACAGACGACAGAATTGGACTGACAAGCAGCAGAAGCTAACCTAGCGGTACCAGCATTGAACTGTTGAAAGGAGGGATATTAAGGGCTCATCCGATTGCCCATAGCTTGTAGAAAACATGGAGAATTTCTTTCATTGATCTTAGGAATAAACGAAGTACTGTCTCAATACCACTCCTCCAAAAGCTCCAATCCGAGTTTTTTGTCATTTTCATTTTACTGCGCTTTTGGATACCACTGAGTTGAAGACACCATGCCAGAGCCGACATAGGTAATTAATTCCCAGTGGCTCTGGCATGCCAGTAAAGGTACAACCGTATTGCTGCTGGGGAGGTTGATTGGAAGCATGGCCCTCAAAATTTACTTTACTTGGTTGGTTGGATGTAAACAATTACTTGTACTCGTAAACACTCTCAATTAATGTAAACAAGAGGCAATTGGTAAAATGGTATTTCTTCTTTTTCGAAACTGATTTGGTCATCTAGAGTATCAATTTTCACTCCTGGTCATCATCCCAAGCAACAATACCGTTATGGTTCATTTTTCCAACCGTTTCTCACTTGATTTAACTTGGAGCGAAACGAAAAATCGACTTAAAACCTGATTAGTGGAAGTCATAAGTTATTTTTCTGGTTTTACTCATTCTATCCTTCCATTGCCTCAAGCACCCATATACTTCAGCCAGCGATCCATATACTTCATATCGTCAATACCACTCATCGTCATTTTTGGCCAAAATGAGTTATGCATACCATTCGAAGAGTCTTCTCCCAGCGGATCAACCTAACTAAGTATAAGTTAGGTAACACTAAATCCCACGATTTATTTTACATAGTTACTCAGTAAACATAGTCATTGGCAGATGGTTTTTTGGCTCTGCTGAAGAGTTGCCGAAATGACGATGTGGGAAGTTGCCGTGAGACCCTCGATATACTAATGAAGAGTGAGATGATACAAACCGAACACGAGAGGAATGGAATACGTTATCACACCGAGTCATTTACAAAATTCAAATCCTCAATCTTAGAACAGAAATAACCAAACCATGAACAAGGTGGTAGCTGAAGTACCTTTCCAATAACTTGAGTCGTCGGTGAGATAACTTGGTTCAAGACGTTTGTAGCTGGGGTTGGAGATACTTGATGAAGTGAAGATACACCTGTGAAAAAAATAAGGGTTTCAAATAACTAAACAGCTACAATTAGATAGATCTCTTCCTACATAATGGATCTCTTTGAACCCCAGAGGTCAATTTTCTTTCAATAAGTTACTTTGCAACGCATTTCAGAGGCAACTTAGGTTCTACAGCAGTATAAAGAAACCACTTTCTTCTCAGCTCCTATAAAGTGAACATTATACGCATTAGGAAAGTAACCCTTGCTCTCCTGTTGAGCGTAAAAATCTCTGAACCAAAACAAAACCGTAATCTCACATCTTTATATCTCTCGTTGCGTGATATTTTAAGAAAATTGGCATGCTGCCTTAATCATTTTTCAAACTGTTGATGTTACCGTTTGGCCATCAGTTTCTGAATTATCAGAATGAGCGTTTGGACGGGCTGAGTTCTGGACAATCCTCAACGCAACACACAAGGAACTCAGTTCAATTGGTCCACCCTTTTACTCAAGAGAGTTGATTGTTTAAGAATTTTCTTAGAACTAAGCAACACGAATCAATGTTTGAACCTAGAATACATCCGCCGGAGTCTCTCAGTCAAACCTACAGCGATCATTTGGCGATAGCTAAATTGGCTGCCAGCGTATTAGTAACTCACCAGTGACACTTTGAGGTGCATAAGATGGCGGTGCAGGCGTGTCAGGGGGAGCTGGCGTTGGAGGCGCGACAGATGGAGTTGGTACTAAGCCAATGGCGTAGTCAGGTGTGGCAATGGAAGACGTTGTTGTAGAAACACTCTCAGTAGATGTTTTACTAAGAGCTTTAGCTTGGAATTCTTCCATATCTGAGAAATGATAATTGATCCACAAGTATACGTATAAGTAACAAAAATATCTGAAAATTATACAACACTTATATAAATTATGTCAACTTGATCATTAACTTGGCACATACTCGAAACACACGGAATTACAATGCCTACTATTTATCATAGCTCTCGCTGCTGAATTGGGTGTGTGACATGACTCATTGTGAATTTGTCAAGTGATTGAAAGCCTTGATGTGGAACTGCAGAAGAGTGCACGCATGCAGATGCTGTAGAGCTGTTCATTTGCCGGATATTGTTTTCCATTCTTAAATTGGTAGAAATGCTGTTTCCAATGGTATGGTCGTTTTACTCAATTTATTGTTTTTAAATAAAGTTATTAATATTCTAAATCCGGCTCTACTTTTGAATCACCCTACTATGAAAGAGTGGTGTGTGTTGCTTCGAAATTTATTGTTGACACTTAACTGGTACAATAAGATGATATTGGATGACCACAACTGACCTTGCATCCGTTTCCTCTTCTTAGCCTGGGACATGGCAATTGGTTGTTCGTTGATATCGAGCAGCTTAATACCGCCATCTTTACGGGGGAGATTATTCCTGGGGAGAGACGGCCTGGATAGCAATGTGTTGGTACTGAGGCCAGACTGAAAACCGCCAGTGGGTACCCGACTAGGTATACCTTTCAGTGGAGCTAGAAAAAACAAAAACAATAAAACACATTACAGGGTATTGTAAAAAGGCTGTCTCATAGTGTAAGTACAAAAGCCATTTAATTCTTCAGAAATAACTTTGATCATTTGAAGCCCTGTGACACAGTCAACTCCTATCTACATTAACCTATTCTCATAACCCGGTTAGCCGATTAAAAAAAAAAAAAAAAAATTGAAAAATTATGTTAGGTTAGAAAATTACGTGCAGAAGCAAAGATTGCATGAGGAAATAGGGCGGCGCCTACAGGTACCTTTGGGAAATCGCTTTGCCAGCTCGCCTCCAGAGATGGATTTGGGATCCTTACATACCAAATGTGAAAATAACGGGACAATAATAGGACATACCTAATTTTATTATCATAAAAAGGTATGTTTATTAAATTTAACGATGAGTGGAAAAAACTAATGAAATCGTAGAGATACTCACTTCACATGTTGCTGTGGTACTCATGATCACAGTGGATATGGAGGCCAACATTAAAGAATGAGCAATATTGGCGTTTTCGTCGATGGCACAGCGCGCAACGTCAGTGCTCCTCGCGATTCACCAGCTTGTGTGAGAATTCTTGATGCGGCCTCAATGTATAGGGAGCGTTCTGATCCCACCAATTCCTATGGACCTCCCTGAGAGGAGTACCATATTCGAAAAGCCAACCCTGCACATCTGCCCTTCTGAAACCGGAGTATGTGGTATTCCCACTTATTGCAGTGTGCTTCTGAAGTACCAAAGCATTCTGACAGGCTGCGTCAATACCGAGAGTGAAAAGCTTGGAGCACCATTTTCTGCCTTTCAGAGACTCTTTGGGAGTCCAAATTCTGGTCACCTGTCTACCCCACCCATGAAAGTGTTGACATTTCCTATGTGATCAATCTTTGCCGTAGGGATCACTCCATGACAATTCGATATAATCGTGACGATGTTGTTATCATTCTATTTGGCGACGATTAGGCTGTCCGTGTTTCCATAAGACGTCGCACCTCGCTCTTTTTGGACATAGATTTTGAGTCAAGATGCATTTCAAAGTTCTGTTTTCCAAAATCGTTCCAGTTCCTCCGACATTTGTATTTCATAGTTCTTCAACTACTTTCACACTCTTAAAAATCTATCAAATTCGACGTCATAGGTAGCAGTTCTTCCTGGAACTACTTTTACTGACAACAATTTTATGACAGATACTGACAACTTATGAGCTCTGTAGGTGGTTGAATTACCATAGTGGCACTAGATCGCGCTAGAGATGAAAATATTAAACCTGAGACTCTACCTTTGGGAATTGGTGGGCTAAATGGCAAAATACGTACATGTACCCTGGTGCAGCCTCAACACCTCATATTAACTTTGATGAGATTATCCGTTTTGAATCATAAAATAACAACATGTGTGCATATCTACCAGCTAACTAGTGACTAGAGTTTGATTAAGAAACTCACTCGTATCGGTCATTTTTCTCGGCATCCCTCTAGAACGGACAGGGACTGTAGGCGCCGCGGACTTTTTCAGATTGCTCGCTGCATCGTTCGATTTCTGCATTAATTCAGCTCTCAGAGCGGCGGATTTCGGTTTTCGTTTTAGCGTGAAGTGTTTGGTTGGAGTTGGCTGAAAAGTCCAATGCAAATAGAGCTCTGATCTCACGTAATGTACATGGACCGATATGAAACAATAATTGTGGATAATAATTATTATTATCCACTTACCACGGATCCGACCAAATTGGTCAACGCTGCCTTGTTCAAATAGTGGCATTCTAATGGAAGAAGGTTCAATTCACTTTGTTTGCGAACTAGACACAACATAAGAAAAACAAGTTATTACGGGGAGTATTACTACAAGTAATTAGGAGGTATTAGTTCATTAGCATTAGTTTTCAACTGCGTCAGTTGAAACCAAAAGAAATACAGCGATAATGCAATGGTGTCAATTTCATAATAATTTTTTCAAACTATATTCCATCAGCTGCGACTCCTTGAATCCTCCCATTGTCGTCACTGGTCCAAGTATTCCCCACTACGAAGGCGTAAGACTTCAACACTACCTAGTTTTAGGCGAGTATACACAAGATATTATTATAGTCATCACACGTATTCACCTATTTTCTTCAAGTCATTGTACAAGTCCGAAAAGATTCGTTTGTTCTGGTCATTTTCCGTGATTGCTGTGTTGAGGGATCCAGTTGCCGGTAAGGTTTTCATCATTTCTGCCAACATAGAGACCCATTGCTCACTGTCGACTTGTGCAACCTCGACGATTTCTTCAAGCTCGGTTTTCCACTGAAACACGGATATTGAGCTGATCACTCGGGCAAATCACGGTAGGAGGTATTTGGTATAATTTAAGTTGAATCAACAGTTGCTGTTCAACAGTGAGAGGTGACACAGTATAATATACATGGAAATCGTGGAATCAAATAGAACGGGAAGCTTTGCTGAATGTACATAGCGAGAATTCCAGATTGGTGGGTTGATTTTATCTCAAAACTGAGAGTTCATGATGACCAAAGACAAAATTAGTGGAAGCAAATGAGAAACTTTGGACACAGTTAATTACATCTCCTTGTACACTTTTGAGTAAAACATCGACAATTATAAATTGGCATTCTAAGAAGCCAGAGAAGACTGAAGAGAAAACGTTCACCTCACTTCTTGGAGAACAACTAGAGACTCATCAAACTTGTTACGGTCGAAAATTTCCTATAACCAACTCATAGTGCATTTAACCTATTGCATTTTATAGTCTAAGTTCTTAATGTATTACTCTAATCCGTAGAATCCTACAGAAAAAGTCACTGAGAGTGTATTGAAGAGAAAAAAATTCTTCGTGGATAAAAACAAATCTCAAATTTGTCAATTTTTATTGACGATCAAAAACTACATATTTTTTGGCAAATTTCCCAAGTGTGTTATACCTACTGCTAGAACATCGCTACATTAATTCTTATCGATACCTGTCCCACTTTTAAAGTTTGCTCCCCAGCAAACTTTAAATTGTTACAGGGTGTGAAGGAGAACATCTTATTCCTTCATGCCTTAGTGGATGCGATTCAACCTCGATTTTATATAGGCGAGAAAAATGAAGTTGGCCAAACTGCTGGAGAAGGACTCTGACCTGGTGCAAGTCGCACGAACTTTCACCAGCGGATCACCCAGTGCGGAAGAAATAGCTTCTGCGGGAGAGAAGTACCTCTACTCGTACTCGTCTTCCACCAGTGGAGAAAAATCGCTGAACAGAATGTGGCATACCATATTCAGCAAGATCCTCTCCAGGGTGGGCTTCGAGTTGACTTCCCTGCCTCTAACCAAATCAGCAGCCCACCAGCGTTCATTGCAGACCTACCATGAAGTCCAGAAATGGTTGGTGAGTGAGAAGGACAGCAATGAATGGGGAAGGAAGCCATCACCAGATAGAATCATCCCCATCACCAATACCATGTAGATCCTTCTAATGTAATCAACATAGTGTCATGTAAATGCGTCAAAGGATGTACCTCAGGTCGTATCAGCTGCAGGAAAATTGGATTAGGAAACGCTCCATAGCAAGGGGCAATCGTGCAAGAACATGACAACGCAAAAGAGGTGCCATCATGACTGCTGAGGACAGCAACACGGAAGCTGAGGACGACTTGGATGAGACCAACCCATCACATCTCATACGAGAAAAATAGTAAGTTACTTAAAAAATCCAAATTTGACACAATTTGTAATTTTTGATGCTTATTGAATTTACCAAATGAACCTCTACAACTTATAAACTGGGGCCGGTTTCGATTAGAATTGATGTAGCAAATGTCTTAAAAAGCACTTTGAAAGTAGGTATAACACCTATAATTCTTGCGAAATTTGCCAAAAATAGGTGGTTTTTTTATCGTCGATCAAAATTGTACCGGAGGACCAGATATTTTTTTCATCGACGTAGAATTTGGTTTCCTTTAATTCTCTACCAGTGACTTTTTATTCCCCAAGGTATGCAATCAGTTTCCAGCAGTTCTTGTTTATATCAAGTCTTAATTTTACTGGCTAATAGTGCTGTGGAATTAGTATTAATCCATAAATGCCAGAAACTACATTGCACTTTGAAAACAAATAAGGCAAATCATCGATGTTAAAGAAATAATATTATGAGTATAAATTAGTTTCTCTTGTCTTTTGACGAAAGGCCGTCAAATTGGTTCCTTTGCTTTTTGAAATTTGAAGGGTACTTCAATACTATACTTACTGCATCAACCTAAATTTTATTCTTCGGAAGAGTAGGTAGCTACATTTGAGTACATGAATCAAAATCTATTCAAATTGATATTTGAAAAAAAGATACCTAAATAACCGATCTATTTGAAGCATCCGATACATGGAGTTTTTAAAATGTCAACTCTTAGGTATATTTCATCCCTTCCTACGGATTTAAAACGCGAAACGTTTTTGGGTTAATGGTAGGAGCCCGGGTGGACTCAAATGCCGGTACAGAATGCACAGGCAGCCATAAAGCCATGTGAAGTACCTACTATCGTAAAAACACGGGAGGATTGAGAAGGTGCAACCTCAACTAGTTCTTCGGCGGTAAAAGATCTTTCAAATATCGGATAGGTAGGGAAAGTTAACGGCTTTTAGATACCATGATCGGCATACCGACAGCAATCACACTCGTTCTACCTTGGTGGCTGTTTACATACGAACAAGATAACGTTGTCCGCGATTCCAGCGAAGGCGGAGCTCGATCGGCGGGCTGGAAGTCAAGTTTCTGATTGAGATTGTTGTGGGCTTTCTACAAGTGCGCCAGGTGTCTACACATTCAGTATTGCTCTGAATACTAATTTGTAGCACCTTGCTCCCTGTAAACTAGTCGATTCGCACAGTAATGAGCTTATGAAGTAACACTTACCTCTTCAACGTTTCGCCGAGGAATGTGAAAGAACGACAACAGCAGTTTAAGCTTAACTTGAGTCTGAAGATCGGGGAAGCAGTCCTTGATGTTCCTGAGCACTTCGTTATTGAGTTGGGAACAAATCGAGCCGGATGTCCAAGAATCGTTGGACGTACCCAATTTATTGTGGAGCCACAGCGAAATATCGCTGTCGCGAACCGTCGCCATAGATGAGAGTGACGTCCCCCGTTCCCAGATTAGAACTGAAAAATTGTTGACGTCCTGCGATCGTCGTCCATTTTAACGTGATCAAGATGGCCAACAAAAAAAGATAATAAACCAAAAGGATCAACAGTGATACCAACGTAACTTCCCCGTGGTCAACGATTTCTATTGAGATGTCTAGGAACTACATTCAGCAGTTATCCCGCCAACAACCCCACAACCACTCAACTGCAATATGACCATCACAACGAGCCCTCAGTTGAAACTCGTAAGCGGGTAACTACTGCTTGTTTGATCAATATAAAATATTATACGTCTTAACTATCGCTACTTGTCTATCGTCACGCTAAATAATTAAAGTAAGTACAATGTGTAGTGTGGTGAAGCGAACTTCGTCAAGTTAAGTAGGTTCTGTTGATGTCATGTTGATATAATAATTTTATTATCCCATAATTTGAAATTGCCATAAATAACAAAATTTAGTGTGATGATATTATCAAACCTTAATTCACAGAAATGCCCAAAAACGCAATTTCGGGATAAATGTAAATGAAGTTTTGGAACTAGTATAAAGTACAAAAGAAATCGTCATTCCTGCAGCTTCATCTACGTCCAGAAAAAAAAAATCCACAGTCTATAAGAGCAAATGTTCGAAGAAATATTGGTTTTATGTAAAATTAAGGACGTTCGATACCGATGGATACCAGTAATGTATCGAACATTTCCTTTCGATACCAAGTATTTTTGGTACCTATCGATTCTCATGATTTGAGTATGAGTACCTAGTCATATCTATACTTTGGTCCGTATCGAAAGAAATACTCAACTCCCGAATTGAGAAATTTCCTTTAAATTACCAAAAAAGAAACAAAAATTTATATTTCAACAAAATCGGTGAGAATCTATTCCAGGAACGATTTTTCCAGGTGTCATTCATATCTGAACCTTGAGCCCTGGACAGTAAGGAGAGAGTGTTGCAGTTTGTCAAGTGTTTAAAAAGTATTACATATTATATGTAGGTAGCTGGAATATACCTATATAGGGTACTAGATAAATAGTAAAGTATAAAATAAGGTATATGGACCCCGTGGGCCATATCTAACCCATTATAATGGGTTAGATAGGGCAAATACCCCTTACTCGGCATTGATACTATGTCAAAATAGATTTTTTGGACATATTACTTTTGTGAATAAAGGTATCGATATCTCAGTACTATCTAACTTAATTTTGTTCCTTTTAGCTACTTATAACTATCTAGCATCATAGGAATATATTTCGCTGATCAATGGATACATTCGCCAACCGAACGAGACATGAAAAGACCTTACACGAGGAAATTCTCTTCGCGCCTCATTTGCCCACCGTGGAGTGTATTAATTCGAAGAAAATATACGTTGATGCAGTAAAACGGGGATTGCAGACGTTCAATTTGACGAATTTCTTAGACCCTACAAAATGGAGTAAACTTACGGTAGGTGTTTTATTTATTGAGAAAATACTATGGACAAAAGGCATTTGCCACAACTAGGTGTATAACAAAACCGAAGTACAAATACGTTTAATGAGAGCATGAAAGTTGTACCAAAATGTACCACCTAAAGAAGGCTCCTGTTTGTACAAGCCTTTTGCTACTGAGGGAGTAGAAAGTGCGTCAGGTCATGTTGATGGGGTAACCTTAACTCAAGCCCAATCAGATCGTTTTCCTTTCTAAGCGTGAAAAAATAGAGTATTTATCTATATATAATATATTAGATATTATCTAATCTATATGAATTTGAGTGATTGTACAGGAGGATGAAAAGTATATAGAAATTCAGAAAAACTTGATAAAAACGGAAATTTTAGCGTTAGGTACAGCGTGATCAGCCCGGGATTTTCTTCCCGGAATTTTTGAAGAAAAGAAAGCTAGTGTTCTCGGTCCAAAATATTTAAAACTAGAATTTCCGAAAAATACCAAGCTCCGTTCAATACCACCCTGAATTCACTGCCAAAAAAATCATGTGATTTCTTTGTGTTTATATATAAATTGGCACACCAATCCGTACTGGCAATCGAAAGGCTAAGTTCGTAGACGGCCAGAATCGTGCCACTAAGACGGGTTTTGGGGAGTTTTAAGGGGGAAAAATTCCCCATAAATTCCCAAAATGAAACAGTCTGACGAGTGACTCCTCATTTTAAATTAACGTCACCACTCTTTTCCTACTGAATTCCAGCACCTGTACCTCGCTAGAAATCGATTGGTGTATTTGCCAGACGAATTATTCCACGAAGCCGACAACTTGGAGTGGCTCGACGTGCGATGCAATGAGCTGCAAAGGTTTCCAACGTCTGTAAAGGACCACTCCTGTTTGAGAACGGTTCTCCTTCAGGAAAACAACTTGGCTGTATTACCTATTGAGTTGGGTGAGAGCAAAATCTATCTAATTAGTGGAACTTATCAACATGATAGCTTTAAGATATCTAATTGATTTTTATTAATAATGCCGTTAAGTGTAATATTGTTAAGAACCAAAAATTCTTAAGGACGAATGATTCACAAGGACGAACTATTTATGCAAGAACTTTTGATCACTGGCCAATTCATCTTCATCCCATTCGTCAGTTTCTGCCATCCTTTCGAATTCAACCCCAGCCTTGTGGTTACAGGGTTAAACATCCTTCTTCCATGTACCTACCACTTATTGGTTTTTTCAAATTCTTCTAGTCCTTGCCCTACCGTAGATTGATTTTGATGCTGTTACTTAGATGAATTAAAGGCTAAACGCTCCAAATTCTTGCAAAATGATTATTTTCTGTGTAGATCGTAAATAATTGGGGTAATGAAGTTGACTACGGTAATGTGTCCGTTCGAGTAGGTGATCAGATGGACCCCAATGAGTTTTGAGGTGGTCGTTATTATTCGTGAATTATCCATAATTTGCACCAAGAAGTACCTAACAAATGAATACTGGAAAATTTCCAGTATTCATTTGTTAGGTACTTCTTGGTACTTCTTTCCAGTGGAAATATTGCAGATCAAGAAACTCGATATCACATACTGCTGGTTTCAGTCAGTACGAAGTTCATCATGTTTTGCCTCATATGATAAAAATTAATCAAATTTCTGTTATTCAGGATCCCTGAAAAAGCTTCAGAGTCTCTGTGTTTCGAATAACCCACTAGAATTTCCGAGTCCAGATACCTTATCCAAGTGTCGGTCAAATGGTGAATTGATCAACTATTTGAGGCTTTGTTGGAAAGAGCAGTCAACTGATGTTCCACCTCCTCGACGGAAAGATAAATGTAAGAGATGTCTTTAAGGTATACACTATGGGACCTAAGGGCTACCCTATACATAGTACGAGTACCTATTTTGCATGCATTTAAAAAGTTTTTAAAAAATCCAAGTACTTCCAACTTGAAAATAAAAGTTGTTCGTTGAATTAAACAAAAGCGAAATAAAATCCTAAATAAAAACAAAAAGCGAGAAGCAGGAGGAGCTATGGATGATATTATAATATTATTATCATCCATAGTTCGGATATGATGTAGGAAGCATTCCTACATTCCTTGAATGCTTCAATTTTAAAAGCTTGTTACTATGGCACCTCCCTACACACAAATTAACAGGATGGGACCAGGAGAGGTCCATCACATGAACCCCCATCTTCTGCTCAAAGCAACCAGTTATTGCGAAATTTGTTTAAAGGCAGATTTTCCATTCATCTTATTGATTCTAAAATTATCAAATTTCAATGTCGTCGTACCTCGTAAGTGAATAAATCTCACTGTTCAGGACTAGCAAAAAACTTAATTTCAGATCAAACATCGAAATTTTTTCTAGAAAGAAACCAAATCCCAAAAAGAACTTGAATATTCGTTTTTAAATCCAGGAAAATGGCTCGACAAAATTGAAGACCGATTTAAAATTTATTAAAAGATTTGACAGGAGTAAGTTTCCAAGTTTGTAAGATTTGACAGGAGTAAGTTTCCAAGTTCTGTAAGATTTGACAGGAGTAAGTTTCCAAGTTCTGTAAGATTTGACAGGAGTAAGTTTCCAAGTTCTGTAAGATTTGACAGGAGTAAGTTTCCAAGTTCTGTAAGATTTGACAGGAGTAAGTTTCCAAGTTCTGTAAGATTTGACAGGAGTAAGTTTCCAAGTTCTGTAAGATTTGACAGGAGTAAGTTTCCAAGTTCTGTAAGATTTGACAGGAGTAAGTTTCTAAGGTTTCCCTACATTTGACTGGAGTAATTTAAGGTTCTAAGGTCATTTACCATGTTGCAAGGACCAATCTGAATGCCTAGTAGCCAACTTGACACTCTGAAAATTGACGAAATGTTTGTCTTGGGACTTGTAATATAAAAATAAGTAGGTAATATTCTTCAGAACACGAGAGTAATATTACGAGGAAAGAGAGTAAGGCAAAAACCGTTCATTAACTAGAAAACACTTGCTCGCTCTATACCAGCATTTACGAGTCAACTGGTTCGATCATGAAAGTTTTAGATTGAATACTGATTAGGTATCTAAACCGACTTGTCATCTTATTCACCACTTCAATAAAAATTGATCGATGCTCTTGATTTTCAGTGAAACGAAAGCGAGTGCCGAAGAAATTGGGGCCACTCTGTAAAGTGAAAGACCACACTGAAGTTATTTGCAGGCTGAGAAATTCGGGGAAGATCAAAGATCAAATTAAGGCTGAAAGGATGCTGCAAAGGCTCGAATTCGAGCGTAAACTCGAACAATCGTTCAAGTACAACCCCAATCTCATTTTAGTCTAAAACGGTATGACTATTTTCAGTTGTATCTGCCATGACAAATGATTTTCATTCGTAGGGATCAAGATGTGTTGAAAAAATGGAGGGATACTTACAAGGAATCTCAGGGGAATATCTCCAATAATAACATTAGATTTCCTAATACGTTTCCACATTTATTCGGCAAAAATGAGCCCTTGAAGGTATTGTGTCATTCAGATTCAGTATTCTTGAATATTACTTCTCTGTACCTCTATTGTAGAGACAATATTATTGTCAAACTACTTACAGGTGGACCAGAAATCACACTACTACTTCACTCGGTATGTAGTACTGCATACCGTTCAGTAACACATTGAAAAATAACATTGCAATCATTTCCCAGTGTGGAATAAGAAGGCAAACAGTTATCAGCGAAACATATTAGTTACTGGATGTAAACCATAGCGAGTTTTGAGGTTCTCGTCTTCTTATCTCGTGAGTTTCAAACAATTCATTTTCAGGGATATTGAGACTACAATCGCAGAATTACAGAAGCAACTGAAACAAAGCAATTTATCTCAAACTAGTACCATGGTTGAAAGAGCAGATCCCCGACACACTATAATGGAAAAGAGTCGTGAAATTGATCACGTAAGTTTAACTTTGTCAATCGAGGAATATAATTATAACATAAAAGTTGGGTTTATCAAATGGATAAATCATAACAGGTGGGTTCTCTGGCCTAATGGAAAATGTGGCTTCCTATCTCCCTTTGGTGGCTTAATTCTCGTGACGCATTTTTACTTGCAGATAAGAGACATTCAAAAGAAAATAACGTACTTGAAGCATCGCAACTAAGTGGATCCAGTTATCCAGCATCAACTTTACAATCATAATTGGGAGCACTCGAAGGACGACTGCAAATATAATAACATCGGTAGACATTATGAAACAACAATGAAAGTAGATGTCGGAAGGAAAGCTTAATTAGTTGAAACGTAGGGCTGTTAATGAGTAATAATATTATGCAACGGTAAGGTGTAACAAGAAAACAAAGGGTGCGTTTAAAAAGTTTATTCCAGCACATGTAGTTTTACGTTACAATTAAATTTGAGTGGGGAATTGGTTTGAAGTTTGTATCACTTTATACATTCCACGATGAAAAATTTTTTTTGAGTCTGAGAGGGAAAGAGCAAATAGAGAAGTCATAAAAATTGGTCGTTCAAGTTTATCACCAGTTAATAATCCACTTTTTAGTACAATACAAAAATTGACGTATTTGAGCATTACTAGTCCGTTATTAATACATGTTGATGCCCACTTTAGCTCACAATTTTGTAAAAGAGGCGCTGATACTAACAATTAAAAAAAACCAGAAGTTATTTGTCTTAAAGTTAATTCTAGTATTTCATGATAATCAAGACGTTTACAGTGGTATTCAAGGAATCGACGGGAAGACATGTGCCTGCCTGCTTTGTCGATAACTGAGTGTACAATTGTTGCTAATAATTTGGAAATTCGGCACGTTATTTTATAAGCTTTGAAGTATCTACCTACACCAAATGGTATGATATGCAACAAGGTGCCATCAGGTCCAATTTACGCCTGAGATTTTTTGCACAGCATCAAAAGCACATTAGTTTGCGGTTATTCGAATACTTGACATAACCTGGGTTTGAGCTAGGAACAGCCAACTCCTTCAATCCAGTGCATTACTATGGAAGAACTAGTTTCTCCTTTTCGTGAAATTGAGAGGATGTGCAAGTGGCGTGTGTTCCTTATTAATCAACCTTTCAAAGTTGATCGAGGTGATCCACAGACACACATAAATCCTCATAAGTGTTTGGAAACTACATTTATCCTGTATCAAATTCTACGAAGGTGAGATTTCTCTGTTCCTAGGTATTGACCTAACCTACCCAAGGAGAAGTTGGAGAGAGGTAGAGTTTCAGCCTTGTTACACTGATCCAGAGTAGCAGACAGTTGAACAAAACTATGTACAATAAGTGCACAATGATGTTTGAAATTCCACGTCATGTCCAAACCAATGTAATGAATAGACCGAGCGAGTTGAGATTTAGTGTACGGGTATCTATTGTGCCCGAGTGGTGCACCGAGAAAGTATTATTCAGAAATTCAACAATTTGGCTCCTGAACTGACTGATTGTACAGCGTGTAAAATGGCACTCTGGCTTCTAATGAACTTTAGTCCAACAACCGGATTCGTATTAACCAGAAACATTACATGCACCAGTCCAAGAAGCTATTTAAATGACCACACTCTTCATCTCTGATGGGAAGAAACTGATAATGCTTTGTTGAGGGTTATGCCTCACAATGCCACTAGTAGTCAACTAATTTATTACTTTTTTGTGCTCTTTTCATACACTCAGTAATAAACATACTTAGTAAATATAAAAAATCATAATAATGACCACCGTAGTGCCTAGAATACGTTAATTCATCAGTGTAAATACTTCTCCATCACTTAGAGAGACTGGCGCAAAGCACTTGTTCGTACAGCAACAATCTACCAACGGTCCTGAAACGATAATGAATTTATTCTTTTTAAACTTCTAGTCATTCAACCAACTCAATTGCCTAGAAGAAAGTAAGCTTTTTTGTTTCAAACTAAGTTACCAATAATTGCTAATTATTAGGTATATCATTTTGGAGTAAGAGAGTTTCTACATGAAGGAGATGAAATTTCCAAACGAAAATGTACACAGAAAAACATACATTAAACCGTGAACCAGTCGACCTGTTGGTTCGAAATAAGGGATAGTGATGATAATTACTAGGTAGCTTAAGACGTTACAATGCCATCATCTTACTCCATCGACAAACTTAACCCACATTATTATCTTATAACGTAAAAATTTCTTTATAAAAAACAACAGTACACTTAAACTCTAATTATTTACAAAAAATGACTTAGTTTCTACGCGGTTAATAATAATCATTATTGTATACAATACAGTTGGGATAAAATCAGTCACAAGCGGGCCGTAGATGGTCAGCCTTTATAACTCGTATTGGCAGTCATTTGATTGGAAATAAAGTTGAGTAAAATCAGGATCAAACGGATTTTATTTGTGTTATTCAAGGGTTATGAAGTGAATTGATTGATATCGGGACTTCTTCCTATAAAAGTGCAAATACTATAGAATACTATAATAGGATTAAGGTGGTTCCCAGGCGGTGTAAATCCAAATATGTCGATCACGTTTGTTTGTAGGTCTTTTCGTTTTTATTGGGGGAGTTGAAGTGTAGAAAATGCAACTAACCAAAGTTTAAGCTTTTGGAGGTCTTTAAATCTCATCTCGGAGCAAGACCACGAGGTTGGTTTCAAAGCCATGAAAAATGTTTATTGGCGAATGCTGCATCACTGGAAAACGAACAACTTAGCGAAAATCGCCACTATTTTCAACACTCAAGAATATTTATGTGGTAGACCGAACGCATGAGATCATGGCTATTGATAATTACCCCAAGGCATTGTTGAAGCCGGAAAAACCCCTGAACATACTAACGATACCGGTATGAAAGTACTATCAAATGTGTGTTTTGACGACTCCGTAATCCCATACGGGAGAAATTCGGGGGAAGAGTGATGTGCTTTTATTTTGTTACTTGAACACTATGTGGCCACTTGAGCGAACTGCAACTACCGGAGATTTTGAAACGACCTGCGGACCACCTTGACAACAAAACCTGACATGTAGAAGACCTTGAAATGTTAGAAGACTCTGCCGAGGTAGACGGTTTGACCAGCTTCGCTCCGCGACATTTCGACAAATCCGAGCTTGTTGTACGATTCCAGTTGCTGCGCGTTGGATGTAGAGACAGGAGTGAAAACACCGCACGAACCTGTCGAGACAAACAACATTTGTGATGACAAAATGTTTTATTTTGTAGATCGCTAGTGTACCCATTTCTTCGTCGTCCTTTAGAGACTTGAAATTTGGCATGTAGCTTCCTTAGGACTTGCATTTTAAGCAGTATAGGCCAAGGATCAGCTGAGTGGCTCAAAAGCTAATTTCTATGCTATTCACACTATGAAGCTGCAATTTAGTATGTATCCTTATAGCGAAAAACCGACATGTTCATGATCGATGTTTTTCCCAGTAAGGGAGAAATTAAGTAATTTTAACTCTTCGGAGGAGGTTGAGTGCCTTTTTTTCACCGGAAAAAGATCTGATCATGGGTATGTCTGTTTTTCGGATACATACCAAAGTGAACAGCATAGAAATTAGCTTTAAGAGCCACTCAGCTGATATGCCCCTATGCTGCTTCAAGTTAAAATCCCAAGGAGGCTACATGACAAATTTCAAGTCTCTATCACCACGGGTATTGGGCCAATACGTCACATTTTTTGTACGCAACTTTTGGAACGACATAAGAGATATCCATGTCAAAATAGAACAGACTAGTTCTGTTCATATACATGAGTTAGTACAGGTGAGGGGATTTTAGCAGTACGAGATTTTACAACAATTACCAGGTGATGACGATTTTCCCAACGAACGGGAGTAACGATTCCTTAACTACAGAAAATATATGCGTGAAAGAAATGTGTTGGTAATTTTACAAAATTATTTCATGAGTTTACGTACCATTTGCTCGTAGGGCTGCTAACAAACAGATTATTAATCTTTTAGAAACAGATTGATCTGTCACAGATGGATGTATTGCACAGACTATAATTGAAGGGTGATTAGGTTTAGCTCCAGCTATACAACATTTCAAGATATCTTTAGCCCAAGGCTCTAGATCATTTTCTTCCTCCTCTGCGGCAGAAGAGTGGTTTCGAATATCGGCAATGGCAATAGCGTAGCCAGCTAAGTGAGGTTTGTCTTCATGCTCAACTTTTTCTTCGACGACAAAACACAATTTGGGATTCAGTCTCTGTATGCAATCAACGAGTCTGCAAATAAAAAGATCGAGAGACAGGAATATTAAACAATCAGGTAGGTACGGGAATAACTACACGAATATATGAAGAATTCGTCTTATAGGGTACCTTTCAAGATGATCAGGGCTCGATTCCAACGACGATGTGTTTAGTTGACTCAGGTTTGTTATTTGATCTTTATCAATATCTACGTACTCCCGAATAGTGTAGATAGTGCTGCTCACGACTTGAGGAACTTTATACACAAACAAATCGGAACCTCCATCTACTGGTATGAGCCTCTGTAAGAAAGATGGAGAATGTAACAAAATGATCTAAACAGTATTAAATAAACGCGGGAGCGCATATTACCTGAAGATCAGCTGTTAGGCCTCCTCTAAAGACCCACGGTTCTTGATCGCCGCTCATAAAACTTTCCTTCCAACCCTTGGAGAACCCTAAGCAGGAAAAATCAATAGAATGCATAAGCTCGATAAGAATTTAGATAAAGACAGACAAGCAAATATATTATTGCGATGAGGGGGAGGGGGCAGAGATGATTATCTAAATAAAACTTACATGTGTAGGTGCCAATAGCTGGACTATCACTCGAATGTCCGCTAGTTCCTCCACCTGAAAAGGCAATAAACATTGACGATATAATTTCAATAGAAACGACGCAACACCACAGGAAAAAACAAACAAAACTCGATACCTGGACGAGTTGGATTACCTAGCCATTTGATGTACGAATTCAAAGTTGAAATCACAGCTCGCATTTCCCAAATATAGGGATAAAGTTCGTACATCAGTTCTTTATTGCTGATGGCATTCAATTTTTGAAATAGACGGTTAACATTATTGCTCATTTCCTCCAATTTTTTTTCTCTTTCTTTCCACTCGATAACCTGCAAACATAAATAATGACATTACACGAAAAGAACATGAATCGTTGTCTAAACATGAGCGTTACACAATCTTAAGAGTACATACTTCCGGCTTATTTTCATCAGAGGCTACAAGGTGGGCGTTTGTGTGGAGCCAATGGAATTCTTGTAAAATTTGGATGCCTTGCGTACCGTGCTCGAATGGAAGGTAGAACAAGTCACAGAGCAACGTCACATCTTCCATATTCAATTGTTGAGCTGTCCAATCAGAGCTGCAATATTGGAATTATTAAGCTTCAATGGCTGACGACAGATACCAAGTATGATTGTTTCAGTACTATCTGCCCTGACCAATACTGCCGCCCTAAGAAAAAGCGTCTTAACCCACAAAATCCTAAGCCCATCCCAACGCCTTCAGGAACACTTGAAATTTCGTCATATAACCCCAACTTTTGGGTGTTTTCTACGCTATACAGTCCCAAGTCCTATTAAATTAGGTTAAGTTTAATAAGTATAATAAAATAATTATTAGGATTAGGGTGTGCTTGATTAAAACGCCCTATCCAGCATCATATCCCAGGCTAATCCGTTCTACGCCACCACAATCCTAGGCTAAAGAGTCATATCTACTCCTTATCACGATTACATAGGGACTTTTGGTGTATAGCTAAAAATAATGCCCTGTAATAAGAGTGCACCACGAAAGTTTTATGAATTTAGCAGAAAAAGTGTGCGCTGCAGAGCACAACCTCGATTTTCTCGAAATGGTAAAAATAGGGATAGGACAAATGGCGTTAGGAGGGCAGAATAACAAACCATGTAACGAGTTCCATAACCCGTTCTTGTGATTCAGAGGGTAGATCACTCACACAACACGTACCTACGAGTGCATACTTGAACCATTGGTTCATCGCTGGCAATGCACATTAAATTTTTCTAATCGAAGTAACTCTTAATTCCTTAGATATAACCTTAATAAGAATGGTGTCAGGTAAGATATACTGGTTAAAACTACTCATGGCTACTCAGTTTATATTGCCATTACCAGAGTGCACATTATCTACACATGCAACTATACCTGCAGTGTACAAGAATAAACATGAAACACTAATAGCATACCTACATTCATCCTTCCACAAGAACATAGCCATAAACCAAAAAGTACGGAGAAATTCTGTTAAGCCCCCCATTCAAAAACAAACAAGTAGCTCGCTCACGAGCGACCAGAATCCAGCCAAATGTGAATATGTTAAAGTTTAAGTCATTAAAATGACAAAAAAAGAGGGGCAAAGACAAATCTATTGTAAGATGCTTCGTTGAACACTTTGTTCCCATTTTCGTGCATGTAGGACAAAACCTGGACATCCAAGAATTTTTCAATGGGGGAATGAACCCTTTTACTAGCACAGAAAGTAATACAGTTAAATTGGATAACACGACAGTTTTCGAGAATGTTGAGTTGAATCAATTTCAGTAGGCGGTATCCACCGAAAGCGCGATAATATCCAAAACCGCTCCAGCACCACTATTACACAAAGATCCATTGCAGGAGGTTAATGGAGAACGTCAAGGGGTCATCAAGAGGTGTTCACTAATGGCACTACAATGAGAAATGTCGATTACCACATTCTGGCCTAGCTCCGAAATTCCAATAATATTTCTACTTTTTGAACTCATTGGTTAGAATCAAGAGGGGGAATAAAGGCGGACGAAAATGGCTAGTTTCAGCAGTGGGTTGGAAGTTGGCGCTAAAATATTGTATTTAAACTGTTAGTTTCAGTAGTAGTAGAAGTGCAGTTAATATAACTTCCAGAGGAATCTGTTGCCACTAGCAAGTCGAGTACTGGAGGCGAGCACTTTCGATAAAAGGACGTCATCACAGCGTTGGACGTTGAGAGAGAGAGGTATGATGATGTCCTTGATCATATATACTTGCCTCTAGCATTTGACTTACTGGTCATGCTCTGGAATCCTCTGGAACGTATACTAGAATCAGATGTGTCCAATGTTCAAAAGAGTTTGTATGAAGTCCTTGGAATGCTGATGGTACCATTCACATGATCTCCGAGGCCAACATGGAAGACGACTACACCATCATGCATCTAGTGAGAGAGAAAGAACTTCGTGCTGTTCATCGGAAGGTGGCAAGCTCTGTTGTGGAGGATGGTATAAAAATATGCTTACACATCAACATCGTTCATACTGCTTTCAGGTGAAGATGAATCTACTAACATTTTATTAGCACCATTTGCATCACCTTCTTCGGCAGTGGTTGCTGTCACATCATTAGTATTGGCCGCCTCAGCCTGAAAAATCACACGAAAAGTAAATAATGAAAAACAACATCAACATATACCAACTGTCACCATGGCTTCGCTATTCGGCTATTTCATTCTATATGACAAACGCAACTGTACAAATAACTGTACACATATTATGTGTACAGTTATTTGTACAGTTGCGTTTGTCATATGTTATATGCATATAAAATTACATTCCAATCTTACGTCAAGTGGAGATGATGGGGTCTTTTGGGCATCTGGAGATGGGATTGCGTTGCAATCCATTGGCTCAGTGCAAACCTTCGTTTCTGAGAGAAGAGAATTCATCACTATGGGCCCCGAGTTTCCATTTACCTTGGGAGAATGAAACGATTAGAAACAATGAAGCAAAACGTCAACAAAGGGACTGAGGCGAGACCGCACATATGAGTATAAATACTTACAGTGGTGCACACATCAGCCAAAGCAGACAGTTGAGGGGCAATAGTTGAAACTGTGGTAGCAGTAGTTGTGGCAGTGGTGAGAGCTATGCACGTGTTGACAACAACTGGAGGAACGATTGGGGGAGCAGATGCTAGCACTACAGGAGGCACAGCCAGAGCACTAAGTACTTGGGGCTTGGTAATGAACCCTGAAATGACGATAACTCATTTACATACATGACACTATGTTGCTGTTCATGTCGAGGGTTCAGGTGATTCGCAAACAATATTCAGATTATGTAATATAAATAGTAGGGCACAGAGCTCTGATGCGTAGCTATAGACGAATTGGAATCAGCACCCCTGGCGGCCATTGAGACATTGGTAGGCCTAAGCTGACTCTCCTAGAGGGTTTCCACTAAATAGGAGAATGGGGGTTTCCTTAGAAGTACGCATTGTTTCCACCATCTTTTATCCTGGTTAGGCAGCCACAGGATGCGCTGATTCCAATCGGTACTATATCTATTACTGTGATTAAACAGAATCTGGGGTAAATACCTATAGTGCAGGTAAACAATTCAATGTTAACTTATTATAAAGTTAGGTACACCAAACAATAAAATTCTTTTGTTCTTGAAACATCGTTGGATTCAGTTGTTTTACATTCAATTCATGTAACAAGGCTTACCAGAAGCTTGTCTGTTCCGCTGGAATTCAGGCAACCAGTCAATAATGGCGTTCCTCAACGCCCTCCTAGCATGGTACATATTCAAAGGAAGGGACGGAACTTCACTGCCATCATCTGATTCAGTTTCCAACTTGATATCAGCACACACACTTTCATCTGGAAATAGGATAGAATTTGAGCTTCTAATCGTATGTCTTGCTATTTCTGCTTGAGACACTTGTGGTGTCATAATATTATGTAACAAAATTGAATTGCCACAAACTGTATTTTCCAAAGAGCCTGCTGGTTATGCACGAGCCCCTCAGACCACTATCCATTTGGGAATTAGCTGCATAGACAGCTATGAGTAAGCTTCGATAACTAATTGTACTAAATACACATTATACTTACTTCGCTCACGGTCGCCATCAACATTGCACTGAGACCATTGGGCAAGTGTGTGTATAGCGACAAAATTAGCCCAAAATTCACAGTTAGGATTAGTAACCACTCCTCTCAGCTTGGGTATCAAATCAGGCGACCGTCCTTGGTATGGACCCAAAAACACTCTCTTTTGGTCGTAATCGTTTGCATGAAGGTTGTCCCATATAACAGGGGGGCGCTTCAAAACCTCAGTGACTTCTTCAATCGATTCTATGGACAGGACTCGAGAGATGACCTTGCCTCCTGTGAGTTGGGAAGGTCGTGAATTAGCACAATTGTAATTACATGTTGCAAAAATAGTATAGTAGATGCTATGACGATCGAAGCCAAGGGTATACCTGTCCACATAATGTCGATTTTGGGAACCAACTTGGAACCGAGAGTTGTGAGGTACTCGGAATTCGGAACATTAGGAACTGCTCTAGCAGCACAATACTGGGTTGGACACACAATAAACTTGGGTTCATTGAGGTGGTGGTACACTTCATTCGTGATGGAAACCTGAAAATCATAGTCGTAATCAAACTAGTCTCTACGATAAAATATGTCGAAAGAAGGTTTATACTCTGAGCATACCTCACTTATTTCTAGAGAAGAATTGTGTCGGACTCCTAAAAGTTTGAAATAGTTGAAAATACCTGAGCATGAGCGAATGACTGAAAAACTTCTTTGTCTGCTTCTGACATCTCAGGATCGATATCATCGAACAGGAGGGCAAATGCGAAACACCCAAACTGAGAAACTTGTTCTAACTTTCGTTTTAGCGTTAGCACCTGCAACAGGAAAATATAAATATTATAGTTATAGCTTTGACCTTAAGTATGTGAACAGAGTAGAAGCAGAGAGCAAAGCGGTGATATCTCTTGATCATAGAGGAATGAGTGTGAGCAAGTAGTCGTCCTGGTCAGAGTGGAGGAGCAAAGAGTCAAAAAAGGAGAAAATTAGCTAAACAAAATTTCAGGATTGGAAATGTGGCATTTCCTCACACTGACGAATAAACTGCGCGGTGTCCATGGAGAATTTCAAATTTCATAATTTACTCGTCGATCTACGGGAGGATCCTGTGAAGTGTGGATAGTACTTCCGCACGAATATCGCAACTTTCGACTACATATTTGCTTGAAAAACCCGAAGACAAGCTGACCAATGCATCCTATTTAAGTACGGTCCAACACAAACCGTTTGAGGAGTTTGGGGTCTTTTTGATCCTTCCTTGAAGCTTCCTTCTTAATACCTCACTAATTAAGAGGTTCACATCCATTTTCGTGAAGGAGACGAGGACATGAGAGCAGCGATAGTGACAAGCGCGTGAGAGCGGAGATATCAAACTGATTTGGTTTCCCTACCAAGAACGTTGTTTGTTTTCCACGCTTTGCTCGTTGCTCTTTCACCCTCCACTCTGAACGTACCCTAAGGGTGCTTACAGACTGGAGCTGTGATAAAAGCGAGAGGAGTGAGCAGAGAGTTGGCCAATTCAGAGTCAGTGCGGTTCAAATCCTTGTAGACGATGGATGATTCTAATTTTTTTGCAGAAACCCCGTCATTGAGAATGTGGTATTTACGTCGGAGGCGAAAAGTAGAAGGGATTCGCGCAATTAATCAATCGCGACATGTACAGGGGGAATTCCATCACTTGTACGATGAACTTCTAGAAGATTCCGAAATGTTATATGAATATTTTCAGGTGGACTACCTACTAGCTAGAATACGTACAGCACAAATTGCTGAAGAGATGGTCAAATTGCATTTTAAACACAATAACATAAGAGCGACGAAAAAAACTGGCTTGTTTTCTTCGCTCATAGCGCAGCTCCAGTCTGTAAGTCAACATAGAGGAGATGCTTCTGGACAAAATCCTGAACGAATACACCAAGACCACCAGATCCATGTCTCGTAAAATCAACTTACTCATCATAATTATGATGGAGAAAATCTACAGGAAATTTCGGTTATAATCATTTCCTAGTCTTCTGTGTTTCATTTGCAGTGAGATTTGCAATCATCAATAAAAATCATGACATTCTACATGATTCAAGTATCTCCTCACACATAAAGTGGTATTACATTTGAAAAGAGCACCTACATTCAATAAGAACAAACCTCTTTCGAATTTGAATAAGTTATGTCCAGACCAGGTGATAGGGCGTAATAAAAAGTGATTCCGTTTTCATTGGCAGCAGTAATCAAGCTAGTCAGGTGCTCCGCCTCTTCAACGGTGTACAGATCCCTCCAATTGGCTCGGTGTTTGGAATCATCTTTCGGAGCATAGATATAGGAATTCATTCCCCATTTCTTCATTCTGAAATCGAAGAGTCAATGGTTATGCTGTGCTGTGTGGTAAACAATGGCCCACGAAGAATGTTTTCCCGAAAATGGACACACTCACTTTTGGAAAAGATCCTTCCTCTGCTCAGAAGTCCATGGTCTCCCATAGAAACCTGAAAAAGGTCAAGGAGACGAAATATTTGAGAATAATTCCAAGTTTCAATCATACAATTACTGTCCTTTCGCACAACGCAATCCACAATGGTGCGTGGTATTCCTGGGTACTGTTAGATCCTTACCAAAACGGAGAATTTTCGTTACGCCCAATCGGCCCATAAAGATTGCAAAAACAAAGGCATATTTAGATTCTTGAGTTCAACCGATAATTGAACTACTACAGGTTGAGGTATAAGTCGCGAGGGGAATGACCACATTCGATTGTAAATAAGATATTGAAACTCCCGGGAGACCCACCAGTATTCCAAATGTAAATAACTGGGCATATCAAACGTATTACACACAGTTCCTGTACGATACAGTACAAATTTCTCGACTTTTTTTATAAGGTTCGTGTACCCTAATAGGCCTAAGCCTACCTCTATTGGGATTGAAGATTGAAACTCCATTCAAAGGCGATCTATCAACAACCAAATAGAATCAGAGCTGCACTGAACAGAAAGCCGACATAGCGAATCGTACAAAAATCGAGAACAACAACGCAGCTGGAAGTGAAAATTGCCGTGTAAACAGACCGATTGTCACAGCGACTGTATCCTTGGAATTCGCAAGGAATTGTCAATAATTAGAAAAGGTACGATTTATCTTAAATCAAATTTTAAACACAATGACGGTACCTTCAACGACTCCACAAATGAAATTTCCGTTTTTCGTACTCATATTGTAGATATCAGGGGAAGTTTCTGCCATTTCCAAGTGAGCGGAGCGAACACATGTCCTCCAAAACCAGAAGAGGAGACTAAAAAATACGAGAGCATAACTAACCACGAAGATACGGCAGGCATACGAATTTTTCAGGTTCTTTTTTATAAACAGTAAAATGTCATGAACCATCTAAAGAATTTTTTCAATCAAAATAAACTCAAAGCGTTGGGAATTCGGGAAGAAATACTGAAAAGTGTGAACTTTTGGAAGACACCATCACAAACTCAAACTATCTAGGGTGCATTGAAGCGCGGGCTTATTTGAAAGGGCTCATCGATACCAAACGTCAATTCGATATAATTCGTCACTATTCGTGAAACAAGTAAGAGTTCTTTAGCAGGAAACCTCCTATATAACACAATTCGTTTTTTTTAAATCGAGAGTTCATAATTGTACCAATTAAATCTCGAACATGGTGCAGAAATTCAAAAATGCCGCCGTTTCTGCAGATCTCTACTTGCTTACGTCACTTCAGTGCGGGGCTGTGAAAGGAAGGGCCAGGGGATCTTGTTTGGGAAGTTGAAACTTGGGTCATATGGAAGTAAATTGCGAGTGTTGATGTAGAGTTAGCTGGAATTTAATTCATTCGGTGGTTGTCTAGAGATCTGTGTTTTATATTGCGTGTTATTTAAAATCCACTGCCACTCGCAGCAGATAAGTTTTCGTTTTAAAAGGTACACTATGGCTATCGGGGTGACGAATGCCGAGCTGAAGGATGTGTTTGAAAAAGAGAGGTAAGCTTTGGATATTGCGTTTTGGTTTGAATATTGTCCTTTTTATAATTCTATTAACCGATTATTTATTTTTCTTCGTAGATTTCCGAAGTCTAATTGGCAGTTTATATCCCTCTTGGTGTATTTTCCGTTTGGACTTGTCCTTGCGTTGTTGAGGTTCTTTATCGGAATCAACGCCTGTTTGGCAGCTACTATTCTCTCGAGATCTCCTTTTATCAAAAAGTGAGTTTGAATATGGATTCTAATATGTTGTCATGCTCTATTAACGCACGAGTAACCAGTTAAGGAAGTCATTCAATTCCCTCCTCACTTGGCCACCCATAAAAAATATGAGGTCAAATGGACCCAGGCAGACTGATCTAGAACAAACTTGTATCTACCTACTTCCATTACCGATAATTAACTATTCACCTATTAATTGAACCATTTCAATTCTTCCACAATGTCACTTACACGTTATTCGTTGTAGGATCTAACCAAAAACGTAGAACCTTTTGTTCTTCTAGAGTAGTTCTGTATCAGCTTCTGGTAGTAGGACATACCTGGTATGTATGTTGGGTACCTCATCATCATAATGGGTGCCTTGTATCATAAATGATTTATAGGTGATATTTGTGTTCAATTTCAAAGGAAAGTGTGGCCTAGTCATACGTTGTTTTTGCCTTTTGATTTCTTCTAGTCTGGGTGTTCTCCATAGTTTTGGTAGATTGATGACGGATATCTAAATTTAGGATCCGTTCGGAAAGGTGCATTGTAGTTCTAGATGGATATTCTGTTTCTTTTATGAATGAAATATCTGCCTCCTACAGTAACAGTCAGGAAGCAACAGCTCGATTATCTGTTCTAGTTCTCTTCTTACACCAGGGCTAGAAGTCAAGCTTAATCGAGAAATAACTGATTTTAACCCATTCATGGATGATGGTAAAACACAAACTTTCAAACTTCCTACATATTTATTTTATGTTATTTTTAGTGCTGTTCTACGAATGCTGTATCTAGTTCTTGGCATAAACGTCGAGCAAGACAATAAACATGACCGAGACAAATCCACTAGAGTGATCGTTTCGAATTGCATGACAAGATTTGACCATATCGCATTTCACCTTACCACTGAGTGCTATTCGGTTAGTGATTTCAATTAATTTATCAGAACCACTTATTATATTTGGTGATGAATTACTAGAATCACTTACCAGAAATTCGTAACTTATCCTTAATTTTCTCCAATCAGCACTACAGAGACAATGGTATCCTGCATCACAATATGACTCCAGGCTTGCGAGACTTCTCGCAACTTGGTGGAAACCTGGTGGAATCGTTGAAATCTTATATCGATAATGAACGTACACCACTTTTACTTCAGCCCGAGGAGACGACGTCTGGAAAAGATTGCCTTCTAAAGTGAGTATCATTTCGACTGTGTATCACTGTTGACGTAGTGGACAAAATCGTATTTCTGATCACAAATTTATGTAACGGCTATTTCTTTGTACCAGTTCTCGTTCTATGTATGTTCGTAGGCAGTCCAGTTCTAAAATAGAGATCGTGATATCATTTAGTCTATTTATATTTTTTCCTCTGTGGCGTATCATTGCAGCCCTTGGCTCAAGAACAAATTGATTTTTTGATCTACAGGTTCAATTCCTTCGCTGCTGAGGTTAGCAACAAAGTTCAACCTGCTGCTGTCATGGTGGATCGTCCACTGTGGGCCAATACAGCTCCCACCATTCTGGGCGCTTCATCTCGACTCGATCTCTTCTGGTTCCTCTTCTCCCCGTATACTGTGTTCAGGATCAAGTAAGTATACATACAATAATTATATTGGATTGATTGCAGAAAAGCACTCCTCCATAAATACAGCTCGCTTATCTGTTCTACTTCGCACATACAGTCGGGAAAGAAAAGGAACATTGTATTAAAATTGTTGACGTTATTTTATGGCGATGCACTGGCCCCTGTGGTTGCATGCTCCGAACGGAATATTTCTCTGGAAACCTTCGTCACGCTTTGGATGCACGCGAAGCAATCCAAAGGTTCAAGTGGCCGTGACTCGATATCTCAGTTCATTTGTATGTGCGTCCACACATGCCTCCATTTCTGTGGGGATACAACCTCGAGAGATATAAACACATGCAGAGATGTCACGCCAAGTATCATATTTATTTTGACATGGATATGTCTTATGGCTGGGGGTCATTCCAAACTTTGCGTGGTACAAAAAAATGTGACTTTTTGGCCCAATTCCCGTGGTGGTAGAGACTTGAAATTTAGCATGTAGCCTCCTTAGGATTTCAACTTGAAGCAGCATTGGGGCGGAATCAGCTGAGTGACTCCTAAAGCTAATTTCTATGCTATTCGCACTTTGAGGCTGTCATTTGGTATGCAGCCTCCTTAGGATAAGCAGAATAGGCCCAGCTGAGGGGCTCCTAAAACTAAATTTTATGCTATTGTTCCATAAAGCTGCAATTTGATATGTAGCCCCCTTAGGACTTACACTTTAAGCAGAATAGGTCTAGGATCAGCTGAGTGTCTTCTAAAGCTAATTTCTATGATATTCACTCTATGCCATATCATCTGCCAATATAACTGCAGTCTGCATCAAATTATAGGGAATAACTGCAGACTGCATCAAATTTTCTGGTAATACGACTTCATCATTTATTCAATTGATCTCGAGGAGTGGACGCGTCCTCTGTTTTTCTTTTTTACTTCATTAAACTAGTTGGTATCCATTCCAGAGTGTATCTTTTATACGTTTCTATGAGCTGAAGGGACACATCCTCCGCCAAAAAAAACAAAATTTAGGACGACAACTTTGCACACTAGCACAAAGCCTAAAAGTTTAATATAACGATTTATGATTGATTTTAACGTGTTCTAGATATTTAGCAGTCATCCACAGGGAACCTGAAGAGTCAGCTGAAGCATTTGCCGAAAGGATGAGGTCCGAAATAGCAACAGCTTTGGGCTTCAAAATATCCTCATATACTGCTAGTGATAAGGTACTTCAAAAGGATACTTCAAATTACTCTTTCAGTTGATTGATTTATTGTTGTCTAATTGAGAGGACGAAAACTTCCACAATATCACTGTACAAGTACATTTTGGCAACACACCTAATTTCTTCAAATTACACATTTATTCGTGACTCAAAATGCATGAGAAATAAGAATTAAAAAAAACCGATTTGTTATTTGACTTGCTATTGCATATAAACACTAGTTTCCATGTCAAAAAACCTCACAGGGATCGATAATCATAATTGAAATCTGATTGATTTGGAACTTGGACCTAAAATGGCGCGCGGTTGTGACGTCACCCACCGTCGGCCCTTCAGCCATCTCACAAGTTTCAGGAAGGGTGGCTACCGTTTTTGATTGCGCCCCGACCAATCAGATACTTCAGCGGCTCTGACGTCATTGCGCGATTTTTATGAACATGATTGTTTCTCTATCCAAAAAAATAAGGGTAAACCAATTTCGACGTTTGGTTCCTATTTTCACGTTTTTGAAGCGATTCTCTATCAATAAAAATTCCAAACAAAAATCATGCACAGACTCCATTACAACATGCTGAACATGCCAAATGTATTATACTCTCATTATTTCGAAAAGAGCACACGTCTAGTCCATTTAAGCTAATAACCATCATTATTTTGACTCATCAGCTTCTGTAATAATCTATAGTGTGTGATGATTTCACCCATTTCAGGCTGAATATGAGAAACGATACATCGATGAACTGAATCGTCCAGTTTTGAACAACATGTATGGTCTAGGCAGACCTCCTTCTCCAGATCTCATCAGAATGACGAACCAAGTTGCTGAAGTTCTTCCTTACGTCCCTCGAGATGTCATCATGCGCGATTTAAGTTAGTGTAACAGTATGTAAATATTCCCAGCCATGCAGCTTTATGCGTGAATAAGGTCGACCAGTACCAATCGTCTATTACGTAGAAATGTATGCTTAGCCAAGAATTTGGTTGAGATTTACCGAAAAACTATGGACTCTACCAGACACATTTTTTTCTTAACAAGAAGTTGAGTGTCACAGAACATGCTCAATCATCTTTGCGTTTTTCCTGATTCATTCATGGGATGTTCAAGGTTGATAGTCTCCTATACTCCTATGGCCTAACCTGGGATTTTCAACATTCTTCACCTAGACTTTTTCTCTCATAACATCTAGATATACTTGATTTCTCATTATTATGCGCACAATCACGATTGCGTAAATATATGAAGTGGCAATTGACACCCTCTCAAACGCCACGTTATTAGTACATGATAAAACGTCGAGAGAATCCACCGATGATTGACGATTTTCAGAATGTCATGTGATTAGTATTTTTTGTAATCTTCCCACAAACATGATTCATGTAATTTGCTGCTAGTATAATTTTTATCTATCTTAATTATGATCTGTATACATCAGATAACTACAGACTGCATCAATATAACTGCAGTCTGTATCAAATTGTCAAACCGGGCACCTGGGGGAAAGGACCAACCTGAAGCACTCCCTAAGATTCTTCCAAAACCCCAATGATATTCAACTCATGTTTTTAAAACGGACTTTTTGTTTTCAGGTCGTACTGGTGCAGTCGATATTACCATCTCGAATATCCTTGAAGGCGTAGTCAGTTACACACCCATCAATACCCCAGAACCTTCCAATCAGTCGAGATCCGCTGGTCTTCAAACCCAGGTGAGTCCTTTGAACGTTCTAAATTAGACACAAAGCTCAATTATGAAGGGTTTTCTATTTTTTGAGCAAGTGTTACGTACCTACACTGATTACTGTACCTTTCTGTGGCGGCTACTGATAGGAGCCAACAAACCAAAAATAATATCCAAATTCTTCCATCCCACTTGAAGAGTAAGTTGGCTATTGACAGAAAACAGGATCTTACTATTGGAATCGTCACGCGAAAAATAGCCCTGAAAACTCAACTATTCCCGTTTGTTAGTGGAAGATAACACTAAGATTCGTGATTTTGGCCGCCCCTTGCCGTCACTTCCTGGACTTTGTCAAACATTGAAAATGAAAAATCGTCCAGATTCATGTCGTAAGCTCAACACCGAATATTACATAAAGGTAGACTGGCTTTGCAGATGTGAGGTGAGTACCAAATCATGTTGCTTTGAGTCCTTTTTTGTAATAATCGAAATGAGGCTTGGGTTAAAGATGGCTAAGTGATTTGGCAAAAAAATAAAACAAAATCACGAATCGGCTCTGGTGGACTTGAGTATACTGGATCGGCAAAATATAATGTAATATCTTTGCGATAGCCTCTCTTGAACTAAGTGCACCCCTTGAGTTTCAGGACAGGAGCCGCCACTAGTAGGTACCTTTGTAACCTATTTTGATCTTGAAACCTTCGAGTAACATTATTATAAATCTTTCTTGCAGGGTGTTGGCCGGAGCTGTGACAATCCAGTTTTCTCCAAATATTCCCTAGACAGAATGGCTTCGTTCCAAGATAGGAAAGCCAAAATGATCGCAGATGCTCGAAAGCGATATATCGAAAAGAAAGGTCTCATAGGTCTCGACTAGAATACTCGACTATTCTCTAAACAACAACCTCCAACAAAAAAAGAAAAAACAAACAAAAACAAATTGGTTTTTTTACATATTCATCGTGAGAAATTTCCACCATATGGAGTTTGGCGATCTGAAGTTTGATGTGAATTTGTTGAAGAAATTAAGGTTCAAGGGGTTCGAGAATAATTCAAGGATAAAATAAGGGTCCTGTTATTTTTCTAAGATGTGTAGAAACGGATTACATTTTAAATATGAAGTTTTCCCATTTGAGCATGCTATCCTTCTCACCAAGTGCCGCTAATGCCCCTGTAAAAGAGAAAAATTAGAGATTTAGGCGTCCGAAACTTTTGAAAAAGTAGCTTCATATTATGTTGTCTGGGTTTACTATTTTCTAGTTGATGTACCATAATTATATTTAGATGAACAAATAATTGATCGCTTATAGACTGAATTATTGTGGCTGTTTATGATATTGAAAAGATCCCATTCCAACAGAACTGGATGACTTATGAATGTTTCGAAAAGGCAAAATCATCACTGACTGTTTATAACGGTGTTTTGTGTCGATGTGATGAAGATATTGAAAGACGGGTTAGGATGTGTTTACCATTTTTTGAGTCCATCCCCAGAATTACGAAGGAGTTCAACTAGATTTCTCAATGTGAAGAACCACTGCTTTAATTCAAGTGGAATCCAAATGTTGGTTGTTGATTTTTTGCACGGTTTCCCAATGAAAATGAGTGATTTTGAGTTCGGAGCAAAAGACGAGTTACACCTCCCGCAAATGGTTTTGTTGCTCAATGTAAAAAACACAATCGTTAAACTTACTCTGGGCTATTCGTAGACTCAACATTTGGTCGTGTTGTTGATATTAAAACTTGAACTACGAAATTGAATGAGCTTTAGACGCATCGTAAAGTGAAGGAATACTACGGTTTCAAATCTTGCTCATTCTATACTGTTCTGATGTACACTATTGTTATTGAAGGAACAGTACAGTTATTACTCGTGATTCAGGCATTGACGAAAATGTACCTACGTTTTCACGTCCTATACATCAACTTTTTCCTCCTAAGTGTAATTTTTTCGAGTTCAAAATAACAATTATGGCTTCGAAAGCAGTCTGATTTGGTGCCAATTCCATGCATAGTACCTCTTATCATATTTATAAGTTTGTGTGTTATGGTTTGTTATCGAGTTACTTTGAATTTTAACGAGTTCTGTTCAAGTCTACGTATTAATCCTTATTTTACGGACGTTGAGTAAGAATCATTATGGGGGTTTGTCATGAAGACGAGTGTTCACCAATTATACCTCATCTTTTTCTTTGTGAGGACTTATTTTTGGTCTAGGTAATACTACTACCTGTAGGAATGTTCTGTTTCATATTTAATTATTTAAAATATACCGCATTTTTAATTATGGGAGGGAGGGGGATGAAGTTTCAATGACTTATTCGCTCGAGTTTTTTCGTACTTACGTATTTTAGATACAATCCTTGCACCCGGCTAATTTATTCGATTTTTGAATTCATCTCTGTTACTACTTCATTTTGAGCGTTTCTTCATAGCGTTTGTGTTTGTAAATTGTCTAAATAGAGTTATTGTCGTTACCTGTAATAAAAATCCCCAATGTTCAGTTTTTTCAATTGTTTGATTTCACTTGCCAGTATGAAAAACTACCTAGACAACATTATTCACTATTTGAATAGTCAAATGAGATGGTTGGTTTTCTGGGGTTGAATGTTGCCTGATTTTAATACTAGCGTCAACGTTGAACACATGTTGACTGTATTGTAAGTGAATCGAGTTTTGTGGATTTAGATTCTTATTTCAAACAGCTCTTTGCCTAAGCAACCAGTATTGTTTGTAATGATGAGGGCAAACCAAAGCTGATTTAAAAGAGAACAGACACGAATACAATGTATTCAATGTTAATGTCAAATTGATGATAACAGACAATCCCAGTGACTATTTTCAACTGAAGTCGTTCAACATTTCAGGATTGTCGTACACTATATTAGGGATTACAGGTAAATGGGTAAATTAACAACTATCATCAAAATGGCTCTTACTACAGTAATACTTCGTCGTCTTTTTTCAAATTTTTTAAATGAAAGTACAAGGTAGGAGAATAACGAAAATGGTGGTCTGACCAGCTGTCTGACAAATCTTCCCAAAAATTGAGTGAATTTAGAGAAGCAGGCCGCGTTTGAAAAAGTCCACGGGAGTGAGAAAACCGTATGACGTCACAAACAGGACGAAACAACCCCCCCGCCCGCGATGTCAGCGCCCCAACCGGCTGTTTCGTCCTGTTTGTGACGTCATACAGTCTTCTCGATTTCGCGGCTTCATTCAATCTACGCTCGGTGTTTTTGAAGTTGCTGGCAATACAGGTTACTCTATGGCCGTACTAAGCCAAAGGAGGATGATATTAGGAATCGATAATTGACGCAATTCCTCATTACTCTACAATATTACAATATTTTCAGTGAAAATTGATTTTTGTCGACTGTTGCCTTGGTCAATTTCATATCTTCAATGATTTGTTGTACTTATGCAAACTGTATGTGTAGTGCCCCCAAGCCTGTGGGATTTGAGTGTCACGTTGTTCTATTGATGAGATTATACTGGTGTCTAGATAGGGGCGGAGCATCTCGATCACATGAGGTTGGAAATGGTTTGGGTTGGTAACTCATTCATTCCTTGTTGATGATCCGAAGTTGAGTCTGAAGGATTGCGCGCGGAGCTCACTTTAATAAGGGGCGAGGAAAACTGAAATATCAGCTTAGACCGAAAGGGAGGAGGAAAATTCGGGCCAATCAGTTTGGACTTTGTTGAATGGTTGAAGGCATCGGCAACGCCGTCTCAGGAACTGAGGGATGGATTACTGCGCCCTCGCCATTCGATACTAGGCACACCTGCCTCCATTTCAGACCCTAAATCCATCAACCCTGCAACTGAACGAACTTCACTAAACATGACTCGCTCTAGACTTCAGAAGCTATTAATCATCTTTCTAATGAGTCCACGTGCTGGGAAGGGGAAGGGTAGATTTGTAGATAACAACGGGATCTTGGTGTTATCTACGATCATAACAAATTTATGAAGGGGAAAACATTAGATAAGTAAATGGTGAAGTAGATTCACTCTTGGGATTGTGTAGTAAATCACCAAATGTTACTGACTGAAGTAACTCAATAACAGCTCGTATCATAAAATGACAAGAATATCTGTGTGTGCTCTGAAATACTGATTAAGACTGCAACTGACAGAATGCCTACTATGCTATTAAACTAACTGATGAAAATTGTTCAACAGCACTTACAGAAATAGGCTGTTTTCATTGACAGCCTGAACTAGGAGCCCTCCACCTACAACTTGGGCGGACCAACGGGGTTTTCTACCCTGGATGGACTGAACTTGTATCATGTCTTCATTGTTTCGATATTACGATGGTTGTATGAAGGTTGTAGGTTGCTCATTCTATCTTTGAGAGCGTTTAATGTAATATTATTAACGGAGTTTTTCTCACATCAACATTTTCGAGCGGCCAAATAAATACTTGATACCATCGAGCCAGTGTACGAGTATCTTCCAGTTTCACGAGTAATCTCTTGCCGCTATTAATGTACAGTTTTATTGGGATTTCCCTTGTATGTTCAAGTTTTACTATTGCTAATCTCAGTTTTTATGAATCATCGGAAAAAGCGGCACGTTTTTATGACGTGCTCTTCCTCTTACAGCGTTTTTAGTAGGGTTCCATATAACAGCCTTCGAGGAGAAGGGTCGGCGCTGCATAGCCGTTTTAGTGGTGATTTTCGAAGTTCAATAAAGGCAATACTTACAGCCAGTAAGTACTTTACACAATAATTATTTTTACATTAACAGACATTACACAGATAGGCAGGAGCGTTGATTAACAACAAAGTAGTAAACAGAATCGCGATATCATTTACTGAAGTTTTGGTTCATTTTCAGTACCTACTTAATGAATCTTTCAAACCTAGCAAGGCGTTTTATCCAACTTTCAATGAACTGGTACGTTTTCAGCACCTAACGAAAATTGAATGATTGAAACGGTCGTAATTTTGGATATTTGTAGGTTCCTCCTGTATAATATAATAATATTATATGGATATTTGTATTTTTGATCTGATTACGCCAACTCTGTAGTGTAATTATGGGTGTTGCAAGGATATTGCATACAGAAAAGTGATTTGTTGAGAAAACGAGGAACCGTTGTTCATGAGTATTGCACAGAATGTGGGCGAGCGGGTATCTTCCAATATTTATTGATTGAAAAGGTTAATTGGGCTTAGCCGGAGATAATGTGTTTAGGCCCAAGTTGGCCCCTTTTAAAAGCTTTTGATTGTGTTCAGAATGCATTAACGATACGATTCAATAGGTACATAACGATTTCCGATTTATGTAATCTGCTGGGCTTATGGGGTGGTTATAGACTTTCGGTATTAGACTGACGATGTGTAGTTATAATTATTTTTTAAAAACCATCGTTTCAACTAGGGAACGCATTTTCATGTAATTAGATAATCACCAATGAACTAAATTCCGCCATTCACAAATCGATGGAACTGTGAGAAGCCCCTCCACACGATCTCGCGTGTTAATGATGGTGATGAACTTTGTCTATTAAACCGCTTTGCGTACCAGTGAGACATTTTCATGTTGTATCACAAGCTTTAGCTTGATCGTAGGTATTTGAGAGGAAATACAACAATTTATGGAATCATTTACTGGGATGTTCGATACTAGTAAACAATGACTCTCGTGCATGAGTGACAACACAGGGAAAATGTAACTCCAGAGATATATGGAGGGGAAAATTAGCAGAGTGAGATGTGTACATTTTTCACATAAATCAAGAGCATTCCAAAAAGTAGTGAACGATTTTTGTACGATGAAAAATGGCGTAAACCTCCGTAGCAACGCATTGGTTGTAAGCGGATATCATCAGAAATTGTGAGTCCCATGTTTTGGTAATGCTTTTGGTTTATTATCTTCGATAATGAACCATTGGAATCGCCCAAAGAAAAAAAAATTTTAACCCCCCCTCAAAATTTGTTGGTTTACGTTTCAAGATACGTAGATTCAGAAAATCGAATAAAAAAAAATCCGTCCGTCCGCCGTACGCCGTACGCCGTCCGCCGTCCGCCGTCCGCCGTCCGCCGTCCGAGGCACTTTGCCCAGTTAGCGTTGAGTTAAAATTACGAAATTTGGTTTCTGGGTTTGGACCAGCCCCACAATGATCCACGAAACTTTTCATAACCCTAGGTCAAGGGGAAGGGGTTCAAAACGAATTTTGAAATTTTGAAAATTCCATATCTCGAAAAATTCCCATCAAACGGTATGTTTTTTATTTCATATTTAGATAGAGTTTGTTCCGTAGAATTTTTTAAGACCATCCGCAGCTTTGTACGACCAGCCGTTCGTTCACAATGACGGCTCAAAGATTGTGCCTCACAACCCGATCGTGAATCAAACTGTTGAAATACGGGTCCATTTTCATACTAACAACTTGTTAGTAACAAGCTCTTTGGAACATCATATGGCCTAAGTGATGTCGAGTTTGTTGTTCTGAGGTGCGTTTCGTGCTACGGAAATGAAGGTAATTTCGAATGTTTGTTGGTAGGTACTTCTTTTATAGAAAAATTATTACCGACGTAGCATTAAAAACCCCAGAATTATATCGTATTAATTAATCATAATTAATAATAATTATTATTAATAATAAATACGAATTATCAATACCTAACAATAAATTATAATAATTTTCAGTAGGTACTTGATAAAATTGTTAATAATTAGTGATAATTGACAATAATAATTAATCTAACATTTAGGATCTAGACATTTAGACCTAGTGATCTAGACAGAAGGGTGATCTGTACAAAGAAGATAATGAACCGTTGTGTCAAGAATTTGCAGAGTTTTTGAGTTTGTGTGCATGAAAATGTCCAAAACCACACATCGACAGCCACAGTGCAAAAGCCTGTATGTAGAAAAATAAAAAATGTTAAGGAAACGATAAAAACTGTTTTCTGACAGTAACTGTAACCATGTAACAGGTTACTTCAAACATCCATTGAGGAGAAATGAAGCGCTGAAGCTCAATTCTGTTCCTATTAGCACGTGCACAAGGCCCAAATTTATCAGTGCAACCCAAAACCTTATTTTTGGAAAAAAAATAGTAGGTACTTACAGTGCAAGTGGCTGTCGACATATTCAATCACAATTTAATAGAAATTGAAAATTCTTGACACAACGGTTTATAATCTTCTTTGATGATTAGGGGGAATGTACAGGAGGGGTTTTAAAAATGTTTATTTCTAATATTTGGGAACATATACGTGACTGTGCAACTATAGACTCTTCCGGGTGCCAATATACTATACAGACAACTTAATGAATTTTAATTTGAATCCCGCACAATAAAAAAAGTCAATATGTCCAAAAATGTCTGTTAGGTCATGTTATTCTGCACTAGATGAGGTAGGCCTTGTTGCCACTTCGCCCTAGAATCGGTAAGTTGTTCGGGATAGTTGGCATGTTTCGAAGACGAACATTGAAGTACTTACATTAAAGCGACATCAAAAGTTGAAGCTTTGAACAGGACCCAAATACACTTACAGCAGGACCCAAATTCTAATACCTGAATGTAGAGCCGGGTTAACAGGGGTCGCGGAGAATAGAAGAATTAAAGATCGAAGATAACCTCCGTGTAAACCCCTCGTAAGGCGGAACTTATCGCTTAGCGTGATAACGAGAACATCATGAAGTTATTGAAGTAAAATACGTGAGGCAACTAAAAGAAGGTGAAAACAGTTTATCTTCCCCTCTTTTTTTTTTCGTTCAACGTTTAACGACATTGTTGATAGTAATTTGGTGGTTTCGAATACCTAAGTGGCCACTTTGGAAAGGGTAAGTTAGTGTGGGTGGGAAAAGTTTGGGGGGCGGAGTCGGGAATGACTTTGTAAGGGAAGGGATAGACGGGTGGCACATCACCTGGCGCTGCATAATTAAATGGAGGGAAACCCTCCTGTTCGGAATAAATTAAAACTTTGGCTTCCAAAAACATTTTAGAATAATTATTTAACCATTTTGTCATCTTCTTCCACCTACTTGGCGTTGTTGATATAATTTGATGGGGGACCTAATCAAACGAATAATTCGGATTAGGACGTGATGAATTAACTGTGCGTTTGATAATTGACTGCAAGTGAGAGAGCATCAAATCGGATTGTACCAACCAGGTAAATGATTGGACATGTCATATAATTGTGTGCCCCGACGAGGGCTAGAATAATAATTATTAGTAGACAAACGTTGAAATCAAAATTCCAGTTTTTCTAACGATTCGGTGTCACGGCTGGAATCTGATATATGTTGGTGATAAGAGTAGTTTATTGTTCTTGAATATTATTGTAGACAATCATGAGCGAATTAATACCCCATGTTCATATTTCCATAGATTTCCTTTCATATGTAAACGAAACAAAAACTACAGGAAAAACTTACATCTGGACACAACTACAAGTATGTACTGCACCTAATGTAATCACGAATTATACTAACTAAATAGCTCTAAAGCTGTTTCGCCTTTGAGACATTAAAATGTAATCAACTGAACAAAGTTATATTTATGAGGGGTCAACAACCATAAACCGTTTATCGGCTAGGGCGATTGTTTTGACAAAATGGTCAACTACGGTCGTGGACGGTGATGGATGGTGGCATTCTTTATGGGAAATTGTACCTAGTAAAATGAGTATTTAATACTCATGTAAGAGATAGCTTGGAGGCAAGTGGAGCTAGTATCCAAAACTCCATGCCAAAAACATGGCATCAGTGTATTGGAATATACCAATATACCTACTCGTAATTGAAGTAGGTACATACTCAAGTTTGGATATACTTAAAAACTTCTTTTTTTTTTTTTTTTTTTTTTTTTTTTTTTACATGTATGGCGTTTAATTTTAGAAGTCTTCTGATGGATAGAAGCCATGAAAAAACTTTAAAATAATTCAGACTTCAATATTTCCAAAGATCATTTCCATACGGAAAATCTTGTGTAATCATAATCTCCGGTTGACACTACATTTGAAGCCGTTCCTCCGTACGAATACGTCTTGGGTATGAAAAAAGCTTTAAAGGGGAGAAATTATGGAATGTAAGCTACATTAAAATTTGAACATAATAATTTTAAACAAATATTTAAACGTCAGGTTTTTCCAAGTATTCCCCGCTGTGCGGCGCGCCGGACCCTTGAAGAGCGTCTTAACGACGTTTTACTGTATGTACATATGATTTTGGTGTCTTTTGGCAGTGAGTTCAGGATGGATTTTGGTATACATTTTCCTTTTCTTTTAAAATTCGCTAAAAGATAAACTTACTCTAAACAAATGATCACTAAAACGTAACAGCATGTAGTAACATACGTCGGAAACTATACACCATAAACCAATACGTTATAAAATTATTCCCAAGAATTAGCTAAGTAGGAAGGAGCGTATCCCAACTGTGGAGCAGAACGGAAGGGTCTTCGATGTACCCAGTTGGGATGCTCCTTTCTTTCCCCGACGGGCGACCCTTGGGTTGCCCAGTTGGGAACCGCCCATCTTCGTATACGAGGTCTCGTAAGTATAACTTACGGAGTACGTGGTAACGAATACAAAAGTCTCGAAAAGTTGAGTCTCGGTCTGTTTTAGACCGTCCAATTTCAGTTACTGTTCATCCAACTTTGCGACTTCAACATAGTTACGGATACAATCATTCAAGCGCGAAAAGATCATAGTAGAAGCTTGGAAGTCGTGTTATGAAATTGCTACTGAAGAGGTGATATCGGTCACTACTAAATACGTACGTAGAAGCGATGTCTGATGTCACTCTGATTCAATAGGTACTTCAAACAACCTGTTAATATTCAAGTGAACATATCGAGCGGACAAAATGTTCCAGATATTATAAAATATGTTTGATCATAGAAATCTTTAATCGCAGCAAAGAGTTTTATCTTATCTCTTCGTTGTGAATTACAAGTGTTGACTAGCTTCTTATATTTGACCTTGGTCATTAATAAGAGGTCCCCCACTTCTTGTCGGCGTTACCTAAAATATCATCAACACCATCGCCGGCGTTAGTTTCATTGGGCATATCACCGCCTGAACAGCTTCTTAATATGGCGGGGAGCACAGTCAAGTTCAATAACGGTTTGGAGTGCCCTATTCTCGGTCTTGGTACTTACCTCTCCCGGAGAGGTGAGGTAGGACAAGCAGTGAAGGACGCAATCGACATAGGATACCGCCATTTCGACTGCGCCTATTTCTACGAAAATGAGAAGGAAGTCGGCGACGCTATTCGGCAGAAGATCAACGAGAATGTCATCAAGAGGGAAGACATCTTCATCACAAGTAAGGTTTGGAATAATTTCCACAGGAAAGACTTGGCAAAGGCTGCTTTAAATAAGACATTGAGTGACTTGGGTATGGACTACGTAGACCTTTTCTTGGTTCACTGGCCGTTCGCTTACAAAGATGGCTGGGATATGAGGCCTCTTGACAATAACGGCAAAGTGGTTTACAGTGACGCTGATTTTGTTGAAACATGGAAGGCTTTGGAGGAGTGTGTAAAAGAAGGAAAAATAAAATCCATCGGCCTGTCCAACTTCAACAAAGAGCAAATCTTGAAAATCCTGGATAACGCAGAAATCAAACCTGTGAATAACCAGGTGGAGTGTCACCCGTACCTGAACCAATCGAAACTTATAGAATTCTGTAAAAGCAAGGGCATCACCGTGACAGCCTACAGGCCCATCAGTCCGCCTGATGATCTCTCCTCCGTCTCTCCATTGAACGACCCCGTCATCAACAAGATAGCTCAAAAATACAATAAGTCAGCCGGACAGATCCTCATCAGGTTCCAAACTCAGCGAGGAGTTATAGCTATTCCTAAATCTGTCACTAAGAAAAGGTTGATCGACAACTTTAATGTATTCGACTTCGTTTTGGATAATGAGGATATGGACGCTATCCTTCGGTTAGACCAAGGCAACAAGGGCAGATGTGTGCTGATGGATGATGCAGTTGCTCACAAGGATTACCCATTCAATGTCGAGTATTAACTCCCGTGCGATTGTTCTTTAAAACGTTTTCTGATAAGAAATGTAATAAAATGGACTGACACGAAACTCACATAATTTTTTCCACATCCGTTTTCAATAGAATTTTTTTTTTTTTTTTTTACATGGATAATATCCACATATTATGTCTTATGGCTGAGGGTTATTCCAAAATTTGCGAGATACAAAAAAATGTGACGTTATCACCTAGCGTAACATGACTAAATAGAACTTCTTTCGATTTGACACCTTTGCAACCCACACCCTACAGAGAGGCAAGTCGATGGACTGCACCCTCTTATCATGTCACAACCCAATTAAAGGACTCATTCACTACAGTTCCCCAACCATCCCAACTGTAGTGTTCAGAACAAATTATTAACGTTTTTAATTACTGACAAATGGACCAACCTGGATCCCCCTTCCCCAATCGTTTAGAGGCTTACGGCAAAATTTCTATGGAACATATTTTAGCCACTCAGCTGATCCGGGGCGTGGGCAACGTTAAGTTAATGTCCTAAAAAGAGGACAAATTACAGCTTCATAGAGTCAATAACATAGAAATTAGCTTTAGAAGCCAATCAGCTGAACCGGGGCTTGGATAGTATCTAGTTCTAAGGACGATACCAATACATGCTAAATTTCAAGTCTATACCACCACGGGGACATGTTTTAGCCTTCACCTAATTGGCTAATTTAATTAGCTTCCGGAGCCACTCAGCTGATCATGACCCTAAGCTGCCTAAGGGGCCGGTTCCTGTAGAAATTTTCAACTCTGCTCACTCTATGAAACTGTAATTTGGTGTGCAGCCTTTTTAGGACTTACACTTTGAGCAGCATAGGGCCGGGAACAGCGCAGTGAGTGGCCCCTAAAGCTAATTTCTAACTTCACTATCGTATTCAGCGTTGAAACATTTATGAACTGAGCAAAAAATGCAGCAACTCGGCAAACAAAATGATACACAATTCGATATAAAACCAGTGAAATGGAGACATTTTACATAAAACCAGTTATTTCTCGTTTTCTAAAAAAAAAAAAAAATATTGTTGGTTATGGATGGATGTAGTTTTGATGTGTTTTGTCGTTTTCATAAGTTGACATGTTTCAGGAAACGCTCATAAGCTTACAAAACCATGAGATAAAATACGACTGGCCCATTGAGATGTTAGAATCCACCAGGCTGGTACCTGTTGTATAAGATTACTCGATCAAGAGGTGACGTGAAAAGCGCAGCTTTTCCCACTAGACTCGATGCCACTCACCGCAAAGCTGCTGCGAGCGTTTACCTTGTCGGAGACTTAATTGAAGACAAAATTAATTATAACTCCTTGTAAGACATTCATCGAGGAGATGACAGATCGTTTGCGTGCGACATGACGCAGAGAGCAGGCGAAGATTGTCTATGCATCTTTCACGCAGAACCCCGGTAAATATTTCACTACCCCATTATTTTCAGGAATCGCCGAGGCTTAATAATTCAAATGCAGGATGGAATTTCTCCGAGGTGAATCACTCAGGGTTGCCAAGTTCTCCGACCGTGGTAGTTTATGTTTGCCTGCCGTTCTACGCTTTCAACATGTTGCTAGAGTTGAAGCATGTAACGTAGCTGAAAAAGGGTGTCCATTTGCACGTATTCCACCAGGGAGGATGTTTGGAAGGGATTCATGAGCTGGGCTAGCGAATAGTTGTTTTAGCGAACTTTCGAAGAAAAGGAAGCTGCTATTGTTTTCGGTCCTAAATTTTTAAAATCCACCTAGCCTTTCGATTGCCAAGCCAAATTTTTTGTGCAAATTTGAAATTTATGAGTCGACGTTGTACTCTATGCTACACGGAGAAATGGTCAAACCGATTTCAACCGAATGTTAGAAGATTGACTTTCTTATCCGACCCAGTCATAGTTACCTTTGCTAAGACATTACCCGGTGGGGTTGCTTCCCTTAACATTAGGACAAAATTCTACCTACTGGTAAGAACAATTATTGCGATGAATCATTGACCCTAAATATTGAAATAGGATCATGAATATCTTCTGAGACCCATTCACAACTTAAAATATACAATGATTATTTGCACAGTCGGGTATGTTGAGCAGGCATTTGCCCACTCATGTATGTCGAGCAGAATGTTGAACTACGAGTACAATTCTGTAGTTAGCAGCGATTCTATGTTCGAATCTTCCCTGAAGTGGTATAGGGATATCGTATAATGATATAATAACCGTATAAGCTGAAGTAAAAATGAAAAACTGCAATATAATATACTCGTAATATCAGCATAATACCTTAGGGCCACATGAAACAATCTATTTTACTTTACATAGTTTAAGGTAAGTAGCAAGTAATCAGAGAGCAGGTTAAGAATCTCGCCTAACTTCGTTCTTATCTATTTTCCAGTTTTTCATTTTTACTTCAGCTGGAAATGCTATCTTTAACCATATATTACGTACCTACCTAATTTGCTCCTTGAAGAACCTAGTAGAGTCTGATAAGGATAACAGATAAGTAACGAACTTCATCATAGCTATAGAATATGATGCTATAGCCAACTTTTAATGGCGCATTCCCGGCTTCGGGTTCAGAACGGTTGTTTATGGACTGAGGCCTTTTGTTTTAGGGTTCCCTGCGTGAAGTAGAGACAAAGAGCTTGTTTTCTGCGTTAAGCGGAGTGAGTGATTTAGAATTTCCGTCCTCGGGAGTTTTCGTACGACGTACTGAAATATGGGACTTTTTTTCATAGTGGGTATGTGGTTGAGCCATCTTAAGCTTTTCTGTGTATTTGGAGCCCATTCAAGATTGTCGAAAAGAAATGAAGGAGTTCTTCGAAAAAATAGTTTATAGTCATTGTACGTTTTCAATTGGTTAGGGGGAGAGATGGAGATGAACATCCCATCTAAAAAATGGACACAGGTATTCATCAAATAATAAACCCAATTGTACACATTATTTGTTACATCAGTTTGTCTAGGTTCTCGTTATTTATATTAGGAAACAGTTGTGGGTGTCGTTTATTGGTAGGTACCTACCAAGTCGTGATTAGATAATTACATATTATTATAGAGCGTGTGAGTTTCCCTCTATTTTCCTTAGAAAGGTTTATAGCAACATTTCTTTTTAGTTTAAAAAATAACATTTTGAGAACATTTGGTATTTCATGAAAACATTGTAAGTATTGATATCTTGTTTCTTGGCCTATTTCAAACTTTCATTACTGAAAAATTGATGACGTTTGATGAAATTTTTCCGGTTCTAACTTCGAGCCCTCTTTGTGAACGGATACATCGTTTAAACGTACGTTTAGTGGCCTCGTACTGGTTTGCTTCAAGAAGTCTTTAAAAAACTAAAAATCGATACGTGTAGCTATATTTTTATTTTTATAAATTTATAAAAAATTGTATTACCTATAAAACTACTACAAAATTATATATAAATGATTTATATAAAAATAATATTTTATTTTATGTGTTCGAGCTTTTGTTTTAAAAATTACTGAAATATTCTAAATTACCTTCTTTTTGTACATAATTATGATATCAGAACACGAAACTTGATAAACCTTTAAATTATAAAAATTAAATATTAATAATAAACCAAAAGTCGTCTATTGTCTGATGGAAAACCACCGATTGTTTCGTGATATAGAGTTCAAAGATACCGAGCTAGTTACCGATTACCTTCGTCTTGGTGAGGAAGACCATATCTGGTGACCTACTTGAAGGAACGCACAGTGTTTTACCTAATCGCGTTGGCCATGTCACGTCATCACATAAATGTGGCTTTTTGATTCCCCTTATCTTCTATCGTAATATCCGAGGGCCATCCCCCAACGCTACTCCGTCGCGTAGGAGCCCTCCCACTTTCTCACTTTACTTTCTCCACGCCTTCATCCGTGTTATGTCAGTTGTTTGGCGTCTTGGGCCGCAGTGAGTGAATGTGCACGGACTTTCATTAATCGCGTTCATGTTTTCCTGCATGCAACTCGTTTCTCGTGACGCGAGTTGACGAAGAACATTGGATGGTTCAAGGTTCCACACCTCGACGGTACCTCCTTGCTACGTGAATCTTCTTAATTCTCAGACACTTAGTTGTTCAGGTGTCCTGCAAGACAAATTTACCTAAATTATACAGAATTTACCGCGTTCAACTCTAATTCAGTCAACCTGCTTCCACAATGACCGGGTAAACATTAATCAAGGGACATATCCACGTGTACAATCCATTCTTTTAAACTTGAAAACAAAAGTGGTTGTGTTTTAGGAAACTCAGTTTTTGTTTATTCTCCGTTCATTAACAACCCTTCGCTAGGAAACCGCTGCAATATATTGTTGTTCCGTGCTGGAGGCCAGTAATTACGTGTACTGTGTACGTGAAAAATGGCTTATAAAGTGAAATTTTATAATGGGTATGAATGCCCAGTAATTGGATTAGGTACTGCAAGAAGTTTAGGAGGAGAGGGTTACGAAGCGGTCAAATGTGCGATAGACGTAGGTTATCGTCATATCGATTGCGCTCACTTGTACAAAAACGAAGAAGAAGTCGGGCGTGCGATCAACGATAAGATCAAGGACGGGACGGTCAGGAGGTCAGACCTTTTCATCACAGGAAAGCTGTGGAATTCCTTTCACCGGGTGGATATGGTAAAGCCTGCTTTAGAAAGAACACTCTACGACCTCGGTATCGACTATCTGGATCTATATCTCATTCACTGGCCAATGGCTTTCAAAGACGGCTGGGAACTCAACCTCCTGGGAGAGGACGGCCGAGTTCCGTACAGTACGGCGGAGTTTACGAATACCTGGAAGGCGATGGAAACTCTGGTCAATGACGGTAAAGTCCGCTCGATTGGCGTCTCCAACTTCAATGCGGAGCAGATTGAAAGGATACTAAGCGTAGCTGAAATCAAACCAGTGACCAATCAAGTGGAGTGCCACCCCTATCTCAACCAGAACAAACTTTTGAACTTCTGCACGTCCAAAGGAATAAAATTAACGGCTTACCGGGCTGTAGGTCTCGTCAGCGATCCAAACACAGCCATTCACGACCCTAAAATAGCGGAGTTGGCCCGCAAGTATGGGAAATCACCAGCACAAATTATGATCAGGTTTCAAATACAGAGAGGAGTGATAGTCATTCCGAAGTCTGCAAATCCGGAAAGGATCAAAAGTAATTTTGATGTTTTCAACTTCGAACTTGAAGAAGATGATATGAAAGCGCTTTCTAAATTAGATAAAGGAAAATTGGGAAGGCAGCTGGATATACCGTATGCATCAGATCATAGAAACTACCCATTTCATAGTGAATACTAACAACATCAAATCACCGGTGCTTTTCATATGTTATGAATATTCAACTCTTACTCTTCTATTAATGAATGAATGAAAAACATGTTTATTCACAAAATACCTAATAATTACCTATTACCTATCAATTAACATGCTGCATTTTGTTAGTGAAATTATTTCAATAACAAAATGCAGCACATGATACGCTTTGGCTGGAGGCCAAAAATTGGGCGCCTATGCTCAAAATAGAAGTTTAGCATAATTTACTATAATCGTGTGGAATTGCTCTGTGGGTTGATTTCATGAGTCTCACACACTAGTGACAATATAATAAATGTCAACATTTATGTAATCTTGCTGTCCTGTTTCCATATACAGTGCTGAAATACAAGGTGAAAGTTTCTTTTGATGTTTTTTATGAAACATGTCTTAACCTAACTTGCTGAAACCGTCCGTTACGCTAATCTATTTCTATGATGATTTCCATGCTAATCAGACTACTATTTGGCATCCTCAACATTCAACCAATTTGTATGATTCAAAGAATTGTGATATGTGTGCTATGACTTGTAGCACAAAAACTGTAGTAAAGTTCAGCATATTGTGATTGTGTGTTCTTCAAAAATCTCCAAAAAAGAAGCTTAATTGCGCATTATTATTTCTGTTCACTTATACAATAATATCTCTGATTACATGAGATTAATTTAAGGGAATAAAATAAAATATAAAACGAACGACAAAGATGGTGAAATAATGCCATGTACTCCGCAATGCTCTCGAGAATATGAGACGAAGATTGCCAAATAGCTTATAATATATAAGCTAATATATATTATAATATATAAGCTAAGCGTAAATAGAAGATAAGCGAAATGCAATTAACCTGGAGTTGTTATGTCATAAAAGTTGGAGTGACATCGAGTACACGGTTTCTCACTCGTAGCAACAACTCCAGGTTAATTGCTTTTCGCTTATCTTCTATTTACAAAACCCAAATGATAAAAACGCAGCGCAGTCGTACTGACGTTTGGAAAACTGTTCGTTAGGATGATGTGAATGTTTAGAAGATTGATGTAGAGGTCGGTGACGTAGATGATGGGGTACAATTATGAAGAATATCATGAGAATATTATCAGACCAAAAACTATTGTTCGTATCAATACATTTATGACGTTGAGGAGTCAGGGGGATGCTGTCTGTGCAATACATGCAGGTATAATATTGAAGGGTTTATTTAAATTAATGTATGCACACTAAAAATCATCATTGAATGGGTAATCCTTATGATCCTTGAACTCTATCGCAGGGATGGTTCTGCCAGCAGGTCCTATATCAAGAGCCAAAAGGGACCTCATTTCTTCCAGCGAGAGCTCGAAATCAAATAAATCGATGTTTGTTTTAATCCGTTCCTTGTTTGTAGATTTCGGTATTACTATGATACCTCTTTGAAGTTGCAGTTTGAGCATCACTTGAGCCGGCGTTTTACCGTATTTCGTCGCAATGTTCAGCACGACAGGGTCGTTTATCGGGCTAACTTTGGACAATTTGCTCTGACCCGCAATGGGCCTGTAGGCGGTAACTACAATACCATTGGATTTACAGAAGTCGACGTGATCTTGAACGGCTAAGTACGGGTGGCACTCAATCTGGTTGGTCACAGGTTTAATTTCAGCAACGTCTAAAATCCTTTGGATTTGTTTCCTGCTGAAATTCGATAAACCGATCGATTTGGTCAAACCGTGTTTGACGCACTCTTCCATTGCTTTCCACGTTTGGGTGTAATCAACGTCACCAAATATCAATTTTCCGTTTTCATCCTTGGGCTTCAAGTCCAACCCGTCTTTGAAGGCTTGGGGCCAGTGAATAAGGTACAAATCTACGTATTCAACACCGAGATCGCTTAGAGTTCGTTCCAGAGCCGGTTTCACCATGTCTTCTCTATGAAAACAATTCCACAGTTTACTCACTAGAAAGATGTCTTCTCTTTTGATGACTCCTTCTTGGATTTTCTCTGCAACCGCTTCGCCGATTGCTTTTTCGTTTTGATAAATATGCGCCGTGTCAATGTGACGGTAGCCCTCGTCAATGGCGTCTTTGACGGCTTGTTTGATTTCCTCATCGTGACCTCCAGACGTTCCAAGTCCTACTACTGGGACTTTCTGACCGTTATTGAAATTCACAGTGGGACACGACATAGAGGCGATTTAATTAGCACAACGAACCGGACCTAAACGATTACAATACTGAAAGTATTTCCGTGTCCAAAGAACAACGTCTGGTGCCGCGAGACCGGTTGAAGGAAAACTGAACGAACAGCCGGATCGACCACTCATCCCCTCTACCAACCATCACCTAATCGTCTTGTTCCTTCCACGACGCGGACGGGAGGCCAACCGGGTGTGTCGCAAGGCTATGGTTGTTTACAAGATTTCTATTCGGTTCATAGTCATTGTTGGTCCTGCGTAATTAGTTGGATTTGAACCGAAATATTCCGCAGCTTGCAAAACGAAGCTGACATAACATTCAATATTGACAGTGCCTAGGGATTCACAATGGATTGAAATGACATGAGTATGTTACACCTTACTTGAGTATTACGTTCTGTGTTTCATAGCATTTTGAACAAATAATTTGGTTCCTTCTTCCGTGGTGTTACGCCAAGTCCATGTGCCAGGTATTACTCGGTAATTTAGAATCGATTTTGATACGCCCAATATTGTATACGCCTATGTTATGATGTATGACGAAGTTCTCATGTTATTTCTATGACGAATGCAACAGACGCCTAGGAAATTCGTCGATACGTTTCTCCTCCGTCATCAAACACGTAGCAACAGCTCAACTCTGAAAGCAGGTTGACTGAACTAGAACAAAGAACGTTCTTGACGGTTGACTCAAGCAGAAGTGTTATCGATCGTAAAATATGTCTATAAACGTAGATCGAGGCTATGACAGTAGTAGTAGGAGCGCATATGCAGGGCGTTCCTCATAGGTTTATATAAAGTTTCGCTCAGGCTTATGGTGATTGTTCAGTTCGTGTAAAACTTCAGTATTGAAATCTTTTCGAGTTTTTGTAAGAAGCTTAGGTAATTGTCTCCAATCTCAAGCTGATTGTGTTTCTTCATTTTTCTCGAACCAAGGCACGTCACCAATTTGCCTAATTATTATGTTTTCCCCGCTGTAGCACAGGCGGGCTCCGAACTCCACAACTTTGTGCCCTTACAAATTGCTTCATCGCCTCTTCAAATCTATAACAGAAAAACTTGTTAGTGGGACATTCCACGATAAATAGGATGATTATATATATTCTCAAGATGAGATTTGATGGATAAGAAAATGATTATTCTTCCAAGTTCAAGATTTTCAATAACTATGGAAAATCACGAGAATCAAGATCTTTCATTTCATTTCACCCCCTCGAATTTCAACCGTTTCATTTTTGTGAATTCATTCTTGGATTCATTCGCGCTTTCTTTGTTCATGAAATTTGACGAATGACTTCCTTCCAATATTCACATCAAGTTGTTGACGCTTTTGTCACTTTGTTGTGAACGTGATAATTTTATTCTTCAATTTGACGTTTAGTAGTCGAGTTTATTGACAATTTGATCCAGTCGAATGTAAATAAACTACTGATTTGAATAATGGAGAGAAAGTGATTCCCAATCATCTTGAACGTAAATGAGTAGAATGTACCAAGTCGATTTTAATAGGGTAGCATTCTGTCTGCTTCTGGTATAGTACCAATCTACACTATGCAAAGAATCTTCTCTGAAGCTACGAATAAAAAAGCTAACTGATTCCTACCAAAAAGAAAGTGTTTCAAACCCTGTGAAGTACTCAACGGGCGATGTGACCTCACTTCCTCCTGGAGTTTAATTAAATTGTCCGCTTGAATGCGGAGCAGCTGGTATTGATTCATTTTTTATACTTCGATTATACCTCCCGTTCAATTGAATCCGTGTCCCTTAACTTCAACTAACCGAATAGTTACTCTTTCATAATATAATATATTATGAAAGAGTAACTAACCGGTTATAGTAAACTTTATCTAGGGACGCGGGAGCGTCCCGCCCGCCAAGAAAACCGAAGCGACTGAGACACTGATTACGCGACGGAACAAGTTGGGGTTTTCACCCTCCCGTAGCTAGGCCCCCTGGGTGTCTTGGGAGTTGATTTTTTGTACACCAACTCTCCAGGTGTCGGGGGTATAGCAGTTTTAAAATCGCTATTTTTCACGTTTTCGTGTTCTTGTTGTTTCTGGTCGTCGACATCGCCTTTTGACGTCGCTGAAATCGATACGGCTTTTCCTAGAGAAGCAAATGAGGATTCATTAAGCAGAATTGGACCGATGAGGGAACAAGACCGTTGTTGGGTCCGAGTGCGAAAAGGGTGGAGATCCTCATCCTGCACTTCATCAGGATTCAGGGAGCGACCGCCTCTTAGCTCGTCGGGAACATTTGCATTTGCAGCTGACAACACGTGAATATACATAGATAAAGGTAACACGCACGGGGGTACGCATGGTTCCCTAACCCGACCTTTCCTTGAACAGATGTCCGTTGGAACCGAAACTCCGAGTTTATATGGTTTGCCCTCTGGGCTGCGAACTGCCATTTCCATTGCGTTTGGGACCAACAGATGCGAATAGCCGGAATCTGCATATTCCAACGGAGACCTTACTTGATTTGGTAAGCGGGTTAGCCGTTCAAGATAAATCGTCACATAATAATAATTGTGAGGATTTGCTGTCAATTATTTAGAGCAATTGCGCTTTAAAATGTTTATATTCATAAAGTATAGACTATACCAATAGATCACCCGGAGCATTTGACGACCAATTTTAAATAATTTTACAGATATCTGATATACAGAGGAGAAGTGATCATTTCTAGTAAGTCTTGATTTCTAGTAAGTCTTAAAGAATATTTCGAGTAAGTCTTGATCACAGAAGTTAGAAGTGATCGATGTAGTATAATGTATTACGCATTATAATGTAAACGAAGTTTTAATAACTTGGTGAGCCTTTTCAGGCGCTTCACAATGAGATGAACTTACTGTGAAATCGCAATCTAACCCCAAATTTCCAATTAAAGCGATTGAAGTTACATGTAATTCTGGATCTTGTTCTTCGAGTGCTACCAGCTGTGCACAAATGTATATTTCACTGTAATCAATGTTTTTGTTCAAGAAGTTTTGATTTTTTGGAACGATTTGCACCGGAATCAAGCTTGTTTGTTTGTAAGATCGCGATTTCCGTCAAATTTTGGTACCGATTAGAATACAGCAGAAAACGTTTTTTGTTGGGGCGATAGATTCTAGAGATCAAGGGAAGAAGCTGTTGGACACCACATAATCGAAGTTTCAGAGCTATCGAATTGGGAAAAATAAATAAGTTCATCGAAGTCAACAACGAGATCCAGGGTAACTGTTCAGTCTTGGCCCATAAGACCATAATATGGACTCATAAGCCATATTATGGTCCCTTAGAAGCCCAATGATGGGATTCTTTTCCATGGAAGCCCCGCCCATTATTGACTCGTTATTGAAATGACGAAATTCAATCAAGATGAAGACTGAAAATTTCTCTTCACACGTAAAACAACGCGATTTGCCTTGAACAACTTCAGTCAAAAATAAGGTTTCCTCCGCATTGGGCCCTGCAAGGATAAAAACCTGTGAGAAGTCCCATCTTAGGGGCAAAAAATTCCCAGACGCGATACACCCGGCTGAATGAGAACCAATCTGCCAACTGACAACGCTCCCTACAGTTTTACGGCACCCTGAAGCTCGTAAAAGCTTATCCAAGCCCCTCCACATAATTTCGTTGAAACTCGAGGAAAGTCTGCGTCTGAAGCACTCGACTTGAAATGAAGGCATCATAATTTTCGAGGACCCAGCAGCTGAGATAAATAAGTTCCGAAAAGAGGTTTAGGGGGAGTAGGTATATGTTAATAGGTCGTACCTTTCTGCACTACTCGAGGTATTTTTACATTGGTTTAGGAGAACGTTACATTTAGCCTTAATATGCCTAATAATTATTAGCTAATGCATTACCTACACATCATATCTATATTTCATTAATTTGAAGGCTATGAGGGGAGGGGGGGGGGTCTCACCTTCCCCTCTTTGGACGATAGGGGCTTCAGTGGTATATTTTTATGGATTAAGCTGTAAGCTGTGGCATGACCGTTTCGATCCAACAACTTTTCTCACTGCTAACAAGTTCAGCTCCTCTTCAAGCTGATTTGATCCATCGAATGCAATAAATTACTACCACTAAAGTTAGAATTACCTTCAGAAGTTATGGAAGTTTGGTTATGGCGTGAGTTGTAATAGAGAAATGCCAGATTCCCATCTTCAAACTCTCTGTTGGGAGTTCAGTATGCGCAACTCATGAACATGACTTCCAAGAAACAATAACTCTGTTATCCCACAGCTTGGGGCTTAGTTCGGAACATCCCTGGCGGGTTAAAACACTCAAAAGGTGGAGTAATATCGTAAGGGGGCGCTACAACGCCTCCTAACCTCCTGAGTATGTGAAATGAATTTAACGCCCGGAGAACTGGGGCAGTGGTGTAGGTATGGCGGGGATTATGCCGTGGTATGCAATGTGACGGCGGATGGGCTGGCAAGGACCCTGGAGCCGAGGCAGTGCAAAGAAGGGGAGAATTCAATTAAAACCCAACTGTTATAAATTTACCTCCCGGGAGAGAAGAATTATCACACCTGTAGGGAGGTTCGGAATTAAAAGGGCTGGAAACCTCATCCCTCCCGGGAAGGGAGTCATACATTCCGATTAACTAAGTGAATGACAATAATGCCATGTCCTGCTGTGTATACATTTAACAACATGGGCCGGAATGAGCTCTAAATTACTCGAGCCCTTCTCTCACCCTGTGAACAATGCCAACGTAACTTGCCTCCTACTTCTCAACATACGTGATTGTTCCAATTCGAACCCACAATAATAAAGAATCCTAGCTCGATTTTTCAACCAATAATTGGATCCAGCCATCAATGAGTCCTTATCGGCTTCGGTACTTATGTACCTACCTTTTGAATAAATAACCATGTGAGCTCACGTCACTTTGATTCCACTTCTCCTTCTCGAAAGTTACCTAACTGAATCAATCCAATTACACCTCGACATTCACATGACACCTTATCTTTCAGTAGAAAATCAATAAGACGAATCCACTGTGGCCAAGTAATGGTGTGAAAAGAAGAGACGAACCTCTTCGGGTGTCACTCTCATTCCTCCAATTAATGTTTTACTAGTAGTGAAACTAGTTGCATATTTCAGGCTATAAAAATAGCACTCCGGTATGAGGAATAAAATTTATTTAATATAAGGATCAGATATCTTTATTGTTTCAAGAAGCCTTGCACGAGATTATTTGAATGGGGAAAGACACAACAACCTCAACGATTTTCCAAGATTTGAATACACAAATAAGGTTTTCCTCGGATTCGCATAAAAAACAATGCCAAATCTGCGGCACACTACAATTTAGTTTCTATATTTAGTCTATAAGACGGCATCAATATAAAGTAAATATATTATTTCTGTATCTTGGCAAATTACAATAATTGGGCTATTAATTATTAATAGTACACAGGACAGACCTCCTACAAGAAATCTGACTCATGTTACTATATGCATCCATTGGCTCTTGGGATTGTAAGGAGAGCGTGGAGAGTATGCAAATTAGTGCTGCGACATCGATAAAACATCGATTTCTTAAAACCTTACCATCGAGGTCAACTAAAACATCGACCAAAACCATTGATGTTTGAATACACCGATGTTTTTTCAAAACTACATAAACCATAATTTTTAGCTAGAAATTAGCGCGATGGGGGTCACTACACAGTAGGGCTGCGACATCGACCGAAATATATTGATACTTTAAAACCCCACCGTCGATGTCAACAAAAACATCGATTTCTCAAAACATACATTTTTCTTAAAACCAAGAAAGTTTTTAGCTGAAAATTGGAACAATGGTGAATTTGAAACAAAACAATTTGAATCGAAATGTTTGGCGAAACTTTTGTTAGTTCTTAGCTTTCAGATGCCCGAGTTGATTGGAAGTATTCCCACTTATTTTCGATGATCGGTGACACAACCTACATTTGGCATTTTTTTAAATGTCCAAACTTCACTCTTGCGAAGCATATCGCACACCTAGCTCATTTGAAAAAAACTCGAGCAGGGGCGCGCCCTGGCGGATCAAGACTTTGATCTGGGGGGAGGTCTCGCGTTTCTTAACCTAACCAAACTTATAAGTTCGGACATATGGATTGAATTTTACAGACAAAGTTAATTCTTCCTATTACATGTAGAGTGTTTAGGGAATCACTGACTGCTTTTTTTTCAAGCGAGTTTGCTTAGTATGGACGTATTGAGCAACCCCTCGACATTTGGGAGGTGTCACTATTTTGAACATCGAGATGCCGTGCCAAAAGGTTTGTGGCTATGCTCAGATAACTCGGCAAAATTTGTAGTATTTAATACTACTGTAGTATTCCCGACTTTTGGTTCTCATGGGGGGGTTCATGACCCCACCCTCTAAATCCGCCACTGAACTAGAGAAGGTAATGAAAGAACGGAAGGGGTAAGATTAATCGGAATCAACAGAATCTGTTGATACCTGATATCTGATATCTGAACATGATATCTGATATCATGTTGGAAGATAAAGATTAAAAACAACAACAACAGGGGGACAAGAAGAAACATCGATAGAATAGCAAGTAAAACATCGATGTAGTAGAAACATCGCAAACAAAAATCGATACTAAAAACATCGTTGTTGCAGCCATAATGCAAGGGTTAAAAGGGACGAAAATACAGAACAATTACGCAAATTGCTTTAACCGATTAATTCTTATGCACTTCTCTTCACGCCTGTCTCCTAGCGCAGTTCCATTGTTTACTGCCCTCAAACTGTGAGGGAGCTTACTCCAGAGCCATCACCTTTAATTTGAAGATCAAATTACCCTTGTGGATTATTGCACGTATTTTTCTTCTGTATTTTTCGTATAGTGGCGAAGGAAGTTAAAACTGGTTATGAGTGGTTGCAGCTCTGCTCTATCACAAGATATAAAGTTTCTTATCTACGCTATGAATTCGAGAGAGTTAAAACCCAAAGTTGAAATGTTGTGGTTTGTATAAAAGATACCTACATTGAGTGGTAAAGTTATTATGATAAAAGTCCGATTCCAGCTACGAGTCCAAACAGAATATAATATAAACTAGAATAATTCTAGTCTATAATTATTATAGACCAATAGACCAAGAAAATTTTTATAATATTTCATTGCTCTGGACATTGCTTTACAAAAACGTCAAGTCTGAAATTGTCTTCAAAAGTCCGCACTAACTCCTCCTCATGCTGATAGTGTTGTTTTGTGATCTTCCCTCGCGTTCTGTTGAAATTTTGATTAGGTAAATACGATAAGTAATATCGATTATTTGTAATATCAATTATATTTCAATAATATTTCTGTATTGAAACGTCCCACCACTCCAAACCCTAGCGGTATTTATTCGATCCATTTTGGATTGTAAACCCAAAATAAATCCTCCTTCCCGTGGTAGACTTTAAATCCCTCCTCTAATATCTTTCGGAGCGCTATAAAGAGACATGGAAAATATATTACTGAGCTTCTTTTATACTTTCAATATCGCAATTTCCCCTAATTTTCCTAATACATTTATACATCTACATTTATATATATATATAATGTACTCCTTATGGAACAAGGGAATCAATTTGCAAATTATCACACCTTGCTACACTTCTACTTACAAAAATTACTTGTTGTGGCTCAAGGGTTCTGTGGGTTTTTCTTTTTAGCAAGGCAAGTGGATTATAGTGGTCACTGTGCGTAACTAACCACTGGTTAGTTCGATGACGATGATAGATTTGGGTGTATTGTGCCATGCACACCTGACCTTTTCGAACGGAAAAGAGGTAATTGTTGGTAGGGCTATAAAGGTCGAGTGGCTCGCTCAAGCGCAATACTGTAGGGAGTTAACCATCACTTTGGCCGATCGTCTTCCTAGACTCCAGACTTCTTTTTAAAATTCACTAGGCACGTTGAAGTCAATTTTGTACTGCTCGCGTGTACACTTCTCATAATTGGTTACCTATCTAATTTTACTATATCCTCATTTTGCTGTACCATTTGATTTTGGTTTATTATCTTCGATAATGAACCATTGGAATCGCCCAAAGAAAATGTTTTTCTTTGATCTCCTCAGTGATGAATTGAGTCAATTCAAAGAAAAGGATCAGGTCCAAGCATCACACAATTTTCCTTACCTGAACCTATTTACGTCATGCGGTGGCAAATCTACCGCTCATTCCCTTGAAGTGTATAGCCGATTTGACGGTTATGAAATAATGTCTATACATCGTTTTTTTCAGGGTGTTTTCTCGGCTGTTTAATTTAATTCATGTTTTATTTTGTTCTCAGAACCTTTCAATGGGTTGTTTGATTAAATATAACCTGGATGGAAAATAAACTTGATTTATCTTATTTTTCCCAGTTTTTCAAATGACCCAGGATTGAGGAATAATCGATTGAAAAAGGGTCGACGTTTTGTCAAGGAGGAGATGGTTCTATTTGATTATTATTTCCTTTGTTCCCTATTTAGCGTGTCTTTCGACCCATAGTATTCATGGTATTTTAAATTTATATTGGGATCAATTGGATTTATTCAAATAACGTTGGTCCAACCTCCTTTGAATTAAGCGAGCAGAAGGCAAACACAGTGGGACTGAAGAAAAACATGTTGGTGGGCCATGTGGGAGCTTTCGAACATTCAAGTATAACTTCGTTCTGCCATCAGTTCCGTATTTTTCCTTAATAAGTGATATTGTTTTAATTGAAATGTACACTCTCGAACAGACTCTCCCAACATTATTACGTTAAGTACATGTAATTTATGTACTTAGTTTACATATTTTACAATTAGTTTACATATTATGTAAATAATCCAAGGTATGGTTCCAAGGTAAGAAGGCTGTCGAGTAATAGCATTTCTCATTCCATACATGGTTATAGGAATTTTTTGTTCGATAACCCAATTCACATTATCCGAGGGCTGTAGGCGAACTTTGGTTACAGTAGCCCATTGTAATCAACTCCTTCAACAAGGGAAGGTAGGAAAAAAGAAGGAGCAACAAGGCTGGGGAACCGCAAACGGTGGAGCAACACCACCTACTTTACATCGCCTCGCCCTTTGCTTCCTTATTTACGATTTAGATGTTGCTAGACGCAGAAAGCCACAGGCACAATAAGCCGATTCACTTTTCATCAGATTTCCTTGGACTATTTGCAATATCACTAAACTATATCCCCTTTTTTACGGCCAGTGGTAAAATATTATGTATACGTTGCTCCCAACAGGAGAATACGGCTATTGACTGAAAAAAGGTTTCATTCTTAGGAGTGGATATTTCCATTTGCTCAATCCTAGAAATGGTCGTTTAATGCCTGAGGGTGATGGCACGCTCTCCATTTCGCGCCAATCTACGTTGGTATCATACTGTCATTAGCTCTTATTACAAATTTATCTGTTTCCTTTTCGACCTTCGAGCATTTGTTTCGCCCGTTGGGTGTTTGTTTCCGTACTAAATGCTACACGCCCAAAAAAGTGGTGGATAATAAAACGTTTTTTGTTTATTATCTTCAATATGAACCTTTGAAATCACCCAAGGAAAAAAATTACCCCTCTCAAAATTTGACGGTTTATGTTTCAAGATACGTAGATTCAAAAAAATTGAATAATAAAAAAAATCCGTCCGTTGAGCAAAACTTACGAAATTTGCACCCTTACAACACCCACGATGATCCTGTGGTCGTTTTCACCCACTGAGTAGGACAACGTATATAAGTGTAACAAATATAGTTGGCAGCATTCAAATTCATGATGCCAGTTTTTTTCTAATTCTCATCAGAAGCAGTCCAAGAAAATCTCATAAGAGTACAGATGCAGGATGGAATGTATTCTTCTGATGAAATATTAACTGAACGCCCCGAGGATATGGGATGTAACGAACAAACGGAATGTGGAAACTGAGTAACATATACAAGATCTTCATACGAGAGTCCAATTCTAGGTTTTTCTGAAGGGATACGTTTTGAGGAGAGAAAAAATCTCAAGCTTAAGGAAGATAAAAATGAAGTCCCGACCGTGGATCAAAGGATTGTCCCCAGGGGTTATAAATAACTCTAGGGATAGAGAGCGTTTTGTGATCTCTCGACGAAAAGTGGGGCACTACACCCGCTGTGACGACATCACTGCCTGACGCCCTTTTTGTTTTGTGCTGCCGCGTGAAATATGAAGGCCTCGTTTTCCTTCGAAAGATTGTTTTCTTTCGAAGAATATGGCCGTGATTAAGGTTGACGGGGCCGTGGGAGACAACTAGAGGGTTAAAACTTGGAGATATATCAGGAGCTATGGTGATGTTGGATGGGCGAAATGGGCTCACTCAAGAACGGAGGTAGAGTTGATGGCATAGAAAGCCTCTCAGCAATTTCGTGGCTGAAATTATGAGGCTCGCTTTTTTTGGGATATTCCCTTGGCGACAACTCGATCATGTTTGAGTTTCGAAACTCTTTTGTACCGGAAGGTTTTAGTTTTGGAAGATGAAAATAATATAATTTATTATAATGGACATCGTGTTCGAGCGTTGAATCAATCTAAGGCCCATAGAAATTGTAAAAGGCTATACAGCGGGTGAGTAAAAGGGAACTCGTGTTTTAGAGAAAACTAGCAAGACGTGGAGGTCGGTGAGGGGGAATGAGGCTAATGTCCCAAGTTCATGGAGAGTTGCCGGTGCTTAGAAGCGATGCTCTGAAAATGGCTGTTCTGCAGCTGTGCAGCGTTTTAGCGAGAATCGGTCTCCGTTTCTTCAAGCGTATTACATCATTTGGTGCTGGATCTGCAACCCAATTTTCAGCAAATGGGCTCGTTTCTACGGAAATGAGAATGATGAGAGGAGCAGCTGAAGCATACATAACGTGAGTTCCATTAAACTCGTTTATGAATTAATATAGTCAACCAATGTAGGTAGGTAGATGAATAAGTATTATTTAAATATTTTACATCCCATCACATACACAATAAGAGGTGTATTTGGCGATATGAAACCCTTACATTCGTGGAGGCTGCTGAATTAAAGAAAATCCGCAACACTTAGCCAGTGCCGGGTTTAAAAAATACAAGCCCCCAGGCTCCTCCTTTCGTGAGGGCCCTCGGCTCGTGATTTGGGGGGCCCTCCCCACGGGAAAATTTGGAAAATTAGGTGCGAAATAGTGATTTTTAAGGGAATTTGCGCTAAATATTCTTTATTGTATTGGGTCCTCGCACCGGTGAAAGATACTTCAAACGCACGCCAACCCGCTGCTCTGCTCCCAATGTCACCATCATTCACAAAAACATTCACAATCCCAACACGTCCAACATACTATCTACAATAATAAAACGTGACCAGTGACATTATTTTGTTATTTTAATTATGGTGCGGGCTCCTATGCGCGCGCCTACAGACATATATGTCGCTTACACTTACTTCCGGCCCTGCACTTAGCCCATTTAAAATGAACTAATTGAAATAGGTTGTCGTCTCCAAATATCTTGGAAATTTATAACGGTCGAGCTTTAAATCGGTTGAGCTTTTTTCCAGAGGTAGTGTCACCACGCTAGACCCTTCATGCATGCTTAAAATGATCAAAATCCTAAGTATGCAAAAATCCGCGTTCTTAAATACCTTTAATTTCCCAATAAGTTTAAGATTGCCCATATTTTATTGAGATGCTCCAAACATCACATTTTACATAAGACCAGTTAACACTTCGAAAATTTGCTCTTATAGCCATGCCGCATGACGGGAACTTTTTTTTTTGTTACAGGAGTTATCAGAGGTCGAGCTGTCTGACTATTGACTGTGCTGCCACGAAATGAGCTTGTTTCTAAGGGTTCTACTAAATAAAATTATAACATGTCTTGTTATAACCAAATAAAATTATAACAAGTCTTGTTATAACAAATTACAATTTTATTTGGTTGACCCTGAGGATACATATTAATATATGATACTAACTGAGGATTTAATTCAATTTTAATGCGAACTGTTCAAAAGGAAATAACAATTGACCCCGTAAATAAATGGTGGATGAAGCGGCAACCGAAAATGACAACTTGCTCGGTGTTTTCTGGTACCCTGTATCCTCCACACCTGTGTCACGCACCACTGCTGGGTATCATAAGCAGCGGCAGGAGAACAAATTGTAGAGTAAACCGTTGAAGTCGTGAGAGTCAGACTTGTTCACCACCAAGCTACGGAGTTAAGAACTAGAACTTGCCTTTGCTTGCATAATGGTTTAAACCGAGAGGGTGGCATCTTAAGGAATTTCAATTTGTATTCCTTAGCATTCTGTACACAGACTTTCTTGTTGTCTTGCTTTACTTCTTCACCCTCGCTAAGTTAATTGGGTTGAATTTTAAGCCGTTCTGTTTTCTTGATCTGGAATATTTTGTTGTCCCATTGCGCATTTCACAAAAGTGAAATGAACTAGAACTTGAAACTAGAACATGAAACCTATTCACGCGTCCTCCTAAGCTTATCAAATAAAACCCCTCCAACTGGTGTTTGTTAATTTAATTTACTCGAGTTGTATAAGTAGTTTAATAGTAATCATCGTGAGCGTCTTCTATTCCATCCTTTCACAGTGAAGCATAATTAGAAAACACAGTTTGGGTAAGTTGAGTAAAATCTTGGGGTTTCAAATACTTTTTCGAGTTTTCTTTGAAATACCAACACCAAACTTGATGCAATTCTTTTAGATAATTTTCTGATAATTATCAGAAATGGACCAAATAATCAGGTCCATTATAATTATTCTTTGAGGAGGGAAACCAAATCATTGTATTTATTAATTTGAAATCATTGGAAATCATCATGCAGTATGCAATTCGATGTAATGGCCGTTCAATACACTGGTTGACCCACCAACGAGTTAGCAGACTATATAAAAAACTTTAAGAATCAATTCAAGCCACATGAACTGGAATTTGACACTTTTTGTTGTTATCTATGACCGGCTGGGGCTAACACCACTAACACCACACGAGACAAAAACGGTCGTCCCAGAAATAATACTTCAAATAGTCTTGAAAATTGCGGTCTTCGTCATCCCTCGAAAATTACTATCACCCTCCCGACGTTCTAAGCTGAGGATATGCCTGTCAACCCAAGAGACGAATGTAGAAAGATTGAAACAGTGGGGATCCCAGGAAGGATAAAGAACGTAAATGGACTCTGCTAATGAGGCGCCGCTCGGGAGATTTCTTCATTTAGGATAATAGAGACTGGCCTAGCTCGCTTGTCATTTGTTTCAATTTCGCCTCAAAAGGAGAGAACGGATCTTCATCCCGCACGAACTTGTACTGTTTTTTTTTTCTTCTTTTTTTTTTTTGCGACACAAGAGTCTGAAATATTAAAACGATAATTAAAGAATCCTAATTGGAAGGATCCTTTGCTTCATTTAATCTATTTTGTACTTGTATTCCCGGCCATACAAAACGTGTATGGCGGGTCCTCTTAAGATCGTTCCATTGCAGTGGCCTGCAACAGGGTTTGAATGAACCTGAAGTTTTTGACATTTTATGTCTTTACTTTGCTACATAAACTCGAAAATGTAACGCGGGACATGCTACGGAGAAATGTAACGCGGGTTTCTGATGATTTTCGCTCACAACCGATTCGTTGCTACGGAACTTTATCTTCGCCAGTTATCATCGTACAAAAATCGTTCACCACTCGTTGGGTAGCTCTCGATTTACCTAACCATATTACGTTAACCACTGCGGAGTGCGTGGCCGACAAGCTGCGGTATGAGCGTGATTGTTTAAATAATTGTTTACACACAGGTGATCATTCTCAATAATTTATATTGTCAACACGAATGCAAGCTTCATATAAGTTTCTGATGGGAGGGGGCGCAAAGACATAAAATGTCCCTCGTGGTTGCGTTTGTGTTTGTCTCCTTAATTCACCTCATCCACGAGCCTCTCAGATAATATGACGTCGCAACACAAGCGGTCAACTACGTCAAATGATATGACGTCAAACAGGTGCCGCAAAGAACACCTCACAGGATATGATGACGTAGGATTGACCGGCAGGGGGTGGATGACGTCAGACAAGTGACTGGTAAGAACACCTCACAGGGTATGACGTACGTGGACCGGCAGGGGGTGAATGACGTCAGACAAGTGGCCGGCAAGGACACCTCACAGGATATGATGACGTAGGTGGGCCGGCAGGGGGTGGATGACGTCAGACAAGTGGCCGGCAAGAACACCTCACAGAATATGATGACGTAGGTGGACCGACAGGGAGTGGATGACGTCAGACAAGTGGCCGGCAAGAACTCATCACAGGATATGATGACGTAGGTGGCCGGCAGGGTGTGGATGACGTCAGACAAGTGGCCGCCAAGAACACCTCACAGGATATGACGTACGTAGACCGGCAGGGGGTGGATGACGTCAGACAAGTGGCCGGCAAGAACTCATCACAGGATATGATGACGTACGTGGACCGGCAGGGGATGGATGACGTCAGACAAGTGGCCGGCAAGAACACCTCACAGGATATGATAACGTACGTGGACCGGCAGGGGTGGATGACGTCAGACAAGTGGCCGGCAAGAACATCTTACAGGATATGACGTACGTGGGCCGGCAGGGGGTGGATGACGTCAGACAAGTGGCCGGCAAGAACTCACAACAGGATATGACGTACGCGGACCGCCAGGAATGGATGACGTTCGTGGACCGGCAGGAATGGATGACGTCAGAGGGGTCAAGGGGAGCCAAATTTTCACTAATTTAGTGATCTTTGACTAAGTAAAAGATCACTAAATTAGTGAAAAAGTCTGAAGTGCGGTACTTGAGGCTGCTGCTGGAGCGTCGACTAACATGACTGATCTCAACAACAAAAGAAATAATACAAAAACACTGTTTACAAGGCTTCTGGACTATCAGTTAAATTTAATGAGTAGTCATTAGAGATTTTCTGGGTGAATTCAAATAGGTACTCGTAATTAATAAATTCCTTTCTTACTCCAGAATGCAGAGTGGCTACTGTAGTGTCTACTTGACTGATTGGTCCATCTCTTATTGATGGGTAACTTTTGGGCTATGAGTTACAGGGTACAAACAAGTACAGTAGCAACATGAATCCTATGTACTCCTCACAACTATTCAATAGCACCATTCAAACACTAGAATAGTGTTTACCTAATCATGAGTCCGTCATATTCCGATGTTCATACAATACACAGTTGTGTTGTCTAACAACTGTTGTGAACTTGTATTTACTGTGCAATAAATTATTATGGATCTGGATTATTTTAAAATTATAAATTGTTCTCTCACTATCATCGGAAGGCCTTTGTTCAAAAGTCGACAAACACGACTTGCCAGGTATTTATTGGCGACTCCTTCAGCAAGTGAATTGCAATTTTTTACTCAACTAACTTCCAAGGCTCCCGGGGCCTGAAAAAAGCTGACATCCAGTAAGTACATACTCGGATACTCTGTCATGTGCTTTATTATTAAAAATATATCACATCAAGTATGTAAAGCAAATGTAAAAAAAAATCGTTAAAAGCTTCAATACTTCATGATTGGGGAGCGTCAAAACTTTGGCGATATACGCTTTACAAAGTAAAAGCTGAGCATCCACCTAATGAGTGAAAGTTGCTCATGCGAGGTATGACAGAAATACAGGGTGATCCGCTCGTAGATGCGAAAAAAAACTAAATCAAAAATGGATTGAAATGCCACCAACCTCATATTTTTGCCCCAATCTGTTCTTGTGATATGATTTATTAAAGGTTTTTTCAGAAGAACCCCTTTTTTCTATTTTAAACTCAAATTTCCCCACTTTATTCCCTTCAATTTTAACTTATGACCACATTTTCGGAATTAAAGTTAAATTTGCTGTAAGATTAATGTATTTAGACTCTTGAGAAGTACCATCTAATAACCATAACAGCAGCTCAAATATAGAAGGATTTGAAAAAATAAAAATTCTGAAAATCCTTACTAACATTTAGAACGTTACTACTTTCCCCTAAGAAGTCCTGGAAAACTGGCAAACCTCACGAAAACGTTTCCGTAATCGTACGTTTTGAGTTAACAATGAGTTAATCTGTGGAGGATATTGTAGTCCATTCGGAGATGATACTCCTATGCTTGAAACAATGATGTTAATATGATGTATAAAGAAGCCTATCATATCAGCGTAGATTCCTAGCGATACAAATCCAACTGTAGCAAGATCTTTAATAGTAAGACAAGCACAATATACCTCCTAATACTTCACTTACTAAATAAATATAGTAGAATTCTAAAGGCATTTGAAATCAATATAGTACAACCCTTGCAATTAATTAATTGCAACTACAATGGATTTCCTCGAAACACCGCTCCTTTAGTGAGCTGCTTTTCGAAAACTAAAGTCAGATTAATTTATCCGACAGGTAAATAGTTGAGTTTTCTAAAGACTGGATGCTCACTGACCTACCTACTTTAGAAAACGAAGAGGTAGAAGGAATTATCCCTAATGGATTTTTTCTTTTTCTTGTAATTGAAAAAGGAAAGCTTCGAAGACTAAAAGTTTCAATAAAAGGGAGCAGTGATGGTAATTATAAATTGAGTGAATGAAGAGGAGTCTATAAGTACGGAGGAGGGAAGGCAAACAACAGGAAACTTTATTTCTTGTGTTCGATCTGTGATTATTTAGTGATATAGGTCACTTGAAGAGGCTCAAAGCATCTACCAAGATTGTAAATTAAAACAAGTTGGTGAGTATACTTTGAGCGAATTTTCGAAGCTATTGTCGTCGGTGCACAATTTTTAAAACTCGAATTTCCAAAACATTTTTATATCGAAATCCGTTTCAGACCGTCCTGAATCACAGCCAAAGGACACAAAAATCACATGTATGTATTTATATATATATTGTGTTGATGGGATTGACTAGTGTGAAGAAGCAGGTTGTATAAAATGACCAAGCTAGTCTTTTTTTCGTGTTTATTTTCTCACGACGTTTCGGCAATGGAACAAAGCCCTATTCATGCGAGGTTACCTACAATTAGATGAGAACAGAATTAATACTTACATGCTATGTCAGGAATAATATTTATAAGATAAGTTGTGATTGCTACTTACATGTAGAAGTGAAAAGTTTTTACATTAAACTGAAGAACTGTTGTGGAGAAGTAAACAAATGGAGGTGGATCAGTTTGTGGATAATATAAAGATGAAACTAACTAACTGCTATGTGGAAGTGATTCTATGAGGAAGGGGTACATTAGTGTGTGTGGTGGAAGATAAAATCTACTGAGACATGATGACTATGAACAGGAACTTGGAATAATTACTATGAACTATGAAGTGACAACAAAAGCCATTTTTGTATATTATAAGCAAACAATAACAAGAAGAAAAAAAAAGAAAAAAACATGAAACGTCGTGAGAAAATAAACACGAAAAAAAGACTAGCTTGGTCATTTTATACAACCTGTTTATATATATATTTATATACATGTTTATGTAGGTATGTGTCATTCCAGACGATAACTCTCGATAGAATTGAGATATAAAGTTCAATACCTATTGCACAAAAAAATCCGTCTTGGCAATCGTAGTTCGTAGATGGGCAGAATCGGGTCACTCTACGGCAGGGAGGGAGGGGGGGGGGGATTACCCATCAATTCCAAAAATGAAACAGTCTCAGATGAAACAAATGAGATCTCATTTTAAAGGTTATTTTCCGCTGAGCACGATGGTGAAGTCTAAATTGAGATTTTTTATTCCGTTTCCAAACTGGAGCACTTTGTAGACGTGGAAAAGTGGTTTTTACTTAAGATTTTCTTGACGTTTCGTCTGTTCTAATCCGATAACGGAATGGGATATCGCACATCTGACTTCACCATCGTGTTCAGCGTTGAAAATCCTATAAATTGAGGTGGTACTTGGCAAAAAATGGAGTCAAAATTGGTTACAAAAGCTGTTAATGGAACATTTTTACATACAACCAGTTATTTCTTCGAAAATTTGCTCACATTGCCATGCTGCATGACTGTGGAGTTATTGCCTTTCGTACCTGTGATTGAAATGTAGTGCTCATATAGTTGAGTTAGGAATCAATAATTTATGAACACCGTAAAACAGATCAACCGAATCAGTAGGTTATAGTGACACACCTAAGTGATGGAGGTGTGTCCGAGGGCACATTGTCATTTTAGTATAAAGGCAGAACAGAAACTATTTTATATTGTAATTCTGTAGCTCATGGTATAATACTGTTGTAGCCTCCGTTATTTACCTACAGATATGATTACCAACGTTAATGATCTACAGAATCTGTTGTGCAATACATCTGATGTGCAATAGGAAAGGTACCTAAATGCATTCTCACGCTTGGTATAGTCGCCTTGACGACACGATTATGAGATAATCTCATAATCCGATCTCAAGCCGGATTATGAGATTATTTCACACCTAGAGCGACCTTTATTGTTGTCGATGAAAATAGAGGAGGCCCTCGCATGAAATCATCGTCCATAACACTTGAGCTTTTCTTATATAGTGTTTATGTGCTGCAATAACGTTGCTTTTGTCGGTCCGAATGAATGAGTCTGCTATTATACTACATTTGTTTTAACAAGACTACCGTACAATGGTAACGCTGGTGGTAATAAAAATTAATTGGGTTGACGATATGAATATTCCATTACACATGATCAAGTAACACTTGCTAAGCTCACGACTTTGTTAAATTATACGTGTTATGACTTTATCCACATTTTATTTCGTTACACGCACTTTCGATAAAATATTTTCAAATCGCGAGTGGTAAGTTACCTACATGATTACGGCATTACAATTTAATAAGTCAGACCCCACATGCATGACCCTACATGATTACGTCATTAAAATTTAATAAATCAGGGCCAATCAAAACAGTTGCTAGTAGATCGCAACTATGTAGGATGGCCCTAACTTCCTAACTTCTCGTATTATTAGTAGAGATACGTACGATTGCTGTTACGAAGTATGTAATTGAATTCATAAAATCAATTACGCCTTCTAGTTCCCACTAGTTCCCTTATGTCAAAATGCAGGAAATTAAAGATTAAACTCCCTGACGAGAAGGACCTGTTGCTCCAAGTTGATCTGCAAAAAACATCCAGCTTCACCCAATCAAGACCGACCAACCGATCGCCTTGTAAGCTGACACACCTGTAGCGTGACCAAAAATAGAAAAGTGACTGTGCGTCAGTTACATAAACGCCAACACGGGTGCGGGTGACGAAAGGAACAACACTTGTAACAAATAAATGGAAATATATTGAACTCAAGAAATACGAAATATGAAACAAATGAAATATACTCAGCTTGGTGCAACTTAAAACTAGAATACGTCTCAAGTGACAGGTAACCGTACTTGTCGTGACCGTGCAAGGTCGGTATCCACTTAGAATGACTTTAAATGAGGCCAGGGCTGTCCATAGGAACAGGTCCCTGGGTGAATGAGCAAATAGAAAGATATGAATGAAAGATTTACAAAGGTAAACGTAACCGTCCTACTTGGGTTACGTGTAGCTTAATGGAGGTGACTCCTATGTGTACTCAACGTCCCTATCTGGCCAGAAAAGGTGTAAATATAACTCACAGTACTGAGATCTTATAACTGCTAGCACTCGGACGGGCTGTTCTTGCAGATCACTGTCTGTACGCGTAATGTCACTACTGTCGTCGTAACTGACGCTTCTACTCACAATCACGCTCGGAGGGCGTCTGTAAAACTGAAAGGGATTCACAACTGCTAGCACTCGGACGGGCTATTATCGCAAGGAGAGGTTTTGCTGGACTCTGTTGTTAGCCCTCAGCGCTGGGCTTAAATAGGTCGCTGGAGGGGGAAACGTCTGGAGGCGATCTGTGGTGGGGGTCGCCTGGTAGCCCTCATCCAGTGGCGCTCTTCTGGCGGCCAAGCGGTCTATTAGTCTGACCGCTTACACTCCCCTCCCTCCTGGGAGCCGGCGTCCTCGCCGGTAACCATAGATTCCCCGACGATTGGTGTTGTCGTCGATCAGTGCCCAAACAAGTGAGTTGAAGCGAGTTAAATTTTAATAGGAAGGTTAAATCAAATAGTTAAGTCGCTAAATTTAGTTACAATTGTTAAATTGTATAAGTATATGCACGAAAGGTAAGTACTTTTTACATTAAATTTGGTTATAATTAGCAAGTTTTACAAAAAAAATATGCACAAAAGGTAAGTAAAAGATTACAAGAATTACAAGAATTGCAGGTAGCAGAGTAAGATATAAATCAGCAAGTCAAGGTCCCGAGAGTAAGCTACACCAAGCAGTAGATAGCTTAATTTCTTAAAATTTTACTAAATTGTAAAGTGGTTCATATATCAAGAAAAAGGGTGTATGTACGTGTAATTAATTACAAAAAGGTGTATGTTAATTAAAAAGGTGAAAAAGATTAATTAAAAAGGTGGAATTAAAAAAAGGTGTATGTTTGTGTAATTAATTACTAGACAGGTTAAAGGTTACCGTCTTCCTTTTTCCTTCCCCGTAGTCTACGGCGTCCCCTTGGGTAAACAGTGTCCCGTGTAATTAAGTTGTCGCAGCGTTGTATGGCTTTAGGGTTACGCGTCATCGTATGCGTACCCTGTGTCACCGGTTCGTCATATCCATGTATAGGTGTAGAAGTATGCGTCACTGGGTGCGTCACTTGCGTCACCGTCACCACCGGCGTCACCTGTGTCACGGGTATCTGGGGCGTGTAGGTAGTTCTTTGGGTTGGCGTCACCGTCGTCACTGGCGTCACCGTCGCCACCTGGGGCGTCACCGTCGTCACCGGGGGCGTCACCGTCGTCACTGGCGTCACCGTCGTCACCGGCGTCACCTGGGGCGTCACCGGGTGCGTCACTTGCGTCATTGGTCTGTGGTAGGGCTGTATCAACTTGGGAGTAAGCGTCACTGGCCCACCAAGTGTGTGTGTTGGGTTAGAAGTGAGCGTCACCAGGTGTGTCACTTGTGGTACTTGTGACGTGGAATGTTGAGGCTCTTGTGTTTCAAGCGTCACGGTATGTGTATCACTAGTCACCGGTACATCTTGTGGTTCTGGGTTTTGTTGGTGTTGGTTGGGGTGGTTCGTGTCCCATACCATCATGCATCCTGGGACGCGTTGAAGCCCTGTACCTGTTTGTGTGACTCTGAGTGTGATGGGTAACCGTGACATCAAGTCCACCCCTAATAGATCTAGCCCCCCGTCACTTCGTGAAAAGATCCTGAAGGTGTGATCTATGCAGTGAGTTCCTATGACAACTCGTAACCGTTGTTCACCGAGGAATGGGAGAGGTTGTCCATCAGCCCCCCAAGCCACCGAACGTGTTGGTGTAATGGGTACCCCCGTAACTGGTTTGGCTAACACAGATATTCCCGCCCCTGTGTCTACGACCATGTCACGTAACTCCCCGCTGAGCGTAACCGGCACCCTAAGAGGAAACCCCCTCACGGACTCTATAACGGTAGCCAGACACTCGTCTGTAACATCATCATTCAATGGTTCTGGTAAAATGGTGCTTGTGGTTGACACGCGTGACTGTGGACGTCCCCCAATGGCAAGTGGTCCCGTTGACATCTCTCGTAACTCCAGTGGATGCGATACTGGAAGTAAGCTGCGTTTTTTGAGACAATCAACTGCAAGGTGTTCACGCACCCCACAGTAATCACAAAAGATTGTCTTCTGTGGGTTGTGATTACAGTCCACTGGAAAATGTGACATGTCCCCACAGAACATGCACGGGAACCTGGGGCTAGGTCTTGGTGTCCTCACATCACGTCGTCCCGTCGTTGTCTTTTTTGGGCATCTGGCGGCTAAGTGACCTTCTTTGTTACAGGCGTAACATTTTCTCGTGTCTCCTGGTTGTACAGCTCCGAGGTCCCATCCTAAGTCGAGGTTGTCTGGCGTACCTAAGGCGTCCTCGAGTTCCTCGGCACATTTGAGGGCGTCCTCGAGTTCCTTAGGTTGACGTGTCACCAAGTGAGCACTTAGATCACGTCCAATTCCTCTCGTGAAGGCTTGTAAGGCGCGTTTCCGTACCCACGTCCTTCTAACCTCTGGTGGTAAGTTTTTCCCTTCCTCCATCACCGCCACTTGTGCTAGGTGTAACACCCGTTCCGCAAAGTGACGTAGGGTCTCGTTACTCTCCTTTGTAACCGTGTGTAGTAGAGCGGCGGCTTTGTCGGGTTTCTCGCGTCCCCCAAACCATCGTATCATCTCATTTTTTGCGTCATCGTAAGGCGTCTTTGTACCTTCCAGCGTGACATGGTCACTGAGAAATTGTTTGGCAGCCCCCTTGACGCGTGAATGTAGAAGGCGTAACTTCTTACGATCGTCGAGTTCCCCAGCAACGTGCTCGAAGTTCTGAAAGAACGCAGTCACCGTCACCGTACCCACTTCGTCAGGATCCCATGGGTCTATTTCAGTGAACATGGAAAGCGGTATGTTTGTCCCCCCCAAATCACTGGAGTCTGAGCGTGACCTGGGCCCGTGATCAAACATGCGTGACAGGCGTATTAATGTAGAATTAAGCGTGTCCAGTACGTCAGGTGACGAACCGCTCCCCCCGTTACTTTTTGGTCTTGGCATGATGAAAATGTGTGATTTGAAATGAGTGACTGAAGTTATAGGGTTACTGTCCCCCCTGTTGCAAAGTAAGATTGTGTAGTGTAACAAAGAAAATGTGTAATCAAAATTACCTCAAGGAAATGACGGTGTATAATATTCTGTGTGTGTGACTTGTGTGAGTGTTTTGCTTTCTTCTCGTCACCTCGTGTCGGCGTAACTGGATTCGTGCCTGGGCTTACCAGACAAAAATCCCACAAGCTGCCACCAATATGTAAGCTGACACACCTGTAGCGTGACCAAAAATAGAAAAGTGACTGTGCGTCAGTTACATAAACGCCAACACGGGTGCGGGTGACGAAAGGAACAACACTTGTAACAAATAAATGGAAATATATTGAACTCAAGAAATACGAAATATGAAACAAATGAAATATACTCAGCTTGGTGCAACTTAAAACTAGAATACGTCTCAAGTGACAGGTAACCGTACTTGTCGTGACCGTGCAAGGTCGGTATCCACTTAGAATGACTTTAAATGAGGCCAGGGCTGTCCATAGGAACAGGTCCCTGGGTGAATGAGCAAATAGAAAGATATGAATGAAAGATTTACAAAGGTAAACGTAACCGTCCTACTTGGGTTACGTGTAGCTTAATGGAGGTGACTCCTATGTGTACTCAACGTCCCTATCTGGCCAGAAAAGGTGTAAATATAACTCACAGTACTGAGATCTTATAACTGCTAGCACTCGGACGGGCTGTTCTTGCAGATCACTGTCTGTACGCGTAATGTCACTACTGTCGTCGTAACTGACGCTTCTACTCACAATCACGCTCGGAGGGCGTCTGTAAAACTGAAAGGGATTCACAACTGCTAGCACTCGGACGGGCTATTATCGCAAGGAGAGGTTTTGCTGGACTCTGTTGTTAGCCCTCAGCGCTGGGCTTAAATAGGTCGCTGGAGGGGGAAACGTCTGGAGGCGATCTGTGGTGGGGGTCGCCTGGTAGCCCTCATCCAGTGGCGCTCTTCTGGCGGCCAAGCGGTCTATTAGTCTGACCGCTTACAGCCTCGAAGCAAGTCAATGTACTTTTACTAAAGCCGAAACTGAAAAAGGACGGTGAAGTGGCAGAGGAAGTGAATTTTAATGGAGCCCTCTACTTATCTTTATGCACACTTCAATTAGATGACCCCCTAAGGATTTATAATCGTAAATTGGTTGATATTGTATTGTATATGTATTGTATTGTTCTATAAGAGAACATATAAATCTGAATTGAAAACTCGTGACATATTTTTTTCAACAATCCATACAATTTATGTTCCATTAGCCTACATTTAATGTAGGCTAATGTAACATTCAGCCTTTAATTCTTTGAACTATAAAAAAATTCATCATTTCATATTTTATATTATTATGCCCGAAAGTTGATTTTATTGACTCCTGAATATTACATGGTCGTGAACAAAAAAAGTTCAACCCTCTTGAAGCCTTCTGGCTAACCTCATTCTCAAATTATGTTATTCGCAACAAGAATTTTTCCCAGGTTAAAAAAGTTTGCCTACGAGAGGGAAAGCGGCTTAACAATGATGATTCGATTATGATAAAAAAGGGAATATGCAAACGGGAGAGACGAATGGGTGAACAGGAATATGCAAAGCAGTGAATGGGAGGCAGTGATTAAGGAAGAAAAGATTCAGGGCTGGCAGGAAGTTGGAAAGTGGTGTCTTCTAACGGTAGTAGAAGTCTATTTTCATTTCTATCAGGTTCATCGTCTACTATCAATGCTATCGGTTTCATTTGCTTTACGACTACATATATTTTATGAATGACTTACTCGCTGTGAGGATCTTACCAGATTATTCTATGGATAATTTACAACTCATCTCCCACCCTTTCAAGCTGACGTAGGTAACATGTCGCTATCTAGTACCATCATATCCAATAATTAATTCATCCCTCAGCCTCTTCACCTCTCATGTGCAATTCACAGAGGCAACTTACTCCTAACATGTGGAACGACTTTCCTGACATGTCCCAATTTCCGGACTGAACCAATTCCAAAGAAATGTAACCCAAAGACTTAACTGCACGATTTCAAGGACACCAGAGACATTCCTGACCAAACTGATGCAATCAGGATAACTACACCTAACGATTTAAGGAAGTTCTTGCGGTTTATGAAATGTGCAGGTATGAGTCTATAATCATTTATCATTACCTTGTTTAAATAATAATTATTATTTGTAACATTCTTGAACGTATATCACAATTACTGGTAATTGCGCAACAGGCAATAGGTAACATATTTCGGATCATTTAAGGCATAATATAATATATAATAATATTATATATTATGCCTTAAATTATAATTATATTATAATTATATAATATATAATATAATTATATAATATATTATTGTAAATAATATACTAATATATTATATATTATTTATTATATATTTATATAGGTATATTTAATATATTATTTACAATACCTATTATTGTAAAACTTCATAACAGTGCGTCATGTATTGGAACCAAGTATTTGGAGTAGTATATAAAAGGGGGGAAATCGTCCGTCTATTTTTACATTTTAATAGTACATGCCCTTGAGATTTTCTACCAAGCATTTTTAAAACAGCTTTCCATATTACAGCAGTTACGCCTATAACGCGTTTTATTTCATGAATAATTACTTCTCCCCTACGAGGGGCTTCAACTACCAGTGGAACAATGCTGAATTAATTGGGTTATGTGTGTACAGCTCAGCCATTGTTGCTAGACGCACATAATTCTATGACGCGCTTGTCTGAAGTGGCCGATATTATTCAGTCTTTCTTGATCCTTCCGGCGCAGCCCGAGTCTCACAATGCGGGATAAATGAAGCGGCACCAGAAATGGCTTGCTCTAACAAATCAACAAGAATGGCGTGCACTTAATGACATATTCTGGGGAAATTTCAAGTGGTAGAGGTAGGTGTATCAACCGCCCTGCTTGACACACACACTCCTACACCTCACCACAACACCGTTCCTCTATTGAAACGTATTGTTGTGTAATACATACAGTAGAGGGGACGCCCTATGAATAGGGTGTAGATGATTAATAGTTGTAAACTGTTACTAGGACCAAACAGGGGGAATCAAAAGTCAATTTCGTTAACCGTACAATTTTTCAGTTTCATACCCTTTTTACTCACTCGTCCCACCGACATGAATGTCAAAATTGTTAGCATAAAAAACATGAAAATTGCTACTTGGGCATTAGAAAAACATTCCAAGTAGAACGACTCTTACTGTCATCATGCAGTTTTAAAACGAAATAATTTCAGTTTAGTAATCCAGTAAATCTTATTAGGCCTTGAAAATGCACACTTTATGACATAATTCTACATTGTAGAATCTACCTACCAACAATTTGTGACTATAATTATTGTACTGTAACTTCTTTACATGCAAAATCAACAAAAAAACAAATTCTCTGGTAACAAAACTGACAAGGTTTGTTCAACATGGAACAAAACTTGATTCTTCCAAAACAAATGTTTTACCAAACTGCTCCCATCTTTTTAGTTTTTCAGTTCCTTGTTTATGGGATGCCATCCTCAGGGTTCTGAATCTTCTGGGGCTGGACAACTTGAACTGGACTACTGCATGCGAACCATGGTTCGCATGAAGTAAATTTTCCGGTGTCCCATCCTCACCTCAAACAGAACTTGTCCACTGGGGTCGCAGCTTGGGACGAACACCTTGAATGGACGATCTTTGGCCCGGCAGTAAACATTTTCTCATCTTCGTCTTCATCCTTGCCCTCGCATTCCCCTGACGCGTTCTAGGACTTCTCTAAGTCAGAATGCGTAGGGGTTCGCGAAATCTGTCCTTTACGCTGGTTGGCGAACCAGAGATTGGGGTTAATTTAAGTCTCTTCCAAAGACGAGTTGCGCGTGGGATAGTCCCGGTGTCTCCTGGGGGTAGACAAGTACGCCTGGAGGAACACCAAGAGCTGGCAGTTCCAGTCATCTTGATTGTCGGACACAAACATGGCTAAAAGTGCATGGGTTTCGAGTGAATCTGCGCTATTGTCACTTTACCGTACCTCATTGACTTGTTGGAAAGTGGCCTCATGATTGTTTACCAACTAGTTTCGTCGTGGAATATCAATCAGTAGACCCATCTGTCGAGACATTCCCTGCACCAAACCATCAAGGGTTGGATTCTTAGTTCCAACGATGGCTCTACTTGGATCGAGGAGCCACCCTCTGGTAAAGGCCGAAGGGCTCTAACCGCGGCAACCGCAGCGTTTGGTGGCATAACGATTTTTCGAATCTCGGCTGGGCCCCCAATTGTAATTTCTTTACGAGCAAGATCAACGAAATCAAAAATTTTCCGGTTTGATTTTCCACCTAATTATTCCAAAACATGTGTGTTACCACAGTTCCTACAATAAGAGTCCGTTTTAAAAGGGAGAGAAATCCTAATCTGAAACTTTTTGCAGAAACGAGTACGTATTGGTGAAATGGTTATCGCCCGTTTCCGAAGCAAAATATAAATCAACCGAATCGATCTTGGGAACATGCAAGATACGTATGACATATGTATCTTGCATGTTCCGAAGATCGTACATTGTACTGTTTGATCTGTTAATGACGCGTCCTAATTTGCGTGCTTGTAGTACCCGGCGATTAACATGACTGCTGAACAAAAGTGGATTTGAATAAATGTTCCTCATTTCACGAAACATCTGTTCTCAGAATCTTACCTTCGGTCTGCATGACCTGGCTTCCCAAGAGAAACGTATTACACTGATGACTGATTTTATCGAGCTCCACTGACGAAATTCATTCTGGTATGAAGTAGTATTAGAACCAGGATGAAATGCTGGATGTGACTGTGATGTAGACCGATGAGCAACCTCATTTGTGAACATGTCTTGACCTACAATTTTGAACCGCACAGCAGTCATTTTGTACCTATGCGCATATGTGGCTCTTAATAGTGTTTTCTTATGATCAGATATTCAACGTGGCGCCGTCTGACTACCGGTACTAGAAAATGTATTCAGGTTCAACTTTCTTGTGAGGAGCACACATAATTTATTATGTGTACGTGGATAATATATAAGGGTGTGTTGTTGGACTCGAGTCACTTCTGAAAAGTCCCGATGGGTGGCCAGACGGTTGAAGGTGCGTTGGAAAGGGGTCAACATCTCTTAGCGATTGATCCTCACCGAGCTTCCCAATCAAACTTTTAGCCCAAGTTTTTAAGAGCTACCACTCTCAAGAGCTATTTCACCGCTCCTCCACTCCCGCAACCCTATAACCTCACCCTTCCAAAATGAAACTTGTCACATAATGGACTTTGGCCTCGGGGTTCCTTCGTTTCTTCCGCTGCCTACCACAGGGTTTCACTCTCCTCAACGCACACCTTCGGATTGTACGCATCTGGGCAGAATTGGATTTCCACTCGAAATGGAATGAACGAGTCAATTTGAAATAATTAATAAATCTTACTGATGCCAATGACAGTGTGCAAGGATTTCAAGAATATTTTAATATTTTTATACGTAGAAAACTTATTCTCAAATTCCCCCAATTCGAAACACTCACATTTAATGAATGTCACAGAATAATAACTCGGCCACTAACGAGTAGATGACTGAAATTTCAGCAAACGGCCAGGAAATTGTGAGTCGACCACAGGTGCAATGGTGGTTTGCCAGGAGAATCTGAGTCTGATAATGCCTTTATTTGGAGTCCGAAATGTCCTTATGAGTAGATGGCTGAAATTTTGGCCGAATATTGAATAATAATGAGTCAAAAGGTCAGCCTCGTACCAACTAAATCATTTTGGTAATAATCCAAAACTAATAGTACCTAATCGACTGCAGTTCGTTTAGGATTATCATGAATTGAAGGTTAGACCTGTCTGTTACTTCTATTGCATATTCCATCTGCATCCTATTCTACGACCTCTGCACGGACGGTTATTACTCCCTTGTTCATATGGCCTAAAGTAAAAATAGCTACACTAAAATACAAATATAATATAGGTAATAATATTATTATCGCTGAGTATGGCGGTTGCATATACGCAGCTCCAGACTTGTTTCCCAATAAACCTTAACGACGAGCACACGTAGGAATGTGACCTGGATAAGGGACCTAAACACTTTAGTGCCCTCTATCATCTTTACGAACCAACCCTCTTGTAGCAAAGCGGTTTCGCAGTGGCTTCAATAAAACATTAATGTATTTCTTATCGTAAGAGGATGGGAACGAAGGGAACTATTAGAAGCGTCATTCAATTATAGAAGATTTAATTGTAGAGGTTACAACCGTGCGGTAACGTGGGTCGATGGTCACAGCATAAACCTTTGCAAGTTCAATGTGAAGGATAATGGAGGGATATAGTCATATTTCCTTGAAGAAATATAGTTTTTTCAGAATTTTCTGTGATATTCAAAACCTTAAGGGTTTTTTTTTCGGGTGAATTCACACAGCTGGCTGATATGAAAATATAACCTTCCTGAGCCTGCTGAAAGAACGATCAAGGTAAGTCCTTGTTGGAGATCTTTGTATATGGCGTACTGTCCGCCCATCTAGACAGACCACATGTTGGTACTGTTTCTTCAACCCGAACCTCCTACGCTCAAACTTCCCCACCTTCCCATAGCTACATGTTAGTTAGTGGTTGCTTCCTCCTATGGAACAAAATGCCCAACATCATTTAGGTATTTTGGTAATTCAAGAATGAAGATTTACTCATTTTGTAGCCTACATCAAAATCATTGTGGTGGATGTGAATGAGCTGAATATAAATTTTCCAGTCAACCGCTATTTATTTCGGAAAATTCACGGTGCACCATTCCGACCCACTAAATAACCCGTGGTATTACATCAGCCTTATGCAGAAGCCACCAATGATTTTTTGAGATCTCTAACCGCCGGTGGTAAGCGCTCAAATAGGCTATAGCCGTATGGCCTCTCATTATTCATTGGAGGAATTATAGCCCCTCTTGCCGTTGCCGTCCGCGACCACGTTCCAGAATAATAGTTAGAGAAGCGGCAAAGGTTGTCTTACCGGGAAGGGTTATGCATCATATTTCCCATTATCTTCTCTTTTATTACTCCGCTCCTCTACTTCTCACCCTCTCAATTTAGAGTCGGGTGGGCTTTAACGGTCGAGTTGAGTGCACTTAAACAACATAATGATATAATGGAGTGTTCGGCAAGGCAATAGCGTACATGTGTCTTTCTTGCGGCATGTACGTAATCAGAAACGAAGATATCGCAATTCTGACTTCTCCATCGTGTTCAGCGTTGATAATTTATAAACAAAATTTATTTAAAAGAATGTATTGTACATTTAGTAAATAGGAGACATTTTACATAGAACTAGTTATTTCTTCGAAAATTCGCTCTTATAGCCATGTTGCGTGACTGGATTTTTTTTTTTTTTTTTTTCAAAGCAAAGATCGATTTTAATTAAATCTTGTCTTGAAAAATGTCTAAGATGCTTCGTATTTTGTCGGATGAAGGAACGAGGCAGGGTAGCAGCTCGAACAGCAGTAGCTGGTTTCCAAGAACAAGGGGAATCCCAAAATCGCTCTCTATCACCTGGTGAAGCGATATCGTAGTGGATCTGGCCGTACGATCAGCGTAGGATGCTTGTGTCAATCATTGTTCAGCTAGGTTGGAAGTTATAGATGATCTCACGACTGGGTTGTCGACTAAACAAACGTTGAGCTGGGCTTCCGAGATTGGCTCCAGGAGCATTCCTTTCAAGAAGATCAGAAGAGCAATTCCAGTCCTTTGCAAAATTAGAAAATTCGTAGGATTATGTCGACATATATATACGACAAATGAATAATATTCGTCGGTATAGCGTGAAAATTTATTATGATACTGATCGAAGAAGAATACTAGGAAGAATGTCATTTGTGAAAGTAATGGTTCCAAAATCCCAAAGCACTCACCTTCTACGACTACAGTGTTAAACGACAGTGCAGACCTTTCCCTCACCCTCTTGTCACAACAGTAACAGCAATGATTTGCATTAATCCACCGTATTCCTCATTGAGGCGGAAGGCCTGAGAGAGGTAGGTACAACACTTGATGACCAACAGTTTGTGGACGACAGGGCGAGATGTAGTAGAGGCGCGAGTGGGTTTTGTCAAGTGCGCTCTGGCGACTCTCGTAACATATTGCCCCACTTCACTTACCCTCAGTGTTCTTCCGGCCTACGCCGTGCACTACTCGCTCCTGGGACATTATTGAACGTTGTAGGGAATGAAGTAATGGACAGTAGACGGTTTCTGTAACTCCTGGTTCTCTGTATTGAAAGCTCTCACCCCTTTCAGAGCGTAGGTTGGGCGACGAGAGGAGTCCTTATTGTGGCGCTGAGCTGCATTGTGATGAAGTTGGTAGGTATAGTTTTCAATTCATTATCAACTTCCCACGCTTGACGAGTTTCGTTATCACAGCACCCACTAATTATAGTGACAGTACCTTATAAACATAAGGAGTAAAATAAGGCACTAATTCGAAGGGTTCAATTGTGAACGGACAACTGGGGTTATTATGACCATACTCAGATGATTTGTTCTGTTGCCGGGTTCCAAGTGTGGCTTGGAAAAAATGATAAATATATAAATTGACTACTGCGACATTTGGAATCGAAGCGTGAATATGGACAAAGGGATTATCAAAGGGTGCCAACTCGACATAGTCAATCAATGTAAATATTTAGAAATGAACACACCGTCATTTTCATTCGTACTTCACCTGAAAGAGAAATAATCGGCACCAAAATGGACAGTAAGTTCGATATGATCTAAATTGCTGCTTCGTAATGACGTTCGTTTTCAAAACCAAGTGAGAGCGTTCGACAGGCAGATCCATTATACGGTATGGGGGGGGGGGGGGGGTACGAGTAATATGATACGGTTGAGAAAGATTTTTCATAAAAATGATTAACACCTCACCATCGTTTAGTCCCACCTACCTCATTCACCTTGAAATGGGCAATAACGAACAACCCGAGTTCACGCTGAAACTCTACCTAAAATATCTACAGAATGCTTTGTCACCGCATTCTGTAGATATTTTTCAATGAAGAAGTAATGGGAAAGATATGTTCCTTGTACGAAATCCGGCTCCGCCTTACAAATCATCAGTTGAAAGACGAAACCATTGATAGGGACACTTAAGGAAACACCAATTGGTAGACATTTAGGTAGTTAAAAGAATCAGTATGGAAAAATTCAGAGATCAAACAGGGACAACTAGTTGTTTTAACCGTGACGTTTACATGTTGTACCTTTTCAATATATTGTACCTTATAAAAAGTTATAGACAATTTCTATACTGCGCCAGGGACGGTCATAGACTGTAAGAAAATCCGACTAACGATTATCATAATATGACCGTCCCTGGCGCAGTATAGAAATTGTCTATAACTTTTTATAAGGTACAATATATTGAAAAGGTACAACATGTAAACGTCACGGCTAAAATTAGAGCTGAATTCCTCTTGCTAAATATCGAAAGAATGAATAGGTCATATTATTTAGCAAGAGGAATTCAGCTCTAATTTTGTACTCAGTCATAATATTTCAAATATTATGTCACTAGTTAGTTCTAATCTAGTGAAGTATTCTTTTCTTGCGACCACATTCTGTATGAGTGGGATGTCTCAGAGCGATCTATGCGGTTCCAAAGTACGCTCTGAGACGAATGGTGAAACGGAAGGATAAACTTTTGATGGCTTGACCTTAGAATTATTGGGAAAGTGACGTAAACATAACTTGGAAATGCTGGAGGGCCTGTGATAACAGAAAAGGAATTTATTAAAGAAAATGGAAAAGACTGAGCGGAGAAAAGTGGCAACGATCAACCAAACACACGTTTGACAGCCGGAGGAATATAACAAACGGAAAATGTATTTTTTGACTCCTTCGCCTCATAACTTACATTCAGGGCGGTTCAGCGTGAAAGAGAGGAGGACTTGGAAATAGGAAATGGAAGAATTACTTGAGCAAGTCTGGTCAGGTTCTGTAATCTGCAAATAAGGGGAGAACGGTTCTTGTTACATAAACCGGTTCCACGCTCCGATTCTTCATAAAATTGCTCAATTTGATTGGAAGAAGAAACCATTGTTTTAGCTTCTACTTTTTCTCTTCCACGTCCATCAGCATTTTGACATGAATCACCGCTTGGGGTCATTATAAATTTTGCTACACGGAAAAAATGTAATGCGATAGTAATAAACAGCAACGGTAGTAGTACGGGCAATTTTGACGGGCACTGTAGTTTGGTATGCAGCCTCCTTAGGACTTTACCTTGACGCTGCCAGGCCCAGGTTCAGCTGAGTGCTCCTGAAGCTAATTTCTACGCTATTCACTCTATGAATCCGGCTGGTAACCGCCTTAGCACTTTAAACAGAATAGGCCCAGGATTAGCTGAGTGGCTCTCACAGCTAATTTCTATTCTATTCACGCTATGAAGCTGTAATTTGGTATGCAGCCTCCTTGGGAAGAAGTATAGGCCCAGGTTCAGCCGTTACCGGTATTTTGTTTTACTTGAGACACAAAACACATACAGGGAGAAATGATGTAGTCTAGATACTCAACATCAGTTAGAGTCAATTTTTTTTAGAGAGAAAAATTGCGTTTTTTGAGAGAAACAACTTTATTTACGAAATGACGGTTTTTACTTTGTATTTATTTATTTTTCTCATTTTTTGAAACTAGATTTTTCCACTGGTTTTCAGGGTGCGGAACGCCACCATTCTGATGGGTAGCTCAACTAATTTTTCCACTAGTTGTATTTGAAGCTACAAAGCAACTTACCATTAATTCAAAGCTAGGGAAGAACATTTGTTTCGGCTACAAAAAGCACCGGGAGTGTTGTTCTGTGTGGAAGGAAGTGGGAGAGGAATGATAAAGGAGAAAAAAGAAAATTAATTTTCCAGGGCAAAACACCCGAGATGGAGCTTCATGATTTATTAACGCCGACCTCCCTCCTGCAGTTTTATAGCCTACAAGAGATTGTAAGCTTTTGAATAGTTCCTGAGACGGGTATTTCCAGCCGGTATCTTCACTGTGGACAAATGTCCCCGCGTACCCACCATGAAAAACAAAGATACATTTAAAAATTCAACTATTCGTGAAAGCAGCGGAGGAAAATTCGATGCCGTATCGGCAGAATTCAAGGACAATTCAAAAGTTGAAGTGAAATTACGAGCTTCTCTACATATTTGATAAGTTCCAGAATAGATCCAATGTTCGTCAAGTTGGTTCTATAGGAAATCAATGTAACTGGACCTGTTAGATTCCTTTATTCGTTGCCCAATTGTTATTTGTAATAGTTGTTGTGATTCGTGGTTGTCTGACCCATGGGTCCACTCAGGATGTCAATATGAATCATCTGAAGATGGTCTTGACAGGCCGATTCCTACGAAAATTGGTGGTTCATGGTGGTCTTCCTGGTGCCGATTTCCCCACCACTGGAAAATTCTCCAGCTGAATCTGCTCAGGGCTGACAGTCAGTTCTGTTCAACATCTCGTTAGCGCAACACCCCTCCCCCTCCTATTATATATCGGAGGTCCGTTTTGCTATCGTCGTTACGGCACGAGGTATTCTTGTTGAAGCGCCCGCATTTCGCTTCTTCCGCGTCCTCGGCTTTTTCCCGCATCCGCTATCGGTTACGATCGATCAGGACTCTCGGGATACATTTGGATTCCTCGCCGTCACCGTTTTGTTCGAGGGTAACAGTGGAAAAATCTTGAAAATACTTACGTTTTGTAGGAACCGAACTCCGCAGCTGTGTGAGGTTTCACTCACTAAAAACCCACTAACATCTGTTCTTAGACGAAGCTGACATCTACATTCATCATCTTCAACATTCAACATCAGATTGTTTCTATAATCTACGGTCACATTTTTTCACAAATTTTTAACGGCCATTTTTCAAAGGAGCTCATGTTGGGGCATTGTTTAAACCTCGCGAATGAATTATTTCACACCTGATTTTATCATTAAATTATTAAATTATCATTAATCCCGCAAGGTAGGGAGATAGACCAAGAAAACTTTTCGCATCTATGAGGTGTATTATTGTACATAATATACATCTTCCTTGCTTACACATAATTAGCATGCTCTACAATAATAGAGGGAAGGTGTAAATGGTGGCAATGAACAACTATAGACTGTTAGTGTTTTCAAGTTTCGATTGTTATGAATCATAAATCATGAAAATAGCAATAAATAATTAATAGATCAATAACATGGAGCTGGGTTGCAACCCAGCTATTAATATTCTGCTTGTTATTCTTGGGAGCGTCGGACAGCCACTGAATATATAATGATGGGATGAGGGTAGTTTGAGATCATTACTTGGAACATCCGTTCATTAGATTGTACTGAATGGAATATTTTTGAATTTGGTTATTTTAAAAATCGGTTTAGTACACTTATGTCGACGACGTTCCGATAACTTTATTGAAATATAATATATTATTTTCACCCTTCGAACTCCATACTGATAATATTTCAAAATCAACCAATTTACCATCATGTGAAATGTGATGAATCACATTCTCAGGATGTTTTGGCCTAATCTTAAAGGACTAAGAAAGAGGAATAAGAAATATCGAACGAAGAAATTGAGCGGGAGAAGACCCCCATTGATTAAATACTATTACAATGACCCTATCAAACAAGCCCAAAGTCCCATAAACCCACAAGAAAACTCGTCCACCTTATGGAGCTAATAACGGGCTAGAAATTATGATAACATTACATACTTACCGTTCAGCACAAAAATATCTTGCGCGAATTTCCTCTATGAAGTTCCAGCTGCCCCGGAATACATCTATTCTCAAAGTTGATGTAGGTCGCCTGCAAAGCCCTCAAAAGTTTCCAAGCGAAAAACGAGAGAGCAAATTTTAATTACCTTGGCAACTTTTAACGGGCTAGACTGGCAACTTTAAAACGGATACTCCACCTAGTGAAGTTCAAGCTCAACGACTCAGCCGAGTCGATAAGAGACGCAAATTACGCTCGTGAGTGGCTCAAGTTGCACCACCGGACGGTTTTAGGTCAAGACAGCGGTTTCTCATTGGTGGTAAGTGGTTCATATAAAAAATACCTACTAAATTTATTATCAAAAGTAAATTTTTCCAAAATGTGTTGTTTTACGAGGGCAAGTTAAAATTCACAGTCATGCAGCATAGCTAAAAGAGTGAATTTTCGAAGAAATAAAGTAAAATCTCTCCATTTTACTGATTTCATAAAAAATATTTTGTCTCGATTTTTTGCTGTGTAACACATCAGTGTATAGATTTTTCAACGCTGAACACGATGACTAAGTCAGAATGGCAATGTCTCATTCCGTTAATAAAACCTGGAATTTTTCAAAAAAAACATTTTATTGATAGATTAAATTTTCAAACACACATTTTATTTTTCTATACCTATCTATATTCAACCAAAAAATATTTTTCTCATCGCATCGGCAACTTTTTTATTCCCTCGTCATGAAAAGTAGATGGTTGTGACATCAACCAGTTCTGCGCAAACTGTTCAACTTCATTTCAAATCTCTCACCTCCAAGCTGGGAGCGTGTGGTCTGGAGCAGTCACGGAGAAGAACAACCCTCCTAATTGGAGATCGACGCCGATTGGCCAGCTTTTTTTCGCAGCGATAGGCAGCTTTTTTCTTCCAAGAGTCGACAATAATATTCTGCATTGACTGTTTGGCTTTCATGAAGAAGATCAACAAAAAACAATACCTTTTCTATCCCAAAAAGCAGTTGAAAGCACTTGTTTTCGCCTTCACTGGTGCGCTTTCTCCTTTTTGCCGCCACACGATACTCGCTTGTTTGGATTCTGGTGTATAGTGGTTAAATCATGTTTCATTACTAGTGATACGATGGCTATACGATTACGACGACTATACGATTAAAAAATGACTATACGACTCTATGACTGTGACTATACGATTAAGTAATCCTTTTCCTTCATCTTCAAAGCCAAAATCCTGCCAAAATCCTCTGACAAACCTCTAAGCGCACACATTTTTGATAGGTGAGAAGTCGAGGAACCCACTGGGCTGAGACCTTCCTGAAATCATGTTTGTCGTGGATTATTGAATGCAAATTTGAATGAGCCAGATATTTCTTCTAATTCTAATTTTCCTAATTTTCAAGGTGGTTACAATTCAGATGCTCGCACACCTTCAAAAGACGGAAATTTTATGATGATACGATGCGCAATAGAAGAAGGAACTACCAGCTCACTCATCGTTCAACGAACAGCTAAGTGCCAAAAAGAAGAATTATCGCATGTTGGGAGATGACCCAGACGAAATTCGCAGAAAAGCGGCGGCTCCCTCCGATACGCAGTCTAGCCTTGAAATGGAAATTGCGGTTTATATTTATATTTGATTAGATGTAATGAAAGATATTAAAACGCTCGAAAATTGATGCAGTAAGTTGAACCGCAGTGTGATGCGGTGAATTGATGTTAGGTAGGTACGTGAAGGTTCGAAAATTCTCTCATGAATCATGGTGTTCAGCTGAAACTTCCTGCTCTAGATCGATTGTGGAAACATGTCAACATATCGTCATTCAGACCTTCTGCTGAGCATAAATAGCTGTACTCCCCCGGATAGTTTTTACACCACGGAAAAATACAAGAAAAAAAAAAAAATCAAACAAAAACAGAAGTAATGCTATTGCTAGGGATGCCCCGACCCAGGGCCTTCTCAATAATTGAAGACCACTCCTTACGATCAACCGCTCCGCCATCTCCTCACTTTTATTTCATTCAGATCCTGCCCAGCATCATCGAACCAACAAAGTCGTCATATATTTTATGAATGGTACCGCCTCGTCTTGTTCCATTGAGAAATTGATTAGAACTGCTGAAATTGGATCGCCTTGTCGGAGGCCCTTGGCTACGAAAAAATCCCTCCGCAAGACGTCCATAGACTCCATAGACGTCCATCACTCGACACGCGTAATTTCAAACCATTCAAACAAGCGAAATACTCCCACATATATTGAGGTTCCTAAATTAGCAATGTGAAAAAAGAGGGTACAACTAATAACTTCACAACGCTAATTTTTCATTTATTCTGGCAATTTCGTTGTTTTCGGCCATCGCAATATCATCATTTTTTAAAAATGGTAGTAAAACGCTTCTTAATTCAACAGAAAATGAGAATGACAAAATATTGATCCAGCAAAACTAGTGAAAATAAATACCATTTCAAAAATGGTTAACAGTTTTAGCCTTTCGGTTCGCTCAGCCATTTTACTTTGGAGTAGTTAGAATAATATATAGGTATCGAATGAACAACATCACTTTATAATACAGTTGGATAGATAATAATATGTTTATATAATATATATGAGATAAATAATTCTTCAAATATAATTCATTTATGAAAGTTCGTAATTTACAGATTAATTACAAGTATTTTACAGTTTCCATAATAAATATAATGATTCAGTTTTTTAGAGTAAGATTGTGTGGTAACGTCATATCACTACTCTAGAGAACAAAATGTCCATTTAGAATTTCAAACGAGAGCGAAACGCTGAAAATCAAGAGAGTTTTTCATAACCACAAGGTATTTTTTTTATTATAGTATCAAAATTGGTGTAACCATTGCTTCACTCTTAGAAATAAGTTGGAATATCGAAAATCCCTAATTTTTAAATTGTTGAAGGGAGTTGAATATATTTTATTTAAATATTGATGATGAATGGACTACAATCTTATTTTTGGTTTATCATCATTTTCATTACATCGCAAATATTGTAAATGGAACATTATTCAATAGAATACACAATATTTTACTTTTTGTTCTGCCAAATTGCAAGAAATAAAAAAAAACACGTCACTCTCTAGGAATATGTATAATTATCAACTACGGAACTAAAAATGTTTCACACACTGTGGAAGACAACCCTATATACAACAAATATTCATTGCGTAAATAACCCTTTCTTCAACATGACAATTAACAGAGATTCATAGTCATTATTTACACATTAATAACACACTGATTACATGTTATTGTTAATAACATCACTAACAGCTAGTTACGTTTTTTAACATTACAATAAGGCATTCAACAATTGTAATGTACCTCAAAATAATCGTCAAATGTTTGATTGGAGCTTGGATGATTCGATGGGATTTGATGAAAAAAAAAAAATTAATAATAATAATAATTAAATAAAAAATAAATGAAAATCGAATAAAGCAGAAGTTACAAAATCACTTCAACTACCTACTCTTTTGCTCTCGTTTAAAAAACTTATGTACAATAATATTTTCAAACTTGTAAATGCATGAAATGTGCCCAGAGTAGACCGAGTCATCTTTGACTTTATATTCAGGGTAAATGATATCTTTGCTACCATGTTACTCGTATATTGGGGAAAAAAAGTATCTAATTCGATTTGATTTATCCAGCCATGGAGCCAGGATAAGGGCGGCGCGGCGCCAAGCACTAAGTATTATTCAAGAAAAATGGCGAACTTATTCGAAACTTTTCCGGCAAACTCGTATAACGGAATGAGGTCGGATTGGTTTGACTCGTTACTTTTAAATTTTGATTTATTACGAACACCCAAGATCATGCTGCGAAAGGACGAAATACTTCCATTTTTGTAAGAAATGTGAATGTCAGACTGTGACTCGTTTAATACTGTGATGTTACCAAAAGAGTGAGTTAAGTGAATCGCCGTCGCAGGCCCAAAAAACCTAATTCATGTGTCCCATCTGATTTTAGGAGGGGATGAAAAAAAACCACTGTCAAGGTTTTTCATGAACATCTAGCTGTCTGAGTGCTGACCCGGAATTCGAATTTCCAGCATTCGAAAGCGCAATCAGGCTCGTATATCAGTGTAATTGAACTAAGTTGTTTCTATATTGATGAACACTTTACGAGGTTTGTGATAGACTGCTCAGCCACCACAGCTTGTCAAAGACACGAAGGGCTAATACTCAAATGAATAAGTTTTCTCACCGACGACGACCTTCCATTAAGACGCTGCCGCCTCCTTCAGCTCTAAGTTAACCCGAGAATTGAGATGGAATGTGACGTTTCGAGCTAACCACATCAGATCCGACATAACCACCCCTCTTGGAACATTGCTAATTCGATGTTTGCGGGCGATGTAAGTACCTCTAACAATCAGTTTCTATTACTCCAGTTATCCGTCAATTATATTGAAATGACATTTGAAACGTAATTTGGTCATAATCATTATTTATTAAAAATCTGCAAGTTTGGTTTTTTATATTTCTACGTCAGTACACACCTTGGTTCCTTCCTCGCCTTTTCATTTGACTATGTCTACAGACATTCCACTAGCTAACAGTGAATTTGGTCTCAAATCTGACATATTCAAATCGTGTAATGAATAACTGAATCCATTTAGTCTACGTTCTTGCACTCTTTAGTAAATTTTGGTTCGTCCATTTAGTTCACTTGTACAATATCAATTAATAAATAATAAGTATAAATCAATAATAAATCATGAAAAATCAAAAACTATAATTTGAGTAGTTACCATCATGCCCAAATTAATTGGTAAATTTTCTTGGTTAAAATACGTTTAAATCAATATCAAATGAAAAATATTGATTGATTGAAAAATATTAAAGGATAGGAAATAGTAACCATATCAATCGTTAATTGATGGACATCATCAGTCAAGATCCAACTAAAAATAATTGTAGGGCACATGGAATTTATGTAACATAGCAAATTACGTTTTGATGCTTGTTAATAAGCAATTATAATTGAATTACAGTAAAGTTAATGTTCACCGTGTATTCGCTTTGAAATTATAATTGGCAGTTCACAATAGGTACTATTGCACTAACGCGTCAAGTTCGAGTGCCGAAGAGACTTGTAACATAATAAACAAAGAAGTATTCTGTAGTCGGTATTTGATGTGTGCAAACAATAATAATGCAAACATAATTGAATAAAGTTCTAATGCAGTACTAAGAAGAATAAGTCATTAGAACTGCATTAGAACAAGTCTTGTAGTTGTTGTGGGTGTAGGTACGCAACTGAGCCCAATTTAGATCATACATTTTCAGACACGGTATATTCCAAGTTACGAGAGGAGATAATAATTGACTAGTGGCTATAACAATTTGAACTCTTGCACACGTACGAGAAGAAAAATAGTAGGACCCGCAGTGAAAGACGTATATTGATCAACTCATTCCATAATGTATAATAATGAATAGGTAACTATGAACAAAAATAACTACAAAGGAAAATTGGTTTGTATGTAGGATTTCATAACAATGAAGCAATTTATCGGTGGTATAATTTCAACTGCTCATAATCTTCATTGAAAGGAGTGTATCGGATGCTAAATGTTGAAGTTGATCTACCTGAGTCTCAAAACGACCAATACGGAAATATTTCTACGAAATATGAATCAGTCGTGGGTTCGTATTACAGCTACAACCCTACGGGTCTGATGCGGCCGTTCGAATGATAATTTCTATTTACGTAAACCATGATTAAAGAATGAAATAATTGAGTTCAAAAATATTGTAGAGAAATATTTTATATCGCTACAATTTATGATTAATTTGACAATCATATAGTTATGCTTTGATTTGTAAAGGAAGCAGTAGCAACGCCTGAGAAAAGATAACCATTGACAGGACCAACAATGATAGGACTGTTTGGCGTCTACGGAAAATACAACATATAAATTGACCTCGAGTACATCGTATGAATAACGTAAGGAATTTCTACTACACTTCTAAAGTTTTATGTACATAAACATTTACAATACATGTTAGTTCATGAGTTTTCTGTTGATTATGGAATATTTTTGTTTGGTTTGCGGAAGATTCAAGTCAAATCTAGATGGTGAAGCCAGCGAAGTTATGTCTCAATGGCAAGAATTATACTGAACAGAAAATCAGGCAGAATAAAAGCATAGTACGCTTTAAAAAACGAAGGCACGTGAATCCATTCATTGAGGTTGCTTTTAAAGAACTGAAATGCTCAATAGAACTGTTGAGTGGTAGGTTTGAACAGTAGCAGCGTCAAAATATGATTTAGTACAGTTTATATTGAGACAACGAATAGTAATTGAAAGAAATGACTTAGGGTGAAATAACACATTCGAGGGCGGTAATGTTCAGGTACTTACGTAGAAAATATTACTTTTTTTTGGCCATTTATCTTGTATAAAGCTTTTTTCCGTTATTGTAATTATTTTATTTATTTAAATTTACAGCAATTCAACCTTCAACTTCAAATCTTGCTATAGCGATAGCTTGTGGTCCCTTAGGTTTTCTCCGAATGTTTGTAATATATCATAATCGTTTGGAAATCGCTTTTAATTAAAAAACTTGCTATGACGGAGTTAAAAGTTTATCGTTTAATTTTTGCTAATATTGCAGTAAGCATTTAATTTCATGAAGAGGTGAAACACGAGTTCAACTAATTCAAATATTTAGGATAATAAACAACCCAAACTGCAAACAACCACTTGCATCCGATTCAAGGCGCAACAACATATTGAACTACACATGAAATTTAAAGCTGATACCATACTCAACAACAGAATCATACAAATTAACAATTGGTAACATAACAGGAAATTCCTGGCTTGTAAATGCTATACTTATTCGATGAACTTCAAGGTAGAGAGTATTTCAGATGGATTATTCGACAAAATTCATGGCAACGGCTATTGGATGATTGAAATTTGATTGGTTTGTAGTGGTATTTTGAGGTGCCAATTTAGTTTCACTTACTGCAATTAGCAGTAGGGAGAGCAATATTTACAATTTCATCTCGATTTGTTTAACATTACTCTCTGTATCTCTGAGAACTCACAGCATCTGTAGCCAATCCGTTGTAACACCATAATGAGGACTCTTTTACAAATTGATTGTTCTAGCAATTATTTAAAATGATACCAAGAATACCATAAAGAATACCAACTTGAATAGTTTGGAATAGGAACAAAAGTGTTTGGAACAGGATTGCATGTATCTATTCATCAATGGAATACGGAGTTTCATAATATTTGTTTTTACTTACTAAGATCATTTACTTCATTGCTGCTTGCGCTGCATTCAAGACTGTCTAGTCAAATTCCAACAGTGCATCGCAATTATTTTTACGAATAAAATAATATTCAATGAATGCAAAAAAAAGATTAATTGCAGAGATAAATTTATTTTCTGAAACAACTTCTGGCCTACATACAAGGTTACAGTAACAAACTACTAGGTATATTATTGTACGTTTATTTTACAATGTATTTATAGACAGTGGGGACCGGGGGACATTTCGCACGCACATATCACAGTGGCACAATATATTTTAAAGGAGTGATGCTATATCACAGAAGATGCTTATCAAGTGACAAGCTTGTCAGCTTATCTAAGAACGAGGTTTGATTCTCAACAAAGAAATCATGGGCGTCTTTAGTTATTTTCCCTCCATCACTGTTCAATATCTTCCCTAAAACAATCATGCCAAGAGAAGGACCCAATGGGGGGTGTAGAGATTTGAGATTCTGCTCTTTCACAACAAAATGCCGAAATCAAAACAAAGTTAAATGATCATCTAAATTAATTTTTCGTAATTGAAAAAAAGAAAAGAAAAAAGTGGGACCTAATGTTCATTCTCAGCATACTATTATGTTTTCGAAGCTATCAAGCTTAATTTGTCACCCCGTGGTCTCCATGTAGGGTTTGGAAACAGGTAACTACGTTCGCGATCTATGTTGGTTGATGAACTAAATCACTCGTGACCAAATCGTGGAAACCCATGACAAAAAGAAAAACAAGAGGATCTAAAAAATCGTCTATTTCTTCTGAAGTATGAGTAAACAGTTATACGGTAGACTGTTTTGAAAAATTCGGAATAATTAAGAGTAACCTATTAGCCAGCAAATCTTTGAATGATGTAATTCCTTCAAGCTTTTCTACGTAGTTCCATTCCATTTTTATAATTTTTTATAATAGTACGAATCCCCCCCTCCTTAGCACCACTTCACTTCTAATACCCAATTAGAAACTGTTCCCTTCCACTTGGTATCAACCAATCCCATTCGACCTTTCACTTCGAATTTTCGGAACAACCTCCATCGATTCAGACCAACAACATCGATGTTTATCGAGTGTGGAGCATTATTTTGGTATGATAATAATAAATAATTGGGTGGGTAAGTATCAAAATATTACGTACTATTTTTTAGGTAACAAGTACCTAGCTATAACAAGTATATAACAAATAGCTATACTGCTTAGGTAAGTAACTAAAAAAAAAAAACTCAAAAATTCCAAAGAAGAAATACTAATAAGTACCGATGTCTGAGAAAAAAGACATAGATGAGTAGACATTTAGGTATGTCAACAACGTCAACCTTTGAACAAAAAACATCGATTGTTTTTGCTCCTCTGACAGTGTACTCATATTTTAGTGGAAATTGACGATTTTTTAAATTTTAATAAAACGTTATTCTTTTTGTGGTTTACAGTTTTCCAATTAATATTTATATTCTAGAAGGATATTCATGAAGGAACAGATCCCAAAAATCTCAACATAGTCCTGTCAATCTAGACCGAAAATGGGCAAATAGAGGAACTCAAAATACTAGTTCCCATTTTTTTAGTAATTTGTAGAGGGGGATCCCTTAAACAAGAATAAATAAAGTCCCTCCACATCCAGGTGCCGCCGAATGGTGGGAGGAGGTTTGATGTTTTTCGCTTATAACTCGAAAACAGTGCGTTGCAGTGAAAATGTTTACCAGTACCTACTACATGAAAGCTTACTCAATTTGCTACAACTTTGGTCGTATACATTTTCATGAAAAACTGGACCGTTTTTGTGCTACAAGCTCCAGAAACGTGGTAGGTAATTTAAAAAAAAAATTGTTTTTCAGTCATGTTTTCCGAATATTTTTGTCTTATGGGTCCTCACTCTTCATTTCAGAGGAAAATCGTCACAATAAAACTGGTAGTACAACATTAAATTCTCTACAAGAATATAATATATAATATTATATCATATTATAATATTATATCGTAATATGATGTTGATTTATATTATTTTGATATAAACCGATTATATTGATTATATTTATATTGAACACGTCGCAACTCCGAAAAATCTTGATTTCATGATTGATCATGAAAAAACATGATTGAAAAACAATTATTTTGAAAATGACCACCTTTCCGGAGCCGGTAGCACGAAAACTGTCCAGTTTTTCATGATAATGTATATGACCAAACTTGTAGAAAATTGAGTAAGCTTCCATTTAGTATTGAAAAACATTTTCACTGCAACGCATCGTTTTCGAGTTATAAGTGAAAAAACTGAAAAATTGAACCTTTCAACCTCCTCCCAGCACCCCGCCGCACCGGGATTTGGAGGGACTTCATTTTTCTTGTTCAAGGGACCCCCCTCTACACAGTCCTGAAAAAATTGGAACTAGTTTTGGTTCCTCTATTTTTCTCAGTTTGACTCGACTAGTATCCCGTTGGGTGTTTTTCTTCTTGCATCGAGTTTGTTGTTTAGTGTAGATATTAAAATTTGAAGGTAGAGAGCTAAACTAAAGAACGGAAAATTATGTGCAAAAATCAGAAAAGTCCCTTACCTATCGGGCTTGGGAGGGAAGCATCATTTGAAAAGTATCCTTCGAAACGCACGTCGGAAATCCTTGTTGAAAATTGTGTATATGACAGGGTTGAGGGCAGAGTTCATGTACCCCAACCAGAAAGCGACGGCGAAGGCAAAGTCTGGCACGTCACAGATGGAACACATCGGGACGAGGATGTAGAGGAAGAAAAACGGGAGCCAGCAGGCGATGAATGAGCCCATGATGAGGCCGAGAATGAGCGTTGCGCGTTTCTCCTTTTTACGGGCGATTCGGCGTTTCTCGCGCTCCGGGTCCCTCGGTTTTTGAACTTTAGGCACTACGATTTCCTGGGAGATTTCCTGAGAGCTCCCGGAGATCCTGCCCATGTCGATGATCTCCCGTTTCGCTTTGGAGCTTTTCCTCCCGAAAATGGGCTTGCAGAGGCGGAGTTTGAGCGGTTTGACGACGGCACAACGGGAGACGACTCCCGAATCGCTCGAACTTGGATCGAATTCTGACACCATGTCGGGGTCTATACCGACGGACGGCGCTCGGCATCGGGACATGGCCGCCAGGTCTCCGTTGACCGACAGCGTGCTTCCCTTGAACGTCACATTCGGTGCCAGGGACGATTGTTGAGGTAGTTTTAGTACCTGAAACAACCAACGAAACACACGATTAAACGGATTTTGAAAACTCACTGACGTTTTGATATTGACTCCAAAGCAGTGGCTCCCCCCGGGAAAATGTGGAAATTTTTGAGGCAAAATGGGTAGTTTTAGGCAGTTTCAGCAGTTAAAATGTAATTCAAAGAGACATAGATTCTGTTATATTTTGGAAATTGAAGGTGAAGCACCCCCAACGCCAACTTTCATGAACTGTAATAAGACAACATTTTTCATGAGGATTGTGCGAAAGTGGTGACTAATATAAATTTTAGTGGACACAGTGATTGCGCGTCGGAACCAACGGTCGGAACCGTCGAAACTATCGGTGATGGTAACATCACATGCGCACCAACAAGGTTTAACTGTTCATTTTGATTACAGTACCTAATAGCTGCAGTGAGCGTAATCGTCATTGTGTAAACTAACCTATGATTGGCATTCCCTTATTCCCTAAAATAGACGATAAGGAATTAAGTGTGACAGTGTGACACAAATGATTGGATGTAATGTGTATTTACTCTAACATTCAGTACCACAAAAAGCCCGAGGGGGGGGGGGGTCGCCCCCTTAGCCCCCCCTATGGATCCGCCACTGCTCCAAAGTTCCGCTGATGGTGAAGGGCATCATTAGGCCGTCGATCATGAAGCCTTTTCACAATGCCCTTCCAATTTATTCCAATTATATCGTCACCACCACGCCAAAGAGACAATCAGAATTTTCATAGTTTCGAGAAAATTGAGTTAGAAGTTTTGATACACCGGGAAAAATTGGATCATGAGCCAGAAGTTATTGAAAGTCTTTATTATCATCCAGTTGATGATTATTTCGCACGCATCCTAGAAGAGGGGTACAACTCCGAAAAATTTAGTCAAGTCTCCCCCCCCCACTCCTTTCTCCTATAAAAAAAGAATATTTTTGTCCTATGAGCTGTTGGAGCATTAGTGTGGGGAACGATTTCCGCAAAGATCACTAATATGAGTCATGTTGCTATGGAAACACAGCCTTTTATGTAAGTATTTGAGTCGACAATTGCTCGTCTTGAAGGTCCATTCGAACTCAAATAAACACGTCGAGTCGATATGAAGTCAACTTTTTTTCGTTTTCACGAAGTATTTGAGTCGACAATTGCTCTTCTTGAAGGTCCATTCGACCTCAAATAAACACCTCGAGTCGATATGAAGTCAACTTTTTTTCGTTTTCACGAAGTATTTGAGTCGACAATTGCTCTTCTTGAAGGTCCATTCGAACTCAAATAAACACCTCGAGTGGATATGAAGTCAACTTTTTTTCGTTTTCACGAAGTATTTGAGTCGACAATTGCTCTTCTTGAAGGTCCATTCGACCTCAAATAAACACCTCGAGTCGATATGAAGTCAACTTTTTTTCGTTTTCACGAAGTATTTGAGTCGACAATTGCTCTTCTTGAAGGTCCATTCGAACTCAAATAAACACCTCGAGTGGATATGAAGTCAACTTTTTTTCGTTTTCACGAAGTATTTGAGTCGACAATTGCTCTTCTTGAACGTCCATTCGAACTCAAATAAACACCTCGAGTCGATATGAAGTCAACTTTTTTTCGTTTTCACGAAGTATTTGAGTCGACAATTGCTCTTCTTGAAGGTCCATTCGAACTCAAATAAACACCTCGAGTGGATATGAAGTCAACTTTTTTTCGTTTTCACGAAGTATTTGAGTCGACAATTGCTCTTCTTGAAGGTCCATTCGACCTCAAATAAACACCTCGAGTCGATATGAAGTCAACTTTTTTTCGTTTTCACGAAGTATTTGAGTCGACAATTGCTCTTCTTGAAGGTCCATTCGAACTCAAATAAACACCTCGAGTGGATATGAAGTCAACTTTTTTTCGTTTTCACGAAGTATTTGAGTCGACAATTGCTCTTCTTGAAGGTCCATTCGACCTCAAATAAACACCTCGAGTCGATATGAAGTCAACTTTTTTTCGTTTTCACGAAGTATTTGAGTCGACAATTGCTCTTCTTGAAGGTCCATTCGAACTCAAATAAACACCTCGAGTGGATATGAAGTCAACTTTTTTTCGTTTTCACGAAGTATTTGAGTCGACAATTGCTCTTCTTGAAGGTCCATTCGACCTCAAATAAACACCTCGAGTCGATATGAAGTCAACTTTTTTTCGTTTTCACGAAGTATTTGAGTCGACAATTGCTCTTCTTGAAGGTCCATTCGAACTCAAATAAACACCTCGAGTGGATATGAAGTCAACTTTTTTTCGTTTTCACGAAGTATTTGAGTCGACAATTGCTCTTCTTGAAGGTCCATTCGAACTCAAATAAACACCTCGAGTGGATATGAAGTCAACTTTTTTTCGTTTTCACGAAGTATTTGAGTCGACAATTGCTCTTCTTGAAGGTCCATTCGACCTCAAATAAACACCTCGAGTCGATATGAAGTCAACTTTTTTTCGTTTTCACGAAGTATTTGAGTCGACAATTGCTCTTCTTGAAGGTCCATTCGAACTCAAATAAACACCTCGAGTGGATATGAAGTCAACTTTTTTTCGTTTTCACGAAGTATTTGAGTCGACAATTGCTCTTCTTGAAGGTCCATTCGAACTCAAATAAACACCTCGAGTGGATATGAAGTCAACTTTTTTTCGTTTTCACGAAGTATTTGAGTCGACAATTGCTCTTCTTGAAGGTCCATTCGAACTCAAATAAACACCTCGAGTCGATATGAAGTCAACTTTTTTTCGTTTTCACGAAGTATTTGAGTCGACAATTGCTCTTCTTGAAGGTCCATTCGAACTCAAATAAACACCTCGAGTCGATATGAAGTCAACTTGTTTTCGTTTTCACGAAGTATTTGAGTCGACAATTGCTCGTCTTGAAGGTCCATTCGAACTCAAATAAACACCTCGAGTCGATATGAAGTCAACTTTTTTTCGTTTTCACGAAGTATTTGAGTCGACAATTGCTCTTCTTGAAGGTCCATTCGAACTCAAATAAACACCTCGAGTGGATATGAAGTCAACTTTTTTTCGTTTTCACGAAGTATTTGAGTCGACAATTGCTCTTCTTGAACGTCCATTCGAACTCAAATAAACACCTCGAGTCGATATGAAGTCAACTTTTTTTCGTTTTCACGAAGTATTTGAGTCGACAATTGCTCTTCTTGAAGGTCCATTCGAACTCAAATAAACACCTCGAGTGGATATGAAGTCAACTTTTTTTCGTTTTCACGAAGTATTTGAGTCGACAATTGCTCTTCTTGAAGGTCCATTCGACCTCAAATAAACACCTCGAGTCGATATGAAGTCAACTTTTTTTCGTTTTCACGAAGTATTTGAGTCGACAATTGCTCTTCTTGAAGGTCCATTCGAACTCAAATAAACACCTCGAGTGGATATGAAGTCAACTTTTTTTCGTTTTCACGAAGTATTTGAGTCGACAATTGCTCTTCTTGAAGGTCCATTCGACCTCAAATAAACACCTCGAGTCGATATGAAGTCAACTTTTTTTCGTTTTCACGAAGTATTTGAGTCGACAATTGCTCTTCTTGAAGGTCCATTCGAACTCAAATAAACACCTCGAGTGGATATGAAGTCAACTTTTTTTCGTTTTCACGAAGTATTTGAGTCGACAATTGCTCTTCTTGAAGGTCCATTCGAACTCAAATAAACACCTCGAGTCGATATGAAGTCAACTTTTTTTCGTTTTCACGAAGTATTTGAGTCGACAATTGCTCTTCTTGAAGGTCCATTCGAACTCAAATAAACACCTCGAGTGGATATGAAGTCAACTTTTTTTCGTTTTCACGAAGTATTTGAGTCGACAATTGCTCTTCTTGAAGGTCCATTCGAACTCAAATAAACACCTCGAGTGGATATGAAGTCAACTTTTTTTCGTTTTCACGAAGTATTTGAGTCGACAATTGCTATTCTTGAAGGTCCATTCGACCTCAAATAAACACCTCGAGTCGATATGAAGTCAACTTTTTTTCGTTTTCACGAAGTATTTGAGTCGACAATTGCTCTTCTTGAAGGTCCATTCGAACTCAAATAAACACCTCGAGTGGATATGAAGTCAACTTTTTTTCGTTTTCACGAAGTATTTGAGTCGACAATTGCTCTTCTTGAAGGTCCATTCGAACTCAAATAAACACCTCGAGTGGATATGAAGTCAACTTTTTTTCGTTTTCACGAAGTATTTGAGTCGACAATTGCTCTTCTTGAAGGTCCATTCGAACTCAAATAAACACCTCGAGTCGATATGAAGTCAACTTTTTTTCGTTTTCACGAAGTATTTGAGTCGACAATTGCTCTTCTTGAAGGTCCATTCGAACTCAAATAAACACCTCGAGTCGATATGAAGTCAACTTGTTTTCGTTTTCACGAAGTATTTGAGTCGACAATTGCTCGTCTTGAAGGTCCATTCGAACTCAAATAAACACCTCGAGTCGATATGAAGTCAACTTTTTTTCGTTTTCACGAAGTATTTGAGTCGACAATTGCTCTTCTTGAAGGTCCATTCGAACTCAAATAAACACCTCGAGTGGATATGAAGTCAACTTTTTTTCGTTTTCACGAAGTATTTGAGTCGACAATTGCTCTTCTTGAAGGTCCATTCGACCTCAAATAAACACCTCGAGTCGATATGAAGTCAACTTTTTTTCGTTTTCACGAAGTATTTGAGTCGACAATTGCTCTTCTTGAAGGTCCATTCGAACTCAAATAAACACCTCGAGTGGATATGAAGTCAACTTTTTTTCGTTTTCACGAAGTATTTGAGTCGACAATTGCTCTTCTTGAAGGTCCATTCGAACTCAAATAAACACCTCGAGTCGATATGAAGTCAACTTTTTTTCGTTTTCACGAAGTATTTGAGTCGACAATTGCTCTTCTTGAAGGTCCATTCGAACTCAAATAAACACCTCGAGTGGATATGAAGTCAACTTTTTTTCGTTTTCACGAAGTATTTGAGTCGACAATTGCTCTTCTTGAAGGTCCATTCGAACTCAAATAAACACCTCGAGTGGATATGAAGTCAACTTTTTTTCGTTTTCACGAAGTATTTGAGTCGACAATTGCTCTTCTTGAAGGTCCATTCGACCTCAAATAAACACCTCGAGTCGATATGAAGTCAACTTTTTTTCGTTTTCACGAAGTATTTGAGTCGACAATTGCTCTTCTTGAAGGTCCATTCGAACTCAAATAAACACCTCGAGTGGATATGAAGTCAACTTTTTTTCGTTTTCACGAAGTATTTGAGTCGACAATTGCTCTTCTTGAAGGTCCATTCGACCTCAAATAAACACCTCGAGTCGATATGAAGTCAACTTTTTTTCGTTTTCACGAAGTATTTGAGTCGACAATTGCTCTTCTTGAAGGTCCATTCGAACTCAAATAAACACCTCGAGTGGATATGAAGTCAACTTTTTTTCGTTTTCACGAAGTATTTGAGTCGACAATTGCTCTTCTTGAAGGTCCATTCGACCTCAAATAAACACCTCGAGTCGATATGAAGTCAACTTTTTTTCGTTTTCACGAAGTATTTGAGTCGACAATTGCTCTTCTTGAAGGTCCATTCGAACTCAAATAAACACCTCGAGTGGATATGAAGTCAACTTTTTTTCGTTTTCACGAAGTATTTGAGTCGACAATTGCTCTTCTTGAAGGTCCATTCGAACTCAAATAAACACCTCGAGTGGATATGAAGTCAACTTTTTTTCGTTTTCACGAAGTATTTGAGTCGACAATTGCTCTTCTTGAAGGTCCATTCGAACTCAAATAAACACCTCGAGTGGATATGAAGTCAACTTGTTTTCGTTTTCACGAAGTATTTGAGTCGACAATTGCTCGTCTTGAAGGTCCATTCGAACTCAAATAAACACGTCGAGTCGATATGAAGTCAACTTTTTTTCGTTTTCACGATGTATTTGAGTCGACAATTGCTCTTTTTGAAGGTCCATTCGAACTCAAATAAACACCTCGAGTCGATATGAAGTCAACTTGTTTTCGTTTTCACGAAGTATTTGAGTCGACAATTGCTCTTCTTGAAGGTCCATTCGAACTCAAATAAACACGTCGAGTCGATATGAACTTCAGTTGACTTCATATTATTAAGTTGACTTCCTAGTTGACTTCATATTATGAAGTCAACTAGGAAGTCAACTAGGAAGTCAACTAGGAAGTCAACTTATGAAGTCAATAAGGAAATTCATGTTTCCGACCATCTTTGAAACCATGGAAGCAGATTCGTGTTTTTGCCGTGGTGAACGTTGGGATTGCGTAGGCGTCATATGGAACGACTGAAGTTTCTGGTTGAGGCATGGGAGGAATGTCAGGCAATCTGATGATACATAGAACGTACCGGCCAGAAAACTGCCGTCAATTAGTCGGGCCCCTTCATTGCTTCATTAACTCTCTGATGTTAACGTTAGGTCCTACCGATCATGCAGATATCGATTATATATCGAAAACATCGATTCGCTTCGATTGATCGTAGCTAAGTTGTTCTTCCACTTCGATAATGTAAACTCAAGCACTCAGTTTAGTTACAACTGAGTTTGGCTCACTATGCCAGAGTCGTCTTAAATACCTAATTCCCAGAGGATTTTTGTTGTTGATGAACTAAAACGAAAAGGACCAAAAAAGCAGACTGGTGGTTTTGTTGTGGCGGTAACGACGTTTTCAAGAGGGTCCAATAGTTGGCTTCAATAGACTAACAGTAAGAATGAAATGAACCTGTGTCTTCCACTTGAGTTTTTGCCCCAAGTACGTTCCACCTTCCCAATTTCACTGTCACAAAAACGAACGACTCTACGAAACTCCGAGTATTCCTACTACCAGGCTGTATAATGGTAAGTATTTCCAATCAATTCTCGAAACGTTCCAATCGTCCCCTGCGTTCATTTGGTCTTCAAAGGAGGTTCTTAAACTTTCAAATCGATCAACGGGGGCTCCTCATTTGAAAGTCAATGAGTCACAAAGATCACTCAAAGAGTCCCACTTTGAGCTTAATGAATAAGTAATTATGTAATGAAGATGCAGAACACAGTTCTAATTTTCAACAAGTTTCAAATCAACCATAAAAACGATTTTAGAATCAACAAAATCTGTTATACGATCAATTTCTCCTCAAAATGTGTTGGTGTTATAAATCGATGGGGACTCAGCTAAAATGAGTTATTTCATTGTTTATTTCTACTTAAAAATTGTACATTTATACATTTTTTCATATTATAGATTTTTCATAGAATGTGAACTTCGATTTCGAGAAATGTCATTCTCAATGTTGTCTGTGAATTCGAAAAAATATTAGTAAAAAATATTAGACGATATCAAAATATTGCACACAATATTTAATATTGCGGCTATATCAATGCTACATGTTGTGACAAAGGTAACATGTTTATCTCGTTGAACCAATTGATTCTGAGTGATTCATTTTCATGAAATTTGAAAAGAATTTGATCAACAGTATTCCTCAAAACCACATGGACCAGAACAACACTTATCAATATCCCCGTGAATCCAACTGAAGAACGCAAAATCATTCAGGGGCGTCGATTACTGGGGGGGGGGGGCTTGGAGCAATGCTGGGGTGTTTTAGCTAGGAGGGAGCAAAGGTCAGGGAGAAAATAAATAATAAATGACCCATTCCTTATCCTAGTGATATCAGCCTCAGCTGGTACGCACACCGTACACCTGCACTTCTTTGCAGTTCTGTGACGCAAGCTACCGCTATTTGTTCGCTGTTTCAACCAGTCGTTGAACCTCGCTCTGCACGACACTATGAAGAGATTATCGGCCGCCAGAGAATCACTCCAGTGAGTCCATGATGTCGGCGTACCTAATAGCCAATGGAAGTCCTAAGAGAAAGCACTCCTTTGATGGATTTCGCACTGTCTTTGGGGAGCAAGATGGCCCAGGCCCGGCTTCATCAATGGCCTAATAAATTCATACTAGTACGTACTTTCATTCCGGAATAATCTTGAGGAAGAAACTACAAGGGAAAGCAAACGCTAGGGGGCTTCACGACCAGCTGGAGAAGGCTTCCGTTTACATCACACATAGAATTTCTCCATGCGAAGAACTCAGCAAGAGCCTACAGCCCCTCTTCTACACAGTGGCTGGTGTGAAGCAGGCCGTGGACCTGACATTACAAAAGTTACTGCGAATGAGTTTCGTTAAATAGCCACCTACTCTCAAACACTCCCGTAATCCTCCAGTCTGCAACGAGATTAACCCTTCTCACTCTCTACCGATACTCTCCACCAGTTTTAAGAAGCAAAGGACAAAACCAGAATGGTATAATTTGAGATAGTTGATCGTTCCATTTCAGAAATAAAAAGTAGATTTTATCGAGATGACTTTCACAAGCTAGAAATGACGGAGAAGCTTTACTGACTCCGCTGGGGTAGTGACTCTGAGAACATTGGACAGGTCTCAGAAAAGTACTGATTTAATGTAGGTGTGGGACATCGCATCAAAATGTTAGGAGTTGCAGCCGCAAGCTCGCGCTCTGTTCTCCCATCTGGAGGACTTGATAGTCCTGTTATTAGTCGTGCCTGTGTCCGCAGTAACCACGGAGCAAATAAGTTCAAAGAATAAGATAACTCTATGAATATGTTATTCACTCTATGAATCTGAAATTTGGCAGGAACCTTCCTTAGGACCCTGGATCAGTTGAGTGGCACCTAAAGCTAATTTCTATGTTATTCACTCTTGGTCCTAGTGCAAACTCACCACACTAGAGAGCAGACTAAGTCTTTATTTACACCGCCTGTAGGAGTGGAAGGATGAAGCGTGAGAGGGGCGTTTATGAGTTGTGCCCCTTTCATTCTACATGTGCGATATATACATATACATAGGAACAATAGTCTCCGAAAATAAGGTTTTGAGCTTCACTGGTCAATTTAGGCCTTGTGCCCTCGCTACACGAATCGAGACACAGCGCTTCATTTTCCCTCAATGGATGTTAGTAGTAACCTGTAAGTTGATCACAGTTACTGTTAGGAAACAGTTTTTATCGTTTCCTGACTTTTTTGACTTGGAACATACAGGCTTTTGCAACGTGGCTATCGATATGTATGATACATAGTATGTATCGTACATACATATATTGTATGTAGTTACCTAATATTATTACACCTACTCTGTCGTACTCAATGTATTCAGTTCCTTTTCTTTGCTTTTCAACGCATTTCTTGAATTGCTCAAAGAAGTTGAATATGATTTGAAATCGCTATAATGTCTGATTGAACTCGTGAAATAAAAAAAAGTATTTATTGAAAGGACGTACACTCACTTGCAATGTCTCTTTGCCCGATTCGGGCATGTCGACATTGTCCGAAGTAGAAATATCCGACGCGAAATCACAAGTGACGACGGGAATAACAGGCTTCTCCACCGTCACCGCAACGGGGCTGTTGGAATTTTTGTCGACGGGGCTCGTGACGGGCTGCCGTTGCGTAAACGACGTGTCCTTCTCCGCAGGTTTCGGCCTCGCCTGAGGCTTTCGTATCCCTCTCCGCGCCCTCGCCTTCGCTGCGTAGTATATCCTGATGTAGACGAACACCATGATACAGCTGGGGATGTAGAACGAGCCCAGAGCTGAGTACATCACGTAACCGATGTCTTTGCTCAACTGAAACATGAATACAATAACACATCAGTATACGTTTCCCAAATCAAATGTCCGTTTCATCAATAAACAGACCAGAGAACTGTAGAGTTCTAGTCAGACAATACGAACTTATGTTCAAAATTGAATTTGAGACCAATAAAAGTTTTTTTTGTTAATAATTTTATTGTTTACAAACATTAAAACATTACAATTAGTATCACAAGGAATCATCTCCAATTAACATGTAACGTGATACAGGAACAGCTCATTAGCTGACCTGCCGAGTATATAACAACATTCCCAAGTAGGAATACATAGTATGTATAGTGATACGAATATAGTTAGATCTTTGGCTCAACATAAAAATAACATGAACTAATATTAGGGCAGCAACACTACTTTATAATGACGTTTATATGACGTTTCATCAATTAAGAAAATCAGAAGGCCGCTTCCTTTTGAGACGTCGCTGGTTTCGTGGAGGAGGCAAGCTGCCAAACATCTCAGTCATCAGGTGGTTGGGGTGTGATTCCATTAACAGGTGCATCCTGGTGTAGTTTGCACGGAGTACCTCGTGGGCAAATGGTACGTCAGTATCTTTGTGCAGCGTAGTATTTCTGACATATCAAGGAGCGCCCGTAATAAGTCTTAGGACCCGATTTTGAGTAACCTGTATCCTTTTAAGGTGGCAGTTAGCTGCCGATTCCCATAGTCCCGAGGAGTAATACCAGATCGGTCTAATAAGCGTCAGATACAGAAGTCTTTTGGTTTTCAAAGGCGAGCGCCTATGGTCCAGGAGGTGGTGAAGCTGCCTGATGCGTTGCCGCACCTTAGTGACCAGATGATCAACGTGACCTCTTCATGTTAATCTCTTGTCAAGGAGCAACCCGAGATATCTCAGAGTCATCGTGTGAGACCTGTCTACCGTCAAGGTGTATTGAGGTCAGGTTGTTCCTCGTAACTTAAACAGCAGAATTGGCCATAGCCACTTTGATTGCTTGAGAAGGAGGAAGGGTTAATTTAAATATAATATGTTAACAACAATATTGAATCCCCCCAAAAAAAATTCCGTGTAAAAATCACGCCTCGCAAATATCATTCTAGAGCGGCCGGAAAAAGCTATCACTACTTTCCCCGTATTTACTGAATCGTTGGAGTAACGAGGTGAAGACTTCATCTGGTGAAGTATACTGTCTTCGTTTTAGAATGTGATCAGATGGCCCCCTCTGATCGTCTTATATAGTTTATGAGTGACTACTCGGCCCTACCTACATAAAATTCATATCAAAACTCGAAAAAGTGATCAAAAATTCATATTCCATTTTACAAAACTCCCAATTACCCACTGATCTGCCCGAACGAAGAAAAGTGATTTCAACAGATGCGACACGGTATTTATCACAAAATCAGTCAAAGGCGTTAATCCCCCCAAAAAGCACTCCTCGCAAATATCATTCTAGGAGCATATCGTTAATCACGCCACCTCGCAAATATCATTCTGCAGCAACCGGAAAAAGTTACGATATCCACGTTCCCCGTCCGCCCTTTTCCTTACAACTAAAGAGATATCCTAAACGCTTCACAAACACCGTACTCGTTTCGAAATCTCCCCTTGGCACAAGTGTAATACATAGATGTGTGGTAATAAAAACGTATCGCCATGGTGCAAAGCATAAATTAATCAAATTAATCAAATTATAAATAAATAATTATTAAATTAATACAGTTATGAATTAGTTAAATTTCTGAATTAAGCAAGAATAAAGGAGAGGGAGGCTGTAGCCTTGCATAACTGAATAAGAAGAAGAATATGGTAAGGGTGAAGAAGCGGGGTTTTGAAGTTATATAACTTGGCTCCCTTTAGACCTAGCGACTTGAATCTTTTAAAAGGCACTGTATAAGTTGAAACAAAGCTCTGTGCAAAATTTCAAATCAATCGGTGAAGATGGAGAGGCTGTAGCCTAGACCGTCTGAATTAGAAGAAAAACACGGTAAGGGGTTTTTGATGTTATATAATTCGCCTCCCTTTTGACCTAGCATTCAGGGCTTTGTTCTATTGAACACCAAGAAGATCCATACCAAGTTTTAAGTTGATCGGCTGTGGACCATGATGCTCAAGGGAGTGGCTCCTGAAAAGAAGACAGAATTCCCACGTTTCGTTACTGAAAGAACTGGGGGATGAACTTGATGACTGGCGTAATTTTTTGAGAATGGACACCTCAGCCTATAGTCAATTGCTAGAGTTGACAAGACAACTGCATGAAAAAAACCATTACACCCCATAAAAGAATCACATCAACACTCATATATCAGCCTCGAGGACTTGGAGTTCACAACCATTATATCCAAACCAGATACACTACATAATATTATAACCATAATATCCAAACCAGATACACTATAGTATACTTGGTTTAAAAAAAAGTCCTACTTGAAAGTAAGTACATAATTATTATTGTAAAATGTACAAAGGCAGGAGATTGTACACATCCAAAATGTTGGACAATAATGATGTACGATCAGCAGATATACGACGAGACTCTTCAACTCCAGGTAGAAATGATTGAAATTCCGCAATCCGTCATTCTGGAACCCAGTGTAGAGCTACGATTACGGTAGTGATAAAGGAGCTCGTAATATGGTTAGCTGGACATTGTGACGTTGGCATGTGGGGCACGCACCTCTGTACGCACAATTTGACATTTCAAGTATGTACATGAATTTGATCTTTTTGGGGTGTTTGGGTATTTACACGAAACGCGAAGATTGGGAAAAGTAGATACCAACAAATTGAGGAGGGACTTCCCTGGTCAACTAGGGTTACTTTTCCACCAGTAGAATAATCTATTCCTTAAGGTGCCCTACCATCAACTACAATTTCAATTTGCCTTCCACTCCCACACGTCTGCTTCGAGCAGGAGCCACGTCCCTGTCAAAGGTGAAGTCTACTTGAGTGCCGCTTCTTTCAAGATGAAACCCGCCTCTAAGGGATGAGACCTTTGGACGTCGAAGGAGACAGATCACGCCTCTCTGGAACCTCAATTATCCAAGTCCACCTCTTCTCATGCTCACCCAGCCCTATCTGACACCTTAACCTTTTGGTTCAGGAATGACATCGCCCAATCACTCCCACACCTCTCAAGGACGTCACCGTGGATTGATAAGCCGGTAAAGTGCTTTCCAAATTAGATAGCGATATAATTCAATATTGACAAAATTACACTCGCGGTCAGCAGAAATTTCTTCCTGAGATATCACGTCTGAACGTCAAAAACCTTCCAAACTGTAACATTCAGAGTATCCTGAGATTTGGATATTTATTGGCTACTAAAATCTGTGAATCTCTCGTTAGTAATTCAATTATTTCACAATTCGTAAGCGCTGCAAATTCTTCCACGACAATGTATCTTTTAGCACAATGTAACATTCCAATGCACATAATCTAAACTCAATTACCAGTATTTAAAATTATTTCACCTAATTGTAACTTTATTTGAATGATGTAAGTTATTTATAAGTAGATGAATCCTCCTCTTCTTGAAAGTCAACAATTGTCTTGAGATGGAGGGCTCAAATCAGGAAGGGTATTCAAACTTTGATGGTTTCGTGGGAGATCTTTTTGATGGCGTACTAAACAAGATCCAGCCATGAAATGACGTCGTTCAGTCATCTGAAATCGTCTGGAGCCGCTGGTATTAAATCGTATTGGTTTCTCGCATGAGAATGAGAGATTTTTTGTATGATCAATAGGAACTGAAACTCAGTACCGACGTTGAATGGTCGTGAAATCCAAGATTTTGACCATTTCCTCGTAAAACATAATGTAATTAGTTTTTTCGCCATTATATTGGATCTTCATGATCAGTACTTGTGTTCATCTAGCACAATTATTGTATTATATACGTCTTAACATCACATTAACTTGTACATCGGCTTGTGCAGTACTCGAGATTGGAACTCGAAATCATTATTTGTGTAGGATTATAATGATTACTAATTGATCCTCCACTAATTATGTTGGGGCGTCATGATTTGTAGAGCGGAAACCGGACTAACACAGCCAAATTCGAACTCCTCCATATTCCCATATGTACAATAACAATGTTTGAGGGCCAAATTAGTATAAATTGTCGTTTATAGTGTTTGTTATCATACGCGCTAGGATTGGGGTAGGCAAATACCTGTTAATACACCATACAGTGAGGGTTAAATGAAGAATGTCTCAAAGTAGGAATCACAAACATTGTGCTATTAGGAACTGAAAGTAAAGGGAATATTCATAACAGAGATTCTTATACCAAATGTTAATATTCTATTTAATTTTTCTTCAACTCATTGCAGTTTTTCTTTGTACATGCCCTGAACTGTATGTTCAGTTTGTTGTAGCAGAAATTCCACGAATGCAAAGTGAAGTGAATTTTCGACAAGTAACGCAAACTCTCGCATTGCAAGCCTCAAATTATAACGCCTAATTTGCCAGCCTAATTTTGAGAATAATTCTTATAACAACTGTTTACTGTGTTAATTTACTATCTTGTTAACCTACAAAACGAGATATTTTCCACTGTTCAACCATTTAAAATATTTAAAAACCAAGCTGTGATCATTTTTTGCATATAACTGGTAATTAAAATATCGTTTTCCTGTTAAAATGTTGAGCATTATGGTGATTTACATGTACATTTTACGGTTTTTACGATGTTTAACCACAAAAATACAAATCATATTAATTTTTGTACGCCAAAAATGCTGATTTTCAAACTTTGATATACATATATCTTTTTTTTCTACCTACCTTATAATATAGCGTCATGGCAAAATTTGGAATTATTTGCCATGTGGTATTTCATGTTGCAGCAATTGCTCTAATTTTTTCCTTGAAAATATTATTGAACATTAATATGTTAAAACCTAAGAACAGGAGAAAAAACAGGAAACAAACACAGACCAAGAATCGGTGACAGTCGTACTGCGTTATACAAAAAATGAGTAAGTGAGTAGAATGAGTAAAACCATGAGTTTTACCATGAGTAAAACCCGCATGACCGATTTGTCTTGACGGCAGAGAATACCCAGAGCGCCGTCCTGAGTGTAGTCTGCTCATCAGCCAGGTGCACTACCGTACACCTTAACCTTAGGTGGAATTGAAAAGTCCTAGCTGGATTTATAATTTCGGAACCAGTGTTACCCTCTCTGGTGAATCCCTACTGAAGTGTTAGGAGAATATAAATTTTATCAAGATAGCAGCAGTTGGTCAGCTGGGCGGGAAGAAGCGTGGGCGACCGCCAAACGGCGAGTTTTTCACTTTGTTTCTCATAATTTAGAGATGTTTCTAAGATCCAGGGATCTTAGAACCAAACAGAGCGAGTGTTTTCTGTAGGAAATGCCCAAGAAACATAGTTGCTTGGTATCAGGGATCTTAAAAGGCATGGGAAAAATGCACCTCAGTACATGCTCCCGGTATGTTTGGGTCTTATTTTATAAAATAAGGCCCAAAAATACCTGAAATTATTCTGGAGATAAAAAGGAGTGTTCCCTGTCCAACGAAGTGTAATCTTGGAATCATCCTAAGCCTCGAAAATTTAGCACTGACTATTTGACCTATAGAATAGAATATCATGTTCATGAGTTCAGTCCATTTTGAGCAACATTAACCAACTTTTTTAATTTTTAATTAATTTATTTTCTTTCTTTACGTTACTTCTTATCTTGTTTGAATTTTCAGGGCAGGTATTGGAAGTCCCGAGGGGAATAATGGTTAGCCCTCATCCCACAACCTGGGATTGAAATTTTAAATAAATATTATATTCTCGCTACTAATCACATTTCATTTTTAAACTTTCTCGTTGACATTTACGGTACCACGACAAGGTGTCCTATAGTACACTTCTCCTGGCAAGGTGCACTACAGTAGTGCACTACCTACACCATTCCCGGATAGAGTAACTTCCTACACCTCAGTACACTTTTATTACAAAGGGTGGTAAAAGTAATAAAAAAAATCACTCAGGTACTTTTCTTGGGGGAAATTTCAGTGTCAGTGTAGGTTGAACTTGAAAATTATCAGAGCATAATTTTGGGATTTCATTTATTTCTGTTTTTGCCAGGAAAAGGATTTATACACGTGGATTTATATACGAACTTAGAATTTTTGTTCCTATGCTACATAATATTACCTGTATTTTTCGATCAGCAAGTTTTTGTTTCAAGTGTCGATTGCACTTTATTTGCCGAATGATTTTCCGTGATACTATGTGTACTTATGCGTATACGACTACATGAGGATTTATTTTAGTTTATTATCTTCGATTTTATCTTCGGATGATTTCAGTAGGTGAACAAATTGTAGAAAATAATATGATTCAAATAGACAAGAAGTATTGCCAATTAAATAAAAACCAACTTGAATGACCTATGATGGGAAGCAAAGCCATCTCGATACGTTAAAATCATCAGAGAGTCGAAGAGATCTGATTAGTTTGAATTCCACTCATAATCTTCGATGTTTACAGTATTTCTTATTTGCCCTCATTCAAACATGAGGCATTTACAAATTCCTTGAATATGATGATACGTCTAGCAAATTTTCTCCTGGGAAACTTAGGCTGGTATTACGTTAGTGAGTCATTCCTGTGAAGCGAACTCCAAACTTTATAAGACGGTCAACTAAATGTATTTCGTTATTTTGACTGTCATCACGGAAAAAGGTGCTTTTGTCTCGGTGAGCTTCCAATATAAATGTAAATTTTCCAACGCAAGGCTCTCCCGAGATTACTTTTGTTGGGTCAGGAAATACACGACAGAGTCCTCGCCGCCATGATAATTCTCAGACGATTTACGCGTGGTCGCGTTTTTGACTTCAAAACTTATATCAGGGCCCCCTCTCGCCGCCAAACCCAAGTTTAATAAGGGCAGCACACAAGTCCGTCATAGTGTGTAGCCCTGAACTCGGCTCGAACGCTCCAGGGTCCTTTTCGCCCATCCTCGCTCGATGTATCTGGGATTTATTTGGAAAGTTTTTCTTCCAACCCTCGCTTTTATTCAAAAGCCGCGGAGACTAGTGTCCGAAGGGCTACCGGTAAACTTCACATACATACCCCTTGAAAAACGGATGGGATATACCATCTTTAATAACGCCATCAAAAGTTGATCAATAGAATCTTTTAGTGCCACTACCAAAAAGCAACTTTCCAGGGTTGACTTTTTTGAAGTCGGGAAATGTAGATTTGTAAACGACGGATATCCGGCTCTGAGGACGGGCCCGAGTTTTATCGTCTATCCAACTTGTGTCAAGTCGTACAAGTATAACTTATTCTCCCTGGAGATGGTCTGAAAATATCCTTTTTCAACCTTTCCCTTCCCTTAAATAAATTACCATAGATTAGACAAATCCGGGACACAACCCAAAGTAGTTTACGGGCTTCGAATCTCAATTGGTGGCAATTGGGTTACGAGAGGAAAAACTTTCGGCACTCTAAGAAGATATAGATACCTCGATAAAATTCTTGGGATTATGAAATAACAGAATGTAGTACAAAATTAGGGTTGAACATTTGAAAACGCCATATCTTGGAAAGTTCGGATGAAACCAGGTATCGTTTTTTCGTACAATTTTGAATAGATTTTGATTCAGAGAATTTTCAAGGGCCACCGGGAACGAGACCAGACGTTCGTTCAGAATGAGGGCTCAAAGAACATGAGGCTGAATCAAACGGTGGACACGCTGGCCCGATTTGCATACTAGGGTACAGCTGATTCAAACAACAAACCTGGTTTTGTGAATTTGAACGAGTTTCATAAATCACATACTGAAAGAAGGTAATTTTAGATATTTGTGGGTAAGAAGTTCTTGTTACGTGGTTATATAAATACACAAAAACTATGAAGAAATTAGGTATATGTATTTTATATGTATTTTATTAATAATTGATGTAGATGAATAATTACTAACCGGCCCGGAATTTTGTTGGAAACAGAAGAGATCATTTTTGAAAATCGCTTTTATTGAGAAAAAAATTGTAACTACAAAAAATAATAGCGAATGTTGCAGACTGAACCAACTATTCATTAAGCAGAGGAACAAAATTGGCCCTGCCTTGAGGAATTCCAAAGGAGAAGGTTAGGTTAGGATCATTAAGGATAGAGTTTATCCACAACCTTTGACACCGCCCCTTCGCTTTGTACCCAACCTGCAGAATAATCACCCACCATTGCACAAACTCCCGCAACCAATTTTTTTGTGAGAGACACAGTCAAAAGCCTTTCTGAGATCTAATAATATGGCCAATGGCTTATTCCCATTATCAAGTTCAGAGATAATTTTGTCTGTTAAAGTGGCTATCGCTTACACTGCTAGATACCGGCAATTCATGTGTTTATGATGGATGGAGGTAAATCCAACTCCCGGCAGAGCCAAAAGTGAAGTAGATAGTATATTATACTATACAACGAACTTCTCAAGATTGACAAAGAGAGCGAACCACGCCCCACCTTCAGATGTAGCCGAAATGCGCCGTGCAACAAAAACGGAGCCATTCGTAAAATATGGTTTCACAACTCAATCACCGTATTCGGTCGATCCGTCCGTGTTTTTCTTTTCTAGGCGGCAGCGTTTCCGCTCTGCGCGATGAAGCCTTCGCCGGCCTGAATCAACATTTCTGTTAGTCGATAGCGCTCCCGGGATCCTTACGGAATTAAATGTCAACAACCCCGCCTCTTAGCCACACCTGAGTAGAGTTTGGGGCGTGTGAAACTCCTATGTTCCTTCAATATTGGTATTCGGGTGATTGCGCACCCTTCTCTCCCCGTCCATGTGGCGAGTAAGCAAACGATTAGAGTACTTTTAAAATCGATTACACGTCGACCGATTGGGGCTGATTGACTCGAAACCGAAATAATACAAAGTTAGTCGTTGCTGTAAAAACGGCGAGAACAAGACTTGTGTTACTGTTTATGAACCGCTCGACGATTAATTATGTGGGGTCGTTAATCAAAGCTGAAAACCCAGATTATGGTTCATTATTGAAAGTAATAAACCAAAGTTGGGGTAGCGTGGAAACCGCCGTCCTCCAAGCGAACCTTTTAGAAACCGCGAAACTCGGGTCATCTTCCCTATCTCTCAGCCATGAGTGTATTCGAGTAAGAATTTCGATCAATTATTTTTGATTTTCAGCAAACTTCTCCTCTAAATTTGCTTTATTATATTGGTAACTTCAAACCCCTTCCCAATACGTAATACTTTATCCTCATACTCGTCTCTTCTGCCAATCCGGAATACCGCCCATACCGGTTCTTCTCTGCAGGGACCGTTCTACGAGATTTGGCGCCCTAGGTGAAATGAAAAAATAGCGCCTAGTTTGGCTAATTATAGAGCGGTACTGCTTCTCCGTAAGACAAGGAGTGGTTCCAGAGGTAGGATGTCTACTCAATTCCCCCAATTACCTAGCAATTTTTTACACTATCCATCCAGTTGATAAGCCAGAAACGTTTTGTCGTCTTTCTGGTAATTGATGGCTAAATCAAAATGATCCTTGGTTGCTGTTTATTTAAAGGCCTAAATGGTTTAGGTAACTATTCTAACTCACAAAGTTGGCCCTCGACCAAATCTAAATGGCGCTGATGGAGGTTGGAAGTACTCGGCCTCGACGATACTGCGATACTGTGATCTGTTGGTAGCGCCTGACTGTTGGCGGTCAGTTCAATCAGAATGGACGCAGGGACTACTAAGTTAATTGGGATGCAAATCTCAGACGCCTCGATGCTCCCCACGCCCTCTTCCCCACTCCAACCACAAACTATCGCTCTGCATTCCAAATGAAGACGTACCAAAATCGCGTGGAGTAATTATGCGGAGTTATTCTATTATGTGCCTGGTATTGATTGTTTGATGATGGTGTAGAGGAGTGAACTAATCGGAAATAGTTGTACTTAAGGTTATACGCTGTTAACGTCACTACTTGATGACGGGTGAGACAGCCCGAAATTAGTCTTGGATAAAAATTAGTTTTGTCGTCACTCACCTCCTAATTACCTTAATTTACCGCACTGCCAAAATTGTCGGGAAAACTCGCTGGATAACCCGTGCACTGCTCAGGATATGATAATGGGTTGTGGATATAATAGCCCCACACTTGTGATGGGGACGTGTTCTTTTACTGGACACTAATGTGTGATCGCTGCACATCGGAAACCTCAGTATTTTACGAATCAGGCCCCTCGCACGATTCTGTTGATGTTCACAGGCCTCTGTTCGAGATTATAAAATGAAATGGAAATTTACTCTCAAAGCGACGAAGTTAATTGTGGGTATAATTTTCCGCAGTGCTCACACTAGGATCAATCTTTGCGAAATATAACGATGCACACACCTTATTTGTTACCAACAACGCAACGACCTCAAGGATTCCGCTACATAGAACTTGGATAAAGCATTCACAAGTAGGTAAGGTGTCACAAAACAATAATATTCTTGGGAATAATAACATGCTGGTGGATGAAAGAAAAGCGCGAATAGCCAGGGGAACGAGATATTACCATAAGATTATTTCCCGAAGACATACTCTACACAAGCAAATTTCAATTGCTTTCAATACAACAAAGCCGACGTTAGCTTTTGACGATAACCTCGACTAACCGTCGCCATGAATTAAATAAGTTGTATTTAATATACCTACCTAATGATTGAAACACATACACCCCATCATGATGGAGATTTGCAGGTCACTCGAAGAGTTCCACGGTCAATGTATCAAGTTGATACTATCAACGCTGAACGTGGTTGGACGGCCATGTAGCGTGAATGGTGAGTTAGTTAACTCTGACAACTGTTCGAGTTAACTAAGAGACAAATCGTAGGCGAAACTAGCCTTCACAACATAGGTAATATTATGTAATTTGCCCTGACCCACTTGAATATTTTGCTTTCTTTACCTTCGCGCTGAATAATGGTATGGGATCACCTTCTGTTTTTATGAATCCTGTAATTCACAGAGGTTTCCGGTCCTCCTATTTCCAAGCCTTTTCTTCAGGCACTCAAAGCATCACTTTCGCTCTTCTGAAACCCCCCCCCCCCACTTTGTTTTTAGGCGAAAACTTGAAGGGAGTTCCTCAAAACTTTCTTAGTCCGAGCTAATTTTACCCCCTCCCTCCCCATCACACCAACTTCACCTTCTTCAGAATCTTCCCTTCTAAAGATAACTGTTCGTTAATACGCAACTGCCGACCCATTCATAGCAAGTTGAGCGAGGAACAATGTTATGAGAGCATAACTCCTTTTCCGACCTTTTCCCCACCCCGTTTTCTCACAAGATACGGTCGGCATTTGAAGATTAATTTGATGCCCTCATCCTCACGAACCCCGAAGCCTCTTTAGACAAACGTTTTTGGATACATTGGTTAAAGCAGTGAACCCACGAAAAGGGCTCGAGTTTGAACTTACGAAGTACGATAACAACTCGTTGGGCCTGTGGGGGAAGATAATTATTACCCAACGTTATCTTGGGAGGAGATGTAGTTTCTACTGCACCTTTATTTATTACTAGAAGTACCTACCTAATGCACTACGCGGGAATTTATTGCGTTGGATATAGTATGAATGAACGAAATTTAAATAATGTACATAACTCGCTATAGCGTATTAGGAGAATATAATATAATATTATCCTAATATTTTTCATCGTTTTCAAATACATAGAGAATATTATTAATATACAATAATATAGAATATTATTCTCCCAATATTTTTCATCGTTTTCAAATACATAGCTTTACAACATGGTCAAAGGGCTTCTTTTAAACCTAGTTTTGAACCCATTTAGGGGCAGAAATATCTATTCTAATATTTTAATAGTTAGTGGTACAGGCTCGAATTCAGCCTATTGTTTGGTGATATTTTATGGCATCATGCAAAGTAGACCTTTACCTTTTTTCTCCAGAGAAAACGTTTTTTGGAAGGGAAAAAATCAAGCCAAAAATTCTTACCACACAAACAAGTACTCTCTACTCGAGCAGGAAACAAAGATGTGAGTAGTTAGGGAATATCCTTCGGAACGGGTCCTTTTCCATGTTTCGGTCATCCCCCAGGGGAAAAAATTGAAGGACCAAAGTCTTATAATCGTTAGATTCACGGTAAATACCTACCCGGAGTTAGGGTAGTTGAGTAGAGCGAAAAGCGCGTGGAGTTATTATCCTGGGTATGCAGCTTAAACAGTTTGATATTTAAATATTATTGACATCAGAAAACATCAAAAGTTTATTGATTCATTAATTTTTTAAACAGGAAAATAATAGTTTCTCGGCTTTCATAAGCTTAGTTTCGGAGGCGACGAGGGGATGTCCTATTTTATATACCCCCCGATCAAGAGTGAACGAAAAAATCACATTAGCCGGAGGCTCATTTTTTTGCTGTGATTATTGTGAAAAACTCGGGTGGTAGCCGAGCTGGTAAAACAGATTTAATTTTCCCCTCTCTTCCATCTTTGGGGCTACTTTTATCAAATTATGTTTTTGCGCAGGTAATCCAATACAGGAAAATGACGGTTAACTAGTTAGGTAATTCACTTTTCAACTGATCGAATTCCGAGTTCACAGCTTCTTTTCCCTCCTCTTTCTTCAAAAAGACTCTTTCGCTTCCGGCTCTTTTGCTCGTTTTGAACAACTGAATTGCTGTCATGTCATCAACAAAGTGCCATTTTTATTGTTCGAGTCCGAAGGTTCGATGCTAATGCTTAGTAGAAAATCAGTGTAATACTCGTAGATCGTTGAAAGATTCAAATTTTTGTTTAAATTTGCATGGATGTACTGTTTGAGTTAAACGAATGACAGTACATGAACATTACATTCAAGTATTCGGTATAATTTAATTTTATTCAAGTGAGCCTGGCCGGGTCAAGTAAACAGTTTCATTCTTGATAGTTGTACAGAAATTTTGGATGAACTAAAGTGACAATTTCAGAATATTAATTAGTAGTGAGGAAGGAGAAAAGACTGTATCCCTAGCTGTAAAACTTGGAAAGCAAGGAGATTGGTAGCATTGAAAGCTGCATTGAAGAGACCTTTCTAAAGCGATCTAGTATAACGAGTAGCCTGAATACCACATCCCAATGGTAGCATTAACAAGCGGGTTTCATAGGGCCCTTTCGACAGCACAAAGTCTTGAACTTCTAGCAGCGTTAATGTTTTTTTCCGAAAAGACAGGAAGTTCGAAAGAAAGGACTATAGGGAAGTTACAGAAGCACGATTACCTTTCATTCGATGAAGACACATGTCACCACAATGTTGACAACGTGTTCACATTTGCTGCTTCATATTTCAGTGAAGATCCTACTACAAGGCTGGCCCGGGATCCTGCATGGTGTGCGACGAGGGAAAAATACCCGAATGGGAGATGGGCAGTCGATCCACTAAACTTTTCCAAGTTTTAGAAACATGATACATTGCGAATAAGTCTTTACATATTTCAGGTACCTAATATAGTCTTAAAGCCTAATAGGGCATGATAAATCAAAATACTCAAATTTAATCGAAAAGGAGTGAGTTTATGAAGGTTGTAGTAACTTCTTCTTCGAATTTATAATTCAATTCACCAAGTGATGAGTTTTCTTTTCCAGTTATTCAAGAATCAAAGATTTATTCTATAGACGAAATACCTCAGAGGGAAAGTTCGACGAATTAGGGAGAGGCCAGCGGCCAATTAGGAGGCTGAGAAAATCTTTTTGTTTAGTGACTGAGGAGAAATGAACAGCTGTCTTAATAAGTGAGTCGACTTCAAAGACGGAAAGAAGAAGATATCAAATAGATTCTGTTCCTTTTATTTATCATATTAATTGCTCCGAACAAAGGGAGTTCTTATATGGAATGAATGGACGAAGCTGTGTTTCCAATGATAAATTGATATTGAGGAGGTTTCTCTTCTGAAATACTCTTAAGACGCCATTCGTTTGAGCTGCGGGATATTTGAATATTCAGGATTAGTTAGATGTAACTATTTAAAATGTATGGGCTACCAACATAAATTTAATATCTAGAATTGCATAGATATCCAACAACATAGACCTATCACCTGTAATTCACCGTTTAGTTAGTTCTGACTTTTTGGACGGATATATCCAGTTATATTCTCGTTACCTAATAATTCAATAAAATTGTAATTGGGTTTTCATAATTATATCCGAGCTCTGATGGCTGTCTGATTGATTTTTATATAACGTCCATGGACCGTTTTTTCAACTATTTCCTCAAGTTATATTATGTTACATCAACAGTGGTTTAGTGGATGTAAGAGAGTAGAGTTTTTGATTGATGGTGTCTTGATGAATTATTCAATTTCGCAAGTAGATATTGAAGCCCTTTAATAAAAATAAATAAATAAATGAAATAATCCTACAACTACGTGTTGGTTATCCCAACACTCTGGAAGCTCTAGGTTTTTGAACGAAATGGTAGGTTTGTCCCTTAAAAGCTCGAATCCGAATGCCTGAAAGGATCTCTACAGGAATCCAGTATTCTCATTTGAGAACGAAGTGAAAAGGAAAAAAGGAAAACAGCCCTGTAGCAACTCCTCGAAAAGGAATAAGAGTGACATCTATTGTGCTCTGAAATAAAATGCCTCCTCGCCAACCATAGCCACAATAGCAAATCAGAGAAACCGGAAGCCGTACATACCTCACCCCCTTTAGAACAGCTCACCCTCCAGCCGCTACAGCAACTGCGCTCTTCCTGACCATAAATAATGGATATTAACCACTGAGGTTCTCCCCTGCCCACGACACGAAGCCGGTAGCACGAGATATGTCATTTATTAAATTGTACAGGTTCAATATTAGTTATCGAATTCGAAATATCTCAACTGAGCAGCAGTAATGGCCGTGGTTCATGATCCAGAAGCATATGAAGAAAGGGCAAAATCCGAATTTTTCGTAAAATGACTTTTTTCCACCAAACTTTTAAATTATGTTAACCCACATCCAGAGTGTCTATAGTTTGTCACTGAACTGAATCATTTAGACTGAGTTTAGACAATCATAAGCAATTTGAAATGTACTTAATGTCGCATGTTTTTTACTTGAGACGCAAAACACCTATTTCACTGGGAGAAAATGAGACATATCCATGTACCGATCTATATGCATGTAGTGTACTCGTAGATACTCAACAGTTCACTGATGTTTACTGACGTTCATATTACCAACGAATATTGTTTCATACGTTTCACATTACCAACGAACAAATAAATTGTTTGTGTATATTCACCTATTACCACCACTTCACAGTATCGAAATTGTAACTCCGTTAGATTTTATCCTAAATTGATCCTTACCAATATTTAAAATCTTCAAAATTTGGTAAAATGTATCGTAAAGTCCCCTACTCAGTAATAGGCCAAAACAAATCCAACTTTACTTGTGCAAGTCATGTGTGGTTTGCCCGCAGGAGCTACATGAACTCCGTTACTGCATGGAAGATCTAGAAGTTGGGAGGATGAAAACACAAATTTCATTACTCATTTTTTATTAAACTATGATAGATACTGTATGTGTTAATTGTACCTATTCAGCAGTCATGAAATTATTATATTGAGCGGGGAATCTAACAGAATAGTACCTATATCAAGAGACACAATGAGAATGTAAAGCACAAAATGATAAGATAAACATCTCTTTATTCTATCAAATCTCTACATGATATTCTATATTTGAAAGGTAATGAAGAAACTGATAAATCCGGAGGACCGCTAACTCGGAAATGGGTTTGTGGAGTAAACCTTCACACATTCGTCTCCCTTTTCTGAAAAGTGCTGAACAGGAACGGCTAGGATTGATGGAGAAGTTCTCAGGTTCTCCTGTCAATGGATTTCTTGGCATCCATGTGTGGCGCAGGTTTGAGATGGTATCCGTTCCGATATTGTGTTGGGCCCAGGCTTTATGTAACTGCTGCATGACAATTTTATAGTTTGTTGTTAGTTCATCTTAATTGGCGATGTGTGGCATATGGCAGACGAACGGATTTTTTAATATTCGATAATTGCTCGATGTTTTTTGAAACGTTACCTAATCATTGTAGCCCGGCTTAGGGGTCCGGCGAAGTGACGAACATGGTATACAACGAGATGAATTTTGAACGATCAAACGAGGTGAGTAATGGCAACTTCCAATTTCAAGTTATAATTTATTGGGTGAAGTACTACCTTCGTACGAAGAACATTTACGTTCTTCATAGGAGCCTGACCGATAGTCATGTGCCGCTATAGTTTGGACGGAGGACGGAATGAGAAAACCATAAATCAACAGCAGACTCGTGACGCGCACAGGTCCTCCGAGTAGCAGGTTGGCTAATAACCCTCCTGAAACTGGCTGGAGAACGGAGGGATGCAATGTACCTTGGATGAAGGTTCGCGCGAACCACTTAATCATGAGCCATTTTCCATCGGAAACTTTGAAACTGTCATCTTGACAACATTGGCGTATCACAGGTAAGAGTAAGTTATCTGTGATTTATCATAATGTACACTTCCATTCACTAATGGTTATCATACCGTCAATTTATGAAGAAGTGTTCTTCCATTGAAGGAGCTGACCGCCAAAAGTCACTGTCGCGAACATTATTGATTTGCGTGTTATACGGTTTGAATGGGAATGTACACCGCTCCACCAACAATAGTAATCCGGATCATCCCTAGAACTGTGACAACAACGAGAAACGGTTACCGCCACGCTCGTATGTCCAATATTATTGTCTTGGACTAATAAGATACAGTTGGGATTCCATTTATGTGCACGGATAATGTCAGATCCGGCCTCACGCCAAGGGATACAAGGCTGGCCTATGCAGAGCTGGGGCTTATCGTCGATCTCTAAACGCTCGCTCGTCGAATGGTTATAGCTCTATGTGGAGTAGGTATATTGCTCACAGTATATTCGACAACGTAACGTCAATATGAACGTTTTTGTACGACCTGTGTCTCCAAACCCCAATATTTGCCTTCATACTAAAGTAGTGCTTAATATTTATGCTACATCAGTTTCCCCGTGAACCATTAAAGTCACAATAACGCATTTTCACTATATTGAAGATAAAGGCGAGTTCCACGATTGTCTTTCAGTTGAATTCCTTACCTAGGAATATATGGTTCGAATGACCGTCTCCAGAAATCTTTGGATGAATAAGTTGTACGAATGATGACTCAGCTTTCAAATCTATCTAAGTATTGAAAGAGCCATGACTAGCTACTTCAGATAATACAATTTTTTGCCATACCAGCTGTCGGGCCCGTCGCTGAAGGGCAGAACTCGGGGTGTGTCCATCTACTTCTGTTACCTGTCCCCGACGGGCAGAGCTCGGGCTGGATCTATCTGCCACTATTACCTGTATCTTTACGGATTATACCTCTTATATGTCCCTTTACAAACCCTTATAATCTTAAATACCAAATAAATACCAAATTTAGTTATATAGATAATAATATTATCTAACAATATTATTGTTGTTTTCAAGCTATGGCGTTTTTAACAGTAATCTTTTACTAGGTAGGTACCTACTTGAATGCTGTTCCATGCAAAACTGAAACTGAGTTGAGAAAAATGTAATCCCTTGATGAATGAAGATCTTTTCTCCCCATACCATTATGAATACTTGATGTTGTAGCTTAGCATTAAATTATTATAAACTATCCTGTAAATTCACCTCCGGTCTTCAAACATTGTTGAGTTTCCAGCGTTGCGAAGAAACTACAAAGGTCGTGGTAAGCCGGGAGGAACAGGGAGGTGTACATGTAATCTGCCCTTGTTAGCATTCCCCTTCCCAGCTTTCCTATGCCCTAAGGCGAGTTAACAAGACTCGAAGACTGCTTCACATTATTTGTATGTTTAGCCATCTGAACATATTGTAGTTGGGTTGAGTAGGAAATACCTAGCAGTTTGAGAGCCAAGGTAAGTTGATTCATCAGGATTCACTATGACACGTTCACAGTGTCTGTCGGATTCAACATAAATTGACCAACGGTAGGAATGCGGCAATGTGACCGGTGTATCTCATCCCATACTTCTCGACCTTAGAAATAGCTCAATAGCTCAAATACTTCACCAATTTTAAGGATCGTATGCAGTATTACCGCGCGAAGGAATAGGCCCTTGTTGGATCCCTTCGTTGAAATAGGCACACCCCACTCCCTACCCTATTTCTTTTCAATGCACCTCCCAATCTCAACAAATTCTGTTGAAGTGAGATTCACAGCCACATCTCCGTCGTTATTCATTTTTCATCCATCGGTACTATCCTTGCGTAGTTGCAATTAAAAAGTATGGCTCTTGCTCTATTTTTATTATTTCGATAATTTTGAGCCACTCAGTTAAGATAATTACCAACTCGGCTGCGTTAATGACATTAAATTGTGATATTTCATTTACCATAGCACTGCATTATGATAAGGTTTAGGGCTTAGAGTTAGGGTTGTAGATTAAATTTCATGGCCTTCAAAAGACTTTAGGAGGACATCATTATCCTTTAAGGAATAAAATAAAACCCGTCAGCAGAGCATGGTTCCAATCCACGGTCCTTTAGGTTATAAATGGGGCCTTGGAAATGACACTATGTCCTCATAATTAGGAAAATATAACTTCTATTCAAGCATTATTTTTGTTCAATACTTCGTACTGTTCGATAGTAAACTCATCTACAATTGGCTTTTATCACAATAATTGTTGATCAACCAAGAAAATTGATGATGCAATTTGTTTCGTCTCTAAAAATATCAAACATGCAGTTTTTTCTCTCAACCTTTATTCTCAAATTCAAAGGTACAAGTTAATAGAAATAAACTTCAATATTCACATAAGTTTAATCGATAGTAGTAGGTACTATTGGTTCTACTAGGGTACACCTATGATAGGTCTCTATTGATTCAGTGAAGCTTTCACGTACCATCCAGATTCAGGGGGTTCCTGTGGTAAATTCATCCGTCGTGGGACTTAGCTACATATCGCGATTCATTACTTTTTTTTAATAGCCTGTGTATAAATGCGATGGATGTGTGGACGGAAGGAAGGTTCCTATCTCTGCGGTTCATAGCTGTGGTCAATGTGGCCACGACTCGATTATCATAAATCTCACAGTATAACGCCAATCCTCTGTCATGTGGGCATAAATCGAGGAAAATGAGCGATTTGAAGCTCATGAGGTAGGTACCACCGAAAATTGGGGTACGTCATACATAAAGCATAATTGGGGCCTCTTCGTATATAAAGTAGGCTTCTTGGCACGCTAGTGAAGGGATGAAAATTAATTCAGTCTTGACAATTTTACTCATTGGTTTCTGAAAAGTAGCCAAAACGCATGGGGTTAGGTTGAGAAGTTTAACTCCAAGAAAATTTTGAAATCGAGGATATCATACGCCATTTCAATTTCTGTTGTTCCACTTTTGCAGAAAGTAGGTGCGGGCTGGACAAGGGCCGACACTAATTTCCAGCAACAAGTCGATATCCTTTCCCACTTGATAGAAATCCTTGTTCACCTTCTTCAGGGGTTCCGTCTCATAGATGACGATTTGGTAGTAATAATACGGAGTTTTCGATCTTGGTTGATTAAGATACCTATGTATGAGAATAGAGATATTAAAATTAGGTGCAAAAAAAAAGAAAAAAAATCAGTGATTTTCAATGTACTTGTACCTACTACAATGGCACAAATAGCTTAATGATGCTTACTGCACTCTACAGCTGTTCTGCACAACTTCTCCAGCAAGGTAAAAAAATAAAACTACATTATAGCAGATGAATAAATAATATTTAGGATGGGACGCGTGGGGTAGACGGCCAAAGCAGAATAGAGCGGTTAATGAAATGTATGGATTCGAAGTGAAGCGTAAAGAGAGTTTATCTTTCTGCAGTGAAACATTGCTTGCCGTCGGTTTTGAAACTATTCGTGGATGAAATATCTCTTCTATTATTCCACATATGGTCAAATGTGGGTGTCGGCCCGATGACTCGCAGTACACTATCATGAGAAAACTTAGGTTGCCAGCATGCTGAACTCGTTGATATTGATGTATTGATATTGATGTAGCGGAGAAATCCAAATGTTCGGCTTATTCAAATCTCAACCCCCAACCAAAATCGATCTGTCGACGGGTGGTCTGCGGGGTCTTGTGGCAGTCATTCGAGACGCAACACTTGTTAATTCGAATTCTTTAATTTGGCGTCAAAAATACCGTTTCCAAATTTGTGATTTCAGAAGATATCTAAAGCTGTTTGTAATACTTGCAAATGAGTCGGTTACAGATGAGTCTAAGACACTTTTGCTCAGGTCATTCGAGGCAAGCAGACAATAATTATAACAATAGCTAGCTGTCGGGCCGTCGCTGACGGGCAGAAATCGGGGTGTGTCCATCTGCCACTCTTACCTGTCGCTTTACGGATTAGACCTCTTACATGTCCCTTTACAAACCCTTATAATCTTAAATACCAAAAATAATATTCATCTTTCTCACGGGATGGAAGAATTTCATATTTCATATTTCGGCTTCCCTATAAACCCCCACCCCTATGCATCGGATCCGGTAGTGAACCCCCCTATGTCCTTCCCCGATCACGGAAACATTAAATGTAAATTTAAATTTTAAATACGGGAGAATGGTTCGAGCCGTTTTAGCGTAATTGAAGGAGAGACAAACAGACAGACAGACACCAAATTCAAAATCGGCATGGTTCGACTCCATTTCACGCGAAACGAATAACTGTAGTAAAATCTTTCGAATATACCCTAGGAACACGAAAATCGTATCTAAATTTAGTGTTATGGATTAGAATAATTCTAAAAATTTTAATTATTAAAATTGTCTGTTTGCCTCGAATGACCTGAGCAAAACTGTCTTCGGCTTATCCTTTGAACCCCTTATGTTCTAACGAAAGGAATCCACGCATAATGCGGCCTCTTTGTTAATGCCCATCATTCTCCGAAATCCAGGTCCATATCCTTCTCTCGTCCACCTGTAAGAGGACGATGTCGACGTCCATTTCCAAAACCGCCATCCATCCCCGGGCTGTCTAAGCCGCTCCCCACAACTTTATCTGTTTGTCCAGATCGGGTTCACTGACTCCTGTTACTGACTCCAATATCTGGTAGGACTGGAGGGACGAGGGAAGGGGGCTCTTTGAGTCTAAAATGTCAACGTCAATCAAGCGCGGCCCAGCACAACCTGAAACCTCGCTACACGACGCTCCATTTCTATCACTCAAGTTCCTACAGTTGAAGCATTCGCGATGGGAATCTATTTATTGAGTCCGAATGATTTCGATACAATAACATCGAACAACCCGTTCACAGGAGAGGATGGGGGTCCATGTGATGAGCCAAGAACTCAAAAGAAAAACTCTGCAAATTCTGGACACAGCGGTTTATTACCTATGTTCTTTGTACAGATCACCCTTCTGTACACTAAACGATAGATTAATTATTATTATGAATTATTATTATTTATCAATAGTTATTATCAAGTACCGTAAATTATTATTAATTATTGTGAATGATTAAAGAAATGGTTAGTTTTTAAATAATTAACAATAATAATTACCTATTAATTATGATTGATTAACTCGATATCTTAAAACCATGTGCTGTTCGAATCAGCTGGGCCAGTATGAACATTGAACCGACAGGCTGCGGCACCGTTCACCCTCATGTTGACGACTTTTGATCTGCTCCAACTTTGAGCCCTCATTGTGAACGAACGGCTGGTCGTACAAAGCTCCAGATGGTCTTAAAAAATTCTAAAAACTAACTCTTCCCTAAAAGTGAACGAAAAACCAATTCCAATTTAATTTTTTTAAATTTAGTCGGCAGAAAAGAAAAGAGTGCACGTTGTTTAATAATCTGTACTACAGTGTGGCAGATGAAAAGGCTGGTGATTTTTCTGTCTTTTCCTCTTGGCGTGAGTTCAGGATTGTTCCGGTAAACACATCAGTGTTGAATCAGCGCACAACTATCCCAAAACAATTGCGGAGGATCCTACCGGAAAAAAGCCTAAGTGGCGGAGGCAACCTCACCAGGCATAAAAGCTCTTCTAAGGGAAGATGTACGTCAGCTTTTAACCCGAAGCTCTTTTTGCTTTGCGCGTTGCAATCGTGGCTTCCTATGGCCAATCAACCGATTAAATCCCGCTAGGTTTGATCCAAACCGTAGGCTGGGATTCAAACGTCATATCCGGCGGGAATCCTTGGAGAATCTAAGCGAGTTCTTCACTTTCCGCCGTGAGAGCATTTTACCCCTACAGAGCTCACGAGGGTCAAAAGAAGGTTCAATAATATACACGAAGGTTATTTTTTGCTTTCAAATTTATCCAAATCTTCAATGAAGAATGTTTCCGTGACTATCAACTTACGCCGAGACGATACCGGTTAATTTCACTTAAATTATTCTCCTCCGACATATTTGAAAATATTTTTATGCTTCCCATATTTACAGGATAATTGAGCTGTGGGCTTGACATTGCAGTGTTTATATGGACTTACCTCTAATATTAAACATAAAGAAAATACACGAACCCACGGTGTAGACTGTCCTTCAAACTTATCTCATTTCTAAAGACGTTTTTGGAAAACCCCTTTAAAAGTCAATCACGAGACGATTTATGATCAGTCCCTATCAAACTGAAGGAATCGTTTGTTTTCATAAATGAACTTACATTCAAATAACAGTCATCCGAACAGGAAATTTTCAATCGTCGTAGAATTTGTAGTGCCTCGCTCGGGCGTGCGACCTGGTTTTCCAGCCATCGTCATGTTATAACAAAACAGACAATCTACAATACCTGTGTGTCCGGCTCAAATTAATTTGAACATTGAAGCGAAATAATCAATTACATCCCACGTTCGGTGAAATCGTACAGTTTGTCTTCAATACAGCGATACACAATGGGTAAAGTTATCATTGTATTAAGTTACCATCGTATTCAGTTATCATCGTATTCTTTGGCCGACTCTGGTAAATAACCAATCATTAGTAACTAATGATCATACCAAATCTTATGTCCTTACAAATTGATGTACAACACAAAAGCTGACGGAAACCTGGTATTTAATAAATGTATCAGCGAAGTTGTCGGAAACAGTTTGTCTCCTTTTCCATTTGCTAGATCATGTTATTTATAAAGAATGAGGATACTCAGTACCCCTCGATTGTGAAGTGTCCGATAATGGTTTGTAACCGGAGAAGGTATCGGTTGATGAACTCTGTCTGAGACAACAAAAGCCAGACTAGCCCATGGATACAATACTCTATTACGTCACAGTCTCCTTCAGAAATTTGATCAGGATGAGGTTTCGTTTTACCCGATGAAACAAAACCACACATATTACGGAAATAACCTTGTTGAAACACGTTTGTATAAAGTTAGAATCAATACTGGTCACGGCGGTCGCAAATATGATAGAATATGTTCTAGACCGATATAGTTACGGTAGGTGTCACTTGGGCGGACTCAGGGGAAAACCTACTAGCAGCTTACATGACCCCATCAGTAATTACTGCGATAAACGCAAGAAACATACACAATTACAAGCCTGGCAAATCAAACCAATGGTTAGGGCTAGATTAGGGGGTGTAAGATAGGTATTGCATATGATATACCTTTTTGAATGGATATAGTGATAAATATTACCACTAGATTACGGCTAGATTAGCGGAGGGGTGGGGGGAGGTATTCCAGTGAGAAATGGTTGGATGCGTTATTGCCGGCTGCTATAATTATACAAATAGAACGCGAAAAAACTCGCCTTTTCGTTTTCACCGATTTTCGAAAAATAAGGAAATGCAAATGAAGTTGGTAAATGCGTGTAAACGGGCCGATCCGTTTAATATTGGATAACCGCGTGTATTTTCGGGCCCATTTTAACCAAAGCGAGGACTGCATTCAAAAAGTGAATTTCTGCATCAACTACCAAAAAACCCCTGAACCAGAAGCAGGAGCAGACCTAGAACCAGAGCCAGAGGAGAGCAGAGCCTGAACCAGAGCCAGAAACCATAAGCAGTAACACATTGACATCTTCCAAACGGTGGTACGCCAGATGAATTTAAAAGTTTCTCAACCAGTCCAAAACGGAACTGCCGTAAGCATTTGAAGGAAATTGATCAGTCAAATTCACATGAAATCGAGCACTACGTTTGCAAGAGCAAATCGAAAAATCCAGCGGTGTTGAGTACGATTTGAAAAAGCGTCGTGCTGAGTTATTATTTACCAACAATGAAAACTTGGAGCTGAAAAATGGAAAATGAGACCCTACAGAACTAAGAATAGCAAAATTATGAACTATCGAAATTAAAAAATTTGACGGAGACACTATTGCCCCAATTTTTTCCAAAACACCAGAATTTTCTCATCAGGGGTAGGTGCCGTAGTTGGTATTATGATGACATTGCGAAAGCAATTACTTTGCGGTCGCTGTCGTTTAAAGCTCTAAGTTTCGTTAGATAAGTACTTAACTATCCCCTTCCAAGTGAAAATATAATTAAAAGGAAGCTTCGCCAGTTCATTGAGTATACAGGCTTCATTGACATGAGGATACTTTTTTGCATGCATAAGCAAACCTTTTCACTTAATTTGAAAAAGATGACATACTCAGCTATGATGAAGCGTAGGTTGCATGCAGCAGCTTATGTTTTGATCCGGCGCAGGAAATAGTCAAAGGGCCTCATAAAAATTTACAAATTTGACACCAATTTCACTAAGCAGCTTCTTCTGGAATCAATAATTGATTCCAGAGAACTGGGCTTAAGGTCAGGGCTTTTTTAAGCGATATGGGCCGCAAGAATCTTCACTCAATTTAAATCTCCCGTGGCATTATACGAGCATAAAGTTAATCCTGCGAAAATTTTCTTGACTGATTCTGATTGATTATTATTATAATGCCAGCAACCTTGCTCCGACAAATGTAAGTAGTAAGAAGAATTTTCCGAACGTTCATAAAATACCCACATCACCTCACGTCGAGCCTTGGAGGGACTTGAAGACGTTCTTACTTAGTTTCCACCGATGTACCTCAACTTTCACTCAGTAGTTCAATTTCAAACAATATTAAAACAGGCATGTAACATGGGATACCAAGTTGCATTTAGACACCTTATGAAGAAAATGGATTGCTTACCTACCGGTTGAAGGCAATATTAATCTTGTTTAGACCATAAGTTTTACACCAGGCACTGAGGAGGATCAACAGTTATTTTCCGAGTATGGCAATTTCAACGGGAGCGCCTGTTCAATCTTCCAGCTGACAAGTTGATTGAGGGAAAAAACCTTGGCCTCGCCTCGCCAGCTCACAGCGCCACACCTCCTCAATGGAGTTGAAAATGGACCATGAAAAAAGTGTTGGAGACAGGGAAAAAAGAAAGTTCATCAAAGAAATAATGCGTCTACACTTCACTCAAAGGAAGTTTATTACCCAAGTCATTATGCGGTAGAACACCGGACGTTTGGGTCCAGGGTAATTCCTTGATTTTCTACCCATCCACTGGGTCGGTGCGGCATAAAATTAAACCTAATTTTACACCATGAACCAACATTAACGGTAATTAGTTGAGGAAATCTATCTTGCCATTAAATTAATCTATGAAAACACCAGAGGCTTCGTTATTCAGATTAATTCATTCAAATTTAGAGACACCGAGCCCCATTATGTTTCAGGGCTTGCACAATCAATCAAGAGTTGTCTGAAGGACAAGAAGAAACTATTAAACTAAGATATGAAATTAAACTAAGATATGAAATGAGATACTGAGATATAAAAGTGTCAACCAAATCATTCCAGGTATTCTAGTCATATTCCTTAACATTTGTTGATGCCATGAAATTGAGAAAGTCCCATTGGCCAAAGTGACCTGACTGGTCGAAGGTTGTGGGAGTCTATGTCTAGATGGTCTCTAACTAACCATAACTTTTGTCTATGCAAGTATCCGTACCACCCATAACTACTAAGATAGTTATATTATTACTTTATATTATTAAGTAATAATAATAGTAGAGTAAGCCATGGATTATATCGTTTACTCTAGAACAGATGTTTGCACAAACATGTTCGTGCGAAGATGTTGTCCGCTTGGTATCGACGTATTAGATGGCAACTTTATCGTTCATGCGTGCCTTATACTGATTTGTAATCGAATATAGATTAGCGAATGTACCTGTTATCGGTTATCCTATCACTTAACAATAATATTCAGCTCATAATATGATATTATCATACACAATATTCAGACAGCTCATATTATGATACTGGAAGAAATGCGATGCCAAAATAATTTGTATAAAAAAATTATGAGCTGTCAATATTGCAATCGGTGACAACTGGTACAATATTGCATGTGAAAGAATGTAGAATGAGAGTACCATAGTTCCTCAGTCATGCAGCATGACTATAAGAGTGCATTTTCGAAGTAATGACTGGTTTTATGTGAAACGTCTTCATTAAAGAACATGATGTTCATGAAGAACATCTCAAGTACTAACCACGGTTGTTTATCTTCAAAGTGCTCCAGTTTAAGAGCGGAATAAGATAATATCTATATAATATATTATATTCTGACTTCACCATCATATTCAGCGTGTAAAAACCTTTAAAATGAGATGTCACTTTACAGACCGTTTCATTTTTGGAATTTATGGGTGAAACTCCCCCCCCCCCCCCCACCAGCCACCTCAGCTTTTGGACATTTCAACGCTCAACACGACGGTGAAGTCAGAATTGCGATATCGACTTCCGTCATCAGATTAGAGCAGACTAACTAGGAACCCCTTTTTGTTATTTTCATTCTCTCTAAAATTTAAAATATATATGAACATATATAATTTTTGGTGTCTTTTGGCAGTGGATTCAGGATGGTCTGAAACGGATTTTGGTATGACAATGTTTACGAAAATTCGAGTTTTAAAAAGTTTGGGCCGAGAACAATAGCTACATTTTCTTCGAAAATTCGCTGAAAATCTAGGGTGAAGTGGCAACAATGGGACTGAACAACACGGCCTACCTGAGATAGGGCTGGTCAACATGGCCTACCTCAAATGGTGCTGTACAACATGGCCTAAGGGTTTTTTAAAAATGTTACAGGAAACACAAAAAACTGTTTATTTTTAAATTTTGGGAACATATACGTGAATGTTTGCAATCATAGACGCTTCAGGGTGCCAATATATTACACAGACAACTTACGTGATGATGAATCATTTTAATTAATTTTAATTTGAATCCCGCTGAATAAACAAAGCCAATATGCCAAAAAATGTCAGTTAGGCCATGTTATTCTGTACTATTTGAGGTAGGCCATGTTGACCTTCACTATCTCAGGTAGGCCGTGTTGTTCAGCCCCATTTTAGGTAGGCTGGCCTTGTTGCCACTTCACCCGCGAAATGTTGGTAACAAAATTGAGCGAGTACAAGTGGGATCAACTTTATCTCCTTCTCATGGTGATTCTCGTTACTGATGTTGGATGTACTGGTGAGTTTGGATGACATGCATTTTCGTTATCCCTTCCAGCCCATGAGTTCAAGGAATAATCATCCATTTGGAAATTTTCTCATGCAACAACATGATGTGAATGTTTTTGTGTTCTGATGGTAGAGCCCTGAATGATCCTAACAAGAACATTGAAAGGATAAGATGCATGGATTTGGATAGAACTTCAAGACCTACTTCAATGAAAGCCAATAGGAGAGCAGGTACAAAAAGAGGAGCTCTCGTCCCTTCAGAGCTAAATAGGATGAAACGGTTGAGAGAGGAAGCAATTCATAACCGTCCACACTCATTAGCAGAAGCTATATTAGGGAACCTATCTATAACCTTCACCTCGGATGGGGAGGATTCGAATCGAGAACACCTCTTTCTAATTGAAAATTCCAGCTACCAAGGCTCTTTCCGTCACTACTATTAATAATCTTTCGTTCGCGGGGCGGTTGAAAGGGTGCGCTGTCCTAGGATACGCAAGGAGCACATGGCTCCCCTCTTCCTTCAAAGCGTTGGAAGGCAAATTGGAAAACCTTCGGAATAGATGATCCGGCATTTCTTTGCCATCCAGACGTTAAGTCCGTTCAATTTCAACTGGAGCGAGGGCGGAGGTTGGTTGATGGCAGTCGAGGATGGGAAAGAATTTCTTTTTCAGATTCCCCACTTAAACCCTCTAACCTCGAGCTCTCGCTTTAGCGTTTATCAACGTCTGAGCTCATGTTTAGAGTTAAAACCTGGATTCGAGACGCCCTAAAGTTACTGTCAATTACCTAGACTCCAAACAATGGCCCGTGAAGGGTGTTTGGAACATTTGATGTAGATTGGTAGATGCAGTACATGGATGGGAAGAAATCTTCGACATTAATTCAGAATTAATGAAATTAATGTTTTATCCTATCTCACTTGAGAGACTTGACTGTCCAAAATCGATCAAACTAGGGCATACAACCACATCTCACTCAATCAAACCGACGTTGAGATGAACGCTTGTAAAATAGTGTAAATTGTGCTTCTACGTGTCTGGGAATGATTCTCAGTGGGTTGAGTTAGCAAAAAGACTGATTTTATTTTCGGGTCATCAAATTTTCATTGATACCTATCCAAGTATTTGGGGTAGAAACAATAATATTTTGAAAGATCGGACAATTAGGAATTTGGTACGGAACTTTGATAACGGGAAACAGACTCACTTTAAAGGTCTCATTTATTCAACTCAAACAGCGGGCAGGACTTGTATTCTTTTAAAACATATATATCACAATTCCCTCAGCGAAGGAGAAAGAGAAGAAGGTAAGGTTATCATTGGCGACGAGGAAAAACGGAAAGGTGAAATTGTTTTGCGTTTGTCATTCGCGAGTAGAAAAAAATAAAAATAAAAAAATGGATGTACCGCCGATGTCATAGTTCATTATAAGACCAAGTGGAAACGGGCTTTCAACATTTACATATTGGCAAAAGGGGAAACCAGGTATCAGCGAATGACAAATTTGTTATTACATTGCGCTGGTATCCTCATTCAGGACATTTATTACTACTCGTATTTCCCCAAAGAACAGACAACACTTACGGCAGTTGTAACAGCAAGTTCCAAGGAAGAAGATATTCAGGTGTATTACAAAGATAATTATAACTTGATGATAGAAGGCCACGACAAATAGTTTCTAGCTCGAGAAAATTCTACTTTCGAGCGGTTCGAATTCGATAGTATGCGACAAGGAGAAACGATGGCTTGTTATGTAGCTCGTTTGCGAGACAAAGCCCAACCTTGCGACTTTGGTAGTACCCTTGAAGAACTTTTGAAAGAGCTACTGAAAAGAAGCTGAGCTCCTGAAAAAACCTAAAATGACTATCAAGGAGATTTCAGAGCGTGCAAAGTCTGTGGAGGCGGTTTTTGTTCCAATCAAAGCTCTTGAAAATAACGCATTACCAGCTCAAACTGTTAACAAAGTAAGCCGTGGAAAATCTTATTCGACCAAACATTCAGCTTCCAAAACTCACGAACATCGGAAAAATGAAAATAAAGAGGCATTATCTTGTTACCGATATGGCTCTGAAGAATGTTCGTAAACTTTACGGAATCCTCATTTAGAGTGTTGGAACAGGTTACAGCATGGACGTGACGACTGTTTCCAACTACGATTCCCTTGATTTCAGAACTAGACTCCTTTTTCCCAGTCAATTCATTTATTACTTTCCACGTTTATAGTAATTTTCTTTGGTTAATCTAATCAGCGACTTTAACTTAATTTGGTATTAAAGGTTTGACAATGAGAAGCGAAGGGACCCAGGAGAGAAGTGACCTTACAAGTAGAACTTTTCAACGGCGGAAACTCAAGAAAAGAACCGGGTCGAAACCAGGCGATCGCAATAATGAACAAATGACTCCAAGTAGAAGTGGTGCCAGTGGATGGTAGGGGTGGGGGTTTCTATTAATCGTCTGTGAAAAAGGTGAGCATGACAAATCGGGAGTTGAAGAAAGTGTGATTAATTCTTAGATAAGGGCGAGATGAACGAGGGGCAGAGAGGGATGGAGGAATTGAAAAGAAGAGTGATAGCTTCACTCACAAAGAGTTAATGCTCGTAGGCACGCATCAGTCCGAGGTAGTTTTCCCTTCAAGTTCCTCCAAGAAATGGATGACCGGCTGTTTAAGGGGGGAGGAAGAAAAGACGCGATTTTTTATGGGGCAGTGCCATTTTGAGGGTTAAGACGGGAAGAAACCTAACGAGATTGGTCCGCTGATTGCTTCATTCAGAATCTGTTTAATTGTAGGGGAAGAGGAATAATGTTGATGAGGCCAATTAGGACTGACCAGATAAATGTATTGGCTCCAACGAAGCATTGTTTCTTAGAATATTCAAGCACTACTTCCCGCCGTGAGTGAATAGATACATCCAAAGTAAACGGAAATGATTGTTCTGAGTAATTTCTAATAATGCAGTTCAATCTATGCATCGCTAACATACTATCCCAGAGATTTTCAACCTCTTTTGTAAACGAAGAATTGAACCTGGCTTCGAGTTGTTTTCTAAATACATAGTAATGTATCATTTTCAATGACGAACCATCGAAATTGACCAATAAAACAGAGACAAATTCATTTCCTCCCTTGCAAATGAGTTGGTCAACGTTGAATCCGAATATCCAATTATGCGTGTTTGATGATAATTGTTGTTTATAGAACCGTAATCTGATGTTGTTTACAGAACAGTAATCTAATGTTGTTTACAGAACAGTAATCTGAACAGAAGGGCGATTAACACAGAAATCATTAACCTATTATGGAAGTATAATAATATTATACTGTAGATTATAATGTATATTATACACAATGCATAATATGACGGGGGCAGTGCCACACTCTTTAAAATATAAACAATTTAATGAATCACTGTAAGAAGTCTCATTTGTCTGTTCATACCAACAGCTTATACCTATTGGATGATTTAGTGAGTTGAAATGAAATGAAATGAAAATAATTTTAATCCTTTAATATACACAGAACAGAAACCTAATGAATAATTGTGGAAATACCCCACTTTTTGGGGGAGTTAATTTGTATGAGGCGCTAGAATCATGCGTTTTAGTTGTGTCACTGATGTACTGTTTTCGTTTCTTGAACCACTCTGCGCAGAAGTAATAGGTGCATAGTGGTCTTTGACATCGCATATCGTCGCTTAAGAAGCAACACCGCCTAACCCACTTTCCCAAATTTTCAGGGGAGACGAAATACTCCTTTATTCCCAAACTGCCAGTAATTTCACACTACGTTACGCTCACAGCAGGCTTCCCAGAAGTACCCTACCAAAGATTTAAGATCAATTGCTACTCCGATCGAAAAGGGTTAGCTGATGTTTCTTCATATAACATTTGCTTGTGATAATTATAGTGAAATGATTATGATTTTAAGAGTTTCCTTCCAGTACAGGTACCTCCTTGAAACACTAATTTAGAAAATACTGCAGAATGGTTTCAATGATCAAATATCTACTATCAAATACCTGGTTTTTCTCTCTCATGAATGAAAGAGAAAAACATGTTATTAAGAGCAATCAGTCTTAAATTTTTACTTAGGATGATAGTTAGGAACATTGAACCTAAGTTACGAATTCAAGGGTTTCTGAGCCAAAATCCTAGGTAAAAGTTAGACTTAACTTGGTAAATTAGTATTTGTACCAGTCAATTGTACCGGTCTTTGAAGTATAATCCTCCTAATTTTGGTGTTCCGCCTCATAAAAAAATCGCACGTTTTTGAGATTTTGCGCTTTTAGCGGGAGATGTTCCCGACAACGAGATCGACGTTTGGAATATAAGCAATTGTCTCAACTTCATTTTGTCCAAATTATGGGTTAGGCTGTGTTGCTTCTTAAGCGACGATATAATTCATAAAATATCCCCACCACCGGCATCATGATAATCAGATCTGATGATGTCATTTGGAACTTAGGGCTCGAGCTTACGATTCGAGACAGCGACAAAAGAGCCAGAGGGTTTGGCGGAGAGATGTTCTGAGGTTTCTCAGGTCAGTGATTTGCAAAGGGTTGAGCAGCCGTGTCCGGATGAGCTTTGTGATAAAGGGAGGAGGCATTTGAGGACGAGGTTAGGAGGGACAGGTGGGCGTCCAAAGGTAAAATTGACCGGAAACCCGGACAGTTCACCACCGTCGAGAGGAGACAAAACCGAGAGAAATTAACCGTATTGTGTTCACCGTGGAAAAGACCCCCACTGGGTCTAATGGGTCAAACTCCCTCGCCATAATGCGAGGCTACTGCTCCGAGAAACACTGACCTCGTTCGTTCTCCTTCAATCCGAGCCTTCAGGATAAATATTATTTGAAACCCGAAAAAAAAAAAAAAACGAAAAAAACACTGATATAAGTATCGCTGTTGTATCGAAAAATTAAATAATTATAATATATAGAATGCAAAAAAAATTTATTGGATACTTTTGGGTAATTCAAATGGTCTCATAACCGTTGTGAAGCAAACTATATTACCTATCTCCGTTTTCATAGGACTTATGTAAGTTTTTCAATAGGTGTCAAACATTGGTTAGTAATCTAGGGACGCGGGAGCGTCCCGCCCGCCAACAAAACCGAAGCCCAAAAAACCGAAGCGACTGAGACACTGATTACGCGACGGAACAAGTTCGGGTTTTCACCCTATCGTAGCGCGGCTCCCTGAGTGTCTCGAGAGTTGATTTTTTGTACACCAACTCTCCAGGGGCACGTGAGGACGTAAACCAAATTTCAGCTCTCGGGAACATCAGGTGTCGGGGGTATAACAGTTTTAAAACCACTATTTTTCACGTTTTTCGTGTTCTTCTTCTTCTTCTCGTTGTTGTTGTTGTTGTCGTTGTTGTTCATTGACGGGGCTACAGCCCAGCAGACAAATCGGATCGAGCTGAAATTTTGCACACACGTTTGTTATGCTCCAAGGGAGTGCCTTTTGAACATTTTTTCTCCCTCCCCCCATTTCCCTCCCAATTAGGGGGGAAATAGTGTTTTTTAGGAATTTCAAATGGTCATAACTCCTTCAAAATTGAAGCTTTTTCAGATTTTCTTTTTTAGTTGTGTTCAGCTTTTCAAACTGTTTAATTTGAGATCAAAAAATGCTTCCTAAGATGATAAATAAAGGAGTTATGGTGATTTTTCTATTTTCAACAACAACTGCCGCAAATATTGATGAAAATTGGTGCGGTTGGTCTTAAAATGTCCGCTAGGTTGTCTAGAATATGCTCAATAATTTTGAACTAAATCTCAATCGATTTGACTAATCCACAGCCAAAAATACGTGAATAAATTCCACATCTACTGATTTGGCTAATTTCCGAAAACATCAAAGTTGAACGGTGGTCAGAAAAATTGTCGTAGAGTGGCGCCTGTTTAAGGATCGATAGGAAATTTTATGGGCTTTCGAATGAGGGTAGCGCACTTTGTCACTTTTCCCAACGGTTCTCGAGTTATTCGCGATTGTTGGTGTAAAAACGTGCGTTTTACCTTTTGCAAACTTTCTCTTTCCTCTTTCTCTTCGACACCAATAATTACAATTATTGTAATGATTCTCAACAACAAAAATTTGCACAATCCCCAAGAAAAAATGCAACCAATTTTCAAAAAATTTCTAATTCAAATTTATTCAAATGTCTAATTCTTTCTATTTTTTTAAATTTAATAATAAGAATAATTGTATTAAATTTTAATAATTGTTTTTAAATTGTTGATTGTTTTAATTAATCGAAAATTTTAAAACTACTATTTAACCAATTCGCAAAAATTTTAAAACTACTTATTTTTCAAACACATTTCAGATAAACAATAATTTCCAAAAAATAATTATTCTTGTCACAAAAAGAAGAAACAAAAAGGCGTACTAATTTTTTATTAAATTTTGACTAGAATAAAACTTCATTTAGGAAAAAATTTACTAGTTACCTCGTAGGTACTTTTGTTAAATTGTACCGTATTGTATAAGTACCACTCGAAAACTAGCCATGCAAAAAGATGTGATATCCCCCCAAAAACAACTCCGTTGTAAAAACTGGCCCGCCAAAAAACGTCAGCCGCAAAAAGGAATGATATCCATTTTGCCCGCCAGCCACATATATATAGGATGCTCGGTGCTTCGCACCTCGCTGTTGAGTGTGCATATAGAAACCTGATCCTCCTACCCCTAACCTCCACCGTCAATGTTTTCCTGTTCCCTGTCTCCTTCCCACAACCCCCTCTCACCCTTAGTTCCCCTCGGTTTCACCTAATATGTTTCCTCTGTTACACCGGCAGGGAGCTTTACGCTTCTTTCAATGCTGTTGGCGGGAGCTTTTTGCAAGGCTTCTGAGAATTATAATATATTATGATATTATATGTATTACCGGTGGTCACGATTAATCAGTGGTGGTACACCTATAATGAAGTAATGCTTCAATTATATTATAAATATATTTTAGAAATATATTATAATTATTTATAAATATAAATATATTAATTTAATTATAATTATAATTAATTTAATTATAATTATATTCTATAATTATATTATAGTTCTTAGACGCCTTGCTTTTGCAATGTCAGGCAGCCTGAAATGGCTCATTACTTTACTTTTGTACCAGCACCAAGTACTCATCATCACCACTACTATCTGTATATCTAATTCTCAGAAGCCTTGCAAAAAGCTCCCGCCAACAGCATTGAAAGAAGCGTAAAGCTCCCTGCCGGTGTAACAGAGGAAACATATTAGGTGAAACCGAGGGGAACTAAGGGTGAGAGGGGGTTGTGGGAAGGAGACAGGGAACAGGAAAACATTGACGGTGGAGGTTAGGGGTAGGAGGATCAGGTTTCTATATGCACACTCAACAGCGAGGTGCGAAGCACCGAGCATCCTATATATATGTGGCTGGCGGGCAAAATGGATATCATTCCTTTTTGCGGCTGACGTTTTTTGGCGGGCCAGTTTTTACAACGGAGTTGTTTTTGGGGGGATTAATTATACCGTTCCCGCGCGGAGGTTACAAATTAATGTGGGATTTAGAAAGAGAGGAAAGAAGCGATGTACACGGAGGAAGATCCAACATAACCCAACTCAGTTGGAGAGTGGCCAGGCAAATATTTGAGGTGGGTCTGTGTACTTTGTGTTCGTTCCAACATTCACCGCTAGGAGTAGCTTTTGTGATCACGTCCCTCTTCCACCGTTCGTAGAAAACTTCAAAATGTCCTCCTCCTAAAGTTTGCATTTTTTTATTCTTGTCATTGGAAATATCGCAAGGGGACGTGGGAGCAGGAATGGCTGGTTTGGAGTAGTTTGCCTCGAGATACTACATACGAGACCAGCATCAATTTTAAAAGCGATAATCTCAGAAGGAATAGCGAGAAGATAAAACTATGGGATCATGGTACCTACCTGGAGAGAAACAGAATGTAGAGAATATGATGAATTGGTGGTGAAAATATTCCAGTTTTGATGATATTCATAAAAAACAAGAAAATAGTTTGCCTATGATGGACAGGATGTCCTATGACAATCTTCCCTCGAGGGAAATTAGTGGGATTTCTGCAGCCTGTTTTACGACAGCGGGCATTTACTGTAAACGAAGGTTTTTTCGTCTAGACTGATTTTGATGTTATGTGCCTCATCTAGTCATCTTTAATTTCTCTCTTTGTGCCTTACACTATTGGCTGTTGAGCTAAATTTTCAAATCAGAATTAATTTTTTTCTTTCTACTATGTACTTTATCTAAATATGTATTTCATTTATTAGTATTAGTAGTTTATTTCCATATATGTGAACTCTTGTGAAAAACTTGTTTTTTAACACAATAAAACATCAATCAATCAATCAATCCTATGACAATCTTTCCGAACGTTTTACATAAATGCTTTCAAAAATCAAAATGAGAACTGAGCTACGAAACAGAAAAACTAAATTGAATAGTTCAATGTGTAAATCAATACAAAATTTTTATTCCTTCAAGACTGCATCGACTAACCTCGATTTGAATCCTTTGATTAATAGTTATTGTACAAATGCGAATAAGAGTTCGGGAGAAATATTTGAGTGTAATACGAAACAAGACGAACAAAGAATGAATCAAAAACGTTTATAAAAATCCACAGTCACGCGAATTAAGAGCGAATTTTCGAAGAAATAATTGGTTTTATGTGAAATGTCTCCATCAAAGAACATGATGTCCATGAAGAACATCTCAAGTATCAACCACGTTATTCCATCTCCAAAGCGCTCCAGTTTGACAGCGGAATAAGATATCGCAATTCTGACGTCATGATCGTATTCAGCGTGTAAAAACCTTTAGAATGTGGTGTCACTTGTCAAACTTTAATGTTTTGGGTGACTCCTCCCCTCCTAACTCCCCAAAACCCCCCTCAGCTTTTGGACATTTCAACTCTAAACACGACGGTGAAGTCAGAATTGTGATATATCATTCCGTTATCAGATTAGAGCAGATTAACCATGAAAACATCACAAGTATTAACCACGTTTCTTCATCTTCAAAGAGCTCCAGTTTGAGAACGGAATGAGATATCGCACTTCTCCATCGTGTTCAGCATAGAAAAACCTTCAAAATGAGGTGTCACTTGTCAGATTGTTTAATTTTGGGAATTTATGAGGAATTTTACCCCCCTAAACCCCTCCCCCCCTTACAGTGGTCCGATTCTGCCCATCTACGAACTCAGCCTCTCGATTGCCCAGACAGATTCTTTGTACAAATTTGACCTTTTTATCTCAATTCTATCGAGAGTTATCGTCTGGAATGATACATACATAAACGTATAAATTTCTACTCTGACGAAGGCGTTGCCGAAATATCAGTGTCAAATCGTGAGTTTTTTCTTTTCTTGTTCAATTTTCATAGCCGCTCTGTGGTCCATGAAATATAATCCAATACTGCTCCATATTGGTATAAGGGCGCCAGTCTATTTACCCATCGTATTTGTTCTCTCGAATATCTGTATTTTTCTTCTGGTCAGATTCTAATACCTAATAAAGAACCAAAGAATTATAATTATGATGTGCTCGTGTCTAGATCCTGGCTTGCATTAGGATTTCTGAAAATTGCCATACCTAATAACGGCTTGAACATTGGATTTGTTCTTCGATGAGGTAGTTCGACGTTAAATGTCAGAATTCTTATACTCGTACATAATATACATATTATACTACATGTATTATATATATTACATTATAAACGAGTTTCTTCCATTTTGCATACACTTTGGTAATTCATTCAACGTCAATAATTGACGTTGAATGAATTACCAAGGAGTTTTACGTATAAATTCAAGTAAAATATTAAATATTCATTATAATTGGAAATGGATCGAGAGAGCTATTGCAAAATTCTAGCACCATTCTGCTGCCCGGTCACACTATGTTGTACAATATTCAATCACTCACATAATTCATTCAAAATCTGCTCTAGATGAAGTAATATGGATTCATCGTACTCAATTTTTTGGACGAAGGTAAAATAGATACAGCGGAACGGTTGCGGATTACTTTGGAAAACCGAAGGTAGGGTGGCGAGGAACCCTGAATAATTTAATTGACCGAATGAGACATACGTAGGTGAATATCAAAGTGGATCAATGTTTCGGAAAATGTTGATTTTCGTTATTTTGCAACACATTCTGTTGTGAGAACTCGGCATAATAATGGAATAATAAAGTTTTTAACGAGGGTGGTATTTAGTCTAATTTTGGTGAAGAGGACAATTGGTGTCTAATGATGACAATTGGAGAAGTTTGCGTTGCAGACAAAAGTTGAAACGAAAATTCGTGGGTACATTGCTACAATGTTCTTGGCGCTTTCCTCTCATCACGATTCTAGCGATGGTGATGCCATCTGCTTCATCATGTTTCAAACGATGATTAATTAAATCCTGCAGTCGGAAAACCAAAAGCTGTTGTCCTTGTGCTTCCAAATCGGCTAATGACATCAACAAAGAAAACTCCCTTTTCAACCGAGAAAGCTATTTATCATTCAGGGGTTACTCCGAGCGTGAAAGCTACCCCACTTTTGATGCCGAAGAGAACTTTCATCACGTTATTACGATCCCGTTAAATTAAGGGTACGAAAACGTCGCTGGCTTAGCCCTCCGGCTGATTTGGACACTTTCGAAGCTACCAAAAATGTTCCACTTTTATCAAACTTAGAAGTAGCCTTTTTTTCTTATTTTTTAGGCAAGAAAGATGGAAATGGTCGAGGAAATACCAAAGAAGTCCCACTGAGTAAACTGGAGTGAAGTCTCTGATCGAATCTATGAAGAGAGCGACAAGAACACTAAAGCACCACATTCCAAGTATCAATGATGTATAGAACGAATTCGCGAAGTAATCTACGCACTAATAGGTCGGTCGTCTAATGCATGCCGAATAGCTATCGATTTGAAACGAATACTAAAGAGCTGCATTAATACGGCTCTCAGAAAACCTAACAGACAAATTTTATCTGTTAGGTTGTCTATTGGCACCGAAAATCGGAGGCACATGCTTACATCCATTTACCTACTCCACTACAGATTCATAACATGTTATTACGATTACATATCGATGAGCCCACACTTCATTACTTAATGCGGTTCGGCGAGTTATTGATTGAATACTAGTGAAATATTCATATAGTTTTTGTGTGACTAGGGCTGAAAAACGTGTCATTTGGTGGGCAGATTGAAACCTACAGGTAACAAGTCTTAAGCTAGGTTCACATGTGTCCGGCAGTGCGACAATGCGGAAGTCCGACAGCGGGGAAAAACAGTGGTGGGGATATCCGGCAGTGCGGTGGATTCGGGTCGAGTGTTCAAATGTGTCCGGTAGTGCGGCAATCCGTTTGTGCCCGTTATCAATCCGTTATCAATCGAAGTAAAAATACTTTCCAAAGGAAGTTTTTCTGTTTACATACTAGAAATCCTGGGATTAAAGAAATAACGACGCGTTAATACTTTCAAGGAACTTTATTCATACAAAGAAAACTATGACTACTGAATAACATAAATACTATGAATTAACAATCGAGAAGGTGTCGTTTGATGATGGTGTCGAGATGGTGTCATTCTTTCCTGGGAAACAATCAATATATCAAAATTAGCAACACTCACATGATTCTTCATTAAAATGCAATTGCATTACGACTTTTGGGTTTTATTTATCACTCGACAAACAAAAAGAGAAAATGAGAAAACTTACCATCCGTTGACAGGAGAACGGCAACCTCCTCCCAATTCTTTGCTGTCAGTTGGGAATTTCGATAACCCTTTTCGGATAATTTCCACAACTGTGGCCTTCCTCTCACTACTTCAATTAGAACTTCATCGTCCACTTGATATGATGCGTTCATATTCAAAAGGAAAGAACGAAAGTGAACGGAAGGTGAACAAATGACCACAACAAATGAACACAATGAAGCACACACACAACACTGCGCAGTAGTCAACTGGGCACGTCGGGACATCCGCCATATTATCCGAATATCTAATTTTTTGAATGTGTGCGGCAGTCCGGCAGTGCGGCAATGCGACAATCCGATCGACTCTCTGACCCCCCACTCCGAATCATACCAACCAATCAGCGGGCCGATCGCACTGTCGGACTTCCGCATTGTCGCACTGCCGGACACATGTGAACCTAGCTTGAGAATGGTGATTCTTTCCCAATTTCACACATAGTAAATATTAGGAACTACATCAGCGTCAACTATCTTTCGAAACCAATCGTAGGAGTATTTGAAGGGAGAAAGCATTCGAAAGAACCATTAGTTGAACTTCGTTTCGGTAAAGTGAGTCAGTTCAAACGCTCCCGCTCCCATGAGAAAAACGCTCACTTAAAACAACGCCCCTTATAATGGTGATGGGTTTCCCTCGCTGTAGGTTTGCCGTTGAATAGATTTCATTCCTTCCCTTCTGTTTTCACTCCATAAATCAAGACGAGGTTCAATTCATTTACGTAACTACCCCAGGTGTGGTAGGTGATGAATCGTTCGTAGTGTGAGCGATCAGTTCTTCTGTTCCCGAGGATACCGTGGGAGGAATGGGAAAAAAATCCTATTGACGGAATCCAAAGACGTTTTCTGAATGAAAAGAGGCACGCAATCGCTTTCCACGTAATCAGAAAGAATACTTTTACAGGGTTCTCCTTTCCAGTTCGACGCCAATAAATATTTGTCTGAACGGAGAGGAGGTAACATAATTTCTGCCCGAGCGTTGAGCAGATAATCTCTTTTGAAATGGATAAAAAGTCGTATTTGTGATATCAAGTTATGTTTCCCAAAGTTGAATTTCAATTGTACACTTTGTTAGTTTTCGTACATTAGTGGAATTAGGTTTATTTTTGAAAATCCATTGAATGGATTATTGAAATCGACCAAGAAAAAATATTTGTCATCCCTCCCTCATTATTGGTGGGCTCAAGTTCAAAATCAATTGAAAAATCCTAGTTTGTGTTCTGAGAAAACAAACTGAGCTATGATCCAGCTCCGCATAATCATTATGGTTTGCTAGTGTGAGGGTAGATACATTTCACATTTCCCTGTTGCACACGGAGAGATTGCAGGGTAGTTGCACAATCTGGAGAAGAGCAGCTTTTTCCCAAGAATTCAAATAGTCGACCGAGTCATAAAAGGAGTTATACGGGTTTTATAATCCACAATGTGGATGATTTGAGAAATTTCATTACGAACTTGGAAAAGTCTCAGCTCAATACGTTCAGATTAAATTGAGTGATACAGGGTTTTGATAGATTCGTGACATGTAAAATGAACGATTAGAGGTACTATGCCGAGATTTAATGAAGTTGTTTTGGAAAATACTATGACATTAGAACAATTTCTGCGGGACCTTTTTCATTACATCTGTAGAAACACAATGTAATGCTGTGCCTCTTCTCATCTGCAGCGGCGCTATTATGTCTTGGGAAAAGGCACCCGTACGGTTGACAGGTGACTTCTAAGAAATGAAGATGTGGGGTTGGGAACACCTGGATTACGTTGAGCCGGCTCTGAGTATAAGGGATGGGGATGGAATAAACGGGAGGAAGAGATTGTTGTTAGGACTGCCCTAATAGAAAGACCAACAGACGTAATGGACTGGGCGAAACAAGAACCACATTGTGAGTGGTTATACCTACTGAGAAATCAAACCACTAAGCCTTATTATTAGGAAATTATGAACGCTATAGGACTCGAGATATACAAAAATTACCAACAGATGCCCAACTAATTTTCACCCCTCCCTTCATCCAGTGCACTTTTGAGTTTTGATCCCTGTGTTTGCCAAGTGTTAAAATTAATTCCTCATGGCAAAATTTGAGCCTCGCTCCATAGGCATTTAAAGCACCCTTCAGTATGAAGATAACATCATTTGAATTTGTTCTTTGCCACCCTTATAATAGAATGAATGAGCGAAATGTTACCCTTCAATCCTTCCGGAGCTCAGCATATTACGATCCTCAATTCCGGAGGGGAGCTTACCGTCATTTCCTTTCTCACTGCATGATGCGGTGAGACAAAGAAGGATGGCATTAGGGAAACGGAGACATTAAAACCCCGGAAACCCCTTTCTCTGTCCGTTTCTCACACCCATCGCAACAGCTACTTTGGCTCTGTCCAATTTCAAATAAGTTAGGTGATATTAATGACTCAGTTTGCAATGTAGCCAAGTCCCACACTATTATTACCAGCTTATAAGCGTTCTTGATCTTCCGAAATATACCTATCTACCCACAAAACATTGAGGTGTTAACGTGACGGTATCGTTCCGTATGGAGACACGGATGTTTTATTACTCTTAGAAAGAAACTGACTACGTAAGGCAAAGCTGAACCAGCAATTCTAGCAAAGAAGATAAGAGCTACACTTCCCCGTTTCGGAGTTTGCAATAATAGAGAGGAGAAAAAATTGGTCCGGTTCCCTGGAAAAGTCTTTATCGAAAGACTTTTATATCTACATAGGGTCTCCCTTTCATTCAAGGCTTGCAAGACAATAGTCGGAAAGGCTATTACAGTAAATCACTATCAGGTGCATTGAGGAGGTAATATTTTTACCAACCCTATGAAACATAGCAAGTCGGGGCTTACCATGCATTTTGATTTCGTATTCAGGGAGGTAGGTACCTACTCGTACTTCGAACAACCGAGCCACCCAACAACTCTTCTTCAGGTTTATTTATTCACGTATTCATGGTCAATATTTAGAAAACACGACATTTCCCAATATGGTAAACTTACTTGTAGTACTTGTCATACTGAAGAGAGTAAGTATGTGTCTTGAAATATTTGTCATATTCAGTATTAGGGTATGATTAAAATTTAATGTTCTCAAAGGTAATCGTCTAGGATTGGAGAGTGATTTATGGTATTGTACGGTTCTCATTTCTGCTCGAACCCACCAGCTCGTCCCTAGTCAGTGTCTCCGGTAAATTCGGTCAGGTCTGATCTACTTACCAGAGCTATCAGTGAGGATTTACAAGATCACAGCCGGACTGGACCAGCAGAACACAAACCTCAGTTCTTCCTAGGTATGATTGATATCCACCTATTATATTCTCCCAATTATCATATCCTTTGTAGGCACGAGGACTACCTATACGTATAGTTAGTTGAAATGTTGCATACGTATAGTTAGTTGAAATGTTCCAACTACGAACTAACGTCATTATTTGGATATTGGAGTAGATTTGGATACCCAGTTTGGAGTATGTAGTTGATCATACACCGTATGGACTGCTCGGACAGAAGTAATTAATAATTATAATTATAATAATTTCGTTTATATAACCATCTGATTTACGAGTGATATTACCTACCATCCTGCTGAAAAACTGGAAAACCAGAAGTTGTACCAGAACCAACAACACGATAACTTATAACTCCTTAACTTCTCATTAAATCCTAGTGATCAACATAGAGCTGATTTTACCCCAAAGATGATCTATGGTTTCCTACCTTCCGATCGGATTAGCTCGTTACAAGTCCAACCTGAACAACCTATCAACCAACGAAATAACTGTGTCGTTCGTCAACCTAAGTACCCGTATAATATTAATGTTATCACCTTGTTTATATTACAAAAACGACTGAACCCCGTATTTAACCTGTTGTACCTACCTAACCTTATACAACTAGAGATAACGGAAATCCCTACCTACCTATTCATTGATAAAAGGGTAGCAAATATCCAAGGAAACAAAGTGTACCGTTCTAGGCTCATGAATTTATCCGGAACGGTTTTTTGGTCGGCCACGGATGTTTATCGACCATCCATGCAAATTTGGTTGTATTCATGCATTACGGGAGGACCGTCGACATTAATCCTAGAAAGTAGATGAACTAGCTTATCACTTACGTATTACTCCTATCGACGAAACAACTCGAAGTTATCCAAATGACACATCACCAACACTCGCGTTTTGTATCGAAATGCCCATAAAGTGACCCGTTGCGATCGAGTTTCATTCCGACATCGCGAACACCCCGAAACTCACGATTCAATTCTAAAGTAGTGGAAGACCAAAAGGAGTTGAATCCGTCGATATCTTGATGCAAAATCAAAATCAAAATAGAAAAAACCCACAGAAGTATCAGCACAGAAGCGGGTGCGGTCGGGAAACTGAATCTACGCAGTTATCAGCTCGCGTATCAGGCAAGCACTGCCGACTTGATCGGCCACTTTTATTTTTCCCCAAAGTATAATATTCTCGCATATCATATGAGAAGCCTACCTCACCATACCAGAGTATTACATTCATGTTGTAGAGTTTTGAAATCAATATTAACCTATTTCTTACATACATGTAGTTTAGTTCACATGGAGAAGGTTTACCAGGTTTCTTATCGGCACCTTTGGTTAAACAAAAAATATATACTTACATGTCTATTTAACCAAAGGTGCCGATAAGAAACTTGGTAAACCTTCTCCATGTGAACTACAGGGATGTGTATATTGTACTAATGCACACTGATAAGATCGATTTGAATTCTTATCAGAATTCGATATGATTAATTATAATTAGCTGAATTTTACAAAGTGTACAATTCTGCTAATCAAATAAGTGTACAATTCTGCTAAAATTAATGTTATCGAATTCTGATAAGAAGTAGAATAATTCAAATCAATCTTATCAGTGTGATCATCTTATCAGATAATACCTACACATCCCTGTAGTTTACATGGAGAAGGTTTACCAGGTTCGTTATCGGCACCTTTGGTAGAACAAAACGAAATGTAAGAAATAGGTTGAAGAAATTGATTTCAAAACTGTTCAACATGAATGTAATACTGTGTTATAGTGACGTAGGCTTCTCATATGATATGCGAGAATATTATACTTTGGGGGAAAATAATTCGCGTCCGATCAAGTCGGCAGTGATTACCTGATACGCAAGCTGATAACTGCGGAGATTCAGTTTCCCGACCGCATCCGTTTCTGTGCTGATTCTTCTGTGTTTTTTTCTAAATTTTCATTTTGATGAACCTTCTCCATGTGAACTATAGGTACCTGTAGGTATTATCTTACGAATTCACAATGATACGATTAATTTTAATTAGTCAAATTGTACAAAGAGTGATTGTGCATCAAGATATCGACGGATTCAACTCCTTTTTGTCTTCCACCACTTTCGAATTGAATCGTGAGTTTCGGGGTGTTCGCGATGTCGGAATGAAACTCGATCGCAACGGGTCAGTGTATGGGCATTTCGATACAAAACGCGAGTGTTGGTGATGTGTCATTTGGATAACTTCGAGTTGTTTCGTCGATAGGAGTAAAACGTAAGTGATAAGCTAGTTCATCTACTTTCTTGGATTAATGTCGACGGTCTTCCCGCAATGCATGAATACAACCAAATTCGCATGAACTAGGATGGTCGATAAACATCCGTGGCCGACCGAAAAACCGTTCCGGATAAATGTATGAGCCTTGAACGATACTTTTTGTTTCTTTGGATACCCTTCTATCAATGAATAGGTAGGTAGGGATTTCCGTTATCTCTAGCTGTATAAGGTTAGGTAGGTACAACAGGTGAAATACGGGGTTCATTCGTTTTTGTTATATAAACATAGGTGATAACATGAATATTATACAGGTACTGCGGTTGATTAACGATACATTTGGTATTTTGGTAATAGTTGGTGATAGGTTGTTCAGGCTAGGACTTGTAATGAGCTAATCCGATCGGAAGGTAGGAGACCATTTTCTGAATTCCGTAGTTACGAGGCGCGTTTTTTTTAAATATATACATAGGTGATAATATATACATAGGTGATATACAGGTACTTGGGTTGATGAACGACACATAGTAATTTCGTTAGTTGATAGGTTGTTCAGGTTGGACTTGTAATGAGCTAATCCGATCTTAAGGCAGGAAACCATTTCCTGAATTCCGTAGTTACGAGGCGCCACAAAAATAGATCATCATCGGGTAAAATCAGCTCTATGTTGATTACTAGGATTTAATGAGAAGTTAAGGAGTTATAAGTTATCGTGTTGTTGATTCTGGTACAACTTCTGGTTTTCCGGTTTTTCAGCAGGATGATTGGTACTACCGCTCGTAAATTAGATGGTAAATAGATGGGGTAGAGCCAACTCCCCCATAGATATCAATCCATCTTAGCCTGAAATGATAATCAAACTTAGATGTACTCAATAATAATAAAGATTACTCTCGTCCGTACGGATTATCTCATAATATGAGATAATCCGTACGGACGAGAGTACGGACGGATGGGACCAGTGGTCCCGGACCTAGTGACGGGCGATACCTATCGATATGAATATGGTATCGAATAACTTCTTTCGATACCAAGTACATTTGGTATTGAATATTTTGATTCGATACTATTATTGGTATCCAGTATTTTTCCCGATATCAGAAAAAATACTCAAATGGATAGTCTCAAAATTACCTACCTACTTTATTTATTTTCGATTTTTACCTTGCGATATATATTTGCAAGTAACTGGTGTGAGGTAGTTTACCATTGGTACGAGTGCTACGATCGTTATGAACCTGGTGGATCTTGAAGCAACTAAGGAAGTATCAATAATTGATACATTATTTACCGTTGTCTTATATCGAGACTGGTCTTATAATCGAACACGACCACTATCGTTCTCATCCCGCTTGAATTCAAATACAGTGATACCTATATGTGATACCTATACAGTGATATATGTGATACCTCGAAATACGAGTTTACATGCTCTGTGTTAAGGTACCAATCGCCTTTAAGCTGATTTTCTGAGAGTTTAATTCGTTCCGTAACCTTGCTCGTATGTCAATTTGTTCGTATCTCTAAGCGATTTTCCCCATGAAATTTATTGAAATGCCATTAATCCATTCCTGGACAGGCCCAAAAATGTGTTTTTGAATAGGAAAAATTTGCAAGGTGTGCGAAAAAATGAGCAAGGTGTGCGAGTAGCTAACATGGCGAGGTACATTATGGGCGTAGTCCATCAACGATATGCAGCAATGGTTGACAAATTGACATTCCTCCGTGGAGTAGGGAGGCAGTCCGGTAACGGCTGACTGAATGACACCGTCGATGTCAAGTTTTCCTTCTTGGCCATTCATTTGATCTTATAACTAACTTTTAGATGTAGAAATGCCCTGTTAACCTTGTTGAAAGTAAATAAATAACGTAAGGGTTTAATAGTGTAATAGGGTTTAATAGTTTTCTATCTGTTATTTCCATTTTATTAAAATTTAATTCGCTGTGTGAAAAACTACTCATATGATTCGATACTCTTCAGTATCGAATATTTTTATTCGATCTGAGTAGTATCGAATATTTGTTTCGATACTAGTATCGAGTAATGGTATCGAATATTTTGTGGCATCGCCCATCACTACCCGGAACACATTAATTTCTTTCGATGAAAGGAACAGCTGTTTGGAACATCACATGGTTTTGGTAAAGTTGATTTTTTTGTTCTGAGGTACTTTTCGTGCTAAGGAAAGAAGGTCATTTCGAATGTTTTGTAGGTAGGTGGAAAAACCCCAGAATTATATCGCTACATTTTATATGTAATTCATTCATCATCTCTATCATTTAGTTTCTGCTTTCCTTGGTCGATTCCAATGGTTCATTATCGAATATAATAAACCAAAACCCAAGGAAGAGCCTCTCGTGAGTTGATCAGAATGAATCGAAATCAACTTTATCCGCCGGTTTCTAATCGAATTACCTACTTCGAAGTTCGACGTAGAAGTTTACCGTAAATGCGTAATATTACTGCAACTACATATAATTTCGGTAATCATGTATTATACGGAGGCCTAGTACTCTGGATGTTCGCTACCGCTCGCATCTCAAAACAAGTAGTGTAAATAATTTACATTAATTATTGATATTTGTTGTTGGTTATTAATAATTTTTATACTTCATTATTATTAAATATTATTAAATAATATTTAATAATAATGAATAAATTTTATTAACTCGATATTTGAAAACCATGACATGGTGTTGTTTGAATCAGCTGAGCCAGTTTGAAAATTGACCCGACAGGCTGCCTCACGATTCACTCTCATGTTAACGTTTTTCGACCTGCTCCAAGTTTGATCCGTCATTGTGAACGAACGGCTGGTCGTACAAAACTCCGGAGGGTCTTAAAGAATTCTAAAAAATTAACTTTATCTATATATATAGATGATGCGGCAGCCTGTCGGGTCTAGATTCTAATAGCACATGGTTTTCAAATATCGATTTGATTAATAATAATTAATAATAATCATGAAAAATAATTTATGAACATTATTAATAACTAACAATACCTATTTGTTTAAACAAATTAAATTTGGATAATGAACTAAAGTCTAGAAATTTTAAACACGGGTCGAGAATGGAGGATAATGCAATATGCACTGGGTTTCTTGTCTGTAAAGTATTTGAACAATACCTATTTATTTTAATCAAATTTGGATGATGGGCAGAGTTTCATCTATCATTTTGTTAATTAGAGGAGGGTGATCAAAGAAGATAATAAACCGTTGTGTCAAGAATTTCCAGAGTTTTTAATGGTCAATGTGCCCCTGTGCTTGGCCAAGCATTGGTGACTGAATATCCACAGGCTCCTCAATGAAACTTCTGTATCCTCTTAGATGTTATAGTAGCAAGTGGAGGGTGAGATTTAGTGAAGGGTGAGATTTGGTGGAGGGGGCTCATGGCCGAGTTGGAACAGCCTCCAACCGAAATCAATGCCTCTTCACTCCCGAAAACGAAATGTAACACAAGTTTCGGAGGTCCAAACGGATGTAACTCAAACACATCTTCCAAGTTCACTCTGTACCTCGTAGTTGGCTGAAATTAATCGAACCAAAAACTACCATCCGGGTAGGGTTGGATAAGTGAAAACACGCCGTGCATGTAAGATATTTAGTATTCACCAACCCATTTGATAACCGTTAGTTCGTTTCACAGTTCAGTAGTTACAAGCGGAACCTTCCATAGCCTCAATCGTGCTCTTCATACCATCAAGCTGTTGAGATTACGAGACGCTCGCGACAAAGATGACACCAAGGGAGAATTACCCACTCTATCGGAGTAACACCTAATCCAGCTTACCGTTTTCCTCCCAACCGATCCCCAACCGTTTCTGAATGCTCCCATTGGAACGCTCAAAGAGTTCGACCCCGTTCTGATCCAGCCCCATGATTAATTAATGACACTTTCATAATATTAGTATGCAGAGGGTTGCTTTCGTTTTCCCGTCAGAAGAGCCCCGTCAGTTTCAAACGGTTTCAAACCTTTCGCATATAAATTAAGCTGAAGACCCCCCTATTATATTCTTGATTGCCGATATTGTTCCGTTAAGGGTGAAAGCTTTTAGAAAAATCTTTGATCGTGGCTGCAATTCATTGGAACAACGGTGAGGTGGGAGGAATGGGATTTTCAATGAAATTTTGAAACCAAAGATCGCAATAATGGTGTCATTATTACGTTTGACAAAATATGTGATCGTTTCACATATTATGTGATCGCATATACCTACTTAAATCAGTATTGGAAGAAAATTTCTTCCAATATTTAATATTGTCGATGACAATTTGAATGGAAGTGGGGGGAACGGAGTGTAAGTTGTAGAATCACGTAAGCATTAACGAGATTTTGTACCAATATATCCCGTATTCCACTAAAGGCGCCTCCACCAAAGGTGTACATCTAGTTTCCTTGTTGTTCACAAAATGTTAGTCAGATTCTATTCAGCTAGAAGCTCCAGAAGCCTCCGCTATGAATAGTTGACTAGGTATCAAACACATTTCATATTAAAAAAAAGTACTTGAGTAAATTAGTATAGAACTTGAAAATCTGCGGCTGAATAAAAGTCAAAGATAATAAACCAAAAGTAGGTATACCTACTGATTCTGATTTTCCTCCTTTTAGCGAATTTTCGAAGAAAATGTAGCTATTGTTCTTGGTCCGAAATTTTTTTAAACTCGAATTTTCGAAAAATTTTCATACCAAAATCAGACGATAACTCTCGATAGAGTTGAGATAAAAAGTTCAAATCTGCACATCCGTCTCAGCAATCGAAAGGCTAAGTTCGTAGATGGGCAGAATCGGGCCACTCTAAGGGGGGGTTTTGGGGAGTTTTAGGGGGGAGGGGGTGAAATTCCTCATGAATACCCAAAATGAAACGGTCTGTCAAGTGACACCTCATTTTAATACGATGGTGAAGTCAGAATTGCTATATCTTATTCCACTCTCAAACTGGAGCACTATGAAGAGGAAGAAACGTGATTGATACTTCTAGATGTTCTTCATGGACATCATGTTCTTTAATGGAGATAAAACCAATTATTTCACATAAAACCAATTATTTCTTCGAAAATTCGCTAAAATGCTGCATGGCTGTGGATTTTTTTTGTTCAAGTAACGAAATGTGTATAAATCCACATTCAGGCAGCTCAAGCCCGTTTCAATAGACCCATATCAGTTAGGTTTGGCCTTAAGTGTGACCATCAAGATGCCGAATTATTCTTCTTCAGACAGGTTTGGTCACCATAATATTTTTGGAAAGACAGCATGAACAAATAATTTATGAATATCTTCTAAAAGACACCCATGATAGGGGTAGATGAAATTTTCACAGCTCATCAGCTCGACTATCCTGAAATTTGGAAGCAAAGGGGAAGTTGTTGGTTTTAAATGAGGGAAGTACTCGGAGAACTGAGATGATTCCTTCAAGAGAGAAAAAAAGGTTCTCAGAGAGAAAAGGGCCCAAAGCACATTAACTCCTTGAATCCCATCACAATCACCTCCTTGTTAAGGAACCGTGTCCAACTCCATAGTCTTTTATTCGTTGAAACGTTAACTTTACCCCTCAATCGAGCCGTTTTCCGCTTGAGTATCGAAAGAGACTCATTTCCTCTTTGCCGATAGGGAGGAAGAAAATTCTCTAGGGAATTAGTTTTACTGTTTCCATTTCCCGCAGTTAGGAGAGTTAATAAAATCTCCAAATCGCTATTATTCCGTCCTTGAAGTTCGTTTCAAATGAGCCAGAGATCTTTTCCACCTAGATGGAAAAAGACCTCACCGAAGAGCGTCATAGCCGTTCGAGCGAAAGCACCGAAGCTGTTATTTTGATGGCTCTCGACTCACGGTAAGTGGGTCCAGGCGAATATGTAGCTCCCATCTTCGGATATACGGTCTTGGAGAGATTGAAAAGACTAGATTCGACTTCGAGGGACGAATTGATTAAACCTACGTCGTATTATCTACCTGTAGAATTACTGACTGTCGCTGAGTAACTACTTCACTGATAAGTTGATGTCGAAGAAAGACTTCTATATCGACTTCAACTGAATCATCTATTGTAGGATTAACAAGCAAATGATAACGGATTTTTATAATGATCGTTAGCACTCCCTTACTGAAATGAATAGAGAAAGAACCAGAACTGCCAGAGGCCCAGATCAAGACTTTATAAAAGAGGTGCTTTTGTAATATCGAGTTTCTTTTGTTGGTAGGCACTTCTTGATATAAACGATTGCCGACTTATTTGTGAACTAAATAGCTAGATAGTTACCTGATTTATCAATGTAACTAGTTGTTATATTATCTGAATAAACGCATGAAAAAAAAAAAAAAAAATTTAGGTACAAATAAAGATTCCTAAATTATGTAAATAAGTACAAATAACTATTAATACTCATCTTATAATTATTATTTAATTTATAACCCCTATACATATATAATTAAGTTATTGACTCCCGGCTGACCGTTTGACCAAAACAATATTTTTCCTCATTACTCCAAATATTTCGTGTAGTGATCAATACAGAAAATGATAAACCGTTGTATGCAATGTTTAAACGATCCTTTTCCGGTCGACTCTTGAGGTTTTTTATTGTCAAATCTTTGGTTTGAAAGTTCATCCCGTACTTTTACCGATGGCACTGGAACCGGTGCATCTCTGATTTGACTCACGTCGGTCATTTACAGTAATACATGCATCATTCACAGGATGTATGGAACCTTGGAAAACCATCACTCTGGCTTGGGGGAGTGGGAGCTATAATATTCTTTTTACGAGTATCATCACGCGTCAGTCCCTTCACAGGGTCTCGTTTTAGGGTCAAACTCCAAGTTGACACCGGAGAGAAAATGTCATCATCAAATATTAACTATTTGAAGTTTGCATTAAAAAACACGATTATATCATGAATGTTTTTAATTAAACAACCTTCCTCCCCTCTTTTAGCTGTTGTGATGAAAGGTTCTAAGAAAACGGAATATGATACGTTTTTATTTAAAAAAAAGTTTATTTCCGTATGAGCCCTCATATATTATATTATATACTACATATATAAAATGGAAGATAAATTAGTTAGGTGAAATAGACTTTGGTTCATACACGGTTCTTGGAACATAATGACTCTCAACGCTTTTCATTTTGACTGCTCGACCTTCAAGAAGAGGTCAAGGGTTGTCAAGGAGGCCTTGAAGACGCGGTCTGTAGAGGTACATGAGAGACAAATATTGTTCTCAGGAAAATGTTAAGGTGTAATGAAAGGAAAACAACTGGTCTCGAGGGCTCCTAACGTGGGTGGGTAAGAGGGACTGAACGGAAAAACTCCCAATAACCTCTAAAAGAAAGAAAAACGAATTTCAACGAGACCTTCTCTCCAATTTTCGTCAGAGTAAACAGACGTGGCAGATTAACTTCGCCACTCGTGGTTGATCGATCCACTTCAAAATTAATAATATTCAACTCCGATCTGGGCAGGGTTTCTACTTTCAAAACTTCCCTTATCCAGGGTCAGTACGTATGCTCAAATGCCATGCGAATTTTATAATTAAAACTACCAACTATGACATAATTGTCAACTGTAAAATATTTATTGTTGTGCAATAAAGTTAGATTTATTCAAAAATAAAATCAACAGTCGTGCAAAATGGATATAAGAGCGAATTTTTGAAGAAATAACTGGTTTTATGTAAAATGTCTCCATTTTGCTGGTCTTATAACAAATTTTGTCTTCTTCTTTTGCCAAGTAACACCTCAGTTCATAGATATTTCAACGCTGGATACGATGGGAAGTCAGAATTGCGATATCTCATTCCGTTATCAGATTAGAGTAGATGAACCGTGAAGAACCTCTCCCAGGAAAAGGCTAATTTCTTCATCTTCAAAGTCCTCCAGTTTTAGAACGTAATAAGATATCGCAATTCTGACTTCACCGTCGTGTTACCAACAATAGCCAATTAGTGAATCACAATTCATATATGGGGGATTACCAACACTCGGACCAAAACATACATGTCAGAGAATGGATGAATGACTTAGAAAAAAAAGACGAGCAAACGATAAAAAGTGACAGAATTATAATGTTTATAAAATTTTAGAAATATTTCAGTTGACGATACATCAAGTCATTTCATTAGCATACGTTCCTCCTTAATGGATAAGCTGATTGATGAAGTGCCCGGTCCCAAGTTTGCTTTCAGCGGGCATCACTCCAACTTGGTTGGTCTGCTCGAAAAACAAACAAAACTGAAGCTCCCGCCATTTCCCGAAAAAATCCGGTCGACTTCATTTAATTCTATGACGCAATTTTCAAGACAGGGCATTAATTTTGTCTGTAATTTATAATAATTTGTTATGAGATCAACTGCATCCTGTTTTTTTCAGTAACATCACTCAGAATGTAGCATCACTCAAGTGAATTATTTCATTTACCCTACAAGCATCCGATGGTTAGCGTTCAAACTCTTGATTTCGATGGATGATTCTGAAATGATTCGATGGCGTATCTATACTCATTCCCGAAACAATGAAGTTTGGATCATTATTCAATATTAAATAATTCGAACCGACGTACAGAATAATATCATATTATGTTATTTTGCCAAATGATGGTACGTAATATCAAAATATCGAATGAAAACTAATAATTTCGGTATAATATTGAAACTATATTTATTTCAATTAATTAATTAATTATATTCAATATACCAGTAATATATGTTCAGTAGTAATATGAAATAACAATTATAGCTTGTTATCTCAATTATTTCGTATACAAAACGGTGTACTAGCCTTCTTCTTCAGCAGTTACAATAAATTAATGATAGTTTTCATCCAACTCTTTTTTAGCGAATTATCGAAAAAAGAAGCTATTGTTCTCGGTCCAAAATTTTAAAAATTCGAATTCTGAAAAATCTTCATTCCAAAATCCGTTTCAGACCACCCTAAATTCACTGCCAAAAGATACCAAAAAACATAATATTTTATAGTATTTCATAATATTTTAAAGTATATTATACACATATTATGTGTATAATATGTACATATGATTTTTGGTGTCTTTGGGCAAAAATTCAGGATGTTCTGAAACGGATTTTGGTAGGTAACAAATGTTTCGGAAATTCAAGTTTCAAAAATGTTGGACCAAGAACTGGACCGACTGAACAGAAAGGGCTCCGACCACGCTCTTCCAAACCGAATCACTCCCGTAAAAACATGTTCCATGTTGAACAAAATCCTCGGAGACCGCGAGTACGGGATGGAATACCCCACGCAAGGGACTCAGATTACCAAGCTCGTTAGCCGAACCGAAAATAGTTCCTCAACTTGGATGACGAGGGAAAATGACTTCCCAACCCTTTGGTCTCTTCTTGAGTAAGGCCTTCGGCCTTCTTCATTTTTTGCTTTACAGTTTTTAGGGACAATAATTACCCAAACTTCTGAAGAATGAGCTGAGGAGACGAAGTGGAATTGGTTCAAGGACCCACTTTTCCTAGGGAATACCGGCGAAGCCAGTACGATCCATCATGCCAGCTGCTTGGAATGTCACTTTTAAGGTCGGGGGTGAGAACCTTGTGAACATCACTTATTACCGGAATCGCCTGAGTAGTAATTAAGGTTTATGCCGCCTTCCAATTTCAGACCCTTCAAGCCGGTCTACCGCTTCAAACGCCCTTTTTAAATAAGGGGCATTTCAAAGAAGCTAAATTTTCCTCTCGACACTTCAAAAAGCAGAGTGCGGTGAAATAACTAACTGCCTAGTTACTGAATCTGAAGTGCAAACTGTTGGTTGTATTTCCAGAGCTAAGTCAACACTTGAATACAAGAATCTTAAAACTATTAGTCGTTGAACGATAAATTATTTACTAAAATTTAAAACATTTCATATCATCACAAATGTGTACAAGTGAATCCTGCTCCGATAGCCATAAAATTGATAAGAAAAACTTGACAAATTATTCCACAACAATTACTTTTCTTTAATAGATCCCCTTTCTGTTTGTGGTATTCTTGTTACTCCTACAACTACACGACCTACTCGTAATTGGACTAATAACGTAAATCATAGGTGCTTATCGTGGTTTTCATAGTATTTAAAGTAAATCCCCCTCCCCTCCCATTTGTGGGGATGTTTTTTCTTGGTTGTTATCTATTATTGATAATTGACCGAAACGGATCTTGAGTTACATGTGATAGTATGTGATGCTGTAGGCTATTCAAGAGGAGGTTGCGTTCCCCGTCGCATTTCCCGCCATACCTGTTAATAAACAATCTCTAGCTGCTCCACTATTTATTAAATTTTTCAGGAAACATTCATTCAATTGAGTTGAGACTCACGAATGTCAACTGCTTTTCTCCTTTAGCACGATTCTTCACTTTTCTACTTCGAAATAAACCGCCTCCAGCCGAGCCAAGCCCGTCCATGTTCCTCCAAGACGGAATTTAATAATGGACAAGGAAAGTGGGATGGAGGACGCTGAGCTGAAATACGGTCACAAAGCTCTTCCAGTCACCAGGGACTTGGAAAGATAAGCATCTCCTTTCTCGCCAACATTCTTTTCTGACCCGGTTCCTTTCTCGGTGTATGAAATTGAATTCAAGTGGCTGTAAAAATCATCCATCATCATTTTGGCTTGTTATTATGAAATCTTTTAAAAATTGCTTTTCATGCCGTCTGGCCTCGATTTTCTCGTGAACGACAAGACGGGAGGAATATAACGCCCAAATTCGTCCACCTCCGTTTATTATTCTCGACATGGATCAACCTTCTGTGTAGATTACTGTACTTCATGCAATATCCGTGTAAGTAGAAAAAATGGTTTGCGTAATGAGGTATAATGTGCGTAATGTGCGTTCGTTCGATTAGGCCAACACATCGAATGCCAGGCCGAACTGTACAATTCATAACTTATTACATCTATATTATAAGATTTGATATTGAATTGATATTGAATTATTTCATAACTTATTACAATTCACAACTGTACAATTCATAACTTATTACATCTACTAATACCTTCGACTTACATTAACAATTTCACGTTATAACAGAATTCAGTGACAGTAGTATGTGCGCGTGGGGGTACCTATCATTATTCATAGAGGCAAATGAGAATCTTCACACACATCTGCGCTTTTCCATGTAATACATTGCAGTTGCAATTCGCACATTCCGGGATCTCGTAACTAACTACGATTTTTGACAGTTGTATTTCCATCAAGGCGGATCCAAACTTTTCTCTTAGTAAGAGATTTCCCCTGAAATGAAGAGTGTTTGTACACCTCTGGACTGGGAGATAAGCTAAGTTGAACCTTGGCCCGCGTTTCAGCCCGTGCTCCTGAATACTAAACGATCATATTCCGTGAAGCGAGCCGCGGATCTACGTCGAAACCGGGGGACGGCTGGTTTGAATTAAAGAACGATATTAATCCCATAGGTGACATCTATTTATAGATGGGAGATGATAAGCTTAGTTTATCCACGTGCATGGTTCGTGAATTGCAAAAAAAAGTTATTATTGCATGAAGAGAGATTGTAATTTTGATTGTCGCTAGACTTTTTAAAACTGTTGATTGTGTGAATGGACGATTGTTGCAGGGTCGTGAATCCAGTTAAAAGTTCAAATTTTGATTATGATGGGTGAAAATACCGCCTGATGTGTTAATGAGGGAAGTGAAAATGAGATGCAAAAACAAAGTAATGATAATAATATTATATTATTATATTATAATCATGGAGGACTTTGGATGAAGCGTTCAACGAGTAGTCGATCTAGATAAAAGGGGTTTAGGGGAAGGTCCATTTAAAAGAAAACGCGATGCAAAAACATTACCCAGGGAGACGAGTTCCTTTCCCGATGAAGAGGAAGATTGAGTAGGAGCTCAAGTGATTGGTTCAACAAGAGGTCCTGGAGAAAGGACGTCCACGACTGTTGATAATCTAAACGAGGATATCAGAACATGTGTTGGTCGTGAGATTACTTTGAGCTCAAACATACTTGGAATCGTCATTATTGCCTACGTACAAGGAAATCACTGCGAATGGGAAAAGGAGTACTTTATGACAGATCTACCTGATGCTGATTTGCTAATGAGGAGCATTAGGAAGTATCTATGCATCAAGTGTATTTCACGTTCTCAGTGATGACAGGTGCCAACGATTGATGGCAAATTTGTTGAGAGGTACTCCCAAAGTGGGACTTACCTTGTGTGCCATTATAGTGACGGGGTACAGACAGAATTATAATAACTAATCTAAAGAAAGTATAGCAGAAAGATATAAAAATGGGTTAGAAAAATTCACATTTCTTCAGAAGCCAGACATATGGGGCACTGTAGTGATCAGGAAAGAATCTTTCCCGTTAGCCAAGAAAGTTGAGGCCACCGAAGCGCATCTTCACCGTAGAATGCTGAATAATTCAGGTCATCCTCAGGAGCTTTCACCTTTTATGAAAAACGCATTCCAACGCTCCATGTCATGTAATCTCAGTTGTACAAGTTGGTGGGGCCCAAGATGCGATGGGGTCCTTATGAAGATTCCTTACCACTAGATTTTAAGAGTGCTATACCACTTCATATCGATTCAATGAAAGCATCTGTGCATTTGCAAATCCGAAATCCACGTAGCGAATGCTAGTTTAGGATAGCGTGGGAATCAAGTATGGCAAATTAGTACGACTTTTGGTTCCTCAATACCTTTGAACAACAGGAATATGGTAAAAGTAACGCCACCTTGCCGAGAGTACATGGAGGAGTGGCTTTGACAGTTAGCGGTAGTTTCGTATGATAGGTATAGTATAATAATATTATACTATAATAATATTATCATATTAGGCCTGTGCGACAAACTAAACCAGTCCTTGTGAGCCTAAAGCAATTCATGGTTTTAGTACATTCACTCGTTGTTTTGGAGATAACATTCGTTTGGTTTTTATTCTTTCCAAGAAAGAACCGTTGAAATCGAACGAGAAACATTTTTATCAGTCCCCTCCAGAAATTTGTTAGTTTTGCGGTTTAAGTAACGTTTAACCCGATTATTTGCACGACGGTTTACAGTTTTCCGAAGAGATCACGCTTGTGTCCCAATCACTGTTTTATCTACGATATCCTTATGAGTCCCGAAACTATAGGAAGTAATCAGAAATATATTTCTGGGCTAAACCTTCCAATTCATCCTTCAAACCCTTCGAATCGAATTAGGTCAGACATTATCGCGACGTAATCTTATTTTACAGTCAAGTCCGTAGTCACCGCAGCTTGAAGTTCATCATTGGATTTCAGAGAAGGGTTAAACCGCGAATTTATTTCCTAAGTTAGGCAGAATTTCGATTTTATATTCAAAGGACAATAGCTGGTAAGCTGTATCGGCTGAAGTTACATGAGTAACATTACTTCAACTAATGGTAACTGAGATAAGTAAATAGCTGTTAATTCTGTTCACATTGGTTCAATTGCTGTTAATTCTTTATTATTATGCTTTATTATCCTTTATTATGCTTTATTATGCTGTTAATTCAATTGCTGTTAATTCTTTCACATGGGTTTATTAATTTCTTTATAGATCTGTAATATAACCGTACAGTATAGTTGGAGCAGTGAGGGAAAATACTAAGTGTTTGTTGGAGTAAGTGACAAGATGGTGCTCATTGAGTGAAAGTAATGGTCTCTACAATAGGTACGCAATGGTTGCTGAATTGTATACCTAACAAATCGCGGAGTAAAGTAGTAATATTCGATCAATCTTTCCAAACGTCAAAGGAAAAAAAAAACCTGTTTTCATTTTATTTTTACAGCCAAAAAGGTTGCGAGTGAGGAGCCTTTTATGGAGTATTATAAGGTGTTCAAGGGAAATAGGTTTTTGGCGCCCAATACCAAAAAGTGGTTTTATACTTATATGAGGATTTGCTGTGTTGGGGAGGATTTAGGTTACACATAAAATAAGGCAAAAAGAGTGTTTCACCCAATCAGGAGTTTGAGCGAGCAGTGAGAACTAGAAGGGAGTCGTAATCGGGTTTTGAATATAAGGTTGGTGGTAGGGGACGGTGAATGAGTGGTTGGAGGACTGGAGGAGTCGTGAATGACTGACAACGCCCGATGAACGACGCCGTCGACAATCGAAGTCATCATTTTTTTCCTTTTCACTCGTCACGGGTCATTATTGGTAATTGTGATGGCACCTGAACGTAGGATCGATAGGAAAAAAAGTAAAGTCGACGGCTGGTGAAGACTGATTAGGAAAATACTAGCTTTCAAGAAAAAAGCACAGCATTTTTTCCCACAATGGATATGGATTATTATTCTTTTTATAGATCTAGAGATGTAATGAATAGTATGTAATGAATAGTAACTATTGGAGTAACGAGGTGAAGTATTCTGTATTTGTTCGAGAACGTGACCGGATAGCCCCCTCTTTGACCTGTATAATTTGACCTACTACTAATAATTATAAAAAAACTATAGTAAAAAAACTATAAAAAAATTATATAAAACTATTATAAATTATAAACTAGAATTATAAACTAAATAAAATAAAAATAAAATAAAATTATAAACTAAATTATAAAACTAAAATTATAAAAAACTACAGTAAAAAAACTATTAAAAAACTGTATAAATTATAGTAGTACAATTATTGTCCTACCACTTGTGCCTAACGAAACAAAATTCGTATCAAAACTCCAAAAAATTATCAAAAATAAATATTCCATTTTACAAAACTCCTATTTACTCACTGATCTGCCCAAACGAAGAAAAATGTTTTCAATAGATGAAACACGGGGCTTATCACGAGGTAATTATCACAAAAGCGCGCAAAGGCAAAAAATTAATCGGGTTATGAGCGATTTAAGGTCAATCTTAACATCAATCTTAACAAGCAGCTTAAGACCTCCGCATGAATCCCATCAAAGCGCTCAGCTTCACCTTTGTCTTGCACCTTTATGGCGTGTGACTCTTTTGACAAATCTGGCCCTAAATCTTCCTCGTGGCATCCAATAGGTTATTGATGACCGTCTGTGTGGACGGGCTTCGGCTGGTGGCACCGAGCACAATTTCATCAATTTTAAAGTGGGGCATAAAATGAGAGAGAAGAGTATTATTATAATTATATTAAAATAGTAAAGATAAATAATAACAAACCAGGTTTCGGTATTCGTGACATTTTCAACAGTTAAACTCCAAACAACGTGTGGTTGAAGTAAAAAAACCCCGTAAAATGTTGATCAGCTGTCCCTCGGGCAAATGGAGATCTCGGGGTATGTAAATCGCTCCCGGCCAGCTTTCGATCTCTGCCAGGAGAGCTCAAGTCCCTAGCAACTAGGAATAACCTTCGGGAAAACCCTTCAAACGCGTTCCAGCTCCAATGGGTAACAGCCGAGTAAGGTGATCCCTTGACCACCTAACCATCAGCCTCGGAGGACACCATCGCTCTACGCTCTAGCCGGTCCGTCACCTGTTATTAATGTCCTCCCAACGACCAACCTTTGATTCCCTTCTTTCCCTCTTTTTTTTTCGAATCGTATCTCAGACGGCGGACCTCCAGCCCTTCTCAATCCACCGGCATATTTATTCCCTCTCGCAAATCCTGGATTTCTTCCTCGCTGCGTCAAAACCCCCTTACCACGACCAACGCGTTCACTTTTTCTCCCGATACGTCCCAAAGGGAGCTGTTAGGAACTTCCAAACAAAGATTTTCTGAAAGGGAAGAAAGGCCCTTCCATTATGAATGGCTTCACTTTTATATTTGCTATTTTGTTATATCTACAATGTCATGTAAAGTGTCACAATTGTGTGAGACCAACCTTAAGGTCTCGTTATCTCCTGGCCATTACAGCTTTAATGCGTTTTCCATAATATGGATATAACAATATATCCATAATATATATTATATAAACACAAATAACTCAGTCAATCCTGGCATAGTGTAACACTGGGGCACTGAGGAACCCGGTTGAGTGAGAGAGAAACTGGTTTCCTTGCGATTCTCACTGAGCCAGGTTCGACTGTATACAATTTTGTTATATCCAAAAATGGGTTTGGAATGGGCTCTGAAATGGATTAGTGTCTACAAGTTCTATTTTCTTCGTTAAGTCAATAACAATGCCTTCTACTTTAAGAATTTCGAATTTCGAATTACTAATCACTTTCTACTAAGATATGATTCTTTTTTTTATTAAGTATTTTTACAGCGGGAATTGGCCTATCACTTTAATAATCGTACTGTAGGTTTTAGGCAGAAAGTTATAGAACCCTTATATTACGGTAGGGACAAAAATGTTAAGTGCCACTACCGTATTCATATAGTCAGAAATACAGTACAAATACTAAGGTATAGGTATAACGTGCCTCGTACACGTAGAACCTATCACATGCAAAAGTTGGGGTCTATTCCCAACGCTTTGAGTGTCTCGTGATACATTTGATTACGTTCTTCCTCGTGAAAACGTTGGGTTGTCGCAATTTAAGCTGAGGCGGTAATGGTCTTGGTGGAAGTTGTCAAGCTGCCCGACAATCTAAATAGACAGGTCCGCATTGGCGGAGACGTGTTCTCGCTACGAATGTATTCGAGTAAATGTTAAAGGACGGTCCTATTTGCATTCACGATTAAGAATGTTCCTATACCTAATACTCCACGACACCATCATTTTGTCTTGGATTCTTTAGAATACCTATCGTGTTTTATGGGTGGAAGTTGGGAGGTTGCAGGTTCGGTGAAATTGGGGAATTAATTTTGGTTTATTATCTTTTTTAGAAAAAATTATAGAGCAACTATCTTGCCTGGGAAGTTCATTTATTACTAACCGATTTGGACATCCTACATAAATTAGGTACTTTGGGAGGGCTTCCTCCTCGAAACTGCAGGCAGTTTCAACATGAAGAATCGTCCTCATATTCGATCTTGCGAGCAACAAACACCTCAAAGTGGTCATACTAATGAAAGGAGGCAGAATGTATGTCATCTTCCGGGAGTCTGTGGTCGTAGTTGTTTCATGTCAGGCGATATGGTTGAGAAAATCTGACATACGAGTAGGTATACCAAGCGAGCAGCCATATCCCAAATAAAATCCAAATCAGTCTCATGTTGACTGCATTCAGGGGAGGTGTATAAAGCCGTAATAAGTACCAAAGCTGAAAGGTTGTTTATCGGATTATAATACATTCGTGAACCCAAAGCCTGCGTAGTCGCAAAATATGCAGTGAGAACCGTTCAAATCCAGCTAATGGATTTTTAATACAACGAGAGCTCTCGTTTTGGAGTAAACAAGTCACTTGTGGGATTCAGCTGTCCACATCGCTGAAGTATTCACCTTTTTGCTCAGGAAAAAATACCATTAACTTCGGCTTAGGACTGATATCGCTTAGTAAATACGGCAACGAACTGAAATCTCATATCAATCTAGGGAAAACTGGGGACACGGAACATTTCGAGTTTTTTTGTAATAAGTTCAGGTTTTCAGTAGCAGTATGTAATGAAGCTTTTAAATTCAAAGAAGTTATTGAAGTGAAGCTAATGAGAAATTATTCTTATAATATTGTAAGCATAAGCTAAGCTTCATTCATTGTGGCTAGAGTGCGCTCCAATAATAACGGAACCTTTTACATCTCTATAGGATGTTGGCTTTCTAGATTTAAGAATATATTATGAGCTGAATGAAGGGCAACCTATGAATAAAATGTTCCGTTATAAGAGCGTACCGGATGGCAAATAGAAATTTTCTCCTAAACATTTTCAAAACTTTCACACAGATAGGTGAGTCACTTGTTAGTTCCGCTTCGCTAATACTCGCGAGGAGAGAAAAAGTTTTACGTTTTCTAGGTCCTATGAGGACTGAAGTGGGCACTCCTCCTGCCTCTGATGCTTCTAGTGCTACTCACAAAAAAGGAGCACATTGCTGTGAGGGAAATGGCTCAGAGAGCACAGTAGAGCTAGCAGTCAAAAGTTGAGGTTGAGACGGGCGTCCCTTAGGTGCAGTTAGGCAACAAACATTAAAGTATCCTCTTCACTGGCACTCACCCCCCTTCTCTAACGGAAATAGGAATACGAGTAATGATGATGGCTGACCGCTCTCGAAAATATTCGTAATCCTAATCCTCCTTATGATACACTTTTCAGGGTTGAAATAATTTCAATAGATACTGATTCATTTATTGCCCATGAACCAGCGCAGGAAGTATGAAAATTATACCAGGGTTGATATATAGTTTAGTATAGATGAGAATTCTTCACAAATGATCACACCATGGGGTCCACTCTGGACACTGTCCATTAAAAACTTCCTAATAACTCATGATTGAAACTTATACCTAACTCAGTGACATTGACTAATGTGTGTTACAGTTTGGAGTAATACTCAAGTTAAGCAGCGTAACCCGTAAATAAAGTGGCATTGGTTTTACAGTATAATAATTATACTGTAATAATTCGGTTACGTGGAAAAAGTGATCAAGTCCACTTTTTGCGAAATTGAGTTTTTGTCATCTCCACGATCGTCAGGGACTCACCTACAAGGTAGTATCGTTAAATTCTGCATAACGACTCAATTAAGGTACCTACCGTATCAGTGACATTCACTAATGTGTGTTACAGTTTTGAGTAATAATCAAGTCAAGCAGCGTAACCCGTATATAAAGTAGCATTGGTTTTACAGTACAATAATTATACTGTAATAATTCGGTTGTTGGTGAAAGTGATCAAGTGCACTTTTTTCACAAAATAAGATTTTTGCTTATCAAGACACTACATTACCTATAGCTGGAAATAATAAAATTATTTCATAAATAATAGAATTATTTAATAAAGTTTTGCCAATACAATTCCATCAACTTTGTGATATTCATTAAATGCAGGGTTGTGAGTAAGGTGTTTTAGGTAAATATGATGAAATATTTCAGCGGAGACTTTGTACCTATTCATTAGATGTTCATTGATATTTTAGTGACTATTCCTTGGGGAACACCATAAAATGGTTTTAGACCTGAAAGTTATTATTCATTGCTCCAATTTAGTTTTCCTCTCTCCTCAAGTCCAAAACTCATGGACAAAATCCTAGAAAATAGTAATATTATTTTATGATCTGACTGAGATCTCAGCGATTGACATGTAGGTACACGTCCTAATGGAAAATTCCAATTCGAGATCCAATGTGACTGACTAAAGTGAGTAACGAAATTTTGACGCAGAACCCTCACTCTCTTTAGGGGTTTGGAACAAAATCAGTTGTTTCAATAATGACTTCCCTCAGGTTGGACATTAATACTCTACCGTTGAAGGATAGACGACGCGAAATCACTTCCACCCTCGTGTGCCGATCTGATAAACTCCATCCGCTCGCCCAGCCAAGCCGAATTGATTCGCGGGCTTTGACCCGCAGCCCATATGGACGTGAGGAGATAACTATTGGTAACCAGGTAATTAGATGTGACGGGACCGACCGGGAGTGAGGGTAAAGATAATTTTCCAGCCCGGCGAATATCATGGAGTGGGGCCTTGGAATCGGCAGACGATTTCGCACCGTGACAACCTACACAGCACACAGGAGGTTGATTGAATAGCCCGTAATGCCTCCTGCCTTCACGAATGGGAAGCGAAGTTCAGGGACGGACTCATTCATCAAAAAACTTGATGGCCCGGCTTCGCGTTTCATCAACAATCAATTTTTGGTAAAATGTGAATCATGTTCCGTACAACTTCATCATTTAGGACTATCGATGATTCTTCATAATCGTCTGGTCAATTTATTATCGTTAGTTTTAACGATAGCGGTAATTGATATGAACGATTAATGACTGGAATGTATCCCCAAGTTGAATGCAATGTAGTACCTACGAGTGTTTATCTACGACATTATCGGAACATAAGTGATCTTTTATTGCACAATAGGGATGTATAAAAAGTATCGATACTTTTATGAAAAAGTATCGATACTTTTTGATACTTTTTTTTTGCAATGTATCGGGATACTATTCTTTTTTTCGCGGTGTCGACACCGATACTTCTTTCAAGGATCTTTTCTTAGTTCCAAGTTTCACAGAAGACTACAAAGCCTGATCGCTACCATGCCTGATGTCCCACCATTTGTCAACAACCTTGATATAAAAATGGAGATGATCACTTATTCAACTGATACTGTCCGGCATCTAGTAGGACTGGAAACGTGAAACAACTCACCTGATACTGTGCACTTATGTCAGGCATGGGTGCGGCCAGGACAAATAAACACGGCCTCATGGATTGTGTGGATTCGCTCCTTCTCCATCCAGTGTTCCAGTTCCACCATAGAATACTGATACCTACTCCACTTTAGAGCGTTCGCGTTGTTTGAGATTGAGAAATTCCGATTCAATACATACTTTGAGCAGTTTTTTGCATTGTTTGTCGGCTGTTACTTACTTGGTAGGTAGGTGCAATGTCAATGTCAAAAATCTCAGTAAAACAACAACGTTTTAGCTGTGTGCAACTTGCTTGAAGTGACTCCTACCAAAAAGTCCAACCTACCTAATAAATGTTCTTAAATTTAAATTGTTCAAGTATTTTGCAAATACCTTTTTTTAAATAAGTACCTAAGTAAAAAGTTTGGAACTTTTCTAATTTTGAGTTTGTAAAAAGTATCGCATGATATTTTTTGATACTTTTTAGAAATATCGATACATATGTATCGATACATTTCGAAGTATCATACATCCCTATTGCACAACTCTCAGCAACCATATGATTCACAGTTGCCATGTGATCATGGGTAATAATAACAAAGTATATTGAGCTACTCAACACTACATCTCTCCCACTACACCTTTTTTCTTTTTTTTCCCCCTTTCCTATCGGGCTTCGAAGGTTCTTGAATCACTTCTTTAAAGACATAAAATGTCCCAATGTGTTGCAGACTCGTATGCAAGCATTTAATTCTCGACTGTATCAACAACAGGATGGAGTTGACATTCTTTTGACATTTTCATGTCTTTGCTTTGGCACATAAACTGAAACGGGAAAAATTTGTTTCCTTGATTCACCCTTTCCCTCAGATCACGTCAGAACACAAGCGACAGATGGGCCACTACGTCAGACGCACCTATGACGCACAAGCGTATGACGTCAGACGGCTGGCAGGAGGCCAACTATTACGTCAAAGTCAATGACGTCAGACGGCTGGTCGGAAGCCAACTAGTACGTCAGAGCCTATGACGCACGAGTGTATGACGTCAGACGGCTGGCAGGAGGCCAACTCGTACGTCACAGCCTATGCCGTAAGAGCCTATGACGTCAGAGGGCTGGCTGGCTAGGTGATCGGGTTTTAATAAGCCTCTGGAATTCCGCGCCTTCATTTTGCATTCATTTACATCTTCACGTTGAAAAATCCTTCATCTTGTCGCTAATTTTATTTTTTTCAACACGCATGCCCCCTTTATAATTATAATAATTAGCCATGGCAACGCCTGAGAAATACAGAGTGTTCAATATCGCTTGGAAAGCTAAATCGATCTCCGAAATGTATACATACAAACGTTGAGTTGGTTACGGCGACTGATTCTAATTCCAGTAAAGGTGTGAGTGAACGAATGAGTTTGGTTTCGTTCCAAGACCTACGGATGAATAATATGGAATTTCATGATATGGAACAAATATTTTGATCAAAAATGTGTGAACACTTAACGTTAGTGGCCTTGCAATACTTGGTGGGTACCTATTATTGAAGTACTTACTAGATGTCCTCGCTTCTTACAGAATTATCATAGTAAAGATGATTCTGTAAGAACCGAGGACATCTAGCAAGTATTTAATACTGTTACTGGCAACCATTTTAGACACGCAAAATAAATCAACGTTGAAAAAATAAAAAACTAATATATCGGCAGATGAATATTACACATAAATCATTTATATTACACATGAATATTTTATTGTGAACACAAAACAAACAACGGTAGAATTGAAAACGATTGAAGAATCGGCAAATGTCATCCTGAGGTACGACGGGGGAATGGGAAAAATTCGCCCACTGCCTTCGGCAAACTTATCGTGTCTCTGATACAGGGTCGACATTGTTCGTCAAGACTTCTCCCGGAATTCTCTTCTACACAGTCTCACCTCAAGTTACGGAGGGGAAAACTCCTTTCTGACCTTGGAATAGAAACTCAAACATCAACTTTTATTACGTCTCGGCTCTAAATATTTGTAGCAGCCCGTTTGCTCTCTCTTCTTTTCTCTCAACACCCGAAATTAAAGACGAGGCATTGTGACTTCCACTGTTAACGAAATGGATTGTTTCAGCGCTACCTATTGTCAAAATTACAAGGACGAAAACAACATCAAAGTGACTGTGCATGACACTTCATGAATTGTTACTACACATAATAATATGAGAACAGCAAATAAAAATAGTGCAGCAGATTCGTAACGTGTAAAAATGAGTCATCATGATCTCCAATCACTTGAGTAACAAGATAATAATATTTAAAAAAAATTGGTTGATGTTCACATATTGAGAACAGCAAATAAGAGTAGTGCAGCAGATTCGTAACGTGTAAAAATGAGTCATCATGATCTCCAATCACTTGAGTAACAAGATAATAATATTTAAAAAAATTGGTTGATGTTCACATATTATGTGAACAGCAACCTAAATTTTTTTAAATATTCAATAATACAACAGTAGAACGGCTAGAACATAGAACGAGTAGAAATGGCTCACCACAATCTCCAATCACTTTTCTTTTTTTTCTTTTTTTTCACATAGTGCAGCATATGTCTTACCGCTGGGGTCATGAAAAATTTTCCCACACGGAAAACGGGCCCCATTTCTCTTATTGCTTACACAATGTTAAGCAATCACAATATTATTATGATTTTAGGTGTACTGCAATCCTTGGATAGCCCTCAAAAGCCCAAGTATCAAACAGGCATAATATGTTCTTGTTACTTCCTACCTCATATTATGATTTTAGGTGTACTGCAATCCTTGGATAGCCCTCAAAAGCCCAAGTATCAAACAGGCATAATATGTTCTTGTTACTTCCTACCTCATATTATGATTTTAGGTGTACTGCAATCCTTGGATAGCCCTCCAAAGCCCAGGTATCAAACAAATAACGAATTTCATTAACACATGTGGAAAATGATTATTCTTTCTTCTTGGATGATAGTATAATATTCATATTATGTAATTGTACGAATTCCGAAAATCAAACTACCCGAAAATGCAAATATTTTACGATATTTAATTATTTTAAAAACGCTGGAAGCAAAGTGAGGGCGATAGTAAGATTTTCACTTAAATCTTCCGATGTTGAATGCGGTGACATCGGTCTCCCCTTTCCGAGCTCGGCAGCGTCGAACACCTCCATCACTTAGGCGAGCTCCATCAATTAGGTGACGCCCCCAATTAGCGAGTGTCTTAATTAGTAACTAACTCCTTGCCACTGGAGTTCCCTCTGTCCCTGCAGCTCTAACAACGACCCTCCTCTCGTGCCATGTCGCTTTTGGGCCATTATACCTTTTAGTCATGCAATGGCGGTGGGCCTTCTAATCTGAATTTCCTTCCGAAACTCCCGGCCTCAAAGTGATCTTGGCCTCCACCTCGGGAGCAGCCACAAGTCTAGACCAGGGTTAATCTACCTTTCAGTGAATTTGTGAAAAAATAGTACCTTCATGCTTTGGCTTCAAGAGTTGGGTAAATATTTTGTACAGAATTTAATTCTAATAAGTGCCAAAAACTATGCCGTTAGGTATATTTAAAATTGCAAAAATATGGCGAAAATTGACGATATTATAAACCCTATCTCGCACCCCTTCCTATCGACCTGGGATTATGAACAAAAAGTTCCTATCATCATATTCAGCCTGCTCCATTCCCACATCCCGAATTTAATATTATTAAGGACAAAAAAAAGAAAGACGTACCTACGGCGTTTATCGTTACATAATCAAGTATTTTGTGGCGGGCAAGGAGGTTCATCGTCATTTGACGCCTTTTCCCGGTTTTCTCTCAAATCTGCTCTCGAAGGCGTGGGAAGACACCCTTCAATCCTTTTGAGCTGGGCATGTTAGCATTCTCGGTTGTGAAGGACACTTACTGTCACCTCCTCTCATCTTACATGACGAGGTTGATGGGAATGGAATGAGGGAACCTGGCAATCACATCCCTCTCAAACCTTCTAGTAGTAAGTAACCGGTATATTGGTGGGTTAGTGGTAGGTCAAGCTACAGGGGTGACTCTTTTTTTATCGCCGTTATAGCGATGAGAGAATTTTCGGTTAGTAAGCGAAACTGTTTAAGTTTCTCCTATAACAGTGGAAACAACAAGCTCAGCAGTTCCTGGAAACATTAATAAAAAATTTGCTTCGTCCATTATGACGGTTCATAACTATTTTAAACGTAGTTCCTAAACCGCAAATACTGGTAATAACTCTGCTGATCTCCAGAATAAATAACGGCTTGAAATGTTACCGTTTAATTCGCACTCATGGTGGTAATGTTTTTTCGATTCCACATTCGAGCCCTAATTGCTAACGGCAGTTGCTATTGAACAATAATTTGAATCGAAAAATATTCAAACGTCTATCTATTGAATCATACTCGACGAGCAACGACGTTGATTTACGTAGACATCTGTTGGAGACTGGAAGTTGTATCTTCTTGTTTGAATTTAAAGGCTCACAATCGAAAATAACCAACCCAAATCACTAAGTCGGTGTAGTTTTAAGATACCCGACCGATCAATACCTCTGAGAACTCTTTGGGCTTACCCACTGGATACCCTCTCTTTCGATGTTTAATGATACAGAGGGATAAACACCTCAATATAATCTACGTTGAGTACGGTTGCAGGTTCGGGGCCGGAAGGAAGGTATTAGGAGGGATGGGAAATAATCTGAAATGGAGATCCCCAGAGAATGTCCGGCCTTCTAAATGAGATTAACTGGAACGATTCAGAGACGGAGATAATATTACACTGGACCAACAATATTGACTAGGGACATGAGGGATGCGCGGTAGCGTTATCGAATCGAATATATTTCACAGTTCAACCCCAAAACCAATTTGTGTACATCTATTCATGGGTGGTCATGAATATACCAAAATATACAACTTTTTCCCAGTATGATGTCAAGTTTGATCCGTTTATTCTCATGGGAAATGAATTCTTATAAATGATTCATTACTGAATAACCGAACACTTCCAGCTAAGCGACCTGTATTCACAACAAACAACGTGTTGATGCCTGTGCACATTCTAAGATCATACTTGATACCCAATACAAAACTGACGAATCAAAGCCTCTCTGCCTCGGGTTCACAGTTTGTTTTAAGTGGACCAAGTTCCACGGACTGCAAACGGCGAACGGACGGATTATTAAAATTCAAAATTTGGATTATGCGTATCTTGAAGTACTATATACCTTCAAGATATTATATTATAATCTTATCCGTTGGTCCACAAGCTCAACGCTGCAGGCAGTCGGTACTGGCCTGAGGCATCGCGGCCGACAATCTTTTTAAGGTTTATCTAATCCTATCCGTTGGCCCACAAGCTCAACGCTGCAGGTAGCCGGTACTGGCCTGAGGCATCGAAGCAGATATTCATTTCAAGTTTCATCTAGTCCTTTCCGTAAGCCTCACGGAAATGCCCTAGAAGTCGACGGGTAACTTCACTGTCGCCTAGGGCAGTGAACCATCGGACTAACGAAATATTCTACGCGTATAAATTTTATATAGATCTGAGAGAAGATGAAGAAAACGTTGTCTTCCGCTCCTCCTGAGATTTTTGCTGATAGATTACAGTTGTTCCAACCATGAATTCATCAATGCTGCCTTCGAAAAGCCCTGTTCGCCCAACAAATTTCCGCTTTTAACACTGTAATCGGTTAAATCAGTGTTAATGTCCAGCAAGTCCATAGTTGTGGTAATTAGAGGACTAAATCTCGACCAAGCTGTCTGAAGAACTCTGACGCTTCGAGGAACTTGCAATCTGCGACGTTGCTGGTGTCAACTGACCCGACCCAACATTATCAACTGAATTAATCAACCTAAGCTTTCCTCCCCTTCAGCAAATATTTCTCCAACGGTACCCATCAAACTACTTCGGGACCCCTAATACCTGAGGAAAACACCCACTTCAACGAAATTAACTTCGGGGATCAAGTAGTTTCTCAAAGGCGACTCCTCGGATTAAGTTCGAAAACTGGGAGCTCCCAAGTGCTAACTACGTTTGTCGGCTTAGTTGGAAAAACCGTCGACTTGATCCGACAAGGAGCCAACGCCGAAAACGTTCAAGCAATATCTTCTCAAAGTTGGATAGCTCTTAAAGGTTGTTGACCTCCTCCGTCGCCGGCCAAAAATCTCGCCATAGTATACCAAACTGTGATACGAACTCCTCCCAAGTGGTAGGGACGTATGGATTCCTCTCATCATGTAGTAGATGGCCCCGAAGTACTCGTAGTTCGATTTATTGAGTATCAGTTTCGTATCTTAAAGAGGCTATAGGTCAGTGAGGACCTTTCCCAGCATCGTAAGCATCAAACCACTTCTAAAGAAACGTTCTTTGTGGTCCACTCAGTTTACAAGAGCGATTTGAAGGAGCATTTTGCCGTCATTGCGAAATCTCCCCTTCTGGAATTCATCTCTTTCCCAGTTTGTTGGAAAGAACAGAAATACAATTGAACAGAGATTTTCATGGAGGGGAGCTCAATTTTCTGCAATCCAATGCATTCCATCATTGTGACGACCTCTACGTTCTGTCTTGAAGGACTGTTCATCCTGTTCACCAATGTAGCCATCTACCTACGATACCAGCAAATAGATTCCGTGGCGTAAACCTGTAGAATTAGAGAAAATTTTTCTCTAATTCTACAGGTTTAATATTACCTTATAGTCCTCTAAAAGCTGATAGTGTGTCCTACAATAATACAGAAATTGACAAATCCAGGGCACAGTAGCGCGCATTGTTCATGACTATACTGTTCAGTATGCATTACTGAAAGCAAACTTCGGGTTCAATTAACAATCGCTAACGAATTGCTAGTCCTGTAGACTCTAAGCAAATACAGGTTATGTAGGTCAATTACCTAGACGCTAGCAAATCCATCAACCGCTCTTGTAATTAGAGAGTGTTTGGCATGGTCATAATAATTATGATTTTAATGATGAAATAATTATTATTTGCTTATCACGTTTATAATTCTATATACGTTGAGGAGGAAAAGTAAAATTGTCCAAGGGTCCTTCTCCATTGAATCTCCTCCTTGATACTAAATATCACCTCCCGAAAATACAGGACAGTGATATGTACAGAAAATTATATTAATCTGAATAGATTTTGATTTTGAGTAGCTTTCAAGATCAGCGGGAGCATTGCACGGTGAATATAATGATCATGATGGTGTGACTGCTGCGGATATTTGTTGGTTGATACTAGTTCGATTAAATGATTGCCTGTGAAAGTTGTAGGTGTAGCCATGAATTATATATATAGACCTGGAATTCGATTGGAAACTTTCCTCCACAAAATTAATGAGTATCAATGAGAGCTTCAATCAGTATGAAATTTGTCCCTGATTAAACAAACTCGAATAGCGGAGCTTCTAATTAGAGACGGTGGGCGGACGGTTCAATTGCCAATCCCAGTGGTCCTATCCGGAATGAGAGCAAATAAAATGAAATGAATTCGGTTTCATTTGGTAGACTATTTTAGAGTATAGGTTCATCCTAGCACAATGACGGAAAGTAAGCCCTGATTGTGGTTTTGTTCCACATAATTACCAACGAACGAACTTGGTTCATTGGAGACTGTATAGAGTTTCTTTGATTTAAAAAACAAGACCGTCCATTACTATTATAGTACGACACCGTTATAATTGTTTGTCGGATATTTACCACCTTATGAACTATAATAATTATTATGTTACGAATACTTCGATCAAATTTAAGGCTGCTGATTACTGGTTACATATACAAGTAAAAAAAATGCAAATCTACAAAATGTTGGGATCATAAAATTTATGATTTATCTTTAATATAAAACATAATGAACCATGAGAAATCCTCAAAAGAATCTCTGGAGACTCCTTCATTATTTTTGTCGTACCGTCTTCACTTTATATTATTATGAAGTGAAGACGGTACGACAAAAATAACGAAGGAACTACGGGTAGAAGGGCTGTGAATATTCGTTTCTAAATAACCATAATTGATTGACGAAATCAAGTGTAGATGAAAGCAAAGGTGGAGTCAATTGGGAACGTTGAAAAACAATAACAGGATTAGGTATATGGAAACAAATTAAAAACATTCAAATAAAAAATAATTAATAAAAAAACCAAAAGGGGTGCATTATTTTGAATGAGGGGTGAGGAATAATTCCCAAGAAATTGTTGTTGTAGCGAGTTAGTGAAACGCCCGAAATGTATTTTATGCCGGTTATTTATTTGCTGTATTGATCGTCATTTCATACGGGTTTCTGTATAAAATATCATAAATATCAGGGCTAACTGGAGTAACGAGGTAAAATATTGTGTGTTCGTACAAAATCACAAATAGATAGACCCGGATATCCACTGGGGAATTAAATTTCAGTTAGCTGGTTTGGAATTGACTACCCTTCGCCGAGGTATTCGGATATTTTCTGGAACGCACATTCAGATGGAGACCGACGATTGGTAGATGCACGCGGTAATCCATCTCTCACGTATCGGATTTTTGCTCCCGGGAACAGAAAATGATATACAGTTTTGGGGGAAAACAGCGTGTTTTTGATCGATTCGGAAGCTTAAAATCACGCACCTATTGAAAATGATAAACCAGAACGATAATGATAACACGGGTTCAAAGTTACTGTGTTACGGAAGAAGGTGGAAGGAAGCGATTGCGTTAAGGAAGGATTGTGTCATGAACGGGCGTGATTGATGCATATTCTGAAACACATCTGTACCGTGTGGCTGCTGTTGAGGTACCGGAGGTGAATGACGGTGAACAGCTATCAGATACTCGATGGTTATATGGAGGGAAACCCAATTTTTAGTGATCCCAACCTTGACCCAGCGGGAACCCTCATGTCTACTTCCTTAATCCATTTTCTTGGGTTTCCGGTTGATGCGTTTGCCATCCTTCCTTATCGCTCTGCTTTTCATCATCAATGTCAAGTTGTCTCATGCAGTTCACTACGTTCTTTCGGCACATCACCCTTTGTCACTTAGCACTCCCCTCTACGTGATGGCCATCCTAAGACTCTCTTGGGGTAACTCTCTTCTTCTTGCTACGCCACCTCCACATGAAGGTCGGCGATCCATTCGGCAGTAACTACATAAGTCTGCTACAGCTACAGAAACCAGCCGTCAAAGCGAACAGCGTCCAAGTTTTCGTGGCCCACATTCTTTCGAACCACTTCATTCGTTATAACCTTCAAAACTTGGATGTTCATTTATGGTAGCAGTTCATGATTAAGAAACCGTTCGTAGAGTTAAGTGAGCTTCTTGTTTTTCACCCCAGTTTGGAAGCTTCGAAAACGATCGAAATAAATACGAATACTCGTAAATAGGTACGTTTTAGATTCTAGGAATTGAAATAACATGTTATCAGCACGAGTTACAAAAACTCGTCTGAAAGTGCAAATTATTCTCAATAATTTTGAATTCAGTATCAGTACGGATGTGTGGGATGTGAGTGATGGACTGGTAAGCTAAATAAAGACCTTTTAGTTGTAGAACCTACTGAATGAACCACTTCCAACTCTTGATTACTAAAAGACTTTTCCAGGTACAAAAGAAGTAGGTGCTTACCGATTGAATTAAGTCATACTACATCGAAGTGAAATTTCGTCATTCGTATTACCTGAAACAAAAATTTCAACATTAGAGTTCAAAAAAAAAAAAAAAAATCAAAATGAACAACACTGCTCAAAATGTATAATTAATAATTATAGATGAAATCAACTTGCTCATCTATTATAGATTAAATCAACATCGACATCAACTTGAATCGAGTAGGCATGGCTAATACGGTTATTTCTTGGTAGGTAGTAGGTTATCGAGTAACAGCGACCGCCTGGTAATAGGTTGTGGTATTATGTTATTATGTATTATGTGGTTGTGTGGTTAGGTATTATGTGTATTATGTGGTTGTGGTATTATGTTATTTTGATAAGAGGTTACCAGTGATTTGGAAACCTTTCCAGCGCCCAACGCGGACTGGGTTTCCACTGGATTTTCAGGCTCACAACCGATATTGATTTTTAATTCTCATCATTAGCTCTTATGACCACTTTATGTTGTTATAATTCCTATATACTGATGCATGTATCTTGACGCTCTAATTGAAATAAGTGCAACAGTGAAAACATAGGTACATACGCAAGAAATAAGCTTGAAAAATACAGCTGGAATCGCACAGAAAAAATAAGGTACCTTCTTATTGAAACAGACACACAAATTAACGTACTCAATATGACAGAAATAAGAATTAATTTGACAGCATTAAGAATTAATTTTCTGACGCTTCCGATCACCACAAGAGCTGGTTGGTAACTAACTCATTACTCACTCAAATAACTTGTCGGCAGTTATTAGGGGTGGGGAATATTTAACGTAACCGCTTCAAATAACCTAATACTGTCCAGTAACCTAATACCAGAATACCCCTACCCAACTGTTAGTCCGCGTTGGGCGCTGGTTCACGAATCGCCGGTAAGCTATTGCCAAAATAACCTAATATCACAACCTATTACCAAACGGTCGCTGTTACTCGATAACCTATTACCAAGAAATAACCGTATTTGCCATTCCTAACAGTTATGAGCGCACACCTTTTACGCATTCGATTTCCGTAACCTATTACCTGATATTGGGTCTCATACAACCTACTGCCAGGTAATTAGGGGTTATCACGGAATCCCATAGTGCGGACCGGGAAGGGTATGCGGCCGGCGACAAAGAGGCCCTCAAAGGCATTTCACCCAAGTTTTCAAAACAGTTATTCCAGTAATAGGAGTTTCTGGTAATATGTTACTGGACAGTATTAGGTTATTTGAAGCGGTTACGTTGAATATTCCCCACCCCTAGAATCGAGAGAAGATAATTCCGTATAGACCCTAATTTGGAAGAAACCAAATCTTGGAGGAATTTTAGTAGATATAAAATATTTTTCCTACTGTCTGCGAAGTGAGAGATTTGAAGATAAACGGGTCGTCTATACAGCCTGTGAGAACAAAATCGTCATTGAGGGTTAAATAGATACATATAAAGGGTCTGTATTTTATGAAACATACTGTGTTGCAAAATCTCTTGACATTATTCTGATTACGAGTATATTCACTAGAGGACGTAGCTCAACAACCGTGAACGTTCTCTTTGGAATGATGGTATCGTAGAATACCGGAGGATCTCTATAAAAATGGAATTGGGATTCCATTTCCATATTGAAAACAAAGGATGGTCATCGATAACTGAGGACGGTATTAGACCTTTCAAACGGGGCATTTCTTCAACATGTTTATGGGGTTATTATTCGGGTTCACTCGACGAAGGGCTAACCCCACCAAGGGCATAGGAAATGAAACCTGGAGAAGCGTTCCAACTTGGCCCTACACTGGGATAGGTACCTACACTCAACTCGTCCTCTAGTTCTCTCAACCTTCCATTTACGGGGTCTGAAACCCCTTTCCTGCATAATTCACTCCAGTATTTTACCATGTCTGTCGAGCGCGAATGTCTCACCATTTTTGATGTTCTATCTTTCTCTACTCCCATGCAAGCTCGACCTTTCGCAGTGATACGCCTTTCGCGCCGTGTATCGTCTATTCGGTAGTTTTTCGTCCCTGACGCCGTCGTGACACATTGACTGTTAAGAGGATCCCAATGGTCTAATGAAAACACCTTGACATTTCGGACTGGTATACAAAAAAATTACCTACCTGCTGTTTGTATTTCACTATTTCCACAGGGGAAAATGATCATTACTCCAGTTATTCCGCCTAGATAATATTCAGGATATTGCTTACAGAGCAACCACCTAACAGTTTGGTCTGAACAAAGAATAATTCTATGACTCCGGTGAATAAGTGGTTAACTCAAATTTTCCCATTTTACAGGGGAGCATTAATAAAAGTTGAACCTTCACCTAAAATCAAGATTTTGTCGTAGAAGGTTGAAGTTTGGAATGAATCACTGTAATGTTGTCTACAATTCACTATCACAACAACGATTCATTGGGGTTTACTGGGAATGAGATATTGAAGTTGACCCTCAATTAGGAATGAAATATTCAAGTTGACCATATATTCACCGACAACTTGGCACTTACTTGACCAATTATTCACTTCTTCTAATCAATATTGTACATCATTTGTGTCTTTATACTTCTTAATTTTGGGAGTCAGTAAATGAAAAACAAAAACTTACTCAAAAACTCGTTCTATTCGATAATAAAAATTTCAAAAATCCCAAAGTTGACATAGTTTACTTGAATAAAAATGTATAATCTTGAAGTAACATAATATTTACAAGAAATTGAAATTATGTTCAAAATCATATGGACATCAAAATTACAATTACAAAATGCAATTACAAATTACAAAATAAAATTACTACATCAAAATTACAATTACAAAATACAATTACAATGTAAACTAGTTAGGTACTCGAATTCTGAGCTGAACTTCAAACTATTTTAATACTTGTGGACCATACATAGGCTATGGTCTACAGATTTTCTGAGACGTCGTTATTTTCCTCATCTGGATCCCATTCTATTAAATCAGGGTCAGTAGGAGGAGCATCGTTTGTCTTTAAATTCATATAGAAACTTTTAAATGGAGCATCAATCAAAGGTATCAGAGTTAACAAATCTTTCTTTTTTTCGGCTGATATTGGTAACTGGTCATTTGACATATTTTGTAATGCAATAAAACTTGGACGCCCTCTACGTAAGAAATTAATTGTTTTGAATGCATCTGATTCATTCAATGAATGTTTGAAAGAAATATGTCCCTCTCCCGTTCCATATTGCAACCATTGAACTGGCTTCCACAAAAACTTATCTCCGTTGTCATCTTTCTTTTTAATTATGTAAGGCCCTTTATTTTTTACTAACAGGCCGAAGTTATAAAATTGTTCCCTATTCAGGGCAATAACATGAAAAGGATTTTTCTTTTTAGCTGTTCTAACCAACTGAATCCAATCATCAAGATGGTTGATTTTCATGTTTGTTCTTTTTTTAGCACGTTCTATTACAGAATGGTCTGTGTCGCACTCCATGTGAGTGTGACCACTAACTAAAAATTTGTGGTTAATTTTCTTCAAAGTCAATTTTTGAGTCATTACGTACAGAAACATTAACGCCACAAAATTATTTTTGTTTTGTCCCCCACATGTGTCTGAATAAAACGTTACTTCCTCTACTTCATCCCCTAAGTTTAGTAAAAAATGGTGCAGGCAGGAGGCAATTTCATTGGCGCCCCTAGCAGCAATTGTTTCGTCCCACATGTAATAAGTGGCCTTATCCGAAGCTAAATTGTGCACTGTTAGATTGAAACTCCAAAGTTGGCGCTTATAAAAAGAAACAGGTCTTAAGATAAGGGGTTGGAAGGCATTGCTGTAAATCAAAAGCAAATACTCCTTTGGAGTTATCTTCTTTTGCGATCATTTTATCTTTTTTTTTCCTCATAGGCATAATTTGAACGAAAGAAAATAATTAAAAGAACCAACTTGAATAATACATGAAGCAGTAGAGAGAAAATATTTTATACATTCAATTGTGTTCATCTTTTAGAATAATTGAAAAGAATAGGTAGGTACATACCTTCTTCCGTATTATTTCTGCGGTTCAATTCTTCAGGGTTCAATTCTTCTGCGGTTCAATTCTTCAGGGTTCAATTCTTCTGCGGTTCAATTCTGCACTCATCATTTCGTTTTTTTGGTGCACTGTTTTTTCGAGGCGTCGAGGAACTGTCGTCGTGGATGCATTTTGATCCACAAAGGAAAGAAGGGAACTGAACCAAACCTGTGGCCGTTAGGAGAACCGAACCTTCATGGTGTTCTTGAAATTTTGCTCAGGGAAAAAAAGCTAGGAAATGAACTCAGGAGAGCACAAACGAAAAGAATCGGTTAATGCCCAAGTTCTGGGAGATGATTGAGATGGTAGGCTTTCAAGAACGTAAGGTGTTCTTGGAATTTCGCTCAGTGAGAAAAAAAATGCTAGGAAATGAACTCAGGAGAGAACATACGAAAAGAAACAGTTAATGGCCAAGTTCTAGGAGATGATTAAGATGGTAAGCTTTCAAGAACTTATAACGTATCCCATCATGACCACGAGTTGTCTATGTGCATAAATAGTTAACTAGAGTTAACCACGTTCAGGTTTGAAGGCATAACCGGTCAACTCTAGTTAGTCACTTTGCCGAGAGAAAACTGTATGTTCATGAATGGTCAACTACACTTGGACACTTGTTCTCAAATAGAAATATCCGTGTGTATTCAGTTAACTTGACCTAGCCAACTAAGGTTTTCAAATCATAAGATGGATACAAACGCACATCGCAATAACTCCGTTTCAAGTCACGGCCTGACTTTGCCACTTATTCCCAACCAAGATGAGACGGTTTCCCTTCCCTTAGCGTAGTTAACTCATTTTGGGCAAAATTCGACTTGACCACTTATTCACCGGGGTCATAGAATTAACCGTTGAGTGTTTCCTACATGACAAAAACAAGTCTCACTCTTGTACATTTCCAATCACATCTATTCACCTGGTTAGACGACTCAATTTCCAATTCCACTTTGATGTTTTTTTTCAGCCTATTGTTGAACAGTTCTTTGGAACAAAACATCGAAGTACTTTTTGAATAACTTGAGCGCCTTTAACCCAGAACTAAGTGAAGAAAACAGAAACGAAAAGAGCATTATGACGGTTTGAGATGTTGACGGAAGGTTCAGGACCTCAAACGAGAAAATAAAATCTCTCTAAAAAAAGACAAGTTGCAGCGTAAGTTTCCTAATCGCTTTTGGAACGGGCCCCAGCAAGTTGTACATGTAGAAGGTAGTGAGATAAGTTCTCCAACACCCAATAACGTGGGTAGTAAGGAGGTATTCGCGAGAGTTGATCCAGAAGTAGTAAAAATCAACTTACCTACCTCAACCTACTAATTATAACGAAAGCAACAGATCAAAGGGATATTATCAATTTTAGAGTAAGTTTCCATTCTAATTATTTAATTGAGATTTATTAAAAATTAGTTCGAAAAAAACGTTTTTCATAGCTGTGGCTTCTGGCTAATGCCAAATGGAATAAGTAAAAATAAGCGTTGACGTTCCCAAATTTAATAAAATTCTGAATGTATACAAATGGTATATATACATTTGTTACATATACAAATGGTATATATACATGTATACAATCAGATATTAGTATTAACGAGAAATTAGGATGTTAGTATCATCAATTTACAAAGACAGCATTCATTGAAATTTGAGAAATCATCGGTTAGACGTTCAAATGTCCCAAAGTTATCTATTTGAAACTAAACTATTACAGGTTCTATCTACTCGCATTTCTACAAAGACAATGAAATGTAGCTTGAGTGTAATTACGAAGAGGTCTTTGGTGAAATATGGCGAGACACCAGCAACTTAGGTTGGTGAATACACAATCATCGGCAAAATTTGAAAGACACCAATTTGCACGTGATTCACGAATATTTCCTTTCATCCCTCTGATTATGTGAATGATTTATGATACTCGGCAAGAAACATAGAGGGTGCGTTAGTGACTGATGCTTCCTCAAAAGGAGAATATGATAAACAGGGGCTAGTGGGAACAGGGGCTGAAACCTTCACACGGTTTCTCTCAGGATGCAAATAACTGAACATAATTGACAGGTGATGTAAACATAACTGATGTAAATCTATTCCAAACTAACTGCCGAACCTACACAAACTGAAGTCCCTTGTTGTGAAATCCTCTTCATCTTGTTGCTTCCCTCTTCGTCATCCATTTCCTTCACTATCATTAATCAAATGCAATCACCTCGAAGAGGCCTAATCTATTTGGACTGAGAGCTGGTTTATCTTAACACAGTAATAATATTGAACTGATGCATCTCTACCTATCGGGGTTATTGAGACAAGAAGTGTGTGTGTTTGTTGGACTAACATCGCCAAGTACCTATGATACATATTAGTTCTAGACAGTATTTTCACACCCACTTACAGACGTTTCCATCAGGAAAATTTGAACACGTGACTTGGTTCCTCTATCACCTGTCTCGTATACCATTCAATCGATTCAACTTGGATATTTAGCAGTAATACAGTTGCACGCAGATGGCCATCATAACGTAACTAAGGAGCTTGTGTACCTCGGCCGGTCTATTGATTCTTGGGTTCCACCTATCCAAAACGTATCACTATAAACGTAAAACCATAAAATAAAATAAATAAATAAAAAATAAACCGAATAATGTGAGTGTAGAACCGAAAATTCCAATGGTTCATTATTGAAGATAATAAACCAAAAAACACCATCAACATGAGCGTTTATGATAAGCTGAGACTGAAGGCTTCATATCCTATTGATAATCAGCACTAGGGAATGTATTTATAATAATGGAAAAGAATCTAATTACTCCATAATCCTCCATGGTAAGCCTTTTCTTACGACCTTTATGAATAGGTTATCAAGACGAAGCGACCCATAAAAATTACAGCTAACCATACTTCCCCTTGATCCCCACAACCCGCCCTTGAGGTATACATTGTGGAATAAATTAAGCGATTGATTGATTGAATAGAATATACAAATATTCTAGGTGACAAGACCAATTCGTGTTACTGCGCGTTAATGCGTCCACTATTGTTTATGCGTCCACTATTGTTTATGCGTCCACAAACATGGTTTTCATTTTGTCATATTATTTTGTGACATGATGTTTCTTGGTGGAGAAGGTAAATTCTAGATATTTGGTAGGAAAATTGATGGGACCATCGCTGATTCAACTACTATCAATCTACCACTCGGAGGGGACCATCGTGTGACATTTTTGAATATATATATATTTTTTTTTTTGGTAGAGATATGAGACTTGCGAGGAACAAGGAAATGTTATGCAGAATAATCACCTACACCTGATCTATTCAAAAAGAAATAAACTGTCATCGACGTTTTGTTCATGTTTATCGACGCATGTTTACCGTGCGTATCATGGATTTAATTCAATTCTTCTCATCCTGAAATTCTTTCAGTTCATTTCATTAATCATTGAACAAATATTCCGTCTACCGTTTGTGCTCAAAGTAGACTGAACTAGTATAACAACACGCATTTGCATTAAGAGTATTATAATAACACGTATGGTTACCGACTGAATACGAACTTTTTTCTCAATAAATAACTGTAACGAGCTCGTATAATTTATGCCACGGGAATATTTAGAGAGAATCCCTTCAACGTGCCATTCGAAAAATTCAGGAACGAAAACCCCGAAATACGCATTGAATTATGCATGGAGGGCTCCAGCGCGCTTACTGGTGAGGGAAAAGGATGCTTCATTAAACCACAAAAGAACTTCGAGGAGGGTTGGCGAGGATGAGTATGAAGGTACAGCTACGTTCCTTGAGCCACGAGACGAATATAGGCTGACTCCAAGAGATGAACGACCAGAAAAAAAGAGTGTATCTCCATTGATGTATGAAAATTATAAACATGAATGAAGGAAATTCTCGAGTCATAACAAACGTACAGATGTCATACAGAATAAATTTACATTCCTATCCCTCTTCAAGGTCTCTATTCACAACTGAATACATAATATAGCTTTAAAAGTGAGATGATATGACGGAACCTCTTCATAATTTGACGTAAGCACTGGAATGCTTAATTTATTTCATTATCCTTTTTCTCTTGGGTGAAGTTAATAGGTTGATTAAATTATTGTTTGAGTATTTGGCGTTGAATTGGATCGCATGCGTGCCTAAACGTGAATCGTAATAATAAAAATATGCTTTGAATCTCATTGTGAAGTAGGCTGCAACTCAGGTTTTCAGGTGATTGTTCTGATGACGACTGTTTCAACTTATCTGTTGCTTTCTGCGTTTTTGTTTCTGTTACTAGATAAGCCACGAGTTTCTATGAAAGTTTAATGTTCGGAATCAAAACTCAAACTCATGTGCCCAATAGAAACCAGACAACAAGGTTATAGTGGCCCAATGAATTATTTTTTGTGAAGCCAGTAATAAGTCGCTTCAACAATATCCTGAAATACCTTCCGATTACAATAATTATACGTTAAATATACGGAATGGTTCGTATTGAATTAGGTCAACTGCTATATAAAAAAAAAAAAATTATAGACGAGGCAACAAAAAATGCGAGGAGCTGATTCTGTGGGGGTACTGTGGGTGACACTATCTAGCCTTCGTTGTGTCTAGGTTTCTTCAGCTCAACAACCCGTTTGTATCAGGCTGATAAGGCAGATTGTGAAAAGGTAGGGACTTTGAAACATGAAGACTACTTCTTGGTAAGACTAATCAGATGTCTGCCACTAAGTTCCGTACTCCGAGTTCAAACTTCTGTGCCTGGTTATATTATTATTATTGCATCTTAACATGATACAATTCCTTTATAGTTATCCAAACAACCAATAAATTGTATAACACCAATAAATTATATAATCAACACATTAAATTTTGTAGGTAATGATATTGAAGAACAAAATTGTGAGCACCTTTACGTTAGTTGACATCCTTTTACTTTCGCATTCATTAGCGGACTCACCTTTAAAGATTCTACTATGCGTCTGTAGAGTAATAATTATTACTCTACAGGCGCATAGTAGAATCTTAACCACTGATAGGACACGACAAGGCCCAATTCACCTCACATTCACAATTCCAGGGAACTCAAATTGAATAATGTAAAGTTACAACGCTCCAAATTCTGCTTTAATCATCTGAAGAATTCAATCTCACATTACTCATTGGGAATGAGTTGATATCGATTATTACAGGCCAGATAGAACTCCGCTTCGTTCCCGTACCCCGTTCGGAATAGTCGGAACAGTCAGAGCGATGAAACCAAAGCCGTCCATCATCCCATCCCATCTCGTTCTTTGGAACCCCGTCGACCAACCGACGTGAAAGGATACGTGGTTGTAACCGCAGGAGGGCTCACCCTGGACGAATTTCCGTTTTCTCACTTCCCACGTTCCAGCGGGATCGTCATCAACCTGTTCCTATTATCGCGGAGACCGCTGGGGCGTATGTGGATAGTTGATCCTGCCGATTGTAGGTTGGGTAAACACGGGGAGATAATGGTCTGCAAATAGAGGTTTTGCATTCCGTAAGCTTTGGCGGTGACCTGCAAAAACGAGCCCCCGTTGGTTCGATGTTCTTAATCAAATTTCCAATTTATATTCGACACGTTGTTGAGCTTAAGAAGGCTGAGGGCAGAATAAACTATCAACATAAATTCAACCTTTTTTTCCTGTCACGAAGAAATGTGAGAGGAAATCATCTTGATAACTTATTTACAGTGATTCGATTCTTTCAACGTGTTAAAAGTTTCAAGTGTATCGTTTTTTTCACTTGCTGATTTAGATACAATAAGTGTACCACAACTCTCAATACTGCTGTCCTCCTGGAACCATAAACTTGGAAACGTACCTTATTTGATTGATTTCAGAGTATAATGGGATTACTCCGATGTAAAAACTCTACGAGTATATCAACAGAATTCATCTCAGTCCTTTTACTCCTGAATATCGGTTCGACCGGACACGTACGCAGATTCTTCAACGTGATATATCAGTGATTGCGCCTATACGCCCAGAACCTAACTAGACTGGTAGATCAAATACAGTAATTCGATTGCCATATTCACAGCCTTATCTCCCGAGGTCATTGATTTTCTGAATCAAACGACACATCCCAATTTGCTCCCGGTGCGGAACCGTCATGAGGTGTTGGAGCTAACGAACAAGTCTCATCCGAACAAACCAGAAAAAAATGGATTTCAGAATATCCAACTCACTGGAAGGACTACGGTTTACTCGTGTGTGACCTCTGTGCCAAGAGCAAAGCATCGAGTTAATTGACCTTTTGAGATATGAAATAATATTCCATTGAAATTGTTTGAAAGAATTTCAAATTTCAAACGTCGTACCTCGAAAATTTCAAATGCGATGGTAGATTTGAATAAAGTTCTTTTCCGAGAATTCAAGAGCGTTTTACTACGAGCTATTCGTTCAAAATGAAGAATTTGAGGATTTTGAAATGTAAGGCTAATGAAATCCCAAAAATACCACCTGCATCCTTGAAGAGGTGATTATTAGACGGAAAGGGGGATACTGCAACTTCATAATGTAGTTTATGTTCGATTATTATAACGTTTTCTACGTTATAATGTCATCCAAACTAATGTCGTGGAACGCCATTACTCATCATTCAAGCCATTACTATACAGCTGTATGCTGAGTAAGGCAACAGATGGTGTTTATGGATCTAATGTGGCACCAAAAAATCTTACCGGCAGCAACACCGCTCAAATCGAGAGTTTCAACCCTAGTTTTCGAGTCAACCCTAGGATATCAGTACAACAATTGACTCAGTCAATAACTAGTTGATTCTTTCTAGCTACAGAGGAAAATTAATCTTAACGGACCGAAAACTCGATCAAAGAGTTCTGATTGAGAGAAGACCGTTTAGTGCCAGATGATGCGACTTGAAATGAGATTATAGGGCCGCCCTGAAGTTGCTGGTGATTGGCCGCTAGGTCGTGAAGTGAGGGGAGTTTACAAACTCGGGAGCTAATCGTGAGTGTAAACTGTGAGGATAAAGCTGAGCGAATGCCAGCTGGTGGCCATGGGTGGGAGGGGACAAATTTTAAGCGAAAACTCTCATCCTTTTTTTTAAATGTTTTTTTAAGTCTTTGATAGCTTTCCCGAAGCTCACAAATACGCCCACCTTTTCCTGCAGAGGTTTTGGCAGAGAATTAGTTGGGCCTTGAGGCTCATGTCTGAGAGTGGAGAATCACGCGACACGAGGGATCCCGTATGTTAGGATGGACGAGGAGGGTAGTGGGAACAAGCTACAGGAAGGTCTGGTATTAGAACTTTCCCGATTTCACGTTTGTTTTCTGACAAAGCAGCCCCATTTTATTCCGTTCCTAACCCTCAATACCCAACACACCCATACAACTCTCTCGTTCGCTCGGATGTATAACCCATTCAAGGTTTTCTTCGACGCCTCGCAGCTCACTGTTAGCTTTGGAAGCGATCCATGATTCGGTAACACTCACTCGTAACAATAAATTTGAATCGTTTTACATTTATAACGTTTACAGCTTCGTTCATCTACTTATGATTCAATCGATCAACACTCGACCAATCCACAACCCGACTGGACTAAATGAGGACTTTTGGTAACCAAAACGAGCTTGGTTTAGCATGTCAAGCACAAAAGAAACTGATTTCAAAACGTGTAGTTTCCTTCCTCCTGATTTTCTGCCTGCTAAAGTCTGACCAGTTAATTCGAGCTCGTCATTATCAATATTATCATCTATCATTTCCATCATTCCAATAATTTTTTTAATTATCAATCATTATTTGTCCTTGTGTCTATTAAACAATATGAGAACCACGAAATTCGGCATAAAGACTCTGGATGTAATGAATATTCAGAAGAAGTTTAACGGGATAATTGAAATTTGGAACAAGGTTTTGCACAAAATTTTCCTCAAAGCCATTAAACTCGGCCCTGCGATGCTACCCACCACCCTCCCCCTGGACCCAACTTCTTTCGTTTTGATCCTTACGGCTAAATTTCTATAAGCACGGACATGTTTTAGCCACGTTAGAATAGAAATTATTTTTAGAACCCAACTCAACTGCTCCCGGGCTGCTTACCAAATCACAGCTTCTAGGGTGAATAACATAGAGATTAGCTGTAGGAGCCACTATGCTGCTCCGGGGACTGTGTAGCGTCAAGTGAAAGTCCTTAGGAGATTAAATACGAAATTACAGCTTCATAGAGTGAATAGTATAGAAATTATCTTTAGGAGCCACTCAGCTGATCCTGGCCCTATGCTGCTTAATGTGTAAGCCCTAAGCGCCAAATTTCAATTCTCTACCACCACGTGAAGTGGCACCGGGTGAGAGGATGGCGCCAGCGTTACGGACGAACACTCGGTTTCAGCCAGTTATGTGAAGGCTAAAACATGTTCCAAGTTAAACAATTATCTCATGATAAAAGCATCAACTCTACGTGTTAGTTGGGAATTATGACTAATGACAAGCCTTCTCACCATCTATTGTTTCAGTTTCTGTCATCGAATCCATTCTGCTGAGTAGGTCCCTAACAAATTAATTGGCCTCGACACTAGAGAAAGTCCCATCATGTTTGTCTGTTCTCGAAAGAAAGGGGAGCTTCTCATGTGATTGCTCGAACCCCCTCATCCAGCAAAGTGATATTACGGGTCCATCTGAGGCAATTAAGAAACCAATACCAACCGAGACCGATAAGCGAAAGGGACAGAAAGAATGAAAACGTTATTGTACCATCCGTGTATTCGAGGTGCCTTACGAAACCGGAGCGGGCCGTTGCTCTTGAAGATAACGACGAGGGGTAACAGTATCGTAACCCCCTGAGTGCTTTCAAAGTGCGAGAGAAATTTCCAAGAGAAATGCACGACGACCCACAGGACCAGAATGGTGGGAAGGAGTAATCCCAACACTGAACTCTGAAAAGATCTAATCTAAAACCAAGTGAGCGCCAGGACTATCGGCTCCCCCATTCAACTTAGTTCCAGCTTCAGGGCTCAGATTCTGGGGGTAAGAAGGAAAGGGCACAGATTCTGGGGGTAAGAAGGGAAAGGGCACAGACGCCACCCCTTCCCAACAGCCCTGGCCCTTAAAACTAAGTTTAATTAATTATTAGCGCGCGAGGGAGATACTGGAAATTGGTGGTAGCGGTTATGAGCAACAGAGCTTGCACTCGCTTTTGGGTCGAGATGTTTCCTTCAGTTTCAGCGTCTTTCAAGGCTGTGTAATTCTACGCATCGTGAATCTTCAACAAGCTATGAAATTTAAAACCGCTCGTAAAAATAGGAGGAAGGATTTTCCCTACCCTGAAGAGGGAGCACCAGCTCGGAAGAAAATATGTTTTGACGGTTCATGGCCTTTTACCGGTTTTTACCAAGATTTCGAGATAATTTGTACCGAAGTTCTGCCTAAGGCGAATATACGCTCTATATAAGCGCGAATATAATATTTTATATAACATATTATGACCTCTAGTATCCGGTAATGAATTTATCAAACAACAAGAGTTAGAACTGTAGGTACGCACTCTACCCACTGAGGTAGATCTTGCACTTGGCTGCATTATCCACTCTCGAGTCTCCGTTTTGAACACTTGGAAGGATGTCATTTCGTATTCAAGTTAATCAAGTGGCAAGATGCTAAACAAGGTGGTCAACAACCGGTAGATTGGATCGTGAAAAGTTGATGTTCATAGTAGCTTACGAGCGCGCAAGTTGTGAGAGGTTAATCAGTCAAGACTGATCCCTAAGGAGAGATGTGGGATGGAGTTGGCTCCAAGTAAAACGGTCTGTTCGCCATTTACCAGAGAACAGTACTAGTGCAGGAATGACAAGATGTTGTAAAATCATTATTCATACAACACAGAGCTTAGACTGGGGAGTATGACTTCTAGTTGAATGTTGTATTAACTCTAGATCTTACTTTATTTTACCGATTGCTAGTTCTAAGGTGATAAAATTTCACTAACTCTCATAAAACAAAGAAAGTAGGTAGTCTCGAAGAGAACGCAAACACGTTTTATTTATTCAAAACATTTTAGAAATTCCTTCTACACATAGACCCTTTTATTCCCAAACAGGTGGATTAGGAAGATTAGAAGAAACAAATGAGCAGTTCATTCGTCCTAGCCTTGACGTGGGTATATTCATACCGAGTATATCATTTATCTTTGATATAACTCCACTTATCCACTGACGTGATCATATCCCTCCAGTACAATAGTTTAAGGGAAAGGACGACCGTTCATAGCAATTAATCGTTCGTATCTATCTAGTCACACAACTAATTATTAGTTGTTATCTGTAAAGACCGATTTCCTGGATGAACCATCCACTGTACGCCACACCATCGGAATAGCAATAACCACACGAATATGAACAGTCTTGATGAACTGAAGTTTGGAAATAATTGCCCATTTGGATCTATTTAAAATTCATCAAAATCTTATTTATGTCCTTCCTGCGTATGTACCAAAGCTTATTTGAAAACTCACAAGTACTTTGTGCTCAATTAGTACGGAAGGTATTTTTTGCAAGAATGTGATTCGATGTTCGGATTCTACGAACTCGTGTCTTGAAACCGTACACCTAATCAATACCGTTTGACGTGCTGGCAGAATTTTTTTCCCTGGTTGATTCCGAAGGTTCATTATTGGAAATAATAAACACAAATTCTTATACATTGATTTGTACGGATCCTTGTGTGCTTCTCATAACTACACGAAATGACTGGATTCATAAGGTGGAGTATTGAGTGATCGTACGAGTAAGTTTCGAAATGGTCCTCTCTGAGTGTTCCTCGTTTTGAAAGGACAAACCGTCTATTCGGCGGACTGGTGTCGACGAGAGGATTCGTATTCCTGTTAGATTTCGAAAGTTTTTGAAAAATTAAGAATTAAAACAAAAATCCAAATAATATAATATGTATTGATTTGACTGGATCAGAATTTGGAAAGAAATTCAAATGAATCGGAAATTAGGCAAGGTGATGCGTCTCAGGTTTGCCGCTGGTTACAAAAGCGGCTCCAACCTCTCACTACTCCCTTAACCTCAAAAACCCAAACCCACAGACCAGCCTCCTTCTCGGAATTCGGAATTAATTATCATTACAATCAAAGGCCTCTAAGCCTTGGTGTGGTAAGTTTCATTTCAACTGGAGATCCCCCGTTTTCTCTTTGCTCTCAGCATTGCCAGCGCTCTTGGGAGTCTTCTTTGCGTAAAAGTCCACGGGAAAATGATATTGTATTTAAATTTCCCTCCTTTCAGCTCACTCTTTTACTCTTCGCTTTGCCCCATCTTCTGTCGACCTTTCTCCATTTTCCTCCTTCGTTAGCGGGGACAACGAAATCCCCTCGATACGAAGTCCACCATTTTCTCTCCCATAGCGTTCCTCGAACTGTTTTATTTGCTTGAGAATTTCACCTTTTTCTCCCGTCTGACTCAGTAGTAAAAACGATGGAAATTTCCATACAAAGGTTTCTCATTAGAGAATTTTCGAAGAAAAGGAAACTATTGTTCTCGGTTCAAAATGTTTACAAATCGAAAAATCTCAGTCTTAGATGTTGAGATCAACTAGGACAGAAGCACCCCGGGTAGGTGGGTAGTTTTGACTTGTGCTACGGGAATAGTTCTGTGTAGTGGAAGTGAACCCCAGTGATCATGCTGCAAAAAAGGGTTAAGTTTTGCTGAAAATCCTACCCTATACAGTGATTGATATATCATGAAACGAAATATTGCTAGATGAAAATGTAGACATTTTACAAGACCAGTTATTCTTCGAAAATTAGATCCTATAGCCATGCTGCATAACTGTCGATTTTAGTTTATTTTTTGTATACTAAGTGCTCAGTGGTGGGTTCATTTCAATGGGTCAAAATGTTTCTTTAAACACGCATAACCGAAACATTCTGTGATCACAACAAATGGATCCGATACAATCAGCCCAATAACATTGATTAGCTTCAAAAACAGCTCACCTGATCTGTTACGCTAAATACAAATGAAACACTGTCGCGAGGGAAGGGAAGCTAATGCATGAAATCACTCTGAACATGCTCAGGTGTCTACTTGACCGAAACGGTGGATACCAGTTTGCGGGAACTACAGTAACTGACACAGCAAATAATTACGGGAGTAGACGTCGGACGGTTACAGGTTTCCGGTGCCAGAAACCAACGACCAAATATCGATGTCTCCCTCTTTTCATCCAGTGCTCAGAGGGACGTTGCAGAGTTGATTGGTTCCCCTCTTTCTCTAATCAATCTAATCATCGGAGGCTTTGAAACTATAACAAAAGCCCGAACCCTCTCCCCTCCCTGCCGCTCTTGTATGTTCTGTTCGGTGCCTCTTTGTTTCAGATGTCGTGCAAAGCTGCTTTTTATCCCCAGCAGAGTTTATTATGCTGTCGAGTGTGGTCCTGTCATTGACGAATTTCACCAAAATCCACGTTTCGGCTTGCACGTTGAAAAAAAAAAGACGACTGGCTATTAACAACTTATAGCGTCGGTATACATTCCAAGTGAGTCCAGCCATTGTGTTCTTTTAAGCGGATTCCCTCCACAACGGACACGAGGTGGTGTATTAATTTTTTTTATATGCATTTATTTCAATCTTTATTTTACAATAATTCTTAAAAAGTAAGTTACAATGCTTCTCCCCTCTTTAAGCATAGCTAGTGCTGAGGGGAGGAGTTGTTTATATATTTATAATTATTGTTTCTAGCTATTTTCCAAGGATTTACAATTATGTTATATTCATGTGGCTATCTAAACATTTTAAAAGAACAGGTAAGTGCTTCTGCCACAACACTATCTACACTAATTTGATTTTCCCGTAAAATGTTGTTTCATACAATATTTGAACGAGTTCAACGGTATCGCAGATGTACAATATTTAGATGGCAGGTTATTGAAGAGAGTTGCACCTCTATAAGCATATATAGTTGAGCTGCAGAAGAGTTCATTTTCCTTTTTTTTAATGTAATTCTTTCGGAACTTCTAGTTCCTATGTTTACTCGTTCAATTTTATTTTCTAGAACGAGTTTATATATATATATATATATATATATATACCACAGTTTATTAATCAATAGAGATCCATCACGCCCAGTTCTGTAAATAATTTCTCAGTTGAATATCTGATCGGTTTCGTAAGGAGTATTTTTATTAAGGATTTCTGTGTAATGAGGAGAGCTTCTAATTTGGTTTTGCATGCTGTGCCCCATGCCGGTAGTGCTTATATGAGGAGCGATTGAATCATAGCGTTGTAGAAGATTTTCTTCACATTTATTGTCCCAAACGGTCTCATCTCGCGGCACAACGGCGTGAGCTTCCTAAGTTTCCTTGTCAAGGCTACGATATGGGGTTTCCATTCTAAGCACTGATCGATTATCACCACTAAATATCTGGTTTCATGCACCTGTTTTATTGCAGGGCAGTCACAGTCAGTGCCATATAAGTTGGACTGGTGGCATGTGATTTGTCCAATATCAGGTATGATATAAAAGTCTTATCCCAAGTTGTGATAGAACAACTCGCAAAACCTTTATGCGATAGAAACATCTGCAAAGTAGGTCATCGTTATAGGTTGTCAAATACAATTGTACAAATGTTTCACCTCCGTAATCTAACGAATGTTGATCAAAGTTATCTCTCCATTACGGACAGGTTACCAACCGTACAAAGAACGGCCCGGAACTGCCTCTACTTCTCCGTTGACATCTAAAAAAACTATAGCCTTGCCTTCCTCCGAATAGAACCTGGATACTAGAAATTTGAATCGTAATTTTATGTTGAACGGTGTTAATATTATTACAGCGCGAACGTCAACAGGGATGAGCTTCAGAGGGTGGGTTAGCTTTGCTAAATGTTTTATATTGGTATAATATTTTCAACAATGAACCATTGGAATCCAACAGCAGAGAATTCTTGGAACCTCCTCAAAATGTGTTGGTTTACGTGTCAAGATACGTAGAATCTGGTACAGATTTTTGTTTCAAATACGTCCGTCCATCAAACGCTTTAACTGCTTCAGCTTGGTAAGTTTGAGATCAAACGATATCAAACGATTTTCTTCTTCTCCAATACATCTAACCAACAGAAGCTCTGGAACAACAACACAAGAATTCCATTCTCTGTTTCGATTTTCTTTCCTTTTATATCCTTTGTGGGAGATGTTTTCGTATTTCCTCTTTTTTTTGTTGATCTTTGAATTTCTTCTTTCTACGAACTAACGAACCACTCGGTCCTCCTCCATCGTCTCAAGAGAGCACACACAGAATGTTTTTAAGCCTTCTACCGGGCACTTCTGTAAGGTGGGAGGTACGCTAGCTTTCATCTTAGTCAATCACGGTACAGAGCAGCGTTGACTACGTATACGGGAATCAGATTAAAACTGACGCGAACCAAGGTGATCTTGTTAACACTTTTTTCCCTTTTTTTAACGACCTTCGTAAGCCTAAGGCTGAGCTTTGTGCCACGTATCGAAAAACCACAGGATATTCACACTACAGTTTGCTATTCCTCTTAGTCGATTTTTCTGCTAATATCGTCCATTCATTATATATCTAATATATAAACACAATATATTATTAAACATATTATGTTTATTATTTGATTTATTATAATCATGATTATGTTCTTTTACATATCATGCAACGTGGACCAAAGAATGTTGAAAAGGTTTCTGTTTTTGTTTTTTTCTCGAGCGACTTCAGCGGTTTATTATTGTCTGATTCAAACTCATCTTGTAGATGTTTTTTCTGTTCTTACTTCGCTTCCTCCCTGCAAACAAAAGGCTCGAACACGCTCCGCCGGGTTTTCGCCCTTTTACAATTCCATGAGAGCTGTAATATTAGCCACGTGGATTAAGGCCAGGCTGATTTCACCAACCTATTCGCGACTCTAGCTCAATGGAAATGAAAAATAGGGGAACATTCGAAAACACCGTAGCTCCAGAAATTTCAACAGAGGAGTATAGGTAGTTTTTCCAGAAATCTGAGCTCTGTTTTTCTAAACCACCCGGTGTACAACAAGCCGTTTGTTCACTACAAAAGCTCAAAGTTTGAGCCGACAAATATAAAAGGCCTCCCTCATTTTTCATCCCCTCGTGTCGACCTACCGTTATGAATAGTTTCTAGGATCATCCTCGTCCCAATCGGAGCCCGATTTCGAAGGTCTTCTTACATTTGAAATCCATCCGTACACGCCTGATAGATGGATTTTCGTTGTAATTCCTAATTATGGACCATTGTAATATAGGAAGATAACCAATGTCCACAATCTACCACCTCGAAATCTATTGGTTTTTATAACGATGTAATACTTCAGATTTCATAGTCAAGAAAAGTTGATTTGAAACACAAAAGGTTTGGTAATATCTAGTTTCTTGGTCCGAGATACTTCTCTTGTCAAAATTGGTTAGGTAATTTATATTTTTCAAGCTACGTAGGATTCAAATGTCACAATCAACATAAAAATATTATTATAGTTTCATGGACTTAGCTTACATAACAGTAATCGAAACAGAAGGATCTATAGAGAAAATCTATTGTGAAATCATTTTCAGCCTCCATTTTTCAAACTCTGTCACTACTATACAGACAATCGGATCGTTAAATACATTTTAACTTGTTCAAGTAGTCTAGCGGTAGAAATCCTGGAATTATCCTTGTTGAATATTTGGAAAAAAAACAGGAATATTAAAATAATACAATCCTCGCATTTTTCACTTTTCTAACTATTGTATGAATTCTTTGGCTTGATAAACTTTCAGAAACACTGGTGGTAGTTCTCAAAGAGATCGAAAAGATTCGAGACTCGAAGTTTAATTAAGCCCTGTCAAAGCTTCTGAATCAGCTAACTGTCAACCGCTTGAGGATAAACCGAGTATTCTCTTTTCAGACCTGAACGCCTCCCTCTTCAAGTGATTGATCAGCCTTTTTCAACTCGAAACCGTAGACAGGCGACGCTGAAAACCTCAAACTGCAAAATCAAAACGGCAAACGCTTTTGAGGAACGGGAGGAAAATGAGCGGAAATTCCCACGGAACCTGAAAACCGCAAATTAGACAGAGGGCCTTTTCCCCGTCCCTTTCAACCGTGGAAACCCGTGTATGGCTGACAGCAAACTGTGACATCCCTTTTAGTGTGACAACGTAAAGAGATTAGAGCTTGATTGATAGCAGCAAAGGAGTTTATCTCGAAGTTTGGCGCGAAAGGGTGGGAGAGTCCGGGGTAAAGTTGTGAGCTCTGGTGGGAGACAACCTTGTCTTCCCTTTGTTATTTGCCCCGTCTTATCGCAATACGTTGCTCGTGCACATCGCGTCCAATGTTTAACATAAATTTTGATAACGCCTCAGGGCTATATATTTGTGAAAAAGAATGGAAGTAGTGCAAGTCAAGTACTATTCACAAGATAAGGCTGACTTGTAGCGATGATAATCAGCGGTTTTTCATAAATTTTGTTCGGTGGAAATACCTCGTGAAAGTATTAGGGTAGGAAAATGCGTCAAGAATTAAATATAATTGTAAATGTTCATTTCTTTGAGTAAACCACAGTGAGTTTTTCAACTTTGTTCAAATTTCCCAAGTTCCAGATCTGGAAGAGCTTGTTAACTGGACAGAAATCGAACCCGGAGTGACATAGCAAAATGTCCACAAAATAAAAGACGTGTTACAAAAATGCAATGTTACAAACATTTTGCATTAGGCCAACAATAAATATTCGGAATAAAGTAAATTGTTGGTTTAATTTTACTCAATCCATTTTTCAACGTAAATTTGTACATTTTTCATGTTTAATTTCTAAAAATAAGAACAAAAATTAACCCAAAATAATTGAGAGCTGGGTAGGTATTTGTACTTTGTAGGCCACAGTAAGTAAGGTACGAGTATTTTCGGGAAAACATAGATGTTTTTATACGATGTTTCAAAACACCGATGTTTTTTTTATATGATGTTTTCTAGCAGTAAACATTTGGTGTTTGTTTGCAGTAAAGAAAGCATCGATGTGTAAACATCTATCTGTTTTTCCTACCGATAACCATCCCTAGTATGTACCTACCGATTCAAATGGAATCTTTTTTCAAATTTTTGGCTTCTGAAATATAAATATTGTTAAATACAATGTGATCCACACAATTGGTGCATAAGACATGTTAAACCCTGAATCAAAATTTTCCTCGCATTGGCCGAAACGATGGATGGCACTTAAGAACGCCTTTTGTTACAATACAGGTTGGATTGTTCCCTGCTAATTGGGAACGAATGTTTACTTAACGGTACCGCGGCCGGGGATGCTTGTTGTTTCATTGTTGAAAGTGTTTAAGGGTATTCGTGCACCGCCGTCGCTTCGAATTTATATTGACAATCAATTGTAGTGGGGCATATACTACGGTTTTATTGTTATTCTACTTCAGGGAACGTGATGAATGCGTAGTTGTGTCAATTGTAAAGCGTGTTTCGTAGCAATACATTTCGTAATCAACATGACAAATGAGTGGTGAGTGAATAGGATATGGCCATGTTGACTTGGGTCAACGAAAGACTAAAATGGTTCCCGACTTCAGCTATGAAATTTAATTTCACATTGTCATTACTTTTGATTGTCACCCCCTTGAAGGCCATATCGTAGTATCATATTGAGCACAAAAGGCAATCTATTACTGTAACGATACTCAACCACCCATTTATTAGGGATAGGTATTGAACTACAAAACATCAATTACTAGCAATCGACTAATATATTCAATATTAATCGGCGTCAAAGAAATTGATTAATCGATACAACGATTAATTGACAACTTTTTTAAGAAAAAACTTTAATTTGTATCGAATTTCTTATTGAAATGTAGCTACTAGAAATCGAGATCGTCGTGAGGGTGTCGATAAAGCGCTCGTGGAAGGTCTGCTAGCAGGGTCTCATGATTTACATTTTTTGAAGTGAGTTTTTTATACTCTGAGTTGGTCTCTTTACGTTAAGTTTTGTATGCTTGTGCTCTAGATGATTCTTCAAATAGGTGGAATACCCACAATTTTTAATTTGAACACCACAATGGCCCCATTTCGCGAAGAGCTCTGTATGAAAATTGACCCGACGGACTGCCGCATGATTCACCCTCATGTTGCCGACTTTCGATCAGCTCCAACTTTGAGCCCTCATTGTGAACGAACGGCTGGTCGTACAAAGCTCCGGGTGGCCTTATAAAATTATAAAAAAATAAATTCTATTTAAATGTGAACTAAGAGAGATATGAAATTTTCAAAATTTCAAAATTCGTTTCGAACCCCTTCCCATTCACCTACGGTTATTATTTTCGAAAATAATAATTATTGTGGGGTTGGTTCGAACCGGTAAACCAAATTCCTTAATTTTAGCAAAGTAAAGCAGCAAATTTTTAGAGGGGATAATTATTTTTTGGGCTATTCCAACGGTTTATTATCCAAGATAATACAACAAAATTAGTCTCAACTCTCACGTAAGAAAAAAGTAAAGAACGAAAAAAATAATCGTGGTTCAAGCATCGATTACCAGATTAATCAAACATAGCAAACATCGATTTAAAACACACCAATTATTCGGGAAATTAATCAATTAAGTATACCCAATGATACTCATCTCTACAATTTATGTAGACAATTTGCTTTGGGTATGTCTTACTTTTGGGGCCCTGCCAAATTTTCTGTCACACTACACAAGTGTAGAGGGGAAAATTGGCGGCGTGTAGGTGTAGTGATGTGTCAAATATATCAAGAGCTTTGGAAAAAAGTGAACGATTTTTGTACGATGAAAGAAGTCGCAGATAAAGTTAATCGTAGGAACAAGTGGATGTAAGCGAAAATCATCAAAAATCAGTAGTCACCCGAGAGTATAAATAATCAGGAGTTACTTGAGATTGTGCATACATAAGCATAACAATCACCATAGCAAAAACATTTATCCCCGCGATCATTTTGTGAAAAACTTGAACATTTTGAGTGTATGATAAGCGTCCCATTTTGAGTCTATGCCTCCCTGCCTTCCTTATGGTTCCGAATTAAATTCTGTAATTAATGCGCTTTCTTCTTCGAGTACAATTGAAGAGGAGAACGCTTCTGTAGTCATCCAGCGAGGGTAAAACTGAAGGCTAATTTAATTTCATCTTAATTCATCTTCGATTATTAACCATTGGAATTTTACGTAACGATTCAGTTCAAAATTTTGAACTCGTCGTTATCCAAAGGTTGTAAGCGTATCACCGTTGGAATTTAGACTGGGTTCGTAGAACCATTAGATTGCAAATAGATCCGGCACATTGTCCACTTCACAATTTCGCAATGAAGATCTGTCTCATCTACTTTTCAACTCTAAAACTATGAGGATGACTAATGAAGACTTTTTCCAGCTCGAAGCACCTGATACAATTTTTAATGGATTCCTCGCAACAGAGTTGAGCCCTTTTCCCTGACGAAACTCATCAATTGAAGTAGCTGCGCTGGACACAACGCAATTAGTCCGCCTTGTATCCGAGCCTCCGTAATCGCCCGGGCTACTACCCTTCTCAGATTTATTATCCCCAACCAGGCAGAGGTTTTTTTCAACTTCTGCGTTTTCCCCCCTTCTAAAACACTTTGTCCTTTTCTTGGATTTATGTGCGGGGAATGCAACAGATAAAAAAAATTATGAAATTCCTGGGCAGTCTTTTTTTCAAGTGTCTCTGTAGAGGAAGTTTTTCCCATTCTGTTAACCCTTTTACTTTGAAAATGTCTTATTCGTCTATTTGGATTTTCACCTATTATCCCTCACGAGGATAATCCAGATTAAACTATTAATTGAGAGGGAAACTTGTATAGACAATGTCATGAATGCCTCCCCTCCACCCTCCCACGGTAATTGTAAGACCAATGTGTTTACAAGCTCTTATTGTGATTCCACTTCTGAAGATCTCTCGAAGTAATTAATTTTATTATTAACTTATAATTTAGTTGCGGGTGTCATGATTCGGTCCACCCTGGCTCCTAGACCAATTGGTGGTTGATATTTTCCGTAATTTTGGTACATAGCGCCCTGTGCTCCCCTAGAGGTGGTTGTATCATAAACCGCGAAAATAAGCTGAAATAAGCACAGTTCTGCTTCTTATTTTACCGCTATGTCAAACTACGAGTTCCTAATGTACCTGTTGGCTTCACGGGCGTGATCGGCTGTCCTCTGAAAATAATTGAAATTTCTTCCGATCATTCCACTCAAGGATTTAAATCGTCTCTCCGTCATATGAGGAGGTGGGGATTCGACCAGGCCTCAGCCCCTACCCCAATCCCAGTCACCAAGTGCCAGAGGGTTAACTTCCTAATGAACATAATATGCCTATATTTATAATATATTATACATATTATGTATGATATCTATATTATACATATTATGAAAGCATAATATGCTTTCATAATATGTATAAACAATCAATTTCGTTTACTTATTACCCACTAAGATTGATTGTTTATTTACGAAATTATAAACGAAATTAATCAAACTTTGAATTTCCACTAGGAGTTGTGTACATATTATGCGCACCTTGATATATCATTATTGAAATATGTACGTGTGAGATATCATCAGGATTCAGGTTTTTGAATAAATGGTATAACCATTTTTGCGCTTTTATACTGAGGAATAATTCTCTTTCCTCTCAAGCAGCTTGATCAACTAGTCCCTTATTTCCGGGTACCTCTGGTGACCAAGATTGATTTTAATATTCAAACCTTCTGCACAAATAATGTTGCAACTGAAAAGGCCCAAGTCTTTCAAGGCGGTGTGGTTCAGTGGGCACCTTCTCAGGAACATGAATATTAGCAAACGTTTACGGGATTCCGTTTGAGAGCGGGAGCTCTTAGCTTTTAGATATGCTTTATACCCGTCAATGAGTAGACCAGTTGGTAGTGCCTCAAGCGGAATAAGTAATACGTGTACTAAGTAGACTTTTATTAATAGTGTTATAATATTTTTAGCTTGTTAAGAGTTAGTCAGCGGCAGTGTTGTGCAAAGAATTACACATGTGTGTTGGTCCTATATTTCTCCAATTACCCAAAACTGACCATATTCACAAAGATCCAGGGGTTTTTGTCCCAACTAGTTATTCGAACTCTGACACATGGCAATCTGTCTAGTCCTATTCTCCCAAACATGTTGTATTTACATAGTCACTGGCACATACTCCTAATAGGCGTCGCCTATGTCTGCTCTGTATTCAGCTAACTAGTGGGTCGGCTAATCAGTTCCACACACCTAACTAAATTTAAATTTTATAATTTAAATTTAAATTTTTATAATACACATACATTAAAACCTCGGTTAACGGGGGGCTCATTAAACATGGAGTCGATTAACCGTGGGTCGATTCAGTTGATAATTTTTTTATAAGACAGGAGCAAAAAATACTCCTATGCTTTATGTTTTGGTGCAAAAAAATTTATTTTCCAGCAAAAAGACATTCATGGATACTCTCTTACAAGTAGTAAAATGAACATCACACCTAGTCCACCTATTAAATTAGGCCTATTAAACTAGTAAACCTATTAGTTTGTTTCACTAAATTATGCATTTCAGCCTCTTTTTTTTATTAGCGACATAACCGTGATTTCTTAACCGGTTAATCGAGGTTGTACTGTATTGTTGCATTGTAAAATTTACAACATTTAATGTTGTTCGTCGAATGACGTGGTTTTAGAGAATGTTTAAATTAATAATTAATTATTGTATTCGCTGTTTGTTAATGTAAAATAAGCTAACATTTCACATACATTGAAATGAAATGGATTGAGCATAATAATACACATAAGTAGATCCTCAGATGATAGTAGTCAATTTACATATTAAGTTACACTGTGACCAGCTATCCTTGGATACACCTGCTAATGGCATCCATGTAATATGGCCAATTTTTTTTTTTTTTCATGTTGTATAACAGGTTTTTTTTGGGATAATATTTTTACTGCTGTACAATCGATAGATGGAACAGCGCTGTTACGCAGATAGTCCGAAGATTCAGGGTCCGATATCTGATGGGTCATGATGTCATAATGGGCATCCAGCAATAGGATGATGATTCTTGAGTAGGTATAAACGATGCTGTTCACACCCCCAACTATATCGTGTAACTATACAGAATGTTTGAATTCATTTTTTTCTCTATGTGACAATCTTTAATTTATATCCACTAACAAATGAATTTGCTGCCGACATGCGTTTAATTTCTTGCCAATCATCCTGCAACAACATGCATCTTCAAAAAAACGCTGTGCCACAAAAATGACGGAGAAGTACTGTTCAATTATTAAGTGGAACCTAATTGAATGGCATACGCTTTCCAAGTTTTTGAGTGGCATTTCTCAACCGACGGGCGTCGAGAAAGTTTCAAGTTGAATTTCGTTAGTTGTATTCTTTGAGAAACTAATAAAGAAGGTGAAAGATCTTAGTAATATTGGCAGGGTGCAGCTCTCGCAATTATGAACCCAAGCAGAAATCGCGTTTCTAAAAACGAAATTATTTTAATCGAACTCATTGGGGAAAGGCGTTGCAGTCAAACTTTTCCATTTAGCTCTTGGACCCTTAAAACTTCCTGATGGCCTTACGATTGGCCGAAAAGGCCGGAAGCGGGGTCTCATTGAAGAGGTAAAAAGTTTAATCGTTGCAATCAAAATGAAACTAGGACGGGAGTCTGTGGAAAGAGCGATAAAACTTGCGTTTTCCGGAAGAATGTGAAGGAAAATTTTCTCCATTGAGAGACCGTTCTAAGAGAGGCTTCAGGCAACAGCTTCCCAGACTTGACCGGGGAGATCTCCCAAATTGTTTCAAGGAGCACACGAAAGGTATTTCTCTCACATTCCGGTGGAGATGTTCATGGGATTACCGTGAGTAAGCAAAAATCCCTTGCATAAAATTTAACATATATTTCTATTCAACTCTCTTGAGTCTGCAATATAGTGAAGTTTGGTTAATGAGAAAGTAGAAGTCGCAAAGTTTCTGTTAGTGAAGAAGCAAAGTTCTTGAAAGAATAATGTGAAAAGCTGAATTTTCAATAATATTTTTCATATTATGACTTGTGTGATCTTTCTTAAGTTTCTATCTCAGCTGTTTTCACGAAACGAAGACTCATAAATTACGGAACAAATCGCGCAATACCGTACATCACAGTTTCGTTAAGTTACACCACAGCACATGTTCGGTTTGCGTTTGCTCCGTTCCATGTTCATTGATCGGACACTCATAATTTTCCTTCATTCACCAAACTCATTAATAAATACCTAAACAGTCCTCTAGCTCGGGCTGCCGATAATTTAATTTTCACGTAATTAAAAACACCTGCATACCAAGAATTAGTCACTGCATTAACTCGTTCTGTTAGTTTTCGCGAGTTAAATTTTCTCCACGAAAAGCAAACCCTCTGGTTCATGTATTTAGACCAAGTAGAAAGATATTCGTACTTGCGTGGAAATACAACTGCAAATAAACACTACCCTTTTTTGCTCTAAATAATCATGAGAGCACTCTGCGCGTATGTACTCCCTCTATTCTCTCAGCTTGTGCTTCTTTCTTTACACACTGAATTTACTTCCACCCTACGATCCCTACCACTTTGCCTCAGAATACCAGATATCTGAATATTTCCTTCAGACTTGGTTTATTACCCACCTTTCTTCGTCCCATTCCGATTTGCTCATTTGTGATGAATTTGTTAAGATTCTGTCGCGGATTCTGATGGTGGCGTTGTTTCATAAAATATTTAAGATTAATGGGATTTCTAAGTCACGAAGGTATATTCAAAGGATAGAAAGGCTTAACTTCGACAATTTAACTTGATCTGAAAATGATGTTGTGTGTGGAAGGGGTAAATCAGTATATTAATCATTTCAACCTCATACGAGTAGGTGCATATGTGATTCCAGAATGATTCCCTACATCCCTCACCTCTCACGCTATTTTTCGCTCGCCTCATACTAAAACGTATGTATGTCCTGTCGTACTGATATAAGAAAGAAAAACTTAGGTAAATGAACCAGCTCAAGTATTCATAGCTCTCGACCATTTCCCTCAGGGCGAAAATACGCGCGAGTAGGGGGGGATAATTTTTCCTAGCGGTACCATCTCCTCTACAGGTAGCCTTGAATTTCGTATGAGGCCCTTTCCCGGGGCTCTTACATTCTCCATTAGCGGAAAAAGAGCAGGGGCCGTTTCGAAGTAAATGAACTGCATAATTTCCAGTAGTTTTTTCACTCGAACGTACGTTTTAGCGAATGTTCGAGCTACTGTTCTCAGTCAAAAATTTTGAAAACTCGAATTTCCGAAAAATGTTCATACTAAAATCCGTTTTAGACCATCCTGAATTAACTGCCAAAAATCCTATAAAAATATATAAATATGTATCTGCATTTATGTATGTGTCATTCCAGACGGTAACTCACGATAGAATTGAGATATAAATTTCAGATTTGCACAAAAAATTGCAAGACTCTAGCTGGGTGGGGGGGGGGAGAAGTTTTGAGATGAAGACACGTGGTTGTTACTTTAGATGCTCTTCACGGTTTATCTGCTCTAATCTGATAACGGGATGAGGTATCGGAATCCTGGCTTCACCATCTCAAAAAGAGACAAAATTTGTTTTAAAACCAGTACAATTTTACATAAGACCTGTTATTTCCACGAAAAGTGGCTCTTTCAGCCATACTGCATAAGTATCTGTGGATTTTTAGCGAATTTGACAAGCGACGCCTCATTTTAAAGGTTCTTTTATACTGAACACGATGGTGAAATCAGAATTGCGATATCTTATTCCGTCCTCAAACTGGAGCACTTTTAAGATGAAGAAACGTGGTTGTTCCTTGATATGATCTTCAAGTTAGGTCTGCTCTAATCTGATAACGGAATGAGATATCGCAATTTTGACTTCACCGTCGTGTTTAGAGTTGAAATATCCAAACGCTGAGGGGTGTTCCGGTGAGTTTGGGGGGGGGTCTCGCAAAAATGAAAGTCTGACAAGTGACACCTCATTTAAAAGGTTTTTACACACTGAATACGATCGTGAAGTCAGAATTACGATATCTTATTTCGTGCTGAAACTTGAGTACTTTGAAGATGAAGAAACGTGGTTGATCCTTAATATATTCTTCATGGTTAGTCTGCTCTAATCTGATGACGTAATACGATATCCCAATTCTGACTCCGCTGTCGTGTTCAGCGTTGAAATGTCCATAAGCTGAGGAGGGTTTTGTGAAGTTTGGGGGGGGGGGTTTACCCATAAATTCCAAAAATGAAACGGTCTGTCAAGTGACACCTCATTTTCACACGCTGAATAAAATAGGGAAGTCAGAATTACGATATCTTATTCCGCTCTCAAACTGAAGCACTTTGAAGATGAAGAAATGTGGTTGATAATGAGATGTTCTTCATGGACATCAAGTTCTTTAATAGAGACATTTTACATAAAACCAATTATTCCTTCGAAAATTCGCTCTTATAGTCTTGTCCACACAAGTTAAACTGTTTGAGTACGATTTTGTGGCGAGCATTAGGCAGCTTTCCAGTCGCTGGTACTGAATTAGGCAATTTAATCCTACATTGGACTGAAACAATTGGTATGAAATGTAAATATTCTGTGATTTTTGCCATTTCCCTAATTCAATCATAGAATGTTACCGACGATCAGTTCCGCATTCAACGTTTGTCCATGAGTACTGACAACTCTTGTGGTGTAGGGGTCTTAATATACGTCGATCCAAATTAAGCGGTAGTCAGGTTGATAGAATAATTGCAACACGCGGACGGATCCAACGTGGTTCTATAAGAAAGATTTGTCTTCATATCAGAAAAGTGCCTTACGATTTATATACCGGACGAGTTATGAACGCAGCCACTCTGAAATGTATGCGGAGCTGTTTCCTCCTTGCAAACTTGCCCGTAAAAGAGTTGGGTCGTCCATTTTCCAACAACTAACTGCACTATGTCTTCGGTCGACAGGAATGAAATCATACCGTGATTCCCGGTTTTAGAAAGTTCGCCGGAAGAAGTAGTATAGGTTCAGAATAAGACGAACCAGGAACTACCCGGCACTGTATCCGAATTATTGATCATCTTCTTCATGCACTTCCCTCTTTTGTTGGTGTCCCGGATTGGTTTCGATTTCACAAACATTATATTGTAGAGTTTTCATGGTTACTCCGTCTGTCAATTGTGATTTGAAACTATTAAACATAGTAGGTATTTTGTTCATTTCATAACATCATAACAACGTTACGGTACATAACTTGTGGATTCGGTATCTTTCAAGGCCAATGTGGATTGACCTCCAGTGAGATTCTACGCCGCCATCGTCCAGAAAACCGCCGTATACGAGGGAAAAGAGGTGAACCTAACCTAAGATTGGATCTTAGTGCGAGTAAGGATGAAAGTATGATTATCTGTTCAATCATCCCAACATTTTCGTCAACTGGAGTTTCGGGGGACAGTTTTTACTTTTCGTTACTATGAATCCGCAAACCCAAAACCAGGCTTCTTACATAATTAAAAAACTTTCAAATTAAAGTCGTCGACCTTTCTGTCACGAAGAGAGAGGAGGAGTAAGAATTCGTCGGAAGTTCATTTTTTAATATGAAAGTTTGTGGTTTCTAAGGGATATTTGTAAATTGCGGAGGGGAAGGAGTTGGTAACGTCGCTACGGTCGGTGTGTGTGGGACCGAGTGCAATGCGAAGGAAAATTTGCCCGTTTTTCAGCGTGCTTGATTTCCCTTGAGATGGAGAGATGATGGATCAGCGTGAGGTATGTTTCCCTGCGGTCATTAAGTGAAAAATTACGAAGTTCTGACTGAATACCAGGATCACGCCTTTTCAACTATATAAAATATTGAAGCAATTGTAAAGTACTGAGACACACCCCTAGGACCCTAAACTGTGAATGGAAGAATTTTTCACTTCTCACAAGCTTTAGTTCCTTCGTATCCTTCTCGTAAATTTACTTCTGAAGTACAAGCGCCTGTATATTAAATATAACAAATTTTGTTGTAAAATTTGTAGCACTTATTTCAATCCGGCACTTATTCAATCCGTATATTCATAGATCTATTTTCTGACTCCGTTTGAGTGTTCACAGCATTTTTGAAAATCCCAATTAATCTGACACTTTCAACCACTCTTTCCATGTTTTTTGAGGTGCAGAATCCGACTTGGAAACTCGTTGATGCATTAATGCCTTAAATGCATTAATGTTTGTAAATTTTACAAAATTATTAAACAGTCTTTTAAAAAGTATCGTAAAATTTATATTTAATATTTAATATTGTGTCATTTGGTCGTCATATACTGAAACCTGGGGAAGAATCCAAGAACAAAAAGTCCTATCGCCCGATATCACTACTGCCAGTTATAATATAACTATGTAAGCTCTTTGATAAATTACTGAAACAAAGATTACAACTTATCGTTCATGAGAAAGAACTAGCTCATCCCCTATCACCAGTTTGGGTTCAGAGAACAACACTACCATAGAACAAGTGCTCATCAAATAACTGATGTAAATAGAGCATTGTCTGGAAAACAAACAGGTTTGTTAAGGTGTGTTTCCCAAGCATTTGGCAAAGTCTGGCATCAAGGGGTGGAGTACAAACTTGAGAAAGACTTACCGAAGCCATATTTTCAAATCTTGAAATCATATCTTACTGATAGATATTTCAGAATAAAATAAGGGTAGGTGTCCCCCAAGGAAGCGTGCTCGGGCCCTCACTATACCTTCTGTATACACGTGACGAGAACACTACAATTGCAACCTTTGCTGATGTTATTGCCATACTAGCGATTGGCGACTCAGTAGAGGAATGGACAAGGAAACTACAGCATTCTTTTGACGATGTAAGCGCCTGGACCAAAAATTGGCGCCTCAAGCTTAACGAACAGAAATTTGTCCATAACAAATTTACGAACGAGAAGATAAGAACGATACTAGTCATCATGAATGAATAAAATAGTCCTTACTCTAATACTGCAAAGTACGATTATCATACTCGTATATTACCTATAGAAGTGACTCTTGATGCCAAATTAAGATGGAAGGGGCGTGTTATTTAACAAAAAGAAAGAACGATTAAATGTAAAATTCAAAAAATTGTACTGGCTGCTCGGTAGGTATTCGATGCAATAAAACAGGGAAAGCGGAATGCAATGAAGACATGAAGTTCTTCAACTCCTAGACAATAGCAACGTCACCCGGTGGCTTGATAGAACAACACCTCTTGATCTTATGATTTGACAATGTGACAAATGTAGTGATATAGTGTTCTCTTGAGTTACAGCCACTGGGCTCAACAAACAGTTTAAAATATTACCTTGATGGGCTTATGTTATGTTATCTATAATATATAATACATTATAAGAGCTTATATAATGATTGAAGTTGTATTTCAGAGAAGAATGAATATCAGATTTTTTTCTTTATCGATATAATAATAATATTATTATACAACTTCAATCATTATAATATAATATTATATTATAAGCTCTTATAATATAAGAAATATATTATAATGTAATAATATAATATTATAATAATTCGAAGCATGATGGATACACACTTGTGTGGAGAAAAGTACCATGCAGCATTTTCAAGATCTCGATTAGCATTTTAGCTCAACTGCCTTTGTTTTGACGATCGAGCAATTAGAGAAGAAAGAAAATCTGCAAGCAAGCTGGCACCAATATATGAAATCTGGTCCATGTTGAACAAAAATTGTGAATCAAGTTCAAAACCTTGAAGAGAGGCGGCGGCAAAAAGAGGCAAATTAAAATACATTATTGCTTGTTCTGCTGTTACAAATTGCACAGGAACACAACATCGTTTTTCCCTCCTGCTTCAAAATATATTTAATATATTTGCGGTGAACATTCGCGCAAAACTTGAGTGGAATGTGCCCAAAGAAACAATAATTGTTTCTTTGGGCACATTCCAATCAATAATGATTATTAATTCATATGGACTGGAGTGGGGAGTTACTGCACCTACATATGTGTACTGAAAAAAAGAAGAAGACATAGTTGGGAATTATCAAAACTCTAAATTTATTGTGTAGGTATATGTTACCAATCCACAAACTAGAGCCTACGCAGACATGTAAGAGATTGAGCTAGGATTGTGCTAGCGTTGTAGCACATAAAACCACGAAATACCATGGATGGAGTCAACTCAAACCCATTCGTCCCAGTTTGAACGTCAAACTATTAATGTGACGTTTGGACGCCGACAGAGGATGCATCGGAGCTCCAAAAGCAGGTGTTATTCGGACGTGGAATCCTCGTTTCAGGAGCCAAACAAACCCATGCAGGAAATCCTCTGTGCAAACGAGGAAGGGTTTGGTCCCAGGGCAAACTAGATATCACTGGGTGGAGGGGCTGGAGGAGGCAAATTCAGTTAGAATTAGCCGCGATACAGCGGAAGGCTTGAGCTCTCTCCCACCCATTTGCGGGGAAAGGCAGAGGGTGATAAATTCAGGCAAAGGGTGGGACAGTTGCCCGACCCGCAGAAAGTGCTTCTAAATCAATCCACTAGGTTGATGAGCCGACTTTGGCCTTTCTAAAGGGTTCTTAGATTAATTATAACGCCATTCAGACAAACCTGGGATATTCAACAGGGACTCAAATCCATCGGGAACATCACATTAATTCACTTTGCACTCTGACAAAATGAGATTATTGTTATAATTAAACCAATAAATAACTGCTGCGGAACCCAAGTTTTGAAATAATGCAATTAATAATGTGCAAAGCACACACAACATTTCCCCAGCTTTATTGCAAGAGTATTCCCTCATTGGCCCTAAATTAAAAATTCCTTCAATTGTTGAAACTAAATAAATAAACTATACTACCGGAAGAAGAGGCTATTCATTAGTAAGGGGAAATAGACTTATAAAATAAGGAAAATTGCTTGAAGATGAAACTATAATCTTGAACAAAACAGAAAAGCTAACAATTAAATTCACTGACTAGGAAGCCATTTGTTTCATTTTATTTTTTTCTAAGTAGATTTCAATAGTATTATATAGTTTATTATATATTGTTTATTATTGAAAAAAATGAACCAAGAGAGAAAAGAACGAAAAAATTCACTCAAGGTTGGCTGGTAATTTTTTAGGACTGATGACATCACATTGAAAAGTAGTCGGTTCCCTGCCCCGTTCTTTCAGTTTCTATCCAACCTATCAGCTTAATTTTTGTTGTTTTGTTGAGAATTTTATTCTCAAGATACGGTACGGTGCCTTGGTAAGTTCTACATGATGACAACAAAAAATGGCAGGGAGTTTAGTCTAAGAACTTTTGGAAAGCATTAAACTTGTCTGAGGTTTTAAAGCAGAAACACGCAAAATCCATAGCGCAGATTGTGTATTTGAGGGAAAAAATGGGTCGGAGATAATGGGGCATTTGTGCTGAAAAACGTTGTTTTTTCAGAGGTCGCCTTTTTCTGAAGTGATCATTGTTCCCGCCTGATGTCGCAACATCCAGGCTTTTTCACTTCCTATTTTTCAAAGCTTTTATTTTAAATGGGATTTTTCATAAATGTTTCAGATGTCTGAATCTAGTTTATAGTATCCGTGACTTCGTAGCATCAGAAAGAAGGAGAAGACGGAAAACTTATCAGCTATATAGATGATAACAGATTAGAGAGTTCCTAAGGGGACATTCCTAAGGACTCAAGTTTGAACTTATCTAAACTGCGCATGCGCGTCGGCTGTGTCCGGACACATCGCCTCAAGTCGACCACAACCGGCCACACACATGTGTCCATTTCTCTCCCGGGACACAACCTTTACGATTGAATTTAACCTTACTCCGGGATAACAGTGCAGCGCCTTTTGCCGCCAAACAAATCGTCGTGCGACATCAGCCCTTCGAGATAAAACCGCAACAAATTATCAAGCACTCCCGACATGTTCAGAAGTTGAATCAAGAAAATTGAGCGACGAACGGTGGGAAGGTCAGAAAAACAGTGGAAGGGATGGATTTCGCGTTGTGCTAAGGTGACTTGACGTTACTCGTACATGTGATCACTTCCGCCAAACTGGACACATTTGGTTAGCATCCAAAAGTTGCTCGCCTTAGATGTGGCCACTACATATGTCCACATCTGAATGGACATATCTCTTAGGAACTCTATTAGGAATGTTAGCTATTTGATACTAACGATCAAAATTTGATTGTGAACATTTGAAAAAAGGTGATGTTTTTTGTTCAACGTGCGTTGTTTCGGCAAGGTGTTTGTGTGATTGAAACGCCGAAATCCAAGCGACTTTTCAAGAATAAGAAAACCGCAGCAAAACCTGAAGTGGAACCACCAAATATTGAAAATATTGGATCTGAAAATGGTACTCACGGTGCGGACCTGCACGAGCGTCACTTGCTGCCTGAACATTTTTTTTTTTTTGCCCACATTCCGTTGATAATTTTTCAAAATTCCTTTTTCTCTGAGTTCATCACACAATTTTTTTTTGAAAAATCGATTTTTTTTTTTCGAAGAAAATTGCCAACTAACGAGGGAGGGGGTTTCAAGTAGGAGGATGTCAACAAATACTTTATATTTGAAGCAGGTGTAGAAAGGTCACTGTTTTTAGCACTTTCCGTACAACAGAGGCCAGTTATCAAAAGAAAGTTATATTAGAAACCGCGAATCTCTTCTTGTAAGCCCATCAAGTTGTTAAGTACTTCAGCAATGGTCATTTTCTAGTTCTAAAATCACTCGTAAATAACGAAAGCAGCCCTCAATGGATAGGGATAGATGATAGCTCTCAATTGAATAGGGGGGAGTGGTCAACTCAATGGCGGTACCACAGGCCCACTCGACCCATAAAGCCGACAATCAGGCGACCAGAGGACCATTGTGAGCTCTTGTTCCCTCATGCGACCCTGTTGATTCATAACCGGGAGAACGACTATTTCCTGCTCACCAGAGCGGAAAATGGCCCTCACTTTCGCCGCCGATCCACACATGTCTGGGGAGAGCTCCCTTGAAGGCTAATAACAGCAGTCCCGCCCGTGCGTTCGTTCAGTTTAGTTGGCGGGATGAATAGACAAGAAGAATTTCAGTAGGTAGGTACCAAGTTAGTTGTAGAACTGAAAATTTAAAATCTCTCTAGCCGTTTTAATCCTCAACTTGGCTGGGGCCCAGGCATATTCTGGAGAAGTCAAATCGCATCCCAAGTTCGCAACTCCTCTACCGAACTGGACTCAAGCGGCGGATACCGACCACATACCGACGAGTATACCGAACATATTAGTATGTACAAGTATACACAAGCTTTTCGGGGCTTGCATACTTAAGTCCATCCAAGTAGTAAATCGGAAACTTTTCTGAATTGGGGATAATATATTATGGTAAGTAATTTATCGACCTAATGGTATTACGAGCTCGTACTACGATGCTCTTCTACTCATTGACATTTTGTTCGTCCCCTGGTTCAGAAACAAATAAGTGATAATACCTAGTAAGCATTTCATGCTTCCACCACGTTATGAGAATTTCATTTCATTTCTTTATTTCCCCGATAGTTTCATAATCATAACAACATTGACATTGTGGATAATTATCTATATGGGCAAAACCGTGGTGGTGGATGAGTCTATAAAAAATACAAACATGAAATCAACATCACACCAGTCTATCTTATTAAATTACTGGAAAAATTTCACACTGGAATGTAAAAAAAAAAAAAAAAAAAGTTTCAGTATGAAAAATGTGAAAAATTATAGGTACTTCTGGTGAAACTAATAACATACTTCCAATCAGGAGCCAGCTTTGCATTATTAGGAACTGCCTCTTAGGACACCATTGACAGTTCTTTTGGTTTATTTCGGCCTTCTTCTAAGAAGGGCGCATAGGACCTCGAAGGAGACATCTATAAGTTGTTGTAAAAGTATCAGTACCGAACAGAATCGGGCAGGGAAGTTTCATTGCCATTCCTAAGCTGCACAGTCTAGCTGCTAAAGTATTTATTTACCGAGGAGTTTTGGCGTTCGAAGGGTTCTCTCTGGGAACGAGCATCACGAACATAGAACTCTTCAAATACAGAAAACCACATAGAACTGAGTAAGTATGTTGAAGTGAGTAATCGAATGGTTGTGTCGCCTGAAATTTGGAAATTGTGGAATATTATTCACTGAAATTTGGAATATTATTCACTATGAGTCATTTAATTCGTTGAGGTTATATGGCACGGTTTAATAAGTAGGTAATGCATGCAGTGGTTTAATAATAATTATTGTTCGGTCGTTATAACTGTTTTGCTTCTTAGATAATGAGTCACTGATGACCGACACAGGTAGGTACTGAATATTCTAACTGCACCAGTAGGTACCAGTGACGTCAACCCACAAAAACAAAGCTTAGAATCCGGAAGGAAATATAATATTTCACCCATCATTACCGCCGCGATGGTACTACGCATTTTGGGTCGGACATAACGACCGTTTTCCCCTCAATACCAATACGCCTTTCCATATCTTTTTATTCGCCATTTGGGGAGTCGTTTGGATTGAAGAAAGAGCCACGAAGGAGGGAGGAGGAGGGAACTTTACTTTTTCACCGTCTTCCCGAACTACCCTTTTCCCGTTTAATATCGTTAGAGTCGGTGAAGAAACCCATACCACGTTGCGGTCTGTACAGAATCGTTTTCATTTCTCGGGGTTCAGGAATAAATTTGGAAGGTAGATACTATTTGAAAACCTTAGGATTTAACCGGTTTTCGACAGGGAAGAGCTGGAAGGGCCAAAAGACGATGGCAAAAGTGGCCAAGACGATTTTGATAACTAGGTTCCTGGATCACTAGAGCACCTCTGTAGCTTTCCACTATCCAACACCACTATTAACCTCCTCAGTTGAATCCCTACTGTCAAAGCGTAAATTGTGAAATCGGTAACTTGAAGCACAAATCAGTCACAAAGATATCAATAATAATATAATATAATAATAATAATATCCTACCAGCTATCACGGTGAGCACTCTATCGGGGTGAAAATGAACTACTACCTACCAGGCCAAACAGGGGTTGCACAGAAATTATACAAGTTGTCTCGTAGACTGTCTTATATAAATGTCATCTATAATATATATTATATATTATATATTATATAGATATAATATATCTTATATATTATATAGATATATCGTACCGGTTATTTTTTCCTCGCCCTGAAACATTTAGTGAAATCCGCCAATATGCCCCAAGTAATATGCGCAAGATGCACTTAAAATAAGTTGAATAGAACGGGAATGATTAATTGACATGGATTTCACTAAATGTTTCAGGGCAATGACAAAATATCCGGTGCGATATAGATGACATTCTGTAAAATTGTTATCATATTATAATAACAGATTTTCACAGAACTACACGTGAATATTTGTGCAAGGAAATCTATCCGTGAGAATTCAAAAGGCATCAGAGCCTTTATACGAGTAACTAGAACCTGCACATGACACTGCAGTAATGATACATACGAAATACGAGGAAGCTGTGTACTCCACTTCAGCAGTGACATCTACATTTTTGGTTTGAAAAGTGGAATTGACTTCTCTGTCGTTACTAGCGATTGTCTATATCCGTAACCAAGAAAACTGTTGGCTCTTTGGAAATATCATTCCTGACGCATATAACTATGTTTAACTTGATGGAAAATGGAGACACTTGGCAATCTCACTTCACCGTGAGAAGGGTGATTAGGGGTGAGATGTTTACAGAAGAAGTTCGTGCCCAAGCCCAAATTTTCTTGTGCTGTGGAAGAAGCTAAAATGTCGGATATCCTCGTTCCACGGTTTAAAGTCGAAAAGCAGACGGGCGGAAGAGATGAAGTAGAGGTTGACAAGTCCTTGATATGATGATGGAGAACTAACTGATGGGAGAAGCATTGATGAGGCAATAGAACTGAGGCAATATGAGGCAATATTTACACCAATAGAGTATTTGGATGAGCAATAGAACTCCAAGTCTCTGCCCCTATCCTAATCATACTGTTTCCACACCGCTGCGTGACAACTTGAGGTTGGCGGAGAAGGCTGAAGTGGGTGCCTTTCAACGACAAATCAACATGTCATCCGCTGCTCATTTGCTCATCCAGAATCAAGGCCATAGGTACTGAACTAGGTAAGTACACACTTTTCGTCGGTACAGTGTACAAAACGTCTTGGACTCCAATTGACCGACATTGACTACGACGCGCCATACTTTTACTAGTGGAACCAATCGATCAATTGGAGCCCAAGACGTTTTGAACACTTTACCGATCTATGTAGGACCTTATCCAAAATAATTCCAGGCTGGTATATGAGCCGTACATTGCAATGGATAGGATTTGCGTTGGTAACATTGACGTCATAGGAGTAATAGTGGACTGTCTGGCTAGTGGCTGGCCTTCTACTTCAAAAATAACAAAACTTCAAATGCGTCAGAGTCATAATATTCTGGATTCGTGGAGCTGTTTTATAAAGTGTTGCCTAGCATAGGATGGAGGGAGTAGACGTCCTAGGAATACGTTTGAAGCGGTTTTATCACCTGTTCCTGACCCCTTTTGCTCGTTCCGTGCTGCATTCCTATAACAGCGACACGCCCATTTATAACCCTCGTAGCGGCCCTAATTCTCCTCATACCCTTGAATCCCCCGCCCAGCTCAATTGCCCCTTCAACACGGCAAAATGTTCTCTCTCTGTCACCAGGCTCATCTCGAACAACGGCGGACTGTTTAATTGACCTCTGACTGACTGGTGTTGCATTACTTTGGCAGCCATTAGTTCAGGCTCAGTTTGTTGGTCCGAGGTCAAATCGGTTACTACCGGCCTCATTCGCAAATGAACCCTTGCTATGTCCTGCTGAACAACGATGCATGACATGTAATTCTCCGGAACGAACCTCGCTACAAAAGAACGTAAGTATATATTTTATTCAATATAATTTGAACGCGCAATTTCATCACCTGTCGTTTCATAAAATTAGTGGATTTGACAAGTGCATATTACGTATAACCACCGTTTGAATTGATGGTCTTCATAATTAATGTTAAATACCAAGTATAATTGATTAATTAATGTTATCAAGTATACTCGATTGCAGCTGAAATTCGTTGGAATCGTCGCGGGACCACCGACGTGTGATTAATTTCCCAAATCACTTTCTAGTGTACGTTACTGTATTGATACTATGCAAGAAATGCAAAGTTAAATAATTTAAATTATTATTTTGTCAAGAATGGTTAACCACTTTTACTGTCAAGCTCCTGTCGTTTAGTTCGGCTCGAAGTCTAAACTCTCTCACGTTACACACTTTTGTATTAATTTCTAAATCGCAACTTACATTTCTAAACTAACCTTATTCGAGGTGAATCTGGTGGCAGAGAGAAACGCTTTATCGAGTTAAAGCGGCAATTCAGCGGGTGGGGGTAAATTCAAGGGTATGAAGAGAATCAGGGTCGCCGCGAGGGTTATAAATGGGTGTGTTGCTATTGCGGCACGGAGCGGGCAAAATAGGTCAGAAGCGGGTTGTAGGGATACCACACACAGCAATAATCTAATTAATTTCTTTCGTAGTTTCACATTACCAAGTTGCCGTGAGTTGGTAAAATGGTGGTAATTAGCAGTTTTCGGAAGAATTGGAAAATCCTCTGTTCGTGCAGCGGGAAAATTAATAGTTCGGTGGTCTATAAGGTGATAAAACCGCTTATTACGCCTACTCCTGCATCCCATCGTCGGCTACACTGAATAAAACAGTTGATTAGAAACATTCTAACTCTCGTAGGCACTAAGCCATATTACAATTCAACTCAAACCCATTGCGTTTTTCCCTCAATGCTCAATGCTTCAAAGGAACGTGAACCACTGATTTCAGGAGTATTAGACGTAGGGTGTCCATAATTATTAGAGTAAACAGCATATTGTTATTATAGAGTATTATAGATCTCAATAGTTGGAATTAACATACTTCTGTGGACCAAGATTGTTTTTAGCTGAACTTTTTGAAATAATACATACAGTACAGAGAACTTCAGGTGGGTGAGGTGAGAACCAGTATAATTGTAGTGTAGGTATTCACAGTAACAATTACTGCTTATCTATTCATCCTTGGTCTATTCCTAATTATTAGGATGAAGAGAGAATTTAGTTAATCGTATGATTTGTCGATTTTCTCTCCCGACCCAAACAAGAACATCGGCATTTCCAAAGCTTGTTTCAAAGTGATTTATATAGGTGAGTATAATAATTATTGAAGCTAATTTACAAGACCTTCATGTAGGAAACCAATTGCAGTGGTTGGAGTTTATCTAATGAACGGTTTCTTTGATACAAATCATGGTAAAGGTAGAGGTGGATTAGAGTATAGTTTTCACGCTATACCACGGGGAAAGGCCGGCAGCGTGAGATGCGGCATGGCGCCGCGCCAAGGAACGCTCCAAGGGCACCCCCACACCATCCATTGAGTTAATCTCAAAGTGAAAAGACCCTTCCGAAACAGCGTTCCCCGCGGGCTCCACTTTTGGAACGGCGAACCTCGTCTGACATCCATCTGTTTTCACAACAGTTGTTGGGAACCGAGTGAAAACCGGAGAGTTTTCAAGGGGATTCGAGCCGGGGTAGTTTTAGGGCGGGTTGGGGGGGTTCTCTGATCTCTCGCCAAAAACCCCACATTACAGAACCCGTGGTGTCCGAACCGCAATTTTATGTCCCTGTTTTCAATAGAAGGCCCATTCGAACAACCAGTCAAGGTCAATGCTTCCGTTCCATTGAGTGTGAAAAAAAGCTTCACAATTTGGATGATTGAAACTACTTTCACGTAAGGCCAACCGAAGAATAGCCTTCCTGGCGTACGGCGAAACGAACCCACCCTGTTCATTTTCTGTCCCAGAATAAGAAAAACTCCAGTACAAAAAATAATTATTAGATCCCCATAATGCACAATCGGAGTCTCATTCGCCCTAGTAAATTAAAAGCGTTCATTCATAAGGTTACACTATTGTATTGATTTGGCCTACACCTATTTTGCCGTTTGTTAAAATGCAGTACCCTTCATTACTACGCTTGTCTACAATATTTCCAGGCCACATTTTTGGAGCTACTGCAGTTGAGCCTAGCAAAGGGATTTGCTGCGAATTAGCTTAGCATGCCATCATCCACAATCTACTTTCGCTGATGCCCGAAACCAGGCATGCATTGTGGAAGGGCCTTAATGTCATCATCGGCTTCCCTGACCTGAGAACATGTACAGAAGATTGACTCCCAATTATTATAATTTGGACCTTTTCAATACTTTCAATATTACCTATTTATTGAATTATTATTGGTAGCAGCATATTGAAAATATTGAACATTGAAAGTAAATTGAAGCAATATAATAAATGCTCAAGAAATAGCATAATATGCTATATGAATAAATATTATTTATTCATTACTTCTTCTGAATGAAGTCTACATGTTTTTAAGTATGAGAGTAACTCCAAATGTTGATTTTTTGCATGCAGCCAAATTTCAAATATTAATTGTTGGATGACAGCGCACAACTCGTTGGGGAACTGAAAGGCAGTTGTAGGGACCACTTACAATAGAATTTATTGCAATTTAGTGTGGAAATTAGAACAAATTTGCTAAGCTGGAATGCAGTACCTGTCCCTGAACAGAGTTACTGCAATACAGCATAGTAACATGAATTCATGTTACTATGCTGTGTTGATTCATCCATTTGTCAAGCTGAGGTGCGATTAGAATGGTTCAAAAAATGCCATTTTGTTAATAACATGGTGATTCAGTCGTCTATTAGAGAGCATGTGGTCCCTTCTCTGATAGACAAGAGAAGGTTTTTCGAAGTCGTCAAGGCACAAAATAGAAAAAACCATTTTGCTTTGGTTTGACATTTCTGGAGTTACCTACTGCAATAATTGAATTGAATTATTCACCTTAGCAGGGCAGTATTGGTGCCTTGCGGTTTAAATCAGTGGGTTTCAGGCTTTGACAATCGAAAACAACCAAAGCTCATGTTATCATCAATTCATCACTTATAAAATAAACCTAATAATTTGTGTCGATGAGTCACGTACTTCCAAGTATTTAAATCGCCTGAAAACAAGCATCCGAATTGTTGAATCTTCCCGATAATGAGAAACTAAAAACATTCATAAGAATGCGGAAAAATTTCCACAATGAGCGGAAATTCGATACGTGCTACTTGGGTTTCAGAGGGTCCAACATCCATATGCAACTTCAACGTGATTTTTGACGGCTTATTTCCCAGAAAGTAAACCTACCATAAATACTCCTCGTATATTGCGTGTGGTTAAGAAAAGTTTATTAAAATTGGCCACTAAATCTGTGGAAAAAACAATAAACTAAATATTTAATATTGTTGAGACAGCTCTTCAGTGGAGACCCAAAATTGGATGAGGTGATGGTGGGAGTGACGATGAATATTTCTGTTTCCGACTATTTTCATTGGGAACATCGTTTCCTCCTCAAATATGGCCAAACAACTAGAGGAACGAATAGACTATGGTACCTCCCAATTCAAAAAGCATCTCCTAGTATTCCCCCATCCGTGCGATAGTATGCCCAGGACATACTGAAATTAGACGCATTATATATAAGTTCATATTACGATTAGGACACAAGAAAACGTCAACACATTTTGGAAAAATAAAATAAAAATTCCAAACGTTTGGAAACACTGATTGTATAGAAAACCAAATGGCTTTGGCATTTCGTGCCAAAATTTAGTAATCAACAATGATGAATCCCTAATAATTGACGTTTTGATACCCAATTGTAACGTATTAATTTACAATCCCTCTCCTTCCTCATTTCACACCCTACTATGCTCCCGCTGCTGACGCGTCCACAAATAATAATCCGTATTTTCAAACCTGAAATAACTTACAGTTCTTTTAGGTCATTTAGTTGAATAACGGTCGTTCTTCACAACCACCGGTAAAACTCGCCGCTACCTCCCTTATTTATATTTAGCTTCCGAAAACCCCCGGCCACTCAAAAAAGGGCGAGTTTCCCAATTTATACCTCCAGTTAATCACTACACCTACCTGTTTAATTTTATAACTTTTCTCACCAATCGATTCCCTGGACACACACATTCCTCTCACATTAATTTTGGTTTATAATCCTCGATAATGAACCAATAGAATCGACCAAGGAAAGAAAAAAGTTTATCCCCCTCAAAATTGAAATCCGTCCTGCGATATTTGGTCCTCTTAACTTTCCTTGGAAGGGGTTCAAAACCAATTTTGAAATTTTGAAAAATTCATGGTAAATTCATATCAAAAAACCATATAAAACGGTATAGTTTTCAGATTAAATTTAGGAAGTGTTTGATTTCTAGAATCTTTTATGACTATCCGAAGATTTGTACGACCAGCCGTTAGTTCACAATGAGGGCTCAAAGATGGAGCAGACCGAAATTCGTAATCAGGGCGGCAGCGGGACAATGTTCATACTGGCCCAGCTGATTCGAACAGCACATAGTTTTCAGATATAGGTATCTGAAAATTTAAAAAAATACAATTTAACAATAATTTATTAAGTAATTGATTTTATTAATGATGAGTAACAATAATTATAAGGTAATCATTAACAATAATTTACACTCATTTATATCAATTAATAATAAGTCAATATAATTCATAATAATAATTAATCTATCATCTAGTGATCTAGTGACAGAACGGTGATCTGCACAAAGAATATAGGTAATATACCTTTGTCAAGAATTTGCAGAGAATTTTCATAGTGGTTTATTTTAACAAGTCCTTACACCATATCTAACATGATATTTCCAATAAATATCGCAATCTACAGCCATGCAAAAACAATAATATATTTTATTATAATGTAATAATAAAACGCTGAAGTGTAAGCTTATTTTAGTGTAACGCTAACAAACAGGGCAAACAGCGAATACAATTAATTCAAACATACTCCTAAACACGTTTGGTAGCAACTGTGGGGTTGTACTACAAATACATTCAACAATAACAATAAAAGCAACTGGTTAGTAATAAAAGAATGATTTAAATAACAGAAGAGTGCATTTGCATCCGCTGGACTGTTTGATTTTCCACCAAAATATTGATTTTAGGGCCCTTGGAAGTTTCTAACCGCCGTTTTTCCTGATTAATATTCCTCGTAGTTTGAGGCGTGGGATGGGCGGAAAAACAAAATACCGCGTTAAAAATATTATTGCTCTGGGGGAAGGGGGGGTCCGGTTACGTCAATGCCGACAGAATTCCAGAACACGTTCGGAAAATTCATTGCAAACTCTCGATATATGAACGCTAGCCGAAGTTTCAGTGTTTGTTTGCGAGGGGTTTGCAGTGCATTGCGGTTGAGCACAACGATGTTAGTCGGGCAAACACCTCATGAACACACAGTGAGTAGTTTCCTCACGTTCAATTATTCCTGCATGTGAATTCATGAATCAACAAAATTTATCTGCAGTGATGTACTCGTAGGTGCTGTGGTTATGTAAGGAGGAAATGACTATCAAAAACTGGGAATTTCATCAGTATTCAAGTTTTTGTACATACTATTTCAAATTATTTACTTCGTACCTACTAGAAATTCAACTGTTCCAGTTCTGTTCCTGACTTCCAGTTCTGAACACTGAAAAAGGTGACAGCGAAACTACTCACAATGTTCAAAGCAAAAATACAGTCAAATGAATCCATATTCAATCATGGCGAAGGGTATACACCTAAAGGGGCTTCAAATTGGTTTCCAAAAATAATATTTGATTTGGTGTGTACCTTGGTAAAGAGAACACAGACTTCACGAAAAAAACTTGCTGTTTCGGACCGGGACAAGAAACTTGCGGTTTTGGGTTTACAAGTGACGGTTTTCAAACCAACATGTGGAAACTTGCTGATTTGGACATTAAACACGCTGATTTGGACTCCTGTCAAACTGTCTGTTTTGGACAAGAAACTCTCAGGATTAGACGAAAATGGTCCGTTTTAGACCAAAAACTTGCTGTTTTGGACAGGAGATGGCGGTTGTGGTCAGGAAACACAGTTATTTGGACAAGAAACTTGCAGTTTTGGGCCAACAAGTGGAAACTTGCTGATTTGGACATGAATCAGGCTGGTTTGGACAAGAAAATCTCAGAATTAGACGAAAAATGGTCCGTTTTAGACCACAAAAGCTTGCATACGAGTATGCTACACATTGAGACATTTTCATGTCATCCCCCCCCCCCCCCAGGAAAATGTCGTAACGCAATTGCGTATATATTATGTACCCAGGCGACACACCCCTCATTTGAGACACCTAACGACCATAATGTTGTGTGCAAACAAACTTCGTATCAAGTCATGCGCATATCTCAGCTTTTCGAAGGGCGACAACCGAGCGAGAGGAATGTATTCAAGTTCTATAAATCGAGAGGTTTCCAACGAATGGTGAACGGTTTTTGTCCGATGATAAATTAAGAAGTACTATTCCCCTAGCAACGACTCGGTTGTACGCGGAAATCGTCAGAAACTCATTTGGGACAATTTTCGTAACGGTTTTTGAGTAATGTGCCATAATACGAAAATGTCAAAAACTCCCATAATTTCATAATATGAAATACATGATCCTTTCATATTATGAAAGACATGAAAATGTCAAAAACTCCCTGTGCCCAATCATTGCTAAATTCCTGCAGTCATCGCTTCTACGAAAACAGGACATTCCTTCTTTTATTACAGCAGAATTGGTACTTTCACAGCTTGAAATCACATAATTAATGTTATCATGCATTAATGTCGTTTTCTGCATTCAAATTTCTAGATTATGTCAAATAGAACATAGGTGTCTGGTAATTTTTGTCTACTGTAACATGATCAATTTTGATTTTTCTAGAGTTCAAAATATAAAAGCTGATTTTCCTCGAATAATACTTTTTGTGACAATCCTTGTTCTTTCCCCTTTCCCGTCATATGTGCTAAGAAGCGGAACAGGGAAAAGCGCAGGGTTTAGCGTTCGCTGATCTGACAGAAATTTGCCCGCCAAACAAGTTCGAAGAGGTCCGCCGAGTTTGGTGCTGGGTTTCGTTTGGTCATCCAGAAAAACCCCGTCTCCAAACGAGTTCTGCGCTGCAACAATGAAATAACCCAACAGTTGTACCCGAGTACCATAAACTTCCAGGTTTATTAACGTCCCCTCACTGGGACCCGTGGAAACCCGTCCATTCCCAGTTCCTGCGGCGGAATGCTCATATAATATAAGGGTGGAAGGTTTTGAGAGTAACAGGGGAAGTGTTCCAGGACCGGGGGCGGCTGCTATAAGCGTAGCTGCTATAACTTTCCTCTCGCGCAGTAGCTTGGACCTCAGATGAACCGGAAGGTCCCGATAGCAAGCCAGCAACCGAATCAGCAAACCTGAGCTCTCTCGGTTATCACCCGCTGTCATAACTTAGCCCCCACCAAACCTTCCTTTACAGAGAGGCCCCTCCCGAGGGTTCTCCTTGTTTTCTGACTTTCTCGACATAATTAGTCCGATGTAATGCCCGCCCGTATTTCACGAGGGGGGTTCCCTTTCAACGCCACGACTCCCTCATCTTTACGAGGCCGGTTTTCATTGTTCGTCCTTTCACGTCGAAAATGTTCAGGTCGATCCGAAATGTGAATGAGCGAAATGTGAATCAATCGAGATTTATTGTGATCGAGAATCAAAGCTCAATATTAGGAGGTACGTATACGTACCTCCTAATATTGAGCTTTGATTCTCGATCACAATAAATCTCGATTGATTTACATTTCGCTCATTCACATTTCGGATCGACCTGAACATTTTCGACGTGAAAGGACTATATACTATATACATATATAGTATTGTAGTTCATAAACATGTATATGAACTACAATACTTTTCCAATTTAGCCAATTTAGGTTCCATATGAAGACCACACGAGAAAAACTCTGCAAACTGTTGACACAACGGTTTATTATCGTCCTTGTGCAGATCACCCTTCTGTCTATACCAGACTGTGTTGCAAATCGGCACCATACCATATTCTCACCGTACTCATACCATACCATACGAATTTATTTCCGATCATACCATACTGTACTACACCAACTCATACCAAACAATAATATACCACACCATGTCATACAAACTGAGTGAATATTGCAATGTCATCCAGTTCTGACCTATATTTAAAATTTCGAGTGTCTAGCTCATCATCAAAATTTAATTTGTTTAAACAAATAGGTAGGTATTATTTAAACAATTTTACAGACAAGAAACCGAGTGAATATTGCATTGTGGTCCAGTTCTGACCTATTTTTAAAATTTCAAGTCAATACCTCATCATCAAAATTTAATTTGTATTATTACAAAAAGGTATTATTTAAACAATTTTACAGATGAGAAACCGAGTGAATATTGCAATGTCGTCAATCCCCGACTCACGGTTAAAATTTCCAAAACGGCGCGGACGGCGTACGGCGGACGGACGGATTTTTTTTAATTCGATTTTCTGAATCTACGTATCTTGAAAAGTAAACCAACAAATTTTGAGGGGGGGTTAAAAAAATGTTTTGTTTGGGCGATTCAATGGTTCATTATCGAAGATAATAAACCAAAAGAAACGACCCTCAAGGAGTCCACAGCGCGACGAACACTAAAAGAAGCTTTGGTTTGAAGCGAAAGAGCTACTACAAGGACATTTGACTTAAACATTTTGCACATTTTGTAATATTCTGTTGTATATTCTGTTTTTCTGTTCAATAAAATCTATACTTTGAAGAACCAATTTAACAATTGGGTTAAATTTATTTTTTCCTGGTAGGAAGAAAAATGGATTGCATTTTTGAACTCAGCGCTGAATATTACGTAGAAATCACCCAATAAAATACAAACAACTTTCAAAATTATTTTTTTGCAGACCTGAGTTATTGATGATGGTAAACCAAAAACGTAGTAATTTTAGGAGTATTGCCTGTTCCAGTGAAAAAGTGGAAAACGAAATTGTAAAGGAAAATGTGTGTGGAAGAAAGTTCTTCAAAGTGAATTCAAGGAAAATTGGTCATTGAGTTGTGTTAGCCTGAAATGGATGCGATATCTGCATGTGTAATTTTTGTAAATTCAGGTCTGAACGCCAACTTCTAACGGTGGAGTTGGACCGCGTTACCTCAAGTAGGCAAATTGAATGGAAACGACACGTGATATGCAAAATCTGTGAGATGGGGTCAACAATCTGATCGTGGTGGGGGAAGGTGGCCGATCCCGTCCTGACTCCGGTCACCTGTGATTTCCCCAAAGGCGGTTTCAGACCCCCGGGGAGCCTTCTCAGGATTCTGAATAATTGATGGGTAAGTTCTCCCCTCCACCACAACTCAAGAGCACCTCTGATGCACTCGGATGCAGTTTGACGTCTTTACCGGAATGCAACGAGCTCCTCCTGAGCCTTGTGCTCCTGATCTCGTCGCCGTCCCTGCAAGACAACTTTTCGCTTAAATGCAGTTGAGGCTCCGCCTACTCCGGTCAACCCGTTGGACCAGAAATGCAGGTCCCCAGATGCAGTTAGCCCGCTTGCACGCATGAAAGTAAAAGTCGTTCTTTCTCCCGTATTATGACAGTGAACTCGAGCGAATCCCCTACCAGTATTACGCAAAATTACGCGTGGCACCTCAATTTGGTCACGACCGGTGCTCGAATAAATATTCGCCTAAACCCTCGAATCGTGAACTTTTTTCCAATACAGGGTCTTCGAAATATGCAACTATTCACAACATAAAAATTTATATCCAGCAATATAGTTCGGAAAGCTCTGTACAAGTCTAAAGCTATCCGAAATACCTACCTCACGAGTGAACATTTTGTTGGGCAGGAAAATTGAGCGGATTTCTACATTAATGAGTAGGTATAACTTGATCATTGATAACTGGTACATATTTGTGTTGGTACTCATCGTCGAGCAAAAAAAAATATAATTTTGTTCGTGATATAGAGGTTTTCCCAAATTTTCTAATTTAAAGCTTCATCTGAGATTATAAATGGCCATTTCTAACCAATTAAATAAAATAGGAGCGACGTTAGCTGCTTTCAGATTCGTCATCTCGTCACTACTGTCACTTTATCTTCCAGGATCCAAGCGACATTCGGGGATCAAGGGACGGCAAAGAATGCGGTTAAGAAAGAACTGTCTCCAGCATTTGAGGGAGCATCAGGTTTTTGTTCGCATTCACGAGATCACCAAATTAGGCCACAGGTTGAGTTAACATACGATTTAGCCACAGGTTAACTGAAACATACGACAAACGTGTGTTTCTAGTTAAAACCTGAAATAAGCTCTATTTCTCAGTTCATTCTCTAATTCCATTTATTTGTAATTTATTTGTAAGATGTGGGTCCTTACTTCTCTTAGTTCATCCAGATTGTCTGAAACAACCACACCAAACTACGAGGTTTTTGATTGCACGAAAATTTGTATGACATTTTTATACTGAAATCCGTTCTAGACCATCCCATTACACATTAATTAATGGAACATTACGTTCCTTCCTGCCAAAAGAAGAGTAGAAGTAGCTACTTACCAGTAGCTTCATGCACAACTCAAATTGCGACAAGGGACTTACCTGCAACAAAAGAAGAAACTATCATGAATGGAAGAGAAGTTTTGAAAACACTACAAATTTGAGAAAACATGAAAATTGGAACCAGTAAGCCCCCCCCCCCCTCCCCCATTACTCATTCATTCAATATGGAACAGAATGACAAGTGACCCCTTGTAAATCCTTTTAAAGGGATTTTTACAGATAATACGATGGTGACGTCAGAATTGCGATATCTAAATTCCGTTCTCAAACTGGAGATACTTGGTTGTTCCTTGAGATGGTTTGATAATCTGATAAAGGAGGTAGCGCAGTTCTGACTTCACAATTGTGTTCAACATTGAAAAACTCAGTTTAACTGGTTTTATAACAAATTTTTTCTCCACTTAATGGAGAAAAAATTTGTTATAAAACCATTAAAATGGACACATTTTACATAGAACCAATTATTTCGTCAAAAATCCGCTCTTATAGCCATGCTGCATTGAAAATGAACTTAACAATAGGGATGAATACTCGTAGTTATGATAATTTTAAAACTCCAACTCTTTTCCGTTGATTTTTGGCAGAATACCACAGGACGGCAGTAAAGTTAGTCCTCATCATAATATGATGAAGCTATTCTGAATTATTGAGATGCCAACTTATGACGGGTTGAAGGAGTGGTACCACGTCATCAATATAATATAATCATTCATGTCAGATATGAAGAGACCTCTAATAAGTCTCGATTTCCATAACTATAATTATAATTTTGGGGCGTGTGCCCCCAACATGGTCGAAGGCGAAGGACGACACCCGTCAATCCTTAGAAGCTGTGCGTATTGGTATCTACAGTTCCTACGGGGTTAGTCACCTACTATCACATTACATGTTGATGATTAATTATTCATGTACTTAATTAAATAATTCATCATATAAGTCCATATCAGATACCATGACTCTACCAGATTCTAACATTACATGTTGATGATTCATTCTATACAATTCATCATATAATTAAATAATGAATCATATAAATCTATTCTGTAAGTTCCAAATTATTATATTTTAATATCAATTTCAATATATTTTGTAAACTCTGTAAGTTTTTCTACCACTGTAAGTCCCTACTTATTATTCTACATAGTATTATTCTAGCTTATATTCTACATACTGTTAAGCCCAAACTTGAAAAGTATTACATTGATCCAAGATATGCTGTAAAAATTAAATTTGTCTGTCAATAATTTTCTCAACAATTCTCCTGTTTTTTTGTCTGTATATAAAAAGAATTTTAAATGTTTAAACCTACAAATTAGTACATTCACAAAATGTAGAAACATTGTCCGATACACCAAACGTGGCACGTAAAACATCTCTCATCAAATTTTGACCCTCGACATCCCGCATCATTATAAATATTATTAATAACTAACAATAATTACACTGATTTTTGTTATGCTCCGACTTTAAGCCCTCATTGTGAACGAACGGCTGGTCGTAAAAAGCTCCGGATGGTCTTAAAAATATATAAAAAATAAACTCTATGTAAATGTGAACTGAAAACTGTACCGTTCAACCAGAATTTTTCGCGTTATGAAATTTTCAAAATTTCAAAATTCGTTGTGAACCCCTTCCTAATGACCAAAAGTTATGAAAAGTTTGAAGGATCATTGTGGGGTTGGTCCGAACCCGTAGAAAATTGCGTAATCATAGCTCAACGCTAGGTAACTGGGCAAAGTGCTGCGGACGGACGGATTTTTTTAAATTTTTTTACGCGGAAGGAGAATTGAATTGAATTGAATTTCCATCTGGCGATCTTTACCTACACAGTTCTCAGATCAGGTGAATAACTTTGCAGGTATGTAACCACACACGCTCCGGATTACCTAACCTGCACGTGTGTGGCCAGCTTAAGAAATAGATTTTGGCTTGGAATAACGTTATTTAGCAGTTCCAAATTTAACCTTTCGTCGGTCGCGTTTCTGAGATTCCACACGCCAGATCGCGTCCGGTTGGCAACCCTATCAGCAATGTACAAGTTGTAAATCAGTTTTGTTTCAAGAGTGCGACAGCTACCTCGTGGTGAGAACACCGCAGCGCGACAAGACGTGGCGGTGAGAACATCGCAGTGCGACAAGACTCCAGCAATGTAAATTACCGAAGATTTTATATATTGATGAATTTAGATCGTTCTTGTACCTACACTAACTTTTTTTTCTGGATCAGTAGGTACTCATCGTGTGCAGATTTTGATTTCATTTTTTAGCAGTGCTTATCTCCCAAACAATTTGGGTTCGTGGAAAAACCTACTTACCTATTTCTGAAATGTTTTTGGTTTGTGATTCAGGTCACGTCCTACTCGTCGTTACTGTGCTGACGCGGACATTGCTCGTTTTCTGAGGAAATTAGGCGTGGAAGCAGAATAGGAAAACCATGAAGACCCAAATGATCCCGATTACGAACCGCGGGAAGAAGATTACGCAGATTCATAGAATACGATTTAATACTTACTATAAATTTAGAAGTTTTGATTGCGTTTGTATTTTTTTTAAATTTGCATAGGTGTCGTTTCATTTTTAAAATACAAGATAATTTCTAAATTTGTGTATTAGTTACTTACCAGCTTATATTTTCATAATTTTGTGAATAAAAATTTTAATAACAGGAACAAACGTACCTACCTCAATTATCGCCTCCCGGACTGTCGAATTAACCGGTTTTGAGCAAAAAACTCAGCAAAAACGACTGCGGTGTAAACACCGCTGTGCGACCTACTATGCGTCTGGAAGAGGTGCGACCGACGGAAGGTTAAGAAGAAAAACTTCAATACTCCAAAGACGTAATTTGTCCTGATGGTCATGTGGTGAAAATGTTGACGTTAGTCAGTTTGTTTTAGGGAGAAAAGTCGGGAGAAAAGTCCAAGAAGGGAAAGTGAAACAGGGGATAGCGATGTTCTGTGAGGGGGGGGGGGGGGCTTCTGAAGGGAGGAAAGAAGGGCTTCTCGGACGGTTGGGGTACGATGTTGGTATGAAATAGGGAACGTGTCATAAATCTTGTACATCGAATAATACTCCGCCGAGAAGGGAAGAAATCGTTTTTCCCAAGAAGTGGAAGTGTCTGGGAATATGAACCTCGTGGGTGGGAGGGCGTGAGGTTGTTGAAGGACCCGAGGAGTGAAGACGTAGGGCGGTTTTTGTAAGGGAAGAAAGATAGAGAAAAGTGAGTGGGAGAGGCGAATTTTCTAGTGGGAAGGGAAAGGCTGAATAGAAGGGAGGATTTAAGTGGAGGGGGCTGTATGAGGAGTAGTAAAGAGTTGAAGGATAAATTGAATCGCCCCTTCCCTTTTCAACCACCTTCGGCGCCAAACCCGCCTGGTCCCCGACTTGGAAGCCGATTTGAATAATTTGGGAACGGTGTGGAGAAATGTTGTTTCAACCTCCCTTGCCTTCAGCCTCTCGTTCAACCTCCTTTTCAACCAGGTTTCTCCTTGTACATCCACTCACCCCTTCTGTCCACCTTTTTTTCTCTCGTCATCTTTTCTCCGTCTTGCATTAGGACGTCTGGTTGGCCGCTACTGTGGAGCTCCTCATGTCAATTCTTACAACCTATGAATGGTATAACATGGTTTCAGACTCTACTATCCTTATCTGGCAAACTTATTCCCCTTGATAACAGCTTGAACGAAAATGAATCGGACCCAGTCAATAAAGACATTAAACTTTGCATATGCATTTTTTTAAATAAATTGTTAGGACCCCTACGGGCAGTATGTACCTAAATTTGCAACCCTGAAAACCGTGTGTTAACTTCATGGTGCTCGGAAAACACGAAATGGCAATTGCAAAATTGCAGTTGCACATCCTCTTGGCGAAAAAATTATTCTTTCTTTTTGGTTTATCATCTTCGATAATGAACCACTAGAATCGATCAATGAAAAACATTTTTAATCCCCCCTCAAAATTGGTTGGTTTACGCTTCAAGATAATATTATGTAGATTCAGAAAATCGATAATATTATGTAGATTCAGAAAATCGAATTAAAAATCTTTGGGCGATTCCAATGGTTCATTATCGAAGATAAAAGTGGCACTTTGCCCAGTTACCTCGCGTTGTGCTAACATCACGAAATTTGGTTTATGGGTGCGGAACAACCCCACAATGATGCTCGAAACGTTTCATAACCCTGGGGGAAGGAATTCAAAACAAATTTTGAAATGTTGAAAAATTCATAACTCGAAAAATTCTATGTGAGCGGTATAGTTTTTAGTTCAAGTTTGAATAGATTTTAATTTTTGTTTTTAATTTTAAGATTATCCGGAGGTTCGTACGACCAGCCGTTTGTTCACAATGAGGGCTGAAAGTTGGAGCAGAACAAAAGTCGTCGTCATGAGGGTGAATCATGCGGCAGCCTTAGTATAGCTTTGATATATCGAGTTAATTAGTAATAATTAATAAAAATGATCAGCAACTAATAATAATTAATAATGATTTACGGTACGTGATAACAATTATTCATAATAATAATTAATCTATCATTTAGCGATGTAGACAGAAGGGTGATCTGTACAAAGAAGATAATAATCCGTTGTGTCAAGAATTTGCAGTTTCTTGTATTCGCGTATTTGTACCCACTTATCTTCAAAGTAAGAAGGTAAGTAGGTATTTAATGTTGAGGGAGAAAATTCCACTGAATTTTAGTATCGTCTAGATGCACCTGTAATAATATACCTAATTCGATGTATTTCGATATTTATTCTGTTTTTTCGCGCCTAATAAACTTATTTGGTAATTCACGCTCATATTGATGATGTTCTTTCGGGTTTCACTTCGAATCATCCTTGTGAATAAACGGCTGAGCGCACCAGAGGTCTGCAAAATATTCAAAATCGAAATCCATATTATACTGTGTGCTTTACGTTAAATCCGAATATTGGGTGAGAAAAAATCCTCAAACGGGCAGCACTGCGCTCTTTTAAAGGGAACGGAGAACTGAGGAATTCACTGTTCCGCAGTAGTGTTTTTTTTTTCAATTCCAGTCCACTGAAGACGGAGAAGGGAAACGCTAAAAATATTTATGGGGTGAAGTTATGTGTGGTCGCACTCGTGTCAAGTGACTGTTGAAGGGGCATTACGGTCAGTGGATTGTGAAAAGACAAGCGGGCGATAGAAAGAACGCTCGGCCGTCATATATAGAAATAAAGAGGTCAACCTTATGGAAAATGCCCTAGAGGGTACTCGCGTTTCATCGCAAGTGCTTGGCAAAGTCTCTCAAAACGAGAGAAGTCAATGACATTCTTCTCTTTCCCTCCTTCATCAGATCCACTATCCCTTCTTCACTCTACTTCAGTGTTTCATCCTACTTCATTCCTTCGACGTGTTGTTCCCCAAAGGCGCTTTCGAGGTTAGGTTACTCCTTCGTGGCCATTTGGCGGCAGTGGGAAACGGGTTGAGAATACTAATCTGGAGAGGTGCCGTTACAACAAACGGTGGCCTGAAGTCGGTAACTACACTTTGAAAGACGGTATCCCTTCCTTCTTACAGTACTTGTCCACATACATAATATATTATTCACGCAATTACATTAATGTATACATTTTATAGAACCTCCTAGTACCTACGAATCTGTTGTGTAACACATTAAACAACGCCAGTTTTAAAACACAGCCTATGTCTTAAGCATATGAAGCAGTATTATGGCTTAAAACCATGTCAAAATTTCGGCCACGACTCATTTTTTCGTTCGACCATATTATATATTATTATTATTCGTTATCCTGGCCACTCTGTGATTTACTGAAGATGCACTAGGTATTTATTCATTTTGAACTGAAGAACAATCAATATACTAGATGAATTCCTTGAATTACAGTACGACTTACTTACTCTTATGAAATAAACTGAGAACTTCAATCACACAGTTCTGCGTTCAAAAAAATGTTTTGCACAATTCCACCTGAACGTATTGTTTTTTTTTGGTGGGCTGGAACCGAAAATGATCCCAAAATGTTGGTATCGCCCGTCAAAAACCTGCTTTCGTATTTCATGCGACGAAGAAAATGTGAGCCATTTGTGTGGGCTGAAGGTATAGGTATCAAGGTATTAGCGTATTGTGTATTCCCGTATTAGCTAGTTATTCTGAGAGTACTTGTAGCTAGTAAAAAAATCATTGTAAGTCAACCAAAAGCTTTTATTAGTTTATTCAACATAATAGTGGTTTGAAGTACACGAAAGCGTATTGAACCTATCAAGTGAATCAGTAATAAGTCAAATTGAGAGAAATAAATTTAATGTTCTAAAAGGCGCCAAATTGCACGAAAACGGTATTTTTAGACCTTAAATTTCAAAAACAGCCTTTCAATTTTATCAATAATTGCAATTATTGCAAACGAGCTGTCTCAGTCAATTGATTAAGTGATACCGTTGATTAATAGTATCAGTCTTTTTTCGACACCCCCCTCCCCCCCCCCTTTACCTGGGGGGTACTCCATACCCACCGGAATGGGCATAATGTGTGAGTCTTGCATACTTGTTATTGACATTAAATTTTTCATGTCTTTCATATGGCACATAACTCAAAAACCGTTACGAAAAATTGTCCCGTTACGAAAATTGTCCCAAATGAGATTCTGACGTATCCCGCGTACAACCGAGTCGTTGGTAGGGGAATAGTACTTCGTCATTTGTCATCGAACAAAAACCGTTCACCATTCGTTGGAAACCTCTCGATTTATAGAACTAGAATACATTCCTCTCACTCTGTAGTCGCCCTTCGAAAAGCTGAGATATGCCCTTGACTTGATACGAAGTTTGTTTGCACACAACATTATGGTCGTTAGGACATGACATGAAAATGTCTCAATATGTTGCAGACTCGCTTGAAAGCGTTTACATTGGCGTTCGACGACGTATTTTTCTGAAATTTCTTTCGTAAGTTCTTAAAGGTGGGTAGTTTTTGACATTTTATGTCTTTGCTATGGCACACAAACAAAAAAATCGTAACGAAAATTGTTGACGAAAACTGTTGACGAAAAGTAACTTCCTCATTTTCCAACCCATGAAAATCGTTCACCACTCGTTGGAAAGCCCTCAATTTATCGAATATTTCCATGCCCTGCACACGACCGTGGATGTACGGAAAGCTGAGTTAAACAGAAGACAATGTAGAAGACAATGATACTACAACCGAAACAGTTGTAGTATCACAACATGTGTGTTTAATGTACCATGGTTTATTAGGGTGTATATTAGGGTAATGAGGGAGGAAATGGGGGGGTGATGGTGGTGGGGACTAAAGACATAAAATGTCCCAATGTGTTGCAGACTCGTATGCAAGCGTTTCTGATGATTCTTGGGATTGGGATTCTTGACATTAAGTCATCAATTGACATTGTTCGGCCCCCAAAACTTGTGAGGCCTCAGTTTCCTTCCTCCATGCGCCTTAGCTCTCCCTTATTCCATGACCCAGTTGCCATTAGTTCCGTAGCCCACTAGCGCCCCGACCATTCACTACATATTACCACCGAATAACAACACTAATACTATTCACCCGACACATAATATTTCCAGATTATTATGTCCAACATTATAATGCCAGTTGGGGTAACATGCTGAGAAAAAGGGCAACACTTGAATATACCAATTATATTTCCAAATATTAAGTAATGACGTCATGTGACGGCCATGTTTGTCTCCCCACCGAACGCCTATTCAGTCAGTCTTCTGCTCATCCCAGTGTAACTTCGCGTTCCCCAATTTCCAATGTTTTACCAATAATACTTCCAAATAAAATACCGATTTCCCGACGCAATTGTTTCGTTGACTAATCCCGAGACTACTTGACAGACATTATTTGGTGTCTTTTTGCAGTAAATTTAACAAATTATGTATAAATTTATGTATTTTTTTCTTTATTTCTAAAAGATATACAGAAGTATAGGGTACAGGCCATTTAATGGCCTGTCACAATTATGGAAATCAATCCCCTATATACGCAAATGCCCGTGGCAGGCATAATACGATTTTAATTTCTCTGAAACCTGTTTAGTAGTATTTCATTCATAGCGTTTCAGTGGATAGACAGATTCAAACGCGGATGTTTCATAAACCTTCCCAGATAAATTCTGCGTTAAATGGTACCAGTCGCCACTTTCTAAGTTCAGCCATTCTCAATTGATGATGAGACGAACAAAAAGACAGACAGATTATAAAACGTTTTTGACATTTTTTCGCCTTAGGTCGGCCCTGGTCAAAACCAGGAAATTCGAATCCCAAAACCGAAACCGAGAATTGAAAAATCGATTCTCGAAACTCAACTCGCGAAACTTTTAACCTGAGTGCTCCTGGAGTAATTCCAGAGGCTACAACTTGCACAAAGCCTATTTACTTGTCTGGTTATGGTAATGAAAAGTAAATCAAATTACTCCAAATGAACCACCATGACGCGAAAAATCCCGACGATTCTCGAAACTCGCCGATCGAACCTCAAAACTGAACGTTTGTGAAGTTTCGATGGTTTTCAGATGGTAGGTATCGACACATGAATAATTCGGTGATATCGAGGTAATCAACAATCCTTTTGAGATACTTTTTATGAAAGTATCCAACTGAACATAATGACGGACTAATTACTTAAAGTGACGGAAGGAGTAACTGCTCTCAAAAGCTCTTTGAAGCAGAACGATACGACGACCATGGCGAGGCGATGGGCGGAAAGTTGGAATACAAGGGAACACCGCCTGCCGAGATGTCCTATCTTTGAGGGCCATCGACCGTTCAATCAGAAGCAACGTTGCGTGATGGTTAACGCTCACGTCCGTTTCAAATCGAATTAACACTGCCAGAATTGGATCGCCAATACCTTTTCAGTTCAGCAACAGTTACTGTTCCTAGGAGGGGCACCATTATTACTGCCGTTGACTTACTGCGGCGACCGTTATGTCATTAAGTACAGAGTCATTATTTACAAGATATCATAGTAGGTATTACAGTATAATCACGAACTATTTCCGTTGTAGAAACCAAATAGTAGTGACTAAATGACTCTAAATTTTGTAAAAATAAGCTACGAAATTGGACGGTTTGCTCCTTTCGAACGTCAATTGGCAAAATTCGCTCCTTTCAGAAAACATGGCGAATTTAATCTCGGATGGGAAGAAAAAAATTAGCGCCCGAACAGGGACTCGAACCCTGGACCCTCAGATTAAAAGTCTGATGCTCTACCGACTGAGCTATCCGGGCTCCTTGTTCGTCAAGAAAGTGATGTTCAATATATTCCTTTCTGGAGGTCATTTTTTTTAAATGTAACTTTTTCTAAATGCCTGATTTTACCTAAGAAGGATTATCATAGTTCTTCCTTCAAAGTGGTGTTCTTTACAATTTTAGAAAATGTGTGTGTGGGGTGAGGGGGAATAAACTAGTTTCTCACTAACCGAATGATAGTGTATTTTCCTTCAAGTACTAATGTCCCCCCCCCCCCCCACAACTCTTTTTTCCCCCAAATCTTATGTAAGTAACATCCGATAAAATACAAAAGGTATCACAATAATATTGAAAATATAATAGTTACGGTTTAACAAGCAACCACCACATTGAAAATCAGCCGAGCCGTTAAGGTGACCGTTAATAATTAATAGAAAGAGGATGAAGAGAGACAACTCAACGAAAATATTGTGATCTCTCGTGTTTTACAATTTTTGTTGTTTTCTTGATCAAACCCACTTGTTTATTATTATTATTAATTATTATAATTATTATTAAGTGTGTGTGATTTGTGTGATCAACATCATAATTATTATTATTATTAAGCAAAAAAAAAAAAAAGTTTACTTAGGTATTAAGAAAGTTTATCTGCTTGTTTTTTTTTTTTTGTTTTTTCAAATTTGTTGTTGCATCATGAAAACTTTGTTAACTCGAATTCGAGTAACCTCTATATCTGAAGTAGGTGCACTATGTACTTGAAAATTTACTCGTATACAGGTAATTATATTTATGCAAACGGATTGTCCCCACTTGCGTTGTGGAGAACCTAAGATAGACGCTAGTTCTAATTGGCTCGCTGTTCCTGCATGAATATGATTCGCCGGAAGGTCAAAAGTCGAGACAGTCAAAGCCCGAAAGCCGCTTATTATTAACATCCTTCACCGCCCCCTCTACAATAGCCCTTAGGCCCTTCGCCGCGCGGATGCTGCCTCTGAATGGCCAATTCAACGCAGGCACTCGGCGATTCGTGGATCGTTCGCTTCGTCGAAGGACAAAGCAAATGAAGCCGTATAATTTGGCATTAGCTCGAATCACGCTCGCACTGCATGCCGCTGGTAGCCACTAACTGCATTAGCTACAACTACATGCCAGGCCCGACTAATGGAGTTCAGATTTGGCTTCCCTCTCGAATTTATTCAATTAATTATTACAGTAGTCGGTGCTTTGTATAAACAATAATAAGCGACACAAACCGCTAGATGTCCAATTAGGTACCTAACTAAAAACGTTCTTCTAAACCACCCAAACTAAAATCACCCAAATGCCTGTGGAACTGTTTCGTGAAATATTTCCGAAAGATTGGAAGAATTGGAAAGATTGCCGTTTGTTACAGAAATTGAACATGAGGAGCTCAAAAAAAATATTTTACGGACTGTTATGATCATAATATGAACTGGTCTTGGAGAGATATTTTGAGGACGTAGGATAATAAAGTAGATAAAGTATCATTTTAGAGCAAAAAGCATTGCAAATTTATTAAAGAACGAGTGTCGTGCGCGGTGTAGATCAGCTGCTACTACCTGCAACTTTTTGTTTTTTTAACTGTTTCAGTGCTGTAAAACGGTGTTTCACCTATTGCGTAATTACACTGCTGAACTATATATTTGACAAGTGTGTGTGATTTGTTGGCTGTCAGTAAGAATGATGTTGAGGGATGTCGAGGGTCGGTCAAATGAAAGATGATTTATGTGCCAACGTTTCGAAGAATATATTTCTTCATCTTCAGGCCTGTAGTGTACAAGATGGAGTTGGACTCCAACAAGGAAGTTCTTGCCTCCAGATCACAGAAGTAACTAATTCTTCTACAAGTAGTTACTTCTGTGATCTGGAGGCAAGAACTTCCTTGTTGGAGTCCAACTCCATCTTGTACACTACTGCCCTGAAGATGAAGAAATATATTCTTCGAAACGTTGGCACATAAATCATCTTTCATTTGACCGACCCTCGACATCCCTCAACATCATATATATTTAATGTCGCATTATTTGCAACAGCAATAACATTAAATTTTGTTTGCATCTACCTCTTGCATTGCCAATCAGGAGCACCTTTTAATGAAATTCTGATTGATACATTATGGATAAATATTATGGGGTCGATTTTAGACCCCATGTTTATAGAAATTTTTTGTTCAGCATAGCATTTCCTAAAAGAATCCGTATTCAGAAAATGTCGCTCCCATAAAATCGGTTTTCCGATCACTGTGCGCCGCAGAAGACAAGAAAAGAAAGACAGCGCATGGCCTCGAAACTTCGCAGCGAGCCAAGTTAGAGCGTTTATGCTAAGTATTACATACAATGTTATTATGCAAGAAAAACCGGCATATTTGTTCGAGAAGTAGGCATAACTGGCATAATATGGACAAATATCATTTGTCCTATCTGCAACTGTTGAGTCTCGGAACCGTCACCTCACGTTCAGGTTGCCCAGGTGCCGTACAGCAGTATACCATAACTCGTTCTTGTTGCAAAGTATCAGTTTGTGCAATGGACAAAAATCCTTAAAGACATATGCAAGCAATAAGCACATAAGTACCGGATTAATGACGTTCTACTGTAATTACATACCCCGAAGGCTTATTGAGTAATGTAGATTGATATACGCGGATTGTGTAGTGAATAAGAGCACGATTTATTTTATTGATTGTATTTCATTTGGTTTGGAACATGTAAGAATTTAATTTTGGTTGATTAGAAGATGTAGATTTCAGTTCAATAGTATTACGTTTCTTTTTCTCGTTAGGCGTGAGAATGGTCTTAATAGACCACACTTGCGAGATTGGTCAATAAAACGTTATTCATTCCCTATCAACCAAATCTAGTGGGAAATTCTCAAAAAATTATCCCAGTTTTCGAAATTTTTAGTTCTTTTTGATTCGAAAATTGGCCGTGTGCCAGGTTCATACGATCCAATATGAATCGGTTTGGTACACTTTTCTCAGCCTCAATTGGATAACAAATTTGTCTAGTAATCTGGTGAAAACACTCAAAATATACAATTTTATATTGAACGAACAATGAATTGGAAATAAGGTGAGTCCAGAAGTTCATTGGTTCCGTAGAGTCGGCCATTTCATAGTCGAGGGAGTCCCTACTCCTGGGGCCCTCGGACACACGTGGAACCTCGGCGGCGTACTAGAACTTGGCGCAGGATATCGGCCGTGGTGGGGTCCAGGTAGCGCCGTTCGATGCGCAATCGTCGTATTTGTCACTGAAAGCGGTCGCTCCGTATTAGGACTTCATGAACGGGAAAGAGCTCGCGCTCGGATTCGATATGGTTGGAAGTGGAAGCGTACGACTCCCTCCAACGGCATGTGGCCCCTCCGGCGTTCCGTTGTGGATTTGACTCATCACAAAGTCGGCAACTCGGGACCTACGACCGTCCGAATCCACTTTTACTCATCTCAGTTTTTCATCAACTACAACTAAAGTACTGAAGGTCGGAAATATTTCCGGAAAAATTGGATATATTTCCGAGGCCTAATATTGGAAATATTGGAAATATTGGAAAGATTGCTCTAAATTGGCTCGCTGCGAAGTTCGGAGGGCATGCGCTGTCTTTCTTCTCTTGCCTTTTGGCGGCGCACAGTGGTCTGAAAACCGATTTTATGAGAGCGAAGTTTTCTGATTACGGATTCTTTTAGGAAATTTTATGCTGAAAAAAAAGTTCTATAAACATGGGGTCTAAACTCGACCCCATAATATTCATCCATAATGTATCAATCAGAATTTCATTAAAAGATGCTCCTTGTTGGCAATGCAAGAGGTAGATGCAAACAAAATTTGTTTGCATCTACCTCTTGCATTGCCTCTTGCATTTAATTTTATTGCTGTTGCTAATAATGTAATATACTTGGTAATGCGACATTAAATATATAGTTCAGCAGCGTAATTACGCAATAGGTGATACACCATTTTGCAGCACTGAAACAGTTAAAAAAACAAAAAGTTGCAGGTAGTAGCAGCTGATTTTGGTTTTAATCCTCTACAGGAACATTACTGAAGAGATCCATAAAAGGATCTTGTTTAAAATAAGTCAAGTTCACTTTTGGCAGACTTTGAAGAGTAAAATGGAGGCATTTCACATTTCAAGAAAACTATTAAATAGTTTATTACAAATTTTGTAATAGGTAAACATGTTCGAAATGTCGGAAAGGATCGAGCCAAAATGGCGCACAGCCGTGTTATCAACGTTATCACCGTATCAAATTATCGATATTCCCTCAAATAATCGATTTTTATGTCTCGAGAACACCACCTATTAGGGGGTTTCCGAGACTTTTGAATAATGGTTTATCGATTCAAACTTTACTGGATATTTATTGGTAGACCATGACCCCCAAAACTCAAGTGAAAACAAGTGACTGACGTTCGTCTTGAAGAGCGCGTCTGCGGAGCGGCCAGGTTTACGCTGTTTTCAGTTTTCAACTTCGAAGGCCATTAGCTCTCGGGATCCGCTTTTCGGGTGTGCTGAGGAAAGGGATTTTCAAGCGAGGCGGCGTGAGTTGTATAGGGCTCGGAGGCGTGGCAGGGCATGGGGAGGGTGGTCGGAATACTTGGACAAGGGAGCCATAAATAAGACGAGGGTGGCGAGGCAGACTCCTCCGAAGGCACAACCTTGACCTGGAATGATAAATATCGGGAGTCAGGGGCCCCTGAGATAAACTGGCCACGGGGGATGGAGGGAGGCGGCCGGGCTGAGGGCTGATATGAGGGTACACGATGGTCGAGTGAGCTGGCGACGAGGGCTACCACGTTATCCACGTTATCCACGTTATGCTCAAATGCTTTTAGTTCGGAAACTAAAATGATTCACATAATATCAAAAGTATTCGAGCCATCCCGTTACACCCACCGTTGATCAAGCCCCTACTATAGCCCTGTTACAATTGGTTACGGTGCTCAGTATTGGGGTTATGGGAAGTTCGAGGCAGTTGAGAAGGTTAAGAGGCTATTTCTGAAAAAAACTGCTGCGAACACCAATGAATTTGCCTAACTATATTGTTAACAATGAACCAAGCAGGTGCCTGTCTTCCTTGATACTCTAGAGATAAATGGAAAGTATATACTGAAGATGCTACAGGAGCCGGACGGCCGGTATACCCGAACAACAGCACTGGAAGTGATAAGACGGAATATAGGCTGGCGGAAAGTATGGAGTGAGATGTTCTTGGAGATATCACCATTGCTTCCCGCTGGTGCATACTTCGACCTGACGCACTTTGAAAGTTGATGAAGAGCGTCAGAGAGACATTGCCCTGTTAAGGCTCAAACGCCTCAACTCAAAATTCAAAACATCGCAGAAATTCGCCTCAAAGTTTTTCACTAGAAAAGTCTGCTCCGCCGTTTTTCTGGATGTCACCCATAGTCCTGGAGCCGAGGCCGAAAATGGGTGTTCATTTTAGGAGAAGGTTTGATATAAAATTATGAAAATCTAGTCAATTCTGAGTAAGAAAATCCAAGTCTGCCATTTCAAAGCGGTTGCTTTCAAAAATGGCAGCTATTTAAAAAGTGACGAAAACGCACAAACATGACCTGTCTTTAGGATGGATGGAACTTTTATAGATGATAGATTATGTCCAAACATAGATGTTTTCACCAGTCTGCCACTTTCAACCGGTTGAAAATGCGTGGCAGACTCAATTTCAAAAATTGCATTTTTCGGGTGTAAAATTTACAGTATTTGGGACGCCTCAAATTTTCACACATGATTATATATGCCCAAATAAGGAGTTTGAGACTTGTCTGCCAATCTAAAGCAGTTGAAAAGTAATGGCAGACTTGAATTGAAATATTGCCAAATTTGGTGATAAATTTCATCAGTTTTAGGAAGATTCAAATTTCAATACGTTAAAGTACCTGTGGTATGAGAGCAATAGACCATGGTCTGCCTTGCCTAGCCAGTTGCTTTCTACCGACAGACTGAAATGCAAAAATTGCCAAATTACTGATCAAAATTTTGTGATTTTAGGATGCTTCAAATTTCGGCTCAACATTGTTCTCCTGCAATAAGACTGAAAAAGAGTAGTCTGCCTTCAGTAACCCGTTGTTTAAGTTAGGCAGACTGAAATTGAAAAATTGCAATTTTCAAGGTCAAAATGAATGTATTTTGGGAAAGTTGTAATTTTGGCATGTGATACTAGCATGTTAGTGTAAACTTTTTGACGCAGTCTGCCATCAATATTCCGCTGCCTTCTGGCGGCAGACTGAACTCAAACGTGGGAAAACAGAAATAATTTCAATTATTGACCATTTTTATGGTAAAAATGCATCTTCTTTAGGACGATTCAAATTTTGGCACATGATACTACATTGTAAGAAGAAACTTTGTGACATGGTCTGCCATCAATATCCAACTGATTTTTTCGGCAGACCAACAATATTAGGTATCTTACTTACATAATATGTTACAATTTGCCATCCCTCAACACCTTTATTAGCTGCAAGTAATTTTTTCTACATCTATTTTCCTTCATGTCCGACTGTAGAAAATATCTTTAATTTATAAATGAAACAAGGGAGAAGCAGAAAACAGAATGGGAAAACACTAAACTTCGCGTCGAAAACGGCCGTTAGGTGGGTCCCGGGTAGCCGCCCAGAATAAAACTGCCTTTTTTTCATCTTCCAGGTAAACTACAGTCTAGAAATTTTAACCGTCAGTCGGGGATAGACCACATTGCAATATTCACTCGGTTTCTCATCTGTAAAATTGTTTAAATAATACCTTTTTGTAATAATACAAATTAAATTTTGATGCTGAGCTATTGACTTGAAATTTTAAAAATAGTCAGAACTGGATCACAATGCAATATTCACTCGGTTTTTTGTCTGTAAAATTGTTTAAATAATACCTATTTGTTTAAACAAATGAAATTTTGATGATGAGCTAGATACTTGAAATTTTAAATATAGGTCAGAAATGGATGACATTTCAATATTCACTCGGTTTTTTTCTCATTGCAAACCTGTTCATTGTGTACCCAAGATCCTTTCCTAAAAGACCTGGCAGCGGGAAATATTATTCAACATGGTTTGAAAAGGGAAAAACAAGTTTTGTAAAAAATCCCAATGCTCTAGGTAGTAGTCGATACCAGTGACCAACATTTTCTTCAGTAGTCGACATGGTTTTGCACTAGTAGTCGACCTACATGTGTTAGAAGTCGACAGTATCACTTGAGTCAGTAGTCGACAAATTTCGTCATTCCATCGTTTTCGAATTTTACGACATCTAAATAAAACACATTCAACTGTGAATCGGAACTTGAAAATAGATTAATAAGATGTACCTAATGAAGTTATCAGACTTTTTATTTGCAAACAGCTCATTATCAGTCTCAAATTTCAATAAGTACTTAAGTAAAAAGGTATAAAAACTATAGTCGAAAACTCATTGTCAGAAAATTGACATTACAGTTGGGCTTAGGTACCTATTTACACATTTTTTTGACATTTTCATGTCTTTGCTTTGGCACATAAACTGAAACGGGAAAAATTTGTTCCCTTGATTCACCCTTTCCCTCAGATCACGTCAGAACACAAGCGACCGGCGGGAAATTACGTCAGATCCTATGACGCACGAGCGTATGACGTAAGACGGCTGGCAGGATAACTAGTGCGTCAGAGCCAATGACGCACAAGCGTATGACGTAAGACGGCTGGCAGGTGGCCAACAAGTACGTCAGAGCCTATGACGCACGAGCGTATGACGTAAGACGGCTGGCAGGAGACCAACAAGTGCGTCATAGCCTATGACGCACGAGCGTATGACGTAAGACGGCTAGCAGGAGACCAACAAGTACGTCAGAGCCTATGACGCACGAACGTATGACGTAAGACGGCTGGCAGGATAACTAGTGCGTCAGAGCCAATGACGCACAAGCGTATGACGTAAGACGGGTGGCAGGTGGCCAACAAGTACGTCAGAGCCTATGACGCACGAGCGTATGACGTAAGACGGCTGGCAGGAGACCAACAAGTGCGTCATAGCCTATGACGCACGAGCGTATGACGGCTGGCAGGAGCCAACTAGTGCGTCATACGACGAGACCTCTTATGTCTCTGCGCCCCCTGTCACACCCACACCGCGTACCTCGTACTTCATTTTGGTTTATTATCTTCGATAATGAACCATTGGAATCGCCCAAAGAAAAAAAAATTTTTAACCCCCCCTCAAAATTTGTTGGTTTACGTTTCAAGATCGAATAAAAAAACTCTGCAAATTCTTGACACAACGGTTCATTATCTTCTTTGTACAGATCACCCTTCTGTCTAGATCACTAGGTCTAAATGTTAGAGTAATTATTATTATAAATTATCACTAATTATTAACAATTTTATCAAGTACCTAGTGAAAATTATTATAATTTATTGTTAGGTATTAATAATTCGTATTTATTATTAATAATTATTATTATTAATTATGATTAATTAATACGATATAATTCTGGGGGTTTTAATACTACGTCGGTAATAATTTTTCTATAAAAGAAGTACCTACCAACAAACATTCGAAATTACCTTCATTTCCGTAGCACGAAACGCACCTCAGAACAACAAACTCGACATCACTTAAGCCATATGATGTTCCAAAGAGCTTGTTAGTATGAAAATGGACCTGTATTTCAACAGTTTGAGTCAAGATCGTGTTGTGAGGCACAATCTTTGAGCCGTCATTGTGAACGAACGGCTGGTCGTACAAAGCTGCGGATGGTCTTAAAAAATTCTACGGAACAAACTCTATCTAAATATGAAATAAAAAACATACCGTTCTATATGAATTTTTCGAGATATGAGATTTTCAAAATTTCAAAATTCGTTTTGAACCTCTTCCCTTGACCTAGGGTTATGAAAAGTTTCGAGGATCATTGTGGGGCTGGTCCAAACCCAGAAACCAAATTTCGTAATTTTAGCTCAACGTTAACTGGGCAAAGTGGCGCGGACGGCGGACGGCGTACGGCGTACGGCGGACGGACGGATTTTTTTTAATTCGATTTTCTGAATCTACGTATCTTGAAACGTAAACCAACAAATTTTGAGGGGGGGTTAAAAAAATTTTTTCTTTGGGCGATTCCAATGGTTCATTATCGAAGATAATAAACCAAAAACTCTGCAAATTCTTGACACAACGGTTCATTATCTTCTTTGTACAGATCACCCATCTGTCTAGATCACTAGGTCTAAATGTCTAGATCCTAAATGTTAGATTAATTATTATTATCAATTATCACTAATTATTAACAATTTTATCAAGTACCTAGTGAAAATTATTATAATTTATTGTTAGGTATTAATAATTCGTATTTACTTATAATAATAATAATTATTAATTATGATTAATTAATTCGATATAATTCTGGGGTTTTTAATACTACGTCGGTAATAATAATTATTGTTCTATAAAAGAAGTACCTACCAACAAACATTCAAAATTACCTTCATTTCCGTAGCACGAAACGCACCTCAGAACAACAAACTCGACATCACTTAAGCCATATGATGTTCCAAAGAGCTTGTTAGTATGAAAATGGACCTGTATTTCAACAGTTTGATTCACGATCCTGTAGTGAGGCACAATCTTTGAGCCTTCATTGTGAACGAACGGCTGGTCGTACAAAGCTGCGGATGGTCTTAAAAAATTCTACGGAACAAACTCTATCTAAATATGAAATAAAAAACATACCGTTCTATATGACTTTTTCGAGATATGAAATTTTCAAAATTTCAAAATTCGTTTTGAACCCCTTCCCCTTGACCTAGGGTTATGAAAAGTTTCGAGGACCATTGTGGGGTTGGTCGAAACCCATAAAAAAAATTTCGTAATTTTAACTCAACGCTAACTGGGCAAAGTGGCGCGGACGGCGTACGGCGGACGGCGTACGGCGTACGGCGGACGGACGGATTTTTTTTTATTCGATTTTCTGAATCTACTTATCTTGAAACGTAAACCAACAAATTTTGAGGGGGGGTTAAAAAAATTTTTTCTTTGGGCGATTCCAATGGTTCATTATCGAAGATAATAAACCAAAAAACTCTGCAAATTCTTGACACAACGGTTCATTATCTTCTTTGTACAGATCACCCTTCTGTCTAGATCACTAGGTCTAAATGTCTAGATCCTAAATGTTAGATTAATTATTATTATCAATTATCACTAATTATTAACAATTTCATCAAGTACCTAGTGAAAATTATTATAATTTATTGTTAGGTATTAATAATTCGTATTTATTATTAATAATAATTGTTATTAATTATGATTAATTAATACGATATAATTCTGGGGTTTTTAATACTACGTCGGTAATAATTTTTCTATAAAAGAAGTACCTACCAACAAACATTCGAAATTACCTTCATTTCAGTAGCACGAAACGCACCTCAGAACAACAAACTCGACATCACTTAAGCCATATGATGTTCCAAAGAGCTTGTTAGTATGAAAATGGACCTGTATTTCAACAGTTTGATTCACGATCGGGTTGTGAGGCACAATCTTTGAGCCGTCATTGTGAACGAACGGCTGGTCGTACAAAGCTGCAGATGGTCTTAAAAAATTCTACGGAACAAACTCTATCTAAATATGAAATAAAAAACATACCGTTTGATGGGAATTTTTCGAGATATGGAATTTTCAACATTTCAAAATTCGTTTTGAACCCCTTCCCCTTGACCTAGGGTTATGAAAAGTTTCGTGGATCATTGTGGGGCTGGTCCAAACCCAGAAACCAAATTTCGTAATTTTAACTCAACGCTAACTGGGCAAAGTGCCTCGGACGGCGGACGGCGGACGGCGGACGGCGTACGGCGGACGGCGTACGGCGGACGGCGTACGGCGGACGGACGGATTTTTTTTTATTCGATTTTCTGAATCTACGTATCTTGAAACGTAAACCAACAAATTTTGAGGGGGGGTTAAAATTTTTTTTTCTTTGGGCGATTCCAATGGTTCATTATCGAAGATAATAAACCAAAAGAAGTTTTTCACTGAACCCTTTGATGTAGGTAAGTCCACTGCAACTAATTATAAAACCCCAATTTATCGAAGATAATATACCGAAAATTGTTGCCCACAATATAGAACTTAAATTCCAGTTTGGTGTGCGGACAAGTAATTCTTGTTTACTCAGTATAATTCTCAGAACAATTATTGTTGTGTCAACAAACCAGGTTGTTCTGTTAGCAGGATTGTTTGTTACATGAGGGCGAGACTGCTTTATTTCTCATAGTTGTCCAGGCAGCCGGAATAGTTGTGTCAACAAACCAGATTGTTCTTAAAGGTTGTTAGCTTGTTATGTCAGCTGTAGAAAAGCTGCCCTAACAAAACAGTTTCGTCAGGAATGAATCGTCCTACTCGTCTGAACACTATTTTTGCCTGAATGTCTGAGCTTCCCGGGAACTTCCTGAGTCTACAATCCCATAAACGTCTTCGGTTACATCGTCACCTATTATGTAAAACTCTATAGACGATTTCGATTGGGATTTCTCCAATGTGATCAGCAAGTTACAGGGATGGTTTCTGTCGATATTAGATTTCACATACCCACTTCGTACTTCATGAACGAGGCCCTCCTTAGCGACGATGCAGTTAACTTCTCTCTGTTGTCAAGCATTCCGGCGCATTCCGGCGTAGTTATAATAATAATTATGAATATGCTTCTACCTATTTACAGGAATCTCTCAAGCGAGCGAAGCAAGGAATCTCCCACCATAGCTCCATTTATTTCTAAGAACACATGCCTGAAAGACAGCAGCAACAAGTAGGCAAGATCAGGACTTCAAATTACAACTGCGCTGTAAGACAGCGTTTTGACTATGAGACGTCTAACACTTCTCCTGAGAGATTGAGAGAAAACTGCATTCTAAAATATTCACAGACTAGAAGCAATAAACGCTCAGAGATTTCCAACCTTTTTCCTGAAGAGTAAAGGTTATGTTTAGGTTATGAGAACCATCATAGAATAAATGTTCTTGATTTACTATGATGGTCAAACCGTTGCAAATGGAGTGTGTCTCATAATAAAACATTAGGTACATCATTTAAACTCATAAGGGCGAGACAAAAACGCCGCTCACCAATAAAGTTGTGCTGAGTCTTTTCATCAATGACTGTAACGATCTGGCTCTAAAAATTTACTGTGCGCGATGATTTGTTAAAATTACAAACCAATATGTTTCCGCAATGAATTTTTTGTTCAGCCAACAAACCAAGTGTTAACAAACTAAAATTAGTTGACAGAACAACTCCATTTTTCTCCGTGATAAAAGGCTTGTCAGCTTCAACATACTTGAACCTAAGTGCAGCGATAGATTATGATACTTCAACTCCACTTACGAGCTCGCCTTTACCAGACGTACAAAAGAACGTACGTAGAAACTTTTCCTATTAAGCTTTAGAAATCCTTCGCCCACGGGAACTGCACTTGGGTACAAGTTCTGAAGAACTAGGCGAAAGGCACAATGGGAGATTTTGCCGATCAATGTGATAAGAAGTAAAAAAATCATATTTTTCAATCACGCTATCGTGGCTATGATTATTAAGAAGTATTGTTTTGACATACAGAGCTCAAGTAAATAGAGCCGAGAATAACTTGTTCAAACATGAATAATGTACAACTCCTCCTGTACGGTGCAAATCAAGGCCGTGCTGTATTAACTATACTACTGTATTAACATTGTGCAAAAAAATTTGTTAATGGATTTATCACGTATCGGTGAGTAGTTTTTATTATTTTCTCCTTTATTTTAATTTTTACCTTTTAATGAATAATAAGTTTGTAAAAATTACTTAGTAATTCAAAGAATTAATCAATAACTAATATCAAAAACAGTGTAGCTTCTGATGTCCATATCCGTCCGTCGTAATTTAATAATTTTTATAATCCTTGAATAATCCTTTTATACACAATTACGTGCCCTGACCCACCTCTGAGTGTACAAAATGTATTGTTAGGAAACCTGGTCAAGTTGATCACGAAACGTGACCTCATCGAGCGTTGGCTTTGTTAAAGTGATCCTGGGAAAACAACACAACATGTGTAGCAAATGTGAGGCAAGAAATTGATTCGTTGGCTTCAAATGCCGGATGAAAATGAAAAAATATTCAATCATTTCGCAGTCATTCACGAGAAAGATGGGAGAAATGATCGTACATACCAACGTTTCCTTCGAAACTATGATGAATGGCTTGAATGGCTCAGCTGGACTGTACGTTAGGGAACCACTGGTCGGCCTTCAAGAGAATTTATGGACCTCGGAAGCCAATCAATAAAAGTGTGTTTCGAACATGTTATCACTTAGATTGGCAAAATCGCCCACAGTGCGGTGATTCGATTTATTTGATTGCACTCGAACCTCTAAAAATGTTCTTTCGTACACCCAAGTACCATTGAAGGCGGATGGGGCGCCGACTGGGATCGCGTGTCGAGCAGAGTTTGCTTATGCAAGTCTTGAGAGCCATCCGAATGCAGCAGAATGATTATAAATGATTAGGTGAGATCCTTCGGGGAACATTAAGTGGATGCTGAGAAACCGGTGGGAACATCATGGATGAGGCATATAGAATAATCATGACGACGTAGTCATGGAGTGCCTCATTATGGACGAGCACTCCGTCAACAACTGTTTCCTTGAGAAATTTTCATTCCATATGCAGTAGACAGTTCTCATTAAGTCTTGAATGCTCAAGGACTTGAATAGTTACTTTACACTGTCTTTTATACTCGCACCTACATCACAATCGTGACTCCTTCTTATAGGATCATATTCGGTAACTAGATATTTTCCGTCATCATATTTGTCATGCATGCAGTTTGTGTGGAAACAATAAAATGCATACTTATTCAGGGATGGAAGAATAACTACTAATGGCGAACTAACAAAATTGATTAAAACGTCTGTTTATGTAGGTAAATAATTTGAATGATTAGTTCTCATAACTATTATTTGACCGAGCTGCAAAAATATCTTTTCAAATGCTTTATTAATTATTTCCTTTCCTTGGTAGCTTGCGGTCTATTTGTGTTTAAATTTCGGTAATTTCAACCTACAGGCTTTCGAATTACTCTCTCTTACGTCGGCAAGGAATATCGTTTTACACAAGTAAAATTATAGAAGTAAATATGTCAGGTGTGTGAATAAAATGTTTTTAGTGATTCACTGTACTGTAAATACACAGTCATTGAGACATGCTTTCAATTTACACGATACAATATTGTATTGTGTAAATCGAATGACTGTGTAAATACCGTGTTTTTCATGACCAAAAGGAAATTAATTGGTAAGTTATCATTTTAAATTTTGTTTTATATTTCTATAATTCTGGATTAACCGGATTTTCGATTCACTTCCGACCCCAATTAGTCCGGATAAACGGAGTTGTAATGTAGGTAAAGGATTCCAGATTTTTCAATGAAAGGAAGCTGCAGGGTGGTTCTTCACAAGTGTGGTATCGTAAAAGGAGGTAACTTTGCTCCAAAAAAATATTTTGTTGTCGTGACGTCACCAAAATAGGTAGCATGGAGCTAGCTGCTATTTCTCACGCCTAAACATAAATCTAATTTTGCTTCATTTTACCGTCTTGTTGGTTAATGTACGACGATTAGCAAGGTCACAATCACAGAAAAAACTACTGCTACATAACTTTGCACCTAAAAGGCATGACAATGTCATAATATAATACTACATATTATGTAGTATGTCATATTGTGGATAAGGTAGTAGAAATGTATCCTACTAACTGATAAGAGACAATTTTGCCATGTTTCTTAAGTACATTTATTATTTGTTACATTTTGTTATATTCTAGTGTAATTTAGGTATGTCCAATTAATTAATGTCTCCTTGGATGTCTTATAATAATTTTACATCAATAAAGTCATAGGTACCATTTGATTAATGTTTGATTTTGTCGTTGAAGTTTGGTGTTTTCTTATGTAGGTCCTTGTTAATGGTGTTTGAATAGTAGAATAAGAATCATTGCGCCAAATGAGACACTAAGCTTTTCGAAACGAAAAATTAAGGTATTTCCGAACTGGAGCAATCCATCATAACCCCCCCCCCCCCCCAGGAAGATTGCTCCGAACTTTAACAAAAATAAAATAGTTAATGAATTAATCAAAAATTGAGCCAGTGAGCCAGTTCTATATAGCGTTCATACGTACCGTTAGACTGTATTTTTCATTTCAAAAAGTAGGTAGTTTAATATTGAATTGAAAAAAAAAAAAAAAAAAAATCGAAAGAGTGGAGCAACGTTATTTTGTTTCACGGTACTTCAGGTATCGTCCAATTGCTGCTTTTGGATCACATTTTGTGGCAAGTTTCATGAATGACAACATGGATGGGTACACCGTTAACGAGTTCGCGTTCATCCAGCTCCCCATGGTTCGGAGGTCTTTTACAGCCTTATCATGCAATTCCGGTCAGGTCTCTCCCCAGTGTACGAGCGGCACATCAGATTACTTGAACAATTTCCCCTCGTATTTCTCAGCGTCCAGGTTATTCAAGTATACCAGGAATAAGATTGGCCCAATCAAGGTACCTTTGGAGCATCCAGTTCTAGATTGTTCCTTGTTGATTGAATATTAAATCGTCCAAGATTTAATAATATAGTTTTCCTAATAGGGGAAGGAATTTAAACAATAATGAGTAAAAGGAACGAATATAATTCTTAATAAATGAAAAAGAAAATGAAATGGCGGCTCCTCTTTAAATAAAATTAATGTACAAGATTGCAGTAGGAATAATTGTTCAAAAGGAAGAAATTGTTTCTAGGAAAATCCCGAGAAAGGTCCCCAATGTCAATTGTTTTAAACAACACCAATAATAATGTAGGAAGGATCTGGTAGCGACGTTCGATGATTCCGGTTTCAGCTTCTAACTAAAGCTTCTAAATTCAGCGTCTGTATTATCAATTCCCGGTCGTGTTATCAATCTTCGAACTTCGGGAAATTCCAGCATGCAGCCACCAAATGGCGGAAGAAACGTCCTGTGCGGATTTCGACTTGCTGCCGCAAATGGCGGAGGTTTCGTTCAAGGAGATGATGGTGTATTGACAAAAGTATTCATTCGATGGATTCACTGCTCGATCAGCTTATCGTTGGCAGACGAGTAATCACCGTTTAATGAGAGTTCCGTTTATTTTTTCTCCATAATCACTCTTCCATCTTTTCAAGAGCAGCTTCATACTTAGAAACTACTTCAATTCGTGAGTTACTCCCTCTCCTCCTGTCTTAATCCTCAAAATTGAGCAAAAATGCAGTCTTTAACCCAGCTGTTTGTCAAAACCCCGGCCGAGGTAACCTGATCGTCGGATATCGAATTTGGTAAGCTCGCACCAAAATACTCCAAAGTCCCACCTCCATCCAAAATCAAACAGATGGTAAGCGAATCCGTCCCGAATGCTCGTGCACTATCAAGTAACACGCTCAAAACATCCAAATTCAGAGTGGTTAGAGAATCTGAACTTGGTGAACAGATTTGGACCATGGTCTAGAAGATCCCAACGATAGCTCAGACAGTTGAAGGTCACAACCGAAACGTCTCGCACAAGATTTAAAAAAATAAAAATAACTTACGCATCTAATATTGTAATTTGCCTGAGCATTCCCCACCGCAAAGCTACCATTTCAAGTTTTGTTCAAATACAAATGCATTTGAGAGTGCATTTTCCTTTTGTCCCAAGAATTGTGAATTCAGGAGACAAATAACATTTATTTGTAATAATATCACACATTATGTGATCGCAGAAAAAAAATTTCCAGTCAAATCTACAAGCTAGTATGTACCTACTTTCAACAGCCTCAGTGAAGGAAACAAAAAATTATCATGCGCCACTTCCAATTTGACATCAGTTTTCAACTCATTTCGAAAGAACTTTCATCGCATCAACACCACGAGCTCCACCGCAAACTTTGAAGGGTCATCAGATGAATGCTATGTACTTTTCAGTCATTCTTCACGATTGGTATTTTTATTTATATCCTAGGCCGAAAAACATAAAGTTCCTTCGCTTGATTACTTTCATGAGAAAGGTTTGAACCTCTTGATGAAAGAGTTGGTAGAAGCACTCGGAAAGGAACAACTCAGGACTCCCCACTCTTTGCTTCTTTCCTACTCATTCGGGTATAGCGCTTTTAATTTAGACCCACGACAGAATAATTCATTATTCCCCCACCATCTACCACCCCCCACTTCAGGCGGACCACTCACGACTATCTAAATAGCTTTCTCATATTTCACTCCGAGTTTTCACCCGGGTTTCATCAATCCAACTTACTTTTAAAGGAAGGGTAAACTTGAGTCCTGCTGGCGGGCGGTGGGATCCATTTCTTTTTCTACGAGCTCTTCTTGCGCCTGGAGCATGAACTGTTAATCGATGGTCTGTGAGAGAGTTGACTGAATTCGATATTATCTCTCTGATGACCGTCTCACCCGAATATCTGTTAAATCTCCTCACAGGTAACCCTGAAGAGGATCTATTTTAATTTGTCATGGGACATGAAAGTAGATCATGAAACGAGAGGTTTCGATCATAATTCCACTCACTTTCTACTTACGGCTTACCTTATTTATCCACGTATTTTATTCAATTCGAAACTCAATCCAAATTTTTGAACTATTCTCGTGTTGAAATTCATATTCACCAACACCATTGAATTTAATAAAGACTTACAGTTCACATGACTAACTTAATGTACTCGTATATTTGAAAACAAGCTGAAAAAAAATCTTGAAATTACCTCATATCATTTGAAACGAAATCAAATGAAAAAGGTTATTTTCCATGATTTCCAATAATTATTTTCCCCTAACCATTATTTCCAAAAACGAAAATTAATGTAAAATTAGGTGTACTTAATTTGAAATAGTCTTTGATGAGAATAGGAATCACTCTTGCAAAATAATCGTGATTTAAGCTGCAATAATATTATAGCGTCGGTATGACCGGCACTCCAATGACCGTATGTTCCTGTTGGATGACCAAGTCTGGTTGCTCTACCCTCGTCGGACAATCGGGTAGTAGGAATGGTATCAGATTCTGTGTAAATAGTTCGTTGTGATGGAGATGAGTTTTCTGTTCGTGAATTCCTCAAAAAACTTAGTGTCTTAGTATCCGTTGCCGTTATTCCTACAGTATTAATTGTCAATTAAGTACATACAATATTAAAGTGCAGTTGAATGCATAGATATTGCGGCAGTTATAAATCTCGGAAGGATGTTCTTAAGATAGATGTTAAAATAGATCCAGGATGTTTTGTACATATTTAAGTCAATTTGTTTATTATGAACCTGGAACTAATAAATTCACTGTAGATGTTTTCCCATCATCGGCTCTACTACCGGCATCCTTCTTTCTTTCGTTTATCGACTACTATCGTCCTTCGGCCAATCAAATCCCAAACAGCAATGGTGGAGTGGGAAAGGGTAGAATTCCTTTCAACCGCCAAGGGCCAATATCCCTGAGGCCTCGAGGACTGAGCAAACAAGGCTGGCCCGCTTACTTCTTCTCCTGTATATTTCTAAGGTTTCAAATGGTGGATCCCGAATAAAACAGGATCTTAAATATCTATAGAAATGCGAATTTCTGGTTTTCTCATTCCGGTTTTCCTGCCCCGGAAAGAAAGAACGCAAAGAAACTGTCAAGTCAGCGGTTGAAAAGATTGGTCATGTAGAAAGTACCATGTTCCTTGCAGCTTTGTGTTGAATGACGTACCTACATGATATGCAAATACAATTGCTTTCATAGTATATGTTGTTGTACCTATATACCTACAAAGGAATTAGAGAATAGTCAGTATAGATAGATGTCTTGAAAATTCGACAATGAGCATAATAGCAATTCAAGACCGTCCGTCCCCAGTGAGCTCAGTAGCGGAATTTTTCTCATGTGGGTGGTGAGATGGAAATTCCGGAAGGGGGAATACAGTGGGCACATAAAAACAAAATGGACCATATCCTCTTTCGCACGCAGATTACAGTGCATACAGAGCGACTTATACACTTTATCGTGTATACACTAAGAAGTCTTCTTTTGTAATAAAATCGTAATACTTCCATAGAGGACATCCGTACCTGGGCTAGCAGCCTTTCAATGTTGACGTTTTTATTTGCCCAAATAAACTTGTCCTCTCTCAAAGTCAACTCCTGAAGAGTTAGTTGTACGATGAGTTGTATATTCGCTGGAGAAACGAAGACATGTCCTCCGAAAAGATAAAAAACGACTGCCACTGGCCAATAAATTAGTGTGTGCCTGTATCATACTGCATGGACTGACGGTCTCATATGAATGATGTTCTTAGAAGTCAATATTTAACCTTTATTTAAGCACCTACCTAAGTACCTTCACATTTTATTTGTAACCATTTTGCAAACCCAAAGCCTTCTTCTGAATGTCGGGGAAGAGTTTCGTTTTAAGCCTTATGACGGCGACGAGGAGGGGTGTTCAGTCTCTAAACCCTTTTCGGGGTCCAGTGATTTCCTGGTATTTCTCTCACCGTCCCGCTGTTAAATGAGAGTTGGGTGCCCTACGCTTGGAGGTGCCTCCGGCAACCGTTTCCCTCGTCATAAATTTCGTACACAAACTCTTCAGAGGGGCAGTTTCAACAGGTTAGATTATTCAAGCGTTAAGCCCCCGAACAATAGCGTTGGTGCTATTTGTCGCGTTCCACTGTTCCCTTTTACCGCTGATTAATTAAATGAAACAATCCGCTCCTGAAGCTATGTTTATGGTCCGATTATTTTATGGGAGAGCCATTATTTTCAAGGCGAGCCGGTGTAATCGAATATCCAATTCCTCTTTCCGCACTTGCACTAAACGACGGTACTGTTTTACTTCACAGATTCCTATTGCAATACCACTGCTTCCTATACAATACAAGGGACTTGCCCAATAAATAAAAGTACGGTATCTTAGATCTCTAATCACGATCGACTGGGTTGGACCCATGGCTTGCGTCCGCACTACGACGATCTTCTTCCACTGGCTCATACATGGTACCAACTACTCTGATCCCAATCAATTATCAAAGATCATTCAATGGTGAATGCCGTAGCATTTAAGCATGCGCAATTCTGTTCACATTTTATTCCGGTTCTATACCAGATATATAGACCCCCTTTAAGTTCATTGATAATTTGATCACCAACTGCTCGTGAATGATTCTTCCTATGCACCCAAAAGGCGCGAGAGACCCATACTGTCGTCTCCCACCAAACTTTTTAAAATCATAAACAACCTGTAGTTTGTACTCAGGGCTAACTCTAGTGGGCTCTGATAGGTACACATGGAAGATTGAAATATTTGTCTTCTTGGTCAATTCCACTAGTTCATCGATGAAAATATAAAAAAACCAAAATATGAAGTACCAATCCTCATTGGGGCCGCATAATAGAAAATATCATATGCTCACATTAGATGTTTTGCTACAATAGTGATAAGCAGGAAAAATCTTTAAATGGAAAACCAGAAATATATCGACATGATAAACCAGAATTTAGTTAAGGATGTTGTAGCTGGCTACCACAGTAAAAGGACCGCGTGTACTTTTTCAGATCGCACACGTCCGTTATGAGAGTTTTTGGCCATTTATCCAATCGTGAGAAAAAGTCGAACACGAGGTTTATTTGCAGGGTGTTATTGGTATATATTGGTGTATATTGGAAAAGGAATTGTGGATAGGAGAGTTTGAGTTCCTCAGGGTCTGTCATCCTTAACGGGACTTGATTGGCCCTCAAAGCCCTCCAACTTCCTCCACTCAAAACCAGAGAGCCTTGAGAGCTGATTGCTATACGAAATGGAGTGCACGGGATCAAGACAGGTAATGTGGGTGACGTATATACATGCGCCAGCGGGCTTCCGTTCCCATAGACGAGACGCAATCATGATGAGTTGGAGGATTACTGAAACAAAGCTGTGTTATGTGGAGAACGGCATATACTCGTATTTAGATGGACGACTGCATTGGGGAGAATGCAACGCTTAAGTGGCTCTATTTGAAGCCACTCCTGCGACAAACGTGATTTGATGTGTCATGATGTCACATAAACTCCATAATATGGAGTATTATATATTATATATCTAATATCTATTATATATTATACTAGTAGTGGCGATGGCTAATCACAGGACTCACCTAAAGTTTAATAACTACATGTATGGTGGATTGACCGGTGATCTATAAACATAATATGTTTATATTACGTTATATTATAACGTATTTGTAACTCCGCTTAAATGTATTCCCAGGAAATTGATTCCCGTAGTTCAATATTTTTTCAGAGAAGCGGAGACAGTAGGACGATATAGTAACCGCGCGTACACGTAGATCAGTTTTCAATAATAGCCAGAGCACTATTGTTCAACGATGGCTGTCTAAATAAGTTCCTGACAAGGCATTGAATATTCGCGAAAATCGATCCAACTCTGTCAAACCCCCCCCCCCCCCCCCTCGCCCCGACATCCTCACAAAATTTGGTGGTTCACGATCCAAGATACGTAGACTCAGAAAATCGAATAAAGAAAGCTCTGATGTGTATACAATTACCGTGTAAGACCAAGTACAATTACTATACGAAAAGAGTTCAGAGAATTTTGTAAGACCATACGAATCATTCTGCAGTGAGCACTTGAAGGTTGATTCAGTGAAATGCCGTCAAAATATCTTGGATCAAATAGTGGCAAGTGGGGTCAACGGTATTTATGTGGAACAGCTGATTCAAAGAACATTGTTTTGTCCGATCAAGTAAGTTGCTTGTTCTGAGATTTTTTTTTTTTTTAATTTTATTTTATCAACGTAGTGTTATGTACCATTCTAAACATCCTTTTGACAGCAGTTATCGCATCCCATGTATGAAAATGCGGGCAGGGTCGATTTTAGTGTTCAGTACCTCAATTTCCCGCGTTTCATAACCGCTTTCCTATTCGGTGCTCGAATACGCCTCCAGTAAACAACGTTTCATTTTCATTCTAACAACTAGCTGACAAAAAATATTGTGGGATTTCCTAGTTTTGCAATGTTATGATTGATAATGCAACTCACGTAGAGGGAACACTATCCATGAAAAACGAGGTCGCAGTGATGCAGAGGACATGAGGACGAAGGGGCTACCTTCACGTGCCATTTTCCTAATGGAAAACTTCCCATTCATCTTATGGAGAGTCGACTTCTCAAGGTTGAAACCCTAAATCAAGAAAAGTAGACAATCATCATCCGACTGAATAAATCTCTGCTCGACACGCCATTCGAGCTCTAAAAATGCAGAGAACACTAACAAGGATTAAATGTCAATTTAATATTAATTTTGAATCATGTGCCTTTATCGTGGGGTTTGGGTTTGAGGGTTGAATGTGGAGAATGACTATTTTGGGTAGTTTATGCAGGAATTTCATCCGTATTAAACCATTCACAGCCGACTAGTAGCAAGGTTCGCCTGTTCGTGCAGCCAGGTGGTACCTAGCTGACAGAAATTCCTGAAACTTCTGAACAAATGCGTACAACAACAAATGGTAATAATACAAATGGACTTATCAAGAACTGAGATGATCAGATCAAAGTTCAGCGTTGTGTGATATGAGTCACACAACTACAACTGTCCCGCGGAGATACAAATTTATTAGAGTGCTCAGTTGGGATGAAGGCCAGTCACGTATGAGACTTATACTTAGTATAGACCTACTTCCTACCGTCCTAGTTGCTCACCCTTTGTTTGCGCTGATCGACGAAGGTTCATTGAAATGTTGGATAGAACAGTATCCTCGAAACTTCCTCCTTCATCAGGAGTTCCGTATTTTCTAGGGATACCCGGGTGATCACGTACGCACGTAATTAACAAAGTTTGAAACATTGCCCGTCAGTTGTGGGTAGATTCTGTTGAAAGAACATTTAAGTCAGGAATCCAACGCCGCTGAAACTATTTCTACAATAAATCGGGTTTTAATGAGAAAGTGATTAATTCACAATCAAACAATGCTCACAATGATTGAACGAAGCACAATATTGACATTCATTTTGGAATTGATTTATGGGTTACACATCACCCTTGTGGAGTATAAAGCATGAAGTTCTACTGAGACTAAATACGGAAACGGTTTGTCATTGAAAGAAACAATAATTGTATAAGTAATTAAATAAACAATTATTGCATTAAGTCAGCCCAAGTAGGTATTGGCGGCTATGCGGCTAATTTCCTAAGTAGGTATAGTGGCTTGAGGCTTTTGGGTGGTAACCCAATTACTCTTACTTTGTACAGCGCTCAGACGACGGATGGTTATTACTTTTTTCAAAGATAGTTTTATATAATTTTCATTCGGATCTACGGATCTACTGAAACGGGAATCCACAGATTAGGGAGGGGGGGGGGGGTTGAAATATGTTTATTTTATTATTATAATTTTTTTTATTCCTATCATACAAATACAAAAAAAAAAAATCATTCCGCCTATCATAGGCAACTTTTCATAACCTTGTCAAGGATGCGAAGGAGGTAAAGTGGGAGTAAAATGTTCAATGTTCATATCCCGAAACTTTTGATGGGGCAATGTCACTAAAATTGTAATAGATTTCCATTCAGGCTAATATTCTATTAAAATTTGATTCTATCTATTAAAATTTGAAACATGTTTTGTTTAAAGACTTCCCGGAGCGTTCTACGACCAGCCGTTCATTTATAAAAGAGGTCTTAAACGTACCGAATCATCAATAAGAGCGTGAATCAAACAGTAGAACTTGAAGCCAATTTCCATTATTTGTGAATAAGGAAACACCAAACCGTGTGTTTAATCATCAACGCAGGTAAATTAAACATACTCTGATCATGAGAATTCGGAGTGATAAAATGGATCATAAGCAAAACTTTTTTTTTGCGTAGAGAACTCGTTTGGCGTTCAATGGTTCTAAGAAGACAACCGGTGTGGGAGTGCAGCCAAGCCTCTAGTTTTCTAGTTAAGTTAAACAGTCTGAGAATTATATTGAGACATAAATTAATTGAATGTATTAATCATTTGACATAAACAGCCTAGATAAACAGCCATGTAGGCTTTTTCAGGAGAGTCAAAATTGTTTGATTCCAAAACTACCAAGGCTTTCACACTAAAGTTGCTACTTTTCGCTTACTGTAGGCTCCCCATAAGACTCCTACAATGATTTAAAATGAATGCTCCGATCGAGAATTAGTTGATGTAAGCTTAAAAAATGGTGGGATCGGTGGAGTTTTTGGTTCATTAAATTTTTTTTATTGTGAAATCATATTGTGAAATAATAATTATTTTGAGAGTTTCCTACTTGCACAGGTACCACCTCGAAACATTAATCTAAAAAATATTGCAATATGGTTCCATTGATCAAGACACCATCAATTGAGTGAACGAGAAAAGAAAATTGTATTAGGAGCAGTCTCAAATTTCTACTCAATGGGATAGTTTGAAACGTTAGATAGGTATAGGCATAAGATGAAGATTTCGTGAAGATGAGGACCAAAATAAAAAACACCAGTAAGTGCACATATGATAACCAGGGCTAGGTTGTGTTGCTCAGCTGATTCAAAAGAAAAATTTTAAATTTTTGATTAGGAAAGTGCCTTAACTTCATTTTGTCCAAATTGTGGGTCAGGCTGTGTTGTAAGCGACGATGTAGTACGACAAGTGAATGATTGTGGGAAAAATTCCGGTGCTTTTCATTTGTTCGCGAAAAGGAAAAATAAATAAATGAAAGGACGAAAAAATAAACCTTGGTATCTCAATATTATCTGATACGTCGTTTTTGACTTTTTCCCCCTTGCTGAGTACTAAACTCCAGATCACCATGTGAAGTTGGTTGGGCCGGAACAGGAGCTGTAGGCTGGCATTGATGGGGGCTGAGTGATTGATAGCCCTTCATCCCTTTCTGTAAAAGTGAAGAGGAAAAAAAGAAGAAGTTTTTCTTTTCTTTCTCGGGCGTTCGAAGTCTTTGCTCCCGAAACGAACCCTCTCCGTTCGTTTTCTCAGGAATTTCGCCATCCCCTCAGCTTCCTGATGAGAAACTGTTTCGAAGGGAGAATCGTCATGAGGAAAAACGAGGAACCAGGAAGAGGGAAAACTGTTCCGGAACGAAAAAAAAACATAGTGTGGACTTTGGGGTGGAAAAAAACCCTTCATTGAACATTTCGAGCCGAGCGGTACTCAATCAACTGGAGAGAGTTAGCAAAGAAAAACAAATTCCCTACCCCCAGTCCAAGTTTCCCCCATCAGTTTTCGTACAATGTAATTCGGAGAACAGAAGAGTAAATCGTTCCCTCGGTAAATAGCAACAAATTTCCACGGTTATTTTTCAACAGTCCGATAAATACAAAACGTGGTCTAGTTTAGTACACTAGATTAATAACCTTCGGCATTCACCAGGAACCAAATTTTCAACACCTCCTTCCCATTAAACGGTTGCCCGTAGTAAAAGTCCAAGTCCTAATATTGAATTTGAAAGAAGAAATCCTTGAAAATGTGGTATACAACATTAACACAACCGAGACTCAGAAACGGCTATTCGAGCCAGATTTACAAGTGTCAAGTTCAAGATAGTCATCGGTTCGGACATGAAACAAGGTTGTGAGGTATTCATCAATATCCACCAATGACAGTATACTCATGTAGCTCACAATAGAGCTGGATGGACATTCAGCATGGTTTTCAGCTTCATTTTCAGTGTGCAGTTTGTAGGCACCTAACTCTGGACAGTTGAGTGTGTTGGATATAGGAATCAAGGTTTTTAGTTACAGCTTTTATAATATAAGGTTAAGTTCATCTATTACAATGCATAATATTATTATGCATTGTAATAGATGAACTTAACCTCAAATGGGGCTGAATAACACGGCCTAACTGAGATAACATGGAGAATAACATGACCTAACTGATATTTTATGGCATATGGACTTTTGTTATTCAGCGGGATTCTAATTAAAATTCGTTAAAATTATTCATCTGTTTAGTATATTGGCACCCGGAAGTGTCAACAGTTTCAAACAGTCACGTAGATGTTCCCAAATTTTAGAACTGAACAGTTTTTGTGTCTCCTGTAAACTTAGAGAAAAAACATTTAGGTACAGCACCATTTTAGGTAGGCCATGTTGTTCAGGCCCACTTGAGGTAGTTCGTGTTGCCTCTTCACCCTCGATATAATATAAGTGGATCTCTGTGCCGTGTACATGAGGATCGACTAGATCTACTGGTTTCACAGGACGTTTGGTAAGACAGATGGCAGTCTCACTCTTGCGATACTCCCTTCTCTTGTATCCTCATACAAGAGTATCGGGAGGGGGGGAAAGCCGTCGAGTTTGGGGCTCCTCACAGCTCATGTTGTCCTGTTGATTCATCCGTCTTAGCGCCCCATTTCTATGGCAGGTGCACCATGAGAGGTCGTCGGGTGGACGCGGATCATCCGGAAAGACACTCGTCATAGCACCTGCCGGATCCATCAAGACGAGGAAGCGAACTCGAGCACCGATTGGTTATGAAATGTTTCCGCTTGACCGAGCAGGGGCGCCTCATTCAGCTTGTCGATCGACCGGAGGTGTTAGGAGAACAGGACTGTAGTGGAGCTTCGATACCGAACAACTTCTCCCACACTCTCGCTACCAGCGGCATTTTCCATGCGGATTTTCGATCTACTTCAAATCTACTCGAATAAAGCGTAAAGAAAAGTTCCGTTGTATAATATTATTTTATCTGTAGTACGTGTAAACAACACTAACTGGTCAACAAAAACGGACAGGACCGTTCAAGTGCCGACGAACCTCGTGTGTATCAATATTATAATAACATTATTCATCGCCCAAATTCATTCCATGCAAACTGTGGAATACTTTAAAATGAAATAAATATTTATTAAAATGAATGTAAAGTGCAATAATTCGGAAGCTTTAACTTTGAGGCAATGAGCTGGAATGTCCTAAAGCCCATATACGAGTAAATTGATTTTGTTCCCTATTTTTACTCATTCGTGTAATAATAGTGTTTTGGTTTATTATCGAAGACGGAACTGACCAAGGAAAAAACAAATTTCAAACCTCCCTCAAAATTTGATGGTTTACGTTTCAAGATACGTAGATTCAGAAAATCAAATAAAACTCTGTAGATTCTTGGCACAACGTTTTATTATTTTCTTTGTTCAGATCACTAAATAGATTAATTATTAATATGAATTATCATTATTATCACCTAATAATTATTGTTAGTTACTATTAGTAACTAATAATACAGTTATTAGTACCTTACTAATAACTGTATCAATTATTATTAATAATAATTATTAGTTATTGATCATTAACTCGATATCTGAAAACCATGTGCTGTTTGAATCAGCTGGGCCAGTATGAACAATAACCCGACATGATTCATCCACATGTAGACAGCTTTCGATATGTTCCAAGTTTGAGCCTTCATTGTGAACGAACAGCTGGTCGTAAAAACCACCGTATGGTCAGATTGTTGACCAATCTGTTCCAATGGGAACCAAAAACTATACCGTCCGACTTGAATTTTCGAGTAAGGTAGGAATTTTTTAAATTTTCAAAATTTGTTTTGAACCCCTTCCTATTGACCTAGGGCTATGAAAAGTTTCAAGGATCATTGGAAGGACAGTGGTTTCAATTAACCATTCTTTCAAAAAAATCGAATCTAGCGCTATATTTTTTAAGGGAAAGTTTTCGCGACTGAGAGTAAACTTAAATTATATTGTTACTTAAATCGACAGAGATGTACTCGTTAGACCCTCTCATCGCGGGCATAGGACATATCCCCCCCCCCTACCAATACGGACTAGAGAAATTACCTCCGTCATAATAAATACTTTGCGGGTTAATTCTGACCAGACCACGGCATTCTGTTTTGAAAAAAACCAAAAGGAGAACATGGTTTATAAAAATATATATATATGAAAATAAGCGCGGTGTAGGTCAGTTGGACTTTAAATCCGGACGAGTGTGCAGCGGGGCTTACTCTGGAGCTGGAGAAGATGTTAAAAAGTGCAGAATGCGGGTATTTCCAGCTTCCATTTACACATTTATCGCTCAAACACCCCAGTGTTAGCTTGATACACAGCTGACATTAAACTAAATCCCCAACCTATTATAGATGTCATACCTCGTCTCACATGCACTCATTCGAAATGGTACTATTTTTATAAGATGCCAATCATCTGCAAATGTGGTATGGTAATGAGTAGGGCTAATTGTGGGAAAAATTATCAGAAATACACGGGTTTAATACTCGTATGATTTATCTATTTCAACAACTGTCCCGTATGTGAGAATCATATTATGATAGTTGGTAATCTCATTCATGTATTAGATCGATGATTTACGATCACGTAAATACTTATTTCAGATAAGAAGGAAGGGGTAAATCGGGTGTGCGATAAAGAGCATGGGTTATACCTATAGTGTTTCAATTTCCCAGTACCACCACTTATAGCATAGTTGTGAACTCCAAGAGATTTTACAAATGTATGTTCAGGATTCGATGTGGAACAGAAATCAGCAAAGTGTATTTACATAGGATTGGACGAGAAACCTCAACAGCTTGCCGTTATTGCGAACAAGACAACGAAACTATTGAACACGTTTTGTTAAAAAGTGTATAGTGTTATATTTACATTCCTGTGTAAGATAAATTTCAACCCCCGAAGGATTCATGATGGATATGTTTTACAAATAATCAATTTGTTATAATGTTGGCTAATGGAAAATGAAGGCCGGAGCCAAGGGAAGAAAAACCTATATTTCTATCTACGAATTCAATATGACTCACCGATTTGATAGCTGGGAGGCTACTACTCATAAGGGGGCCCGATTGGAGGATGCCCTGCTCTGTTACCCCTCCGCGATATTACACGGGACAGAAAAATCTCAAAATATCGAGCTTCCGTAAAAACTCTCTTTTAATTACCGTTACAAGTATTCTGATGCACGCATTGAGGGTCACAAAAAAAAGTTTCAGGAAGAGGATCAATCGTTTTAATGTAAGACACACTGATCATCCTTGCTGTGGGTAACTGGTTTAGCATAATATTACTCTCTCAAGATTTGAGGGATCTCTCAGTATTTCGAGCTAATCTGTCAAGATAGGGTCTCGACGTTTACAATGATATTGGTCAGATACCGCAATATCCTGGTGATGAGGGTCAGACATCTGTGATAGCATAGAAGCACAACAGATTGATATGTACACCCGAAACTTCAACATCATTGAACATCAAAATTTAACGATTAGCCAATTGAAACTCCAAGTTTTCTTACCCTAAGACGTGTTTTGATACTCGATGTTTTGATAGAAATACGAATGGTTTTTATTCGTATGATCAGAATATTTGAAATCAGGGGGAACTTGTCGTAATGCCAATGATATTATAATACAGTTTTTTTTTCTTTTAGGTCCTTCTCAAACACAATATTTTACCGACATGTGCCTATGTGATCATTACAGAACACCATAAACCATATTGGACGAATTGGTAGCGTTTCTCTTTGTCAGGGGTTGCGAGGAATTATCAATATACGCCTGATCAAATTAGTCTGACAAATATTAATTAATTACAAGACCCAATTATCACCTAGCTGTTATTAGCATTCAGCAGAATATAGAAAATTCCGTGAATAAATATAAGTATACCATCAAACTTCCGTCTCAAGGTTCGTTCGTTGTGTTGTTTCCTGAGGAATCACTAGACAGATTTGCTTTTTTGTTTATTTTTCCTACACAACAATTTTCAATCTAAACCTATGATTTTGTTGAACTCATATTATTTCTAGTGACTCCAAACATTTTGGCAGGTGTAATTGGAATTGTTGGTAAGTGCCCATGCAGCCATAATAGAAACTACGGCTTTGTTGTTGAAATCTGGTTGTTCCTCAGTTTCAGTGTCCCCTCTCGACCAGGATCAATTTCGCACAAGGCCTCGCTCCTGAATCTTCGTCCTTTCTACGAACGTCGTCTGAGCCTTTAATTTGCATTATCAACCATCACACCCCACTGAGTATTAATAAATGAATGACAATTAAGATGAATTATGTGAGAGAATGAGGATTAGAGAGGAGGAAAGACGCACGAAACGAGAAAAGCTTCGGGGGCGTTAGGAGTAAGTGTGCTAGGTGAGTAGCAGGAATGAAGAGATTAACTCTGGTTCTTTAATTATTCTGTATGAAGCCCAGTAAAATCGTTTCTCGTTTCGTGTAGATATAAAAGGTGAGAAATCGTCGGGTGGATTATGAACGTTTTTTCTCGTTAACCGTGGGAGTTTCAGACGAAAGTCCGTATTGCGATACAGGCAAGGAGAGCGGTCTCAAAAATGCTCTAACGACATTGCTAGATCTGCTAGATGAAAATACCTATTTTTGAGTGAGTACAATCCAGCGTAAGATTCAGATCATCATTATTATTAAATTAAATATTATCACGTTCAATGAACTTGCCACTAAATACAGAGTTAGCGTAGTAAGAGCTCAAATTCAAAGTTTCTATTGAAATGAACCTACAATACGAAATGGGAACAGTAAATAATACAATATATGGGTTCAATTGTGATTAATAACGTGAATGTTTTTTTTTTCCCAAGTCAAAAGGCCGTAGCTAATGAGAGCCTCTCAACGAGATAGTTCTGATGGATGAAATAGTATAAAAATGAAGAAGTAACGTTCAGTAAGAAAGCATTTTGACAAAATTCATAATCCGTTCACGAGCTGAAGAACTGAAGGATACATAACCCCGACAAAGAGGTTTGAAAACCGTGTAGTCATGATTTGGACAATTTTCCTCCGGAAGGCTCGCTCTAACGCTATTACTACTAAGCCTTCACATACAAATAATCTTCCGATTTCAAAACTCATTCATAATTATGTACACATCAGGGAACGGGTAAGTGCCTGCTACAAACGGCTGACATCAGGGACTCGACAACCGGCCATATCCTCTGACAAGGTCACCGGGGCAGTTGTTGGTGGGAAGGCCGCTAGTCAAGAATGTTGAGAGCTCATTTTCCGTCCACTCGTCGATATGTCAGCTTATTCAGAAGGTAAGAAAAACAGACAGACTTATCTATATGGGAGATAACCTTATCGCACGTGCCTTAATCCCCCGGTAAACTTACCGCTGGGGCTGAGTAAAATAATTCGAATGAGTCTTGGGGTACCTATGTGTTTAATGTTAAATACATAGACATATGTGTGAAAATGGGCTCAGTCTCGGGTCATTGTACTTTATGTACTATAGGATACACAATGTATAAATATGTACATCATCAATGATTAAGCGGGAATACCAAACTCTGGTTACCTTATATCATTGATTTGGATTGTAGTACTTACTTATAAAGTATATTTTCTTGGGATGAATTGCCGTGGAAAAAAGTGCGATAAATGTATTTGTCTGAGTGATGAGACAATTTGCCTGCGCTATGTCAAATAACATGTCGTTAGTACCCAATATTAAATATTTGTGCCAATAGGAGAATTCCCATCGACTGAAAAACAGGAATGCTAATTTGAACTGGGCTTTACATTTTCAGATAACGACCTGTTGTGGTTAAAACATGTTCTCATTGATAAGTCGACCAATTTCAAAATCTCCAAGATCCTAAACACAGTTGTCGAGTCAGTGGTTCCACCAGGGGAAAATTACTGCAGCACCATTTACAGAGTGAAAATGCGCTGCTCACTCCAAGATGGGTCTGAAAGAAACGTCTCTGTAATTGTCAAACAAGTATTTTGCAGCGATAATGAAAATATGGCTATTGATATATTTCCGGAAATGTTCAGGATAGAGATAAAGGTGATGCTCCTGTTTATCATTGCAAATGAATTGCGATCGTATAATTAACCGTTGTTTTCATGGATAATATCGCGTCACATGTCTTCCCCCTGAGGGTCTTGAAAAATTTTGCAACACGGAAACAAAATGTGACGCGGTACCAATAAACAGCAACCGGAAATTTTTACGGGTACAGTGTTTTGGAATGCAGCCTCCTGAGGACTTACCTCCTTACACTTCAAGCAGAATAGGCCCAGGCTCAGTTGAGTGGTTCCTACTGCTCATTTCTACGCTATTCACTCTATGAAGCTGTAATTCGGTATGTAGCCTCCCCTGGAGGCTACATTCGGACTTTAACTTGATGCTCCCCAGGCTCCGAATCAGCTGAGTGGCTCCTAAAGCTAATTTCTATGCTATTCACTCTATGAAGCTGTGCTTTGCTATGTAGCCACCTTAGGACTTATTTTCTGAGCAGAATAGGCCTATGATTAGCTGAGGGGCTAATTTCTAGACATTTTGTTACATGGGGGAAAAAAAATTGTGACGCGATACCAATTAACAGCATCGGGTAATTATTCTCAGCACTCTTCCTTTGCGTTATAACGGCCACATTTCTCTTACGCACTGCTAAGCAATTAGAAGTATTCCTACTTAATGACGCATTTACGTTATTTAATTTTGATAGTTACCTATTTTGTTTTACTTGAGACACGAAACACATATTTTACAAGGAGAAAATGAGACATATCCTTGTACCAGTGTATCTGCATGTATTGTAGATCGGTACTCAACATCAGTTTACTGATTTGCATCTACGTTTAAAAATTTTTACATGTCAATGAAAAATCTTCCAACTCCATAGAATATGCCGAATGAGGCCTCAGTAGAAAAATACATAACATTTTGTCCGTTTGATTTATTACTGAAACTGATGTAACTTTTTAACCATAATGAATGTGAATTCCTTGTTATTCCTTGTTCTATTCCTTGTGCTATTCCTTGTTCTTGATTCAGTCATCTTAATCATCCAATTATGAGTTTGTCTGATACATTTCTCTCTAGGTTTACTCCTTTATTCTTCCTCTAATGGAAAAGTTGATGGCCGAATTCAATGACGAAAGAGAAATGTTATGGTGCCAATTGTATGGGCACTGGACAAATCACAAAATTGTCCTTGAGGACTTATCAGTAAGTTTTTTATTGTGGGCAGACTTCGGTAATTAAATATCTACGATTGAATTATTCGCGTCGTTATTATAACTACCATGAAAATAACCACCTAATTTCACATTTCAAAATTTTCATGACAAGTGGATTTAATTTCTTGATAATATATTATGAACTCTGTATTGTTCGACTCACTCTGTCTATGCGACAATGTTAACTGAAGAAAGTAGATCGTAACAGTCATGCTAATGAAATAACAGGTTCTTGCTACCACTTCAGTTATTCACGTTACTCATCACACATCACCATCACAATTATTCCAGACCATTTATATTTTTTCATGACTTGCCTACTAAAATATTTTCTCAGGATACAGGTTTCAGGACCTTGGGAAGAACTGGTTGGCTCTCCTTGGAACACTCGTCGCTAGTCTTGAAAAACTTGGCGAGGTTCCACGCGATGTCGAAGATCCTAATAGACCGAGGATTGATAAAGAAATCCGATTTCACGCATAATAGTACATATACGGACACGGAATTCGGCCAGAAACTGTATTCTGGGCCTCTGGAGGTGTTGGCAGATACAATACTCGAGTCCTGGGGACCCGAATGGTACGTTGAATTTATAGGTCCAACAAATGACTAGAATCACAAATTGTTGGTTCATTATCGAAGATAATAAAAAAAAAAGTTTACCCCCCCCCCCCCCCTCAAAAATTGTTGGTTTACGTTTCAAGATACGTAGATTCAGAAAATCGAATTAAAAAAATCCGTCCGTCCGCCGTACGCCGTACGCGGTACTTTGCTCAGTTAGCGTTGAGCTAAAATTACGAAATTTTTGTTACGGGCGTTAGGGTTCCGACCAACCCCACAATGATCCTCGAAACTTTTCATAACCCTGTGTCAAGGGGAAGGGGTTCATAACGAATTTTGAAATTTTGAAATTGTCTTGGCGCTTTCATGGTGGCAGACCCCCCCCCCATACGCATTTCAAAACTTGAAGTCAATCGCAGCCTGAGATATCCTGCAAAAATTTAGCAGACCCTTAACTCCTCGAGTCCAAAAATATCCTTCAACTCATATTACGTTATTTCAGGCAGGAAATGTCAGATCGAATAAGACTCCAAGTGCCGCTGTTACCGGAAAGAATTAACAAGCTGACAATTGATTCAGACGATCGATACTTGGTGTTTAACCATGGTGACTTGTGGACGTGCAATATTATGTTGAAAATTGGAGAATCAAATTCTGCAGAATCTCTTAGGCAAGAAATTACTTCTCACATTTTTATATGTTGTGTTAATCACATATTTCAGGTATACTCTCTAATCGACCACGAAGCGCTGGACTAGGATATCAAAGCAATACAAATGAAGTTTGCAATTTGTAGCGCATTTAACTACACGATGAAATTAATGATCTTTTAATTAATTTTTTCAGGTTCCTAGATTTCCAATACCCTTGTATCAATTCCTTCATGTGGGACCTTTCTACGTTAATTTTCACTAGCATTCATCCAAAAGTTCGCCGCAATGAACTCCACAACTTATTGTCAATTTATCATGAATCACTAAATGAAAATTTAAGATTTTTCAATTGCGAAAGTTACATTCCAACTCTAAATGATGTTCTTAGCGAATTCGATAGGGTTTTGTTCTTGTCATTCACTTTTAACATGACGTTCTTCCCGATTTGGTCCTCTGCGAATTGCAAACCGTTCGAAATCAAGAAAATCCTCAGTCATCCCCCTCAAGAGATTTTTGATAAAAGCGCGTTCACTGATGAAAGAATCGTACCCGAATTGAAGGAAGATCTGAAGATGTACGTCGATAAAGGAGTGATATGATTATAAGACGTCATAAACATACGGTAATAAACCTTGCCAACACTCCGTCGAAATGCTCGCACATATCATTCTTTTGTTAAACAATTCAACTCCATACTTGATCCACTCATTTTGCACAATTCCTCTATTGAGAATTATCGAGTGACATTTTCACTTCTTTTTTCGTGTAGAATTAAACAACTTCAAATGCTGCTGCTAAGAAAAAGTTCAACCTCTCGGTGAAGTTACGGATGAAGTATTGTGACATGTGCAAGAACTCCACAATTTCATGATTAATTGGTTGAACACTAAATCCGTAGTGTCTGATTCTATTATTTTGCACTGGTATTTGACAATACATCACGGAAATGCCACTAAACAAGATAATTAAAAAAAAAAAAAAAAACGTTTGATCATAACTAATAGGTAGGTATTTGTCTCACTTAAAATGCAGTGTAGTGACTTTCAAGTGACTTTACTTTTTTTCGCATCAAAACAATAATTTACGCAATTTTTTGGCAAATGTCGAAAATTTCCAAATTGTATGTACCTATCTCAAATTGAACTTACGTAACTTGTTACATGAAAAACCCATTCCACGTCTGAAATAGCTTGCTTCCCGATCTGGTCATACATGGAGCAGATCGACGGATTATAAGGTACCTATAAGTATTATAGATAATATTTTGGTTCTATGTCAATAGTACCAATCAATAGTACGGCTGGGTTTTATGTGATTCATTTCTCCAACTTTTTTTTTTTCGCCAGTCCCAATAAATAACCACCACATCATCCCTCAAATCGAAGAAAAACTTTGAACACAGAAACGATCGTCCCGTCACACAGGATTTACAACTACTGTCTTCTGAAGACAAACATTCGAAGGTTCTCACCTATCAGCTTCGGCGGCGGAGGATTTCCGCTTTCTTCTCAATCGTATTTTCCCGTTTCATCATTCAACAGGCAACACATAATATACGACTTCAATCCTCGGGAATCACATCAACGGGAAGTTCAATACAAATCCTCTCAGTAAGGTTTCAACCCCAATCCGATGTGTCGTGGGTTGAATGGTTCAAACAATTGTTCTCGTCTGAGGTTGTACCTTAGAATTCCACATAAACCAAACTTTGAGCACAATATTACGATCGTGTTGTGACGAACATGGAAACGCCAGTTGAGCTGGGGGCCTTTCGCAAATGTGTGTAACAATATTCACAACCTTCATATAACGTTTTTTCCCACCTGAAGGTTTTGGTGTATTATAATATAGTAAATTTCAATGGTCCATACCTAATTGCATAATGTTATTATCTAATTATGGATCATTGAAATTTATCTTGAAGAGAAGGTGTTCAATTACTATTCTGCTTGCAAAATCCTTGTAATCACGATCTGGCCTTATGTAGAATGATGGTGTTTGGGAAAATTTTGTAGTATTTTATTTTATTTTTTTAAATGTTTTTGTTACGCAATAATGTCACAGTTTGTAAATATCATGGTTTGTAACTATTGCCCCATGAATATTATAAGAAGTAAGTATTGAAGAAAAATATTTGTTTGTTTGAGCGTGGAATCCTTTCATCACTTGTCCTTGAACTCCCAATCTATCAATCCAATTTTGTCATTTTTCTTTGTCAGTTCTTTCAAAACTTTAATTTCGTAACTTAATTTCATTCATCAAGCATAAAGAAAAAGAATCTAATTTATTATTCTTATCCAACAACAAGTTATCAAATTTTAGTTCTTCATTATTAACAAATTCAAGATCGTGACATGTACAATTGGCATTAATCAGAACTTTTCCGTATTAATAAAGACTTGAAATCAATCAAAGTTAATGTTTATCTGAGACGGAGATAAGATCAATGGAGGGTACGAAATGAGACTTGACCTGATTTTGTTTGGTTTCAGAATTTATAATATAATTATTAAACTTAATTTTTTACACTCATGCATACAAAATAGGGTAGAGATTGTTACCGCAATTTGTGCTAACTTGTTTAGGTCTCACCTTCATGTCTCCACAATGGACTTGATGCCACCTTTAAGCCTAACCTGAGCCTCTATATAAATGCTAATGGCGAATAAATAATTCATATTATATATGTACGAGGCGTGAAAAAAGAGGATGCAGAATAATTATGGAGGCCAAGTTATTCGCGTATACAGCGAGTTGTTAGTTACCATATTAAACATCGTTCGAGATCAGTACCTAGGTGATGGCGCTTAGTTTTTTGCTTTCTATAATTTTTATGAAGATGGGAGATGAAGATTTTTCCTGGTTTGTTAATTAAACTAGAGCGGTCTAAGGTCAAGGAAAAAGACCGAAATGGAGTGCCGTCGGTGATGAAAGTCATTTCCACCTTTGGCGAATAGACTGTAACCAACAGGTTCAATAGATGAGAGCCCTTGACGATGAAGAGGATCCTCTGAAGATGTCCTGATCGGGCTTGACTTCCCATCGATAAGCAATGATGTACCTACTGAGATTATAACCTACGCGTTTTTTCTATCGAAATACAACCCGTTATCAAGTCTAGCTTTAGAAAAAATATCTTCACGTTAAGTAATACGAATGTGGGATATACAAGTATATAAGCAGGTCTAGCCGATAAAATATGCGGATGATTTCAACAAATAAGCCAATTAAAGGTAATTGGCGAACTACGACATTGCACGAGTCGGTTGGAAAGAGTTTATTAACCATTTCCCAACACAGGTCAGGTAAACCTTCATTATCAATATCTAAAAAACAAAACATAACATGGAATAAACGGCGTACCTGCATTCAATCGTATTGGCAGAGGTACCACATCACGAATGCTCATAAATTGCATACCTCTAAGCAGAATAAAATCACTATTAGAATGCGAATAAATTCTTTGGAACTTGACGTCCTCAATTGCAATTCAAGTCAGACTGCGTTATTAGACATCACGAGCTTACAAAAAAGCAAACCGTGGTCTTTCATCGTATCTATGCAATGCAGGCGTTTCATTAGATCCATTCTATCGCTTCTTGTTCCAAGCGTCGATAATATTGTTCCAACAGTTCAACACCTAACGCTTGGATGGATGATGTGCACGGTCCATTAACGTATTCAATCTGTTACGAGAACGCACTTGAAACGATCAATAGGCCCATTATTTCCCCATTTTACCCTTCTCATACATATGAATACCTATTGTAGTGGACTATCAAGTATGTCATAACCAACCTGTATGCCCCGAAATTCAATTGATATTTATTGTAACTATTGAGATAACGTATCATCAAGACTTAATAATCATGGTTGACAAAAAAATGTCACTACACGTCCATACGGAAATACGCATCATGCATGGACTCGTATTAGGACGTGGATGCATTTCGGACCTATTAGGTGTATATTTAGATATACATTATAAATATATACGATTATAAATATATGCGCGGATGAGAAATTTCGTGTTATAATCCTGATGAATATTAGTTTTTTGTTTGAGAACCAAACCGATATTGAAATACATGAAGAACCAATAAACTGCGAACCAATGCTATTTATTTGATTACATCAAATTATGTCAGTTTAGAATAGGCGTGATAAGTTTGTGAATCCCACATGGTATAGCAGTTATGTTGCTTAGGTGGGAACTCTGAGAGAGGAACTAAATAAATTCAAGAGATAGGCACGTAACAGCGAACGATCGTAGTGCTAAGACACACGCAAAGAAAATATAGCCAGGGAATAAAAAGGATGGCGGAATGCAATATTTTCCTGATGATTGGAAAGGCATTTTCATATAGCGAGTTTCCGCTCTCATTACTACTTATTTGAATTCCGTAAACATGGTGGAGATATTGTTGTTCTCAAAACAAGCGAAAAGAGGAGGTTATATATTAATATTGAATTTTCGATATCGTTTATCATCCCACCACTAACTCAAAGTGATGGCTTGTTTTGGTTGGCGGAAGCAAACAGTAACAGGGAACGCGAGGGAAGGCGGAGGAAGTGAAAAAGTGGAGGAAGAAGGGTGAACCGGTTCGGCATATACTTTTACCACGTTGTAATTCCCTAAATGTATATATACAATGGAGAATGCGCATTAGCGAGTGAACTCAAGTGATGACATTGATTGTCTGAGTGGAAAACCATTTAAAGGGTAAATATGTAAACAATCGATCTGATGGGTAATGGAGGAGTGTGGGAGTGAGAAGAAGATCCTTCGGTGGTCGGAAGCTTTCTTATAAACCATCAACATTTATCGATTCGGAGATGGGAGTCGTCGGGAAAGGGGTTTATTAGCAAAAAATGTCATTCCCGAGACGTTTTCCTTCTTTTTTTTTTTGTTTACAGGGGTGAAATAGAGTTTTCAAACGTAGATTTTGGGATTCACCAGATGCTCCGACAGTAAGCAATCGTGATGCCTATAACTCTCCCCCGGCCAAATACCATTACGTTTAATCAGAAAAAATAGGAAGAAGAAAAAACATTTATTAGTTAATTTTTACAAAATGATTGGTAACGATGTTCTAAATTAAATAAAAAATGAGTGTGGAAGTGAGGTTAATAGTAATAATAATTAAGAAGTACCAATAATTAGAAGTAAAATTAAAAACGAAGGGTCGAAAATAATAAAAAATTCAGTGCTCAAGTTTTAAAACCCAAAAAAAGTTCTCAAAAATTCAATTGGAACTACTCTTAATATGAGATCACTATTAGCCCGGGTTAGACCGGTTTCGGTGGTCTGACAGTGTACACATATTTCAGTGGAAATAGACGATTTTTCAAATAGTCTTGTTTTTCTTTATGCCATGGGTTTCCACGTCTTTGTCGCGTGTGATTTAGTTCAGACCTTTACATCCTTTCCATTTTGAAAAACAACATCATAAGCGACCTCTTAATTTAGTTGCTTTTTGGTCTCATGTCTTGAAAGAACAGGCTTACTTATCAAATGCTATCAGCCGAAACCGGACATGCGCATAAAAAGATGTGAACATCTCTCATGGGTGTTTTTCGCACTGTTACATGGTTTTCCGTTGAGATTGGCCATTTCTCTTCTTCGTCTGAACTAACACAATTATTGCTAGGTATTGAAAATTATTTCGTGGGAATACAATAGGATAATAACAATAGGATAAGGCCTGGGATGGAGATTTCATTTATCAAAGACAATACCCATGAATAATTCATTAATCTCCAAAAGCGTTTGAACGGTCTGGAAATGAACATCGTATGCATTATGGATGAGGAGAATGGGACACCAGTAAACATACCTATTAACATCCTACGGTTCAAACATATTAAGTTCTTGTTATAATTTCCATTAGAACGTTGGTTATGAGTATCAGTTCACCTAGTCAATTCCGTGGATTTGTAGAGGGCGTCACGAACTGTGGAGGAATCGCAACAGATTCTATAATATAGAGGAATGTAATGTACAAGGCAATTGAAAAAAAGTTCCCAACAAGATATTTTTGATTTGAAGTTTTACGGTTCAATAGTCTTTCATTGTTTTTTGAAATGTGTAGTAATGGGGCAGTAGTGGGAATGACACCGCTAATGACATTTTCGGTACATCTCACCTTAACATTATTACTTGTCGGAACTGAACCGCTTCACAAGAGAGGATTTTTTGTTCAAAACATTCGTTCAATTCAATCTCCCTCCCTTTCCCAGGATTTGGAGTGTCTGTGATTGGCTATTGGTCAACGGAAGAACAAATTGTAGCAGCCAAAGCCGACGGTGGGTTCAACGATCCATTCATTTACAACACTTAATCTGATTGGTTCTCTCGGTTCCATTTCATGAGCCGCTCGTTTTTTCACAAGTTTATTCGCGTTTACTACATCCGGAGATGTAGCCGTTACATTGAATGGACGACTCACGGCTTGAGTTGAAGAAAGTTACTGCCTACAATGTAAGTTTAGTCGTGATTAATACAAGATTAGTGATCAATCAATATATTCAAGAGTTCTAATATCGAGGCTGAGACGATCCCGCAGTCGTTGCTAAGTCCAATGCTCATGGAGTCTGCGAAGAAATATTGGCACATAGAGCCAAAACACACACATATCACCCAAAAATAACTGTGGGGCATCTGACAGCAGTTTTGTGAAGGAGTTGATTTACAATTTACAACTCAAGTTCTTGTTTGAATTAAATTTCCATTTAAATTGTATCACTCGTGTCACATAACTCTGGATGAATTCACACCGGACCGATAAATATTTCTTCAACTGATTGCATTTTCCACTCACTAGAATCGTCGATGGAAAAACGAAGGAATTGGAAAATGGAACGGAAAAGTTATGAATGTTGTTGAGTTTCATCGCAGGGACAGAAAGAAAAACATTGCAACTGGGAGAGAAACATCGGGTATCATCATAATATGCAACACTACTGTATATTCCTTTATTATTAAACTGTACACTTCAAAGTCGAGTTTCACGTTGCAGGCTTCTAGATCCTGCCCTTTATAATTCGATAGCCAAACATAGGTAGCAAAGCAGTGAAACATGTAGACATGTGTGAATTGCTTTATGAGAGTAGCGTAAGTATTGAATATGGATGAGTACCTATCGGTTGAAAACTTGATGCGAAAACATACTTTTTTTTACTGCGAACATTGATGTCGAAGAAACATCGTATAAAAAACATCTTTTTTTTTCGAGAATCCCTTACCTACTGTGGCATACCTAAGTACAATTATTTATCTAGCTGTCAATTTTGTTGGTAACTTTTGTTCTTTTTTAAAAACATTACTTAAACATGAAACATGTACTAATTCACGTGAAAAAAATGGATTGATCCACACCTTAACAAAGAATTTACTTTATTGTCAGCCTGACACAAAGAAAACCCGTTTTGCAGCCTTATCTTCGGAGGGTTGTATTTCTGAGAGGGTTCAAAATTGAAAAGAGGAGGCGATTGCAGCCCACATTTAAATACTACATCATAAAGGTTAAGATATACATATATCCTAAGGATACATGTATCCTTCATTGAAATCCAAAAGATATTGAGGATTTGGAACCCTACAGGTGGGAGGCTTGCCGTAGCCTTTTCCAACATAGCACTGGTCTGTTTGAGACCTGTGAGCTCTATAAATATTTGTACCGAAGAGTAAACTATGCTCTATGCCTCTCAGCTGCATGTATAGAAAGCTTTTAGGTAAGTATGTGACAGCTGGAATGGAGGCCAAGAATAGATATTTCACATCCATTGTCACTGTCGTTCCTTCTGCCTCCCAAAGGCTTTTTCATTAGAAATACAACGCTAATTCCTAAGAGCTGCGGAATCTTCACTGGCATCTGCTTGCGTTGCCGAATGAAAAGTCGCTGATACCCCACCCCACCATCAGGGGAGCGACAGAAGGAACCCACCAACCCTCTTTTTAATGCAAAAGCGGCTATATATCAGGCCTCTCACACGGGAGTTGTAAATGGGAAAGTTGTCGGCTCGTTTCACGTCACTCGATGAATAGGGTTTGTCGTCTCTTGAGCCTCTATTATCGAATAAAACATGAACGTTTTATTCCCTTAACGTTCTAAGTAATTCAATGCTGAGAATTCATACCTCGCATTCTTATGAACCAGGGAATATCGCATGTTCTCAGGGGGGGTTTTCCGAATATTCCTTACATCAACATCCGAGGAAAAGATCTGTCGGGACATTTCACATCGCTCATGGTACGGGGGTCAGAGGTTCACCGCCGTGAATGAGGAAGCAATGCTCAACTTTCTCTCTTTAGATTTGAAAGAGCTGACGTGGGCGTTTTCGAAACGCGTTTTCTTGAGGAAGTCATTCCATATAAATGCATAAGAAATGAGTCTTGATTTATTACTTGCAATAACGATTCAAAAGAGCCCGTTTTTGAGTTCATTTTCCAGGTGAGATCTGGCTGGAAAAAGTCCCTGACGAATGTTAGGTTCAAAACCAACGTTTATTGTCATTGTTTGAGTAGGTATCTGAAATTTGTGTGATACTAAATTACATGGTGACCTGTGGTAGGTGGCGTTCGATTTGAAAGTTTGACAAAGAAAACTACAATTTATTTCGTTTTGAAATATAAAGTATTGACACATTAAGTTAAACTTTTGACAAATATATTTAAACTTTTGACAGATAAATTTAAACCTTCGACAAATAGATTTCAATTTTCGACAAATAGATTTCAACTTTTGACAGATAAATTTAAACCTTCGACAAACAGATTTCAACTTTCGACAAATAGATTTCAACTACTGACAGATAAATTTAATCTTTTGACAAATGGACTTCAGCTTTGGACAAATAGATTTCAACTTCATGCGGAACGAAGAAAGAAATAAGAAATTTAACCAAATCACAAAATGAATGAGTTCTGAAAACGAATTTCAATGAAGTGGACGTCCAGCTACTGCGGATGGTAACGTTAAAAACATATCCATGACGTAATTGGAACAGGCATTTTGAGTTAAGGAGGCCACACTTTGCGACGGTATCTACTGGAAGGTCCTAAAACAGGTGAACTGAAAACAGAATCTGAATCACTCATCACGGCTGTTTTGTAATGAACACGTCACTATTCAAAAAATACGAACACAGTGAGACCTTGATTATGCCACCCATGCAGAAGAGATTCAAACCCCTCGCCAGCAGGCACAGCGAAGGTTCACCTATGCGACGAACGTAGGTGCCTTGAGTAGCAAGAATTGTAATTATTATGAACTAAAATGCATTACCGAACACACGCAAGCTGAGCTGGGAGAGAACGAGCCTGGACAGGTCACTGACCTTAGGCTCAGATATTAAACAAACGAACGTTGCATTCATAGTTTTTACATAATATCTGTATTATGTAAAATGTGTAAATAAACGATTTATATTTTTAAAAAAATAGTTGAAATCTATTTGTCCAAAGTTGAAGTCCATATGTCAAAAGATTAAAGTTATCTGTCAATAGTTGAAATCTATTTGTCGAAAGTTGAAATCTATTTGACGAAGGTTTAAATTTATCTGTCAGTAGTTGAAATCTATTTGTCGAAAGTTGAAATCTATTTGTCGAAGGTTTAAATTTATCTGTCAAAAGTTTAAATATATTTGTCAAAAGTTTAACTTAATGTGTCAATGTGTCAATAAACGGAATATTATTAGTTTGAGGAAGGTGCAAGTAAAAATCTCAGAATCATATAAATGAAAGTAAATTATAAAGAATTTATGGTCCCCTAATCGAAAAATATTTTAGCTCATTAGTCCATTTAATTCGTATAGTTATGAAACTCACAAGGGTGTTGTTTACAGAACTGTGATCAAGACAGAAGGGAGATAGACCAGTACACAAGATAATAAGCCGTTGGGGCAAAATTTGCAGCGTTTTTTTTCTCCATTTGAACCAGCGGTAATTTATAGGCGGAGTAGAGCAAGGCCCTTATTTTTCTTTTCACGACCTAAAGGCACAGAAACGCCCAGATGCGAAATATTATTCTGCACGTCTCCTCATCACTAATTCAGTAATATGACAAAAGGACAAGTAGACAATTCTTTTGGGCTTGAAGGGCATGATGAGATGTTCTTCTCACGTTCCTAGGGAAACAGCAATAAACCAACGAACAAACTCATTTGGTTTTATTTAAGCGACTTCATCCTTTTCAACGGTTTTTTTCTCGTCACAGATCGCTAAGAAACACCCGACATCTAGGGTGTCGCAGTTCACACTTATTTTTTCCAACGTGGTTCTACAGTTATTCTTCAGTGCTCCTTACATTTTGTCAGTAGGAATCTATTGATAACTCGAATAAAGAACACAATGACGTTCCGGAATAAAAAGGAACGGATGAATGAATTCGGGAAGAGGTGTCTTCTGCACGGAGAAATAACGAGTTCAAAACTTCACTTCTACACCCTGAGGCAACTGGAACTTGAATTTGTAATCTTCATAATTTTTTGGACCGTTGATCGAAATGCGTCAACCTGCAAACAATTGTCAACCGCATCGTATTGTATTTTTACCAGCAACCAAAATACTGGAAGTAACATTCTCATGTTACGAGTATAATTGAAATGTCGTATCTTTATGCTTCATAGAGCAAACGGCGTTTTCATGGAAATAACAACTAGGTTCTGGCACGATCATATTATTACATTCAGATTAATACACAGAAAGTGGATCTACTCGTATATTGAAGATAATAACCCTGAGCGGAAAAGTTTTCGTTGTTCTTTTTCTATTAGATTTTCTATCTGTGTACCTAAGTACGTAAACCATTCAATTTTGAAGATAGGATAAAAAATCATATTCTTTCTGGAAAACAAAATTAAATAAAAATACAGCAAAGGATTCCCTCCCTTTCTTCACAATCTACAAGTTGGTGGGAACTTGGGTTAGTGATTTCACGGACTTTCTCCACCGGATATACATTCTCTATAACCAAGTTTCTCGTAAACTCCCCTTTTTTTCGAGGACTCCACCCCTTTTCATTGAAATCGTGACTGCAAAGCACCATTTGGATGTTTTTGCTCGAGAAACCTCTCTGCCTCTCTTTCACTGTGACGACTTTACGGGATGTACTTCGAAAGGGGACGGATCGCCTTGAGAGCCCAGACGGCATTGGGAATGAATCCCCGCCAATATCTCACGAGTAATGAAGCATTCCATCGAAGAAAGGGCACCACTGAGCGTTCGGCGAGGGCGTAGAAAAATGGGGAAGACGGGAGGGAAAAAGGCGAAATAACACCCAACACCGTAACTATTACGTACCATACTGTAATGCAACCTTAGGTACGGGTCCCCACTTCTCTACTAACTTGCTAGGAGGGCGTCAAGACGACCTATTTAGTCCAGAATACTGGTGAAACACTACTCGGTTCGATCTGAAAAACAGTAAGCAATATCATTGATTTTTGGGATATTTAGTAATTCTGTATGTAATTGTCTCCATTGGTTCTGAAGAATAAAATATCCCACCTAAATAGTTGAAAGAAATGGTCATTCAATACAGAGAAGTGGTTTGGATAATTGAATGAATTAATAAGGATCATGCAACTTCAATTCTTTCATGAGCGTGAAATGTGCTCAAATGTGTTGTATAGTTCACCATCATAATATATTATATTATAATTAGCTGTTCGAGTAGGAAAGGTGCTCGTTAACCCAACAGTGGACCAACGTAACGCATGAGTAATCGAATAAATTCTCGAAAAATTGCACACAAATCAGAATCTCAGATTAATTTATTTATTTATTGATGTGATCGAATATCGAATAGAATCTAATAAAAATTTTTCAAAATCCGCCGTACGCCATATGCCGTCTGGACTTTGCCCAGTCAACGTCATCCTAGAATTAAGAAATTAGGTTTACAGGTTTGAACCTGCCCAAGGATGATGCTTGAAACGTTTCCTAAGGCAATAAGAAGGGGTTCAACACGAATTTTTAAAACGTCATATCTCGAAAAATTCAAATTGAAGGGAGTAGTTTTTAGTTCAAAATTTAACATTTAATGTTAAAATAGTTCAATTTAGATAATTTTTCAAGTCCATTCGGAGTTTACTACGAGCAGCCGTTCAAGGGGTCAAAGACGGAGCAGATATGAAGTCGTCAACATGAGTGAGAACTTTATGCCAGGTCTACATTCATACTGGCCCAACTGATTCAAACGGCACATGGTTTTGAAATATCGAGTTTCTCGTTCGAAGCTACGGAAAGAAGGTAGTTTCGAATATTTGGTGGTAGGTACCGCTTGTTATAAATTATTGCGGGCGTGGGTATTAAAGAAATCCCAGATTTATAATAATACAAATTAATTCTAAGAATTTCTCATCGATATAAATGTTTAATTTATTGTTTATATTATTAAATTATATAAAATAAACCAGAATAGTGATCCAGACAGACGGGTGATCTGTACAGGTGATAATAAACCGTTGTCCAAGAATTGGCAGAGTTTTTATACAATGAGATCATTAAGTGGCTCACTAAGCGTAGTGGTAAAAATTGATTTGAGCTAGTTGTGCAGGAATATTACTCCTCAAGAATTATAATCCCCATATATCGGAATTTCTAAAGATTTTTCAAATATTTTCCACAACGGGATTTTTCGTATAGATCATCCCTCTGCCCAGATCACATTAATATAGTATTATAAAGTATTATGAATTACCATCATATTATGAAGTAATAGGAGTAATGAGGTAGTATAATTCTTGTTAGTTCGAGGAGGTGATCAAACCTCTCTTCGAGTGGGGGTTTGAAGTCAGTAACTAGCTCGCTGAATGGATTTTCCAACTGATTTCCGAGCCGTGGGCTGTTTTCTGCTCCAATGCTCTTTTTTCAGATCACCGCTAGGTACCTCGACAAAATGTCAGATCGCAATAATCCAGCCCAGCCACTGACGGGTCGATCAAACGACTAACCAATATTGAAGTCAATCACCGGAAAACTGCGAATTGACCATCAATGGTAACGCCGAAATAATTAACCGCAAGTCTCGTCTGATGTTTCCACTGCAGATGATCCACAGATGGACGGATATCGCAAGCTCAGAGTAATCCATTCCACAGGTTTTGTTGACAGTAGATGATTATTGGGCTTGGATGGAGCAGTGACGATTGAAGCATCGTCGGGTGTTCTGAAACGGGAACGAATTTTTGACGAGGGTATTACAATTTGTTGTCACTTTGTCGATTTGATTGGTTCATTATTGAAAATAAATTATAATAAATGGTAGGTTATTCTGAATGGGAAAAAAGTCGCGAAGGGCGAACGGACGAATTTCGAGGTTTATTATTTTCAATTATGACCTGAATGAAATAACCTAAGAACGGAATTTCAATTAGGCCAAGGGTGATCTTAGAAATTCTTCGTAATTGTAGATCAATAATTGGTCTAGGATTCTAGTTTCAATCATTGGAACGGGCGCAAAATTAGTGTACGACGATTGTACGATCAGTCGTTCCTTCAGAATAAGGACGAGGTAGTACGAGTACAATGAGAAAAACATCAACAAACGGTTGATTTGCAGGCCGTATTTCATAGTTAATTTAATGTGGGCTATGTATTCAAAACATTGTTTGAATCTTGTTCCATTTATTCTAATCTCCAATACCTAGTCAGAGATAAAGTCGATAGAAATTTTTGGTTTAGAGAGGAAACACATAATTCAAGAATTTCGTACCTCAACCATTTATAAATTTCATTCCATTGCCTCCTGGCCGTTAGGTACTCTCTATAATACTGTTGGATAATGATCCCCACAGAGTGATCCCCACTCATCCTTCGAACTTTATTTTACCGTAGTTACCTAACAAACGATTACTGGAATGTAAAACCTTTCTTTGTCTAAGGTGTCCATATCGAGTGAAGGTTGATGACCCTCACAGATCTAAAATTATTTTGGGCGAGGGTGAAATAGTTGAAAGTTATGGATTCGAAATTATTCGCCGAGCAATATATCGTTCCATCGTTAGAGGATTTACATTTAAATTAAATCCTGGATCGCGGCGCAGTTCTTCAAGAACATTAGTCACCTCTCCCAAATGGTTATAAAGCGCTTTCTATCGGAAGAGTAGGACCTCATCCATTCTGCTCCAAACCGCCCACGGGGTCCCGAACTTCACTTCTGGTTCCATCGATACTTTTTCCCCAACCTCGCGGGCTCGCCAGCAATATTCAGCCATCCGATACCCCATCTCTCGAGCAGCCCCAAATAAACGGCCATGTCCCAGATCACTTTCCTCCCATTACTATTCACTTCCACGCGTTCTTTCTCGTAGCTTTGTTTATCAAGCGTTTGGCGCAATCGTTGGCGCACCACTGAGTGTTTGAGTAAACAATATCCCACAACATCAATCGATATTGCCTAACTTTAGACTGTGGTATCTTCTTCAAATGTGCAAAAGACAGTTAGTGTAAGCTCCCAATTTCCGGTTGATTCTGAGTGGTTTTTCGTGTGCATTTAGTTTACAATGTCTTTTGGTATTGGTTCTTGAATCAGTCATTGATATCGGACGGCATTTCGTGGATAAGTAATGGATCCTGTAAGGTGTCTTCAACGATTTGAGATAAGTGGTTGCTAGATGTGTAGATTGTGATGTAAGTGCTTTTTCAGTTTTTCAGATGTGTCCGCAGAGTGCCTCGTTGAATGAAGTGCCACTTGAATTGTAATTTTGGTATGAATGAATCAATTCCAAGCACAGTTAGCACTGAAATCCACCAAACTTGGAGTTCAGGGCCGTTGAATGTACTCCAATTTTCTTCTTCAAACTGTGCTGTTTTCTGTGCTGTGCCCTTTCTCTTAGTAGTTTAAAAAATAGAAATTCCGCTATGATGTAATTGCGTGTTTTTGGCAATATTAAATTTTGATAAAGAGTTTAAATGGCTCGTCGTGAAGAGCCAATAGAAACTTCCTTGGATAAACCACTATTGGATAGGTCGGATATAATGGCGAAATGTAAGAAACATAGACGTCGATTTTTCATACATGAAAAAACAATATTATGTTATAAGGGTGGTTATTTGGACGGTACCTAAGTCATGTGACTCTAAACTGCTTGAATGAAAGAAATCTTCGAGTTTACATCTTTCCACAGTAATCGATATCTACTTGAGCCAAAACAAACAAGAGCAACTAAAATAGGAACTACGTATTATCCGGTTGGGTTTCCGCTGTTTGTGGCACATAGAACTCCCGCACCAGGCAAAGAGTTCTCTGCTTTACATATAGAGTACCAGTTGTGAATAGCTGGAGTGGGGAGGTGGCGCTGCCGAGCTATGCCAACACAACCTTATTCCTGCCACCCTTTTCATCCCCCTCCTCCCCCCTCTAAACTGTGGTATGTAATATGAGGTGGTATTCAGGACTTGGGTGAATATAAAGTAGGGAATCCAATACGGTCAAGGGAAAAGAGTTTCCTGGTTCTAGCAATACTTCTACCTCCCTCTGTAAATGTTGTCCACAAGGGTTCCGTTTTCCTGTGGGATGCCGCTATACACAATTTTCCGAGTTCCAATTCCAATTTCCTGGTATTTTAACAGTTTTCCTGTCTCACTGCACGCCATATTTGAATACCCAAACAATACGATCAATCCCACTCATCCCAAATGTTTGAAGGCAACTACAATGAGTCACTAGTCACTAGTTTAAGACATTTGGTATTGCAGTGGGTTCGAAAATATTCATTACCGAACTTATAGCGCATGAGATCAAAGTGTTAGATGTTGAATTATGCTCTAGAGTATTGAAATAATAATATTGTGAATTAATATAAAATCCCAGGGGGTAGTGAGCATGCTCAATTGTCAAGCTCCAAATTTTATCTTGGAGAATGGTGCTTTTTCATTTGAGGCTCATCAGTTTGATGACTATCAAACCTCTCTCCGAACAAGATTGATGCAGAATGAAGAATGATTAGATAAATATCTATCTATCACATCCGTTGAAGGGCGGGAGCCGCGAGATGCCTGAGAACGAAAGGTTGATACATACACGGCTTGTGATGAACGCGGTAACTAGAAGTGTACCTAAACCCGTCCAACCCCTATTTCCTAACGTCTAAAACGCGGATACACCCTTATAAATTACCCTCTCTACATCTTGCGGCTGACGGGAGATTGGATAACGACCTTCCTTGCTCCCAGTGAAATCGCGGCTTGGGAGACGCCAAACCATTTTTCAGCGCTCATAATGCACTGGAGGGTGTATCAACTCTGCTGCCAGAACCAGGTATATGTGGGCTCTGAATCATAGTGAGGAACCGTATCATCTGACGGCAAATTTTCCTACCGCAGAAAGAGGGGCAAGAATTCATGACTAGATATACTTTCTCGGATGAAATGCAAATATATTTCACGTGTCATATCAAAGATTCACAAAGAATAGACTTATCCGATAACATGATCCGTCCTTCATAATGCATGCCATAAGAATTGGCCTTGGATTCTCGTGACTGGATTGTGAGGTGACCATAATATAAATATATATAACTACATAATAATTACATCACTTAGAATTACATTATAATTCGATAATGGTTCCATCTCGGTGGATGCCATCAGTTCATTTTGGAAAATAATAAACCAAAGTCAGCGTGAAGTAACTACTTTACTTCGTCGAGTAGCGACCAGTAATAGTAACCAGTAACAAACTGGTTGAAGGGAATTGTGTAAGTTTTAATGTTTTGAATGTTTAATGTTTTAATGTTTAAGTTTTGAAGGGAGATTGTGTAAGTTTTAATCCCTCCCCCAAGTAACGAAATCTGAAGAGAGAAAATTACAACGTCGCGCTTCTGGTCGTAGCCCCGTTTCAACCAAAATCAATTCGCAATGCAACCTGTTGCGAGCTCTGAAGCCCGCTCGCCCTTTTGTTGCCCGCGGAATTCTATATTGATTTGCCGGCATAATGTCGGATGAAAGCTTCGAGGTAACTCTAAACGAAAGCCCTTTGTAAAGTCTATTCAAAGAGGGTGAGCCCCCGAAAGGATGAGAGGCACTCATCTTCCACCCAAGACTCCCTCCTTTTCAACCAGGCGTTATTCAAAATATTTTACCAAATTAACCCATGTTGCTGGACAAACTACTCAACTGGTCCGGTTTGTGTTTTTCTCTTGGATGATGAGACATCATTTAACACAGCGTAACTTGCTAGTTGAAAGTAGTAAACCAAATGAATATAAAGATCCTCGGGGAAAATGCCACAACTTTGTTGTAATAATCAACAAGTAGTAATTTCTCCCAACAAGGTCTTGGGAGCTAGTTTTCTTCTTTAGTTAATTTCGTCTTCTGCCGAAGCTTCTTGTACGGGTAGGTAAAAATATGACCACAAGAATGCTGACAAGTCCGTAACCAACTTTCTTTCTCACGCGATACAGTAGTGCAAACCGTGGAAACATTAGCAACTTCATGCACCAATAAAGTCTGCACCGTTAGATACATTAGTCGTTAAATGTACCAACAGCAACAGGGAAAAGACCAAAGCCTAAAGATCCGCAATAGAATAAGAAAAAAAATTGAAAAATAGTAGGTACCTACGTAGGTAGTAGTACGCCAATTGAGCGAGATGGCAAAAAGGGGGTCAGGTTTGTACAGTGGATAATTAGGTGAACATTCGATGGACGAGAGACATTACGGTGGACTCTAGGGATTTCTCAGGTTTTTCATGTGCACCCAAGTGGCGAAGTAGTAGTCAGCGAAGTTTCCACAGTCTGAAACGCACGATCTTCCGTTAGAACTGCTGAGTTCTTCAGTTCGAGTTTTTCAGCTTGGATGAAGTAGGAGACGAACAACAAAAAAGAAAAAAAAAAAGGTTTTATGGGTTGCAAAGGCTGAATGCGGGGAATTACAAGAACTAGAAAACTTCGAGAATTGAAAGGAATTTAATGGAGTGTACTTCCCATCCGCTCTAGAGGAGAAAACGATGGGAAGACAGCAGAAACGGACCCCAAGTCTATTTGCCTCACCCACAGATCACCATCGGTCGTAGAAAGGCGCCTTCCTCTATCGCCCGATATACCTCTTTAGGCTGTTTTATCTCCCGCATTTTATGCCAAGAGTCAAAAACTTTAATGGTAATTTCTCGTAAATCGACCTTCACGGTAAATAAATAGGCGGCAGTGGTACCGTTCATTATAGAAACCACCAAAATATCATATTACAACAGTTCTATCTAAATTGAGGAATCCACTTTACCTTTTTCATACCGTATACATACACATATTATTGTAAAGAACATATTATTGTCATGGAGAATTTATCTGAGTTGCATTCGTGGCTATCTCATGGTTCATTGCTCCAAACAGTGATGAAAGAAACCTAAATTGAATAAACGCCCATTGCACTATAGCGGCATGCAAACAAAGTTTAATACTGACCCTAAAAGCGTGCAAGCCAAATATTTATGACGTGGCGAAGAACTCAAGACGCATCTATAGTTTATTGAATCCATAAAATTTATGGATCAGGTATGCTTCAGATCGAACCTCCGATTCGGAGCCCGCTACTTTTATTACAGTCTGATCATGAGAGACCGAAAACGTATTCCTTCATTATAATTCAACATTTCAGAGTTAACAATCTATCTATTTATTTTTCACCTCATTCAAATAACCCAGAGTTATGAATAGTTTCTTGGATCATCCTCGGCCCGGCTGGATCCAGCGCCGAATTTCCGATTTCTGGGTAAGTTTTAAAAGAGCATAGAGTTGAGCAGTACTGGCGTCAAACAGTTGGCTTTTATTTCGTTCAATAATTGATATTAAACGAAAAGTAAATCAAGAATTTCGTGAGATAGAATGGGTTTTCTTGGTTAATTTCAAAGGTTCACTATTGGGCCGGGTGACAGAACCAGAACAGTTGAAATCGTGTTCAACCGTGATTGTTCATGTATGGAGAATATCGACTGATTTTCCCTTATAATGCGATGCTAAACAAGATTAGTGATATAGTAACTACATCAGTGTTCTGTATGGAAACCTACCTGTATTCAACTACGATAGTAGGTAGGTTTACCTATTCAATATTCAGAGATCAATAGTGACAAGGAGATTAAAACGACAATATAGTCACAATAGAGTAACTACATCTGTGCTCTATGTGGAAACCTTACCTGTATCCAACTACAGTTACTGTGGGAATAGTAGGTGGTACTACTGTGGTACCACCTACTATTCCCACCGTAAACCCTCCGCTTACCTATTCAATATTCAGAGATCAATAGCGACAAGGAGATTGAAAGTTGTTGAATTGTTGCAAGTTATAATTCACAAAAGAGGCAATCTATCGATTTCGTTGTGATGGATTTATGTTGCACGATGCAACCTAATGGAGTGGAACAATGTAGATGCAGCAGGTAAAAGACTGACCACGCTTTGCTTTGGGCTGTTGAAGGGCTGAAAGGGGAAGCCGTGTTTAAGGGGATCGGACATGGTCAAGTAGTTTCTGAGCTCATTGTTGTCCTCGCCAGAAGCGGGTAGCATTGTCCACGAAACAAAGGCCTGTCTTGGCATTCAAAGGAAATATCTTGTAGGCTTGCGTCCGCAGCACTTGGAGGTTTCTCCCCTGAACTCGCTTGGAAGATGAGGATCCCCCTCAAAAGCCCCGGAGGACTGAGTCAGGAAGTCAAACACCGAGAGGAAGAGCTTTTCGGTCCATGGAAATAGTCAATAGGCGTCTTACTTCCAAAATTCACGACTCATACTATACCAACAACTAGGGGTGAGCATCGATGGTCGATGTTTTCATGTCGATGTTCGATGTTTGTGACATCGATGGTAAGGTATCGATGTTTTTCGTACATCGATGTTGACCAGCGTTGTCTTCGTACATCGATGTTTTATAAACGCGAAATTGCTAATTTTATTTTCAACACTAAAGCTTTTAGGAACCATTTCCTAAAAACTTGGCTAATGTGTAATAAATATTAATTAAATAAAGAGGACGTTTTGAATTTTGAGAAGAGTAAGATGGCCACCGGCGGGAATTACTTGGCTTCAATTGAAACCCTCCGATAACAGCCTTTCACTCCCTCCACTGCTCCTTGGCTTCATAACATCATAAGATAACCTCGCTAAAAACTTCCAGTATTCTTTCATATAAACTTGATAATATCAATATAAACTTTCATATTCTGAAAGAATACTGGAAGTTTTTAGCGAGGTTATCTTATGATCGTACGTGCGAAGTTTTACATTAGTTTTGGTTTTTAGGTGCCCCCGCTGAAAAAATCCAGCAAATACCCCTTCTATTTTGGAAGCAAATGGCCAGCACTTACCCACTACTGTCTGAATTGGCCAAAACATAACTCATCATAATGGCAACATCAGCTCCATCTGAACAATTGTTCTCCAAATTTGGGCATACAGTTACCAAAAACCGAAACAGACTACAAGGAAAAATGATTTCCAAAGTTGTTTTCCTCCATTCCATTGATGAGACGCTTTGGAGCTGGGAATAATGAGAAAAACTGTAAATAATAGGTACGTAGTTTAGTTGTTGCAATTTAATAAATTGTACACCCACTTTATTTACCATAAAATTAGTTGTGTTTCATTGTATTTAGTACCTACCTATATTCCTAAAATTACCTTTTTAAAATGATTGTTAAAAACATCGATCCTAAAATATCGAGGTTTTACGCCGAAATACATCGATGTTTGGAGATCGATGTTTTCCACAGATCGATGTTTAGAGATCGATGTTTTCTACACATCGATGTATTGGTTCGATGTTAACATCGATGTTCAACACGATGTTTTGTTCATCGATACTCATCCCTACCAACAACCATGATGTATCAAATCAGTTCCATTCCAGAATATGATACCTACTCTGTTACGTTATCAACATTTGTGGAGTATGTGGAATTCCTGTTCTAGAGGCAAAATCTAAAGCATTACGAATTTTGTAGGTAGTATTATTCATATCACGCGTTCATTCAAGTAGGAGAAGTAAAACAACTACGAATGTTCCCACAACAGTTTATTTTGTCTGGAATACTGTTCTACCATATCCTAGTAAATCCCATGACTACTTTAAATAACTTGAGGAATGAGCTGATGAGCTGTCTGTGTGTCACTAGATCAGTGAAGGTCTTGTGAATTCTCTTATAATTTCCTGGGTACTAGTGCATTATACGCCCGGTGCAGTCGATTATCGAGATAATCGAAGGTTGCGATTATAATATAATCGATATATTATATCGATGATGTCAACATTCGATGGTAACAGTTGTGTAGCCTTCCGAACAGATTTCCATATAATATATTATGTCCAACTAATCTATAATATTATGGTACTAATCTATAATATTATGGTACTAATCTATAATATTATGGTACTAATCAGTTTGTTAGTACCATATAGATTAGTTGGACAAATAGATCAATCTAAAGTCGTAGGTATATTGCATTGTAAAAATGAAAATATGTCAGTTTGAGAGAAACTGGGAGAAACAAGTGAAATCGATATATAATCGCAACATTCGATTATCTCGATAATCGAGTTCACCGGGCGTATAATGCACTAGTACCATTTCCTGCTATCATTCATGCGATCAACATAATCAAATAATTAGTTTTGAATGGTATTATGTAGACGGATCGAGGGGTAGAGGACTGTTACATTTGAGAATTTATACATCAGTATGGAGATCCCATTTTATGAGAAATTAAGAATTGTCAGAAGAAGCTACTCGGAGGATTTCCTTGAATATAATACCATCTATGACATAGAAATGCACTTTGGTGTGCTTCGTGGTCGTACGGTTTAACTATTACAGTTTTAATATTAATATTATACCTACATTGTAGGGCACTTTCATTAGACGAATGTGCAGTGTAGTCTCCTACAGCGCCTGCGTAGTTATGAATGGAACCGCATAGATGCACAGATCTGTGTCCTGAACTACGAGAGCGCCTTTGAGAGTTTCGATCACTACATGGTCTCTGGGCTTCTGCATCAAGTCTCGCACTACCTTGACCTCCGTACTGAATGAATTAATAGGAAAGAACTATGAAATTAGAATTTCCCTGGATATAGGGACATCCCTGAATAGGGAACGCTGGGGTTCCTAGTCAGTTTGACACGGAACACGCACCCACACAAATACGAGCAAGGCTTTGCAAACAGTATCAAAGGGATACTGAGTAAGTTTATTTGATGAGATCAGCTTGAGAGGCACTTTCAACGACTACTTTTGTCTAAGCGATCGACGGAAAGTTCCAAAGCCCTGTCGGTGGAACTTCACCCATTTGACTACTCACACAAATCCAAATCAAGACGGACGAACGATGTGAATGGTAATATAGTTTATTTTATGATATTATGATTTAAGACGTTTATTATTAAGACCATGAGTTTGTAATGTTGTGAAATAACGCTTACCCCGAATATCAAGAATGTGCAAAATTAAACTATGATGGTTTATCATTTTCTGTACACTTCACTGTTCAGCATCCAATATCTCAGTGTTGAATAAAAAATAACGTTGAACAACCGTATGTATACTCGGATTTTCTTTCAATTGGATGTTTGGATTCTACGTATCATAAAACTTGAACCAAAAAATTAAATTCAAAATTATTTATCGCCTATATAAACGTTTCATTAATTATTCGTATGAATAAATTATAGGCCATCACAGAGATAGTTACTTCCCCCGTGTCACACTCATTCGGAGATGACTACCTGGTAATCTATTCTAACTATATTTTAGCTCATTCCTCCAATTCCCATATAGTCGTATTCCCACAGCAGGTTATAAATTGTTGTAAGAGAATTGGCAGTGTGGTATTTTTTTATTTTTTATTTTTCAGTTGGTTTTACACTTTTCCTTGATAACGGGTCCTCAGTTTATAAGCCAACTCATGTTGTGAGGTTTCATTTGCATTAGGAACTGCTCCTGAGTATTAAAAGCCGTTCTGTGTATGCATTATATCTCTGTAGTAGTGAAATACAGCCCTCCGTGTACAACCAAACTTGAAGGGTTTAATGTCAACGGTGAAATTCGGATAGACTCCTGCAGTGGCGGAATATATCTACCTTATTCATCGTTAGTAGCGAACTAAAATGTTGAGTTTACGCTCGACGGATTGCGTCAACTGAGTATTCAAGTGCGAGGAACGGATGAATGCAAATTCGCCCTCTCTCTCCGTCGCTAAACAGGCAGTACCACGCGGTGAGCCAGACCGTTTGAGATAGGAAAGTGGAAAAGGGTGAGGGGGGGTTGTTGGAATCAAGCTAATTGCTAATTAGGAGGACAAAAGTCTTTGATCTGCCTACTAGGAACAGGAGCATCTTTGGGAAACTCACTGACACTGGAATCGAGAGTGAAATAACTCAGAAATTATCCCAAGAAACTGAATACATACCCACAACCAAAGAACCCACTTTTAGTATTAATCCTAATTATCTACATGAAACACTCTGAATTGTGTCAATTCGGTATTTAAGTGTGACAATCAAGTTTGGATCGATACTTTCGGATAAATAAGACTTATTTAATAAGACTACAAATGTCGGATAATTTAAGAAGTACTAAGTACTTATCCGACACTTGTATTTGCAATTTCAAGCTTGAAGGGAAATATTACTACACATTATCACAATTTTACTACATGCAAGCATTTTCACGGTTCCTGCTCAGTGGCGAGCCCAATAAGTAAATAATATGATATTATTACAACTCCTGTTATATTATGATGTTTCAATAGTTCAAATGAAGTTTTTGTGCTCGGTTCAACATGATTGAAACTCGAATTTCCGAATCATTTGCATACCAAAATCCGTCCCAGACCATCCTGAATTCGCTGCCAAATGACACCACAAATGATATGCATATATGTAGGTATATATTTATTTATATTCTATATTTATGTAAGTGTCATTATGGACGATAACTCTCGATAGAATTGAGATGAAGAGTTCAAATTCGCACAAAAAATCTTTCTTGGCTATTGAAAGGCTAAGTTACCCATAAATTCCAAAAATGAAATAGTCTGACAAGTGACACTTCATTTTAATTAAAGTTGTTCTTACGAGGAACACCATGGTGAAGTCAAAATTGAAATATCTTACTCCGTTCTCAAACTGGATCACTTTCAAGATGATGAAGCGTGGTTGTTACTTTAGATGTTCTTCACGGTTCATCTGCTCTAATCTGAACACGGATAAGATATCGTAATTCTGACTCCCAATAAAATGGAGACGTTTTACATAAAACCAGTTATTTCTTTGAAAATTTGCTCGTATAGCCACGATGCTTGACTGTGGTTTTATTTGTTATGTAGCAGTTTCCAAGTATTTGATCATTATATTTCTTTCAATGTTGCTCGTATTAATCGCGCCTCCGATTACATCGCATAATGCACTGACTTGAATAATGCATGAATAATCGCACCGAGTATTATCCTAGAAATTATTCATAAGCCCGAGTCAATAGGAAGGGGTGAAAAATAGGGGTTGCGACGGGTCCCAGAGAGCAACCACGGTTTAGCTCGGCGGTCATCATTGCGATCTTGGAGCTATCAGGATGTAATCACGTAAAAAATAATAATAAAATGAAATAAAATAATAAGGGATTGTTGCTATGTTTCCAAAGCCATAGCTCGCATACTTATAAGAGAACTTCAGTTGGATGTGGGGCCGCTGTAATTTGTTGTTGGAACCTAACGACCTGTGATGTTTAACCTCATTCTCTGGCAAAATCACTCTATTATCACAGGAATTTTTCCAGGGAGTTCAACAATCAGATTCCTCATCCACCCATTAGATCCGCAGTCCTATTCGTACAATGTTACTGCTCTACAAGGTCACATAGTTATTTGGACCTCGCCCCCTCGGAAGGCCCAATGTAAGCCCGAAGCTCTTCAAGTGGGTTTATGATCTTTCTGGAGGAAACTGTAGACACAAGGGGACCTGGAGCTGGATGTTTATGGGATACAGGTCGGCCCCTGGGTGTTTACGGTTTACAATCTCCCCTTTCTCTCTCCCGCGACGTATCCTCAGACCATTCTTTTTAAGAGCCTGTTTCTTTCCTTTATGGACCCCACTTGATTTTCCTCAAACGTGACGAGGGAGCCATTCATCAGAAAAATAGGTCGACATCACAGAAGAATGTCAAGATTTTCAGAGTAAGATGCTTTGGGTGTTGCTCAATTATGTTGCTGAAAAACCTGCATTCTAAATCGTGTTTTGCCCTAACCTATCTTCAGGTATTGAGTGATGTTCTGCTTATTCTTCCTTGAACGATAAGTACAGACAACGTATATTGAATAACATAACTAGCAGAGACTGAAAGGATTTCTTAGACTAGGCGATAACCGTAACAAACGGCGTTGCAATAGTTATTTGACTGGTATAAATTTGATATAGATCTCGATCCTTGGAAAGTACCACATTCGATCAAGAACTTTAGTACTCCGAAATAATTAGGTAAGTATTAGTTAAAGATCATCAAATTGTATTCAGGTGCCTTCCAACAGTGTTACAAGACCGCACCATACATATCCAGCGCTCGTTTGATCTAGCGATTGATCAAAATTGGTGAGTGGATCGACTTATTGATATCACCACATTGTATCGGATACTCGTATAATACAGTATTAAATACATTTTAATCGACCTAATACGTAGAATCTCTGAATGTATTGGGTGTAGTCCCTTAATATTATTTCAAAGAGACCTGTAGAGAAATGTGTTAGTCATGAACAAAATAGAATTCTTCCCATGCCTACGTGATCCAAAAAATCTCTTAAACACTATACAATTATTTCCCCCTTTTTTTCGTTTTCCACCAATATTTCGGTTGAGAACGATTGCCGCGACCAGTGGTGTGAATTTCTCTTGAGGATATTAAATTCGCTCAATTTCAGTATGATCGCCATAAATTTCGACTCCTTTAAATCTAGCACGGGGATAAGAAAGCCAAGCGGAATGGTCAGAGTACCCTGCGTAAAAAGTGGTTGCTTGTCGAGTGGAAAATGAAAAACGCACTTCGTGATATGAACTTCAACGTTTATTATCTGAAAATGAAGAATATAGGGTCAGCCAACCGGTGGGCACTAGGACATAAAATACAGTTGGCAATCTCGATAACTGTCCAACCTTACAGGGGAGATGATGAAAAAGCCCTCTTCCGACAAGAAACTTTCTCAGTGTTTGGAAGCCGTTAGGAATTACATGATAAGTAATAACAACATTGAAATGTTTATCTAACCCGTCCTGATGACCCTGGAGCCCCGACAAGACGTAATGCGAAATATCGTTCTTTTGGAGCCTACCACATTTAAGGGAACCTCCTTCACGATCAGCTAGCAAATCGAAAATGGGACCAAGAAGAAGGGATGATACAATTCGCATCCGTCGTGGAATAAGGGAACAACTCAAAAAACGCCATTTTTGAGTTAGCACTGGAATTGTATTATGGAAGGGGTCTATTTTGTCCGTAGATGGTCGGAACGAGGCTAGTTCATTCCTGCTCCTCGAGTTGCCTCGTCTAGCCACTTGTTGCCAAGGGGATTAGGCGAAAGAGCAAAACTTCAAACGCGTTTTCCCGAAAATCAGCTTTTCTTGATTGTTCCCTTATTCCGCGACGGGTGCGAATTGTTAGTAGGTGATGTATAAAGCCGATAATAGATAATCGATAATTAAAAATAAATTATACTAAGTGAATTGCAGTCGGCTGAGTTTTTACTTGGTACCCACCGAAATCTTTGACGGTAAGTGGCAATCCCAGTTGCAGATTGATTCACTCAGTCAACCACATCGGAAAACCCACCCCATGTATGCGGGAATTATGCAGGATGAGCTTACAGAAAAGGGCCGATTCTCGCTTCGAAATGAGAGATCACATCGACGAAAAGATGAGGTGATTACCACCATGAGAAAGTCAGTACGGGGGCGCGAGTCGTTGGAACGGATCCGTGAATATGGAAGTGCGCTAAACGAGCAGTGTCACGCTACGCTGGGAGGCAACAGGTTTTCAACCAGGTTTCTGCCCTTATCGTGCCTTCATAAATACCTGTTGTCTCCCCCCCCTCCTCTTCCACCACCACCAACCCATCCTGAGCCTGTTGTAAAAAGAAAAGGAGGCAATCAATATCTTTTATTCACAAATCCACGGTCAGGAGGAAGGAGTATTAATCATCTTTGAAGTCTCTCGGAATTATTTCAGATATCGCGCGTCACGAGTCAATCATTTGATAACAACCTGCAACTCACATTATTGGAGTAAATGAGCCCCGCAACGCCCTGAAGCATGAACATTAGCAGGTGGAAAATATGATGATGATTTTCACGCTCTTGTTAACGCCCCAATTACTCATCGGAACGTGGAAATGTATTCAAGTGGCTCGTGTTGACTCACTCCTTAATCGAATCACATATGGGTACTGGGGAACAGACATTTCAAACAACAATATAATGAAATTAGGAAAATCGGGTTACAGACTCGGGCCAGCCCGAAAATAATCGTTGGAACTTTTCATAGCTCTTAGGTCAATAGGAAGAGGTTAACCCTTTTCAACAACCTTTGAAATTTTGAAAACGTCATAGCTCTTGTAATTTGAATCTCTCTGTTGTAATTTGAATAGATATTGATTCAGAGAGTTCGTTAAGACCACCCAGAACGTTGTATGACCAGCCGTTCGTTCACAATGCAGACTCAAATTTAGAGCCGTTAAAAAAAATCGTCGAAATGAATCAAACGAAGTCAAATTAACTCTTACTGGGCAATAGCTTATTCAAACGTTATATATATTACATATATATATGGCTCCTCTGCCAAAACCACGAAACTTTAAAACTATCCTCTGCCAAAACCGCGAAACTGCAAAAATTCGAAAATTGGGCTAAGCGTCGCTTTAAATAGTGACATTGATCAAATATCTCCTCCAGAAATTTCATCTCTCTAACCCCACTATAAGCACCTTATGAGTTGGTTCATAAGAAGGTCTCCAGGGCTGCTCAGGATGGGTTCAATAATCATTTGTGGTACCTTAGTGAGCTATCTTTGGGTTTCTTTATTTTTGACGAAGATTTAGGGCTGCAGGAAAGGGATTGTGAAGGCAATGAATGAGAGAAATGGATCTGAGAATACTAGGCGGCGCGCAATTCAGGCAAGTGAGCTCCCAACTCTAAAACGAAGTGATTTAGTAACGACCAATACTAAAACGTTTTTCAAATTACTCGAGATGCCATTTGACTTTCTTGAATCGCCAGTAAAGGAAGGGGCTGATAATCAAGAAATGAAAGAGGTTTTCCTGCAACGATCATGACGAACGCAAGGTGGAGCTCATGAAGGAGAGAAACCTCTGTCAAAAGGTGCTGTCCTATGATTTCTGTAATCCTTAACAATAAAATTTATTAAATTTTCATATTTAATATGAAAATAAAGGTTAAGTGATGATTTTGGTTCGCCAAACAAACGAAAAGATATCAATTCGAAAAATAACGACTGGTCCAGTGTTTCGCCCACATCAAAATAATTGGAGAGTGGGTTAACTACGCAATTCCAGCTCAATTGTAATCAATTTTGAATGGAACGAGTGTTGCTTGGTTCACAGTCACAACCTGACAATAAATTTGGGGTATGTCAAAGTCGGGATCCGAAACGACCCTTTGACTGCTAACCTAATTTGTAACCTGAGGTTATTCAGTTCTCGTAGGGGTTCTGAGGTTATTGCCTCAATTTCGGCTCCTCCAATGCCTATGATCTGGAAACCGAATCGGATGGGGGTATCCGCTGTCGATTTATTATTATTCTCACTGAAGAAGAAAACACAAAGCCCCCAAATGTTGTCTGGTCCGAGTGGCCGGTAGGAATGAATCACCATATAAATGGATTGATGGTCGAGAGAAACGGTTCTGACAGAGTGAAGAGTGAATTCACCGATTTTTGTTGTTCCTCTCCGGTCTTCAGTTGCCCGGAAGTAAACACCATCCGTCAAAAAGGAGGAGACATTTGTTATAGGAAGTTCAGCCCGAGGCATGAATATAAGTATTTAAAAAAATCAATTTTCGATTTATTGATAAAGAGTACATTTGTTGTGAAAAATTACTAATTTTCTCGAATGTTATTTCGGTTTATCATTCCGAAAACCAATTGGAGTCGACCGAGGAGAATAGTATTCAAATCCCCCTAAACATTAAATAAATAAATTAAATTAATTAAATTATTAATTTATATAAAATTAAATAAATTTTATTGGTTACGCTTCAAGATACTTAAACCCAATTAGCGAACATATTCAAATAAATTCAAGTATATACAGGGTGTAACCCTTAAGGTCGTACCACCGGCCAGGGATCGATTCTACAAATAATTTCTCATGAAAAGTGCCCTATAAATTTTTTTTATACCGGTCAAAATCCGACTTTCATCACTTCTAAGAGTTTTTCGTTTTTTCGACCTTAAGTCACTAAAATGGCCATATGTCCCTCATTTTTCAGTCAAAATTCCAATGCGACAAAACCGTTGAAAAGAGCGTTAAATTTCCTATCTCACTAATGCTAATAGAACTTTTCAAAGGAGATTCAGACGTTGAAAAGTGAGTCCGAATAGCAAAATCTCGAAAATGTCGGAAATGTACAGTTTTTTCAAAACGTTTGTAAGCCTAAGTGAATCGGCCGGTTACTTGCATACTTTACCCCTAAAAGCTGGCCCGAAAGCTCAGCTTTTCAACAGTATGATCAAAAAATTGTTTACAGTGGACCTTGGTGTAAAATCCTCGTTCCCGTGCCAAAAAACGTGGATCTTTCAGTAAAAATTGACAAGTAAAATGTTTAGCAAAATCGACATTTTTACCGTAAAATGAGTTAGGCAGCAATCTTGTTCGCAGTCTTTTTCTTGCTGAGTCAAATGATGACACAAGACTTCCCGACTAAGCAATCACTGATATTTGTCCAATTTACTTTTCGAAAATTGCGAATTTCTTCCATAGTTACGGACAAGACTAGATTAGTTCTGAATTCCCTTTTAGAAAACCTCATTCAAATCGGTCAGAAATATTCGATTATTTGAAATAGACAGATTTACCTAACCTATTTAGGGATTACCTAACCTCTCCCTCATATTAAGTTATGTGCACATTCATAGAATTCGAATATCGAGTTGAACCTCATGAGTTGCTGCAAAGTCTATCGGAATGAAAAGTAATTTTTAAACGGGAGTGAAAAGTCATGTTTTCGGGCGCTGGCGGTGAAAACACGGATCCCCGATAGGCTTGTACCAAGCTCAGCAGATTTCCGTCCGCATCAACTTCCTTTCGAAGCTTTCATTTTACGTTAGAACACCAGGAGGCCCTGCAACCAACGATATGAACGATATGAGGAGCAGAAGGGGGGCAATTCCGATGAATCGCCTCAACACCGAATTTGATATCGAGAGGCGAGAAAAGGCCTTTTCCCCTGCTGGTTTAGGTTAGGGATCACGTAAGCATGTGAAATCGTTTAGAGGAACCCTCGACGAACCAAAATGGACGAGGACGGGAAGATGGGTGGAGTGTAAGGTCCGGAGGGAGCGTGAAGAAAAATGGTCCCTGCGAAATACAAGGTGAGGGGGGCAAATATTTGGGAGGCCCTAATCGACTTGCAGGGTGTAATCGAGGAAACTGCTAACGCAGGTGAAAGTCTCTCGGCAACAGCTGGCTGATAAAAACTAAATGGTTTTCCCCAAAGTGCCTATCTGAAACAGAGTGACTGCACAAATTTGCAGGACAGTCTCGCGTGATTCATGGAGATAATAAAGTACTGACTATCCTGTCGGGTTCATATCCAATAACAGTTCACTGTTCGCTGCATGGTGAAGGACAAGCTAGCACAATCTTTTGCTGAATAGACTTTCTGAGTCATGAAAAAATAATGTATACATATACCCAAAATTAGAGAACGAGGTCTAGTTATGTCCGCGAAGTAGCGTATACAATCAAGTTTCTATATCCAAAACTCTGCAAATTCTTGACACAACGGTGTATTATCTTTTTTGTGCAGCTTATCCTTCCTCGTAGATCACTAAATAATTGATTAATTATTATTATGAATCGTCATACAACTCTAACTGGGCAAATTGCCGCGGCGGTGGACTGCGTACGACTAACGGACTGAATTTTTCCATTAGATTTTCTGATTCCATGTACCTATCTTGAAATGCAAACCCTCAAATCTTGAGGGGAGTAACTTTTTCTTTTCTTGGCGATTCCAATGGTTCATTCATAAATATTCATAAAAGTCGATTCTCAAAGTGATACCGGTGAGCTATATCGGTGTTATGTCGGTGATCTAAACTGTCCTTGGCTGTGTTACAGTTTGTTTCAATTAACTCGAGATGAACTTGAACGCAAGGGACTCTTTTCTACCGAAGAAGCGATTTCCAAAACGACACTTACACATTAAAATGTTTCACTTGACTGTAAGGCCTCAATTTCTGATACGAGGATTAATTGTTAAAACTAATAATATTATTATGTTATTATAATAGAATATTATTCTAGGCTGGCTTGAGCGTAATGTCTAGAAGTTTCGAGAGATCAATGGCTTAACTTCGCTACCTATGATTTTCTCTGGTGAGACTTATTCAAGGAGATATCGAGGTTATGGCCACTATATTATGGATCTTATGTAGAGGATCGAGACCTTCCACTAGATAACACGAACTTCGAATTGATACGAATGGAAAACTCGTACTACAGGAGTCTGGATTGTCGGGAAATGTTACTGGGATGTGATTTGAACTGGTTAAGTCGGATATTATTTCTTCAATTTCCTATACAATTCCAAACAACAACACTCGGTCTTTTCACTCCGTTCAGAGAGTCGCCCCCTCACTCACGAGTCCTCAGTTACGAGTGCTATACTGAGGATGGAGTGAATTCGTAACGCACTTTTCACAAACACAATTTTGATGTTTTGCTACTAGCTTTTGGCTCCCTGAAATCATAATTTACATTTCATTTTATTGAAATATTCTTAATAATTATTATCAATATTCTTAATAACAATTATTGTAATATTAGGTAATGGATTTTATTATTAGGTAATGGATTTTGTCGATAAAAATGTAGCATTACGCACCCAAATGATGCAAGTAGAACTCTAATACGCTACTAAAACGCAATATTCAAGTAGGAATGGAAATTGAAAGACGAAAATCCCAGGTATTCCATGGAAAATTCGTTTATTTATAATAGCAAAAATTATAAATTGACCATAGAAAATAATATTCAAATGTCTAGACAAAACGCGGGAGAAACCTATTAAACAAAGGAACTCGTACAAGCCGGTTTCCTTCCACCATCTCAAAATTATTCACTATAGTCATTGCTACACAGATACAAGACGAATCCACAATATGAAGTAATATTTTCATATAAAAAGCTTATTGAAGAACCGCTCTAAATTAGATTTCTATTTCTGACCAGAGTGTAGGGTGGTTACATAATTAATCTCTTAGAAACCCATTAGGATAATGACACTGAGCCGAGAGATTACAGTCGTGGACAAGTGAAAGCACGAAATGTCATAGTGAAGGAATGATGGAGTGGGCTGGAGATGAAGACACCATTAGTGCTTAAATTCATTAAGTAAGCCTGATTGCATTTCCAAATTAGTGATCTAATTTGAATAGAGGAACGAAGCGGCGAAATTAGATAAATTATTGTGAAGCGGGTGGCTAATGATTTTCGGGGTGAGAGTAGATGGAGGAGCGATTGCAAGACGACTAATTCTCACCTTTATTGAAGGGAGAGAAAGTGGGATGATGTGATGAGACAATGTTTCTTTTTTGGATAACAAAAACGTTTTGAGAGCGTAACATAGGATTAGTGAGGATGATATTAATATTCAATTTTCCTCTTCGTTTAAGTTCTCTCATAATCTTCAGGGGTACTTTTACAGCATATCGTTTTGTTTCGTGCCCCTCTGTAGAGACTACAACTAGGGTGAACAGATTTTTTCTTTTCTTTTTTTTTTTTTGAGAAAGAAAGATAAATGAAAACTTCTAATTACAGCAGAAATAATTTTTACCATACCATAAACGTAACCGTTAATCAACTTCTAACAAATTATGAATTCACAATGTTTGTTTTACATTTTTGAACATTGCTTGAGACTGATCAGTTTTAAATATCTCGAACGACTAGGGAAAAACTGAAATGCTTAAGGAAAATCTTCAAATAGGTACCACGTGGAAGCACAGGACAACTCTGGAAAGACTAGAAGAGGTCTATTGGATATGTCAAACTTGGTTCGGCAAAAATTGCAGAAGACGATATGTTTACGTTTGGCGAACGGAAATTGTTTCTGAAGGTTCTCATTGAAATCGCACTTTCCGCGCGTTCTACCCATTCGCACAGAAAAGCCAAGGACAAGATAAAATTGATAAGTGTACAACGGACTTTAACTGAACGAAGTATCAAGTAGAGCTTCAAGATTAAAACAAGGATAGAAGGCGGTAGGGATGATTGAGATATGATACAGATAACGATAACTGACAACTTAATGAGAAGGATTCTTTACCTTCCTCTTACTTGGATAGTTGGATTCATCCTTTTTTTTCCATGGGCCGTTTACCCAGAACATGGTATTTCGAAGAAGTAGGTATCCAGTGAAAAAAGGACCACAGCAGTACCCAAATTTCAAAATAAGGACATTCTTAGGGTCCTTCCAAGAGGTTTCAAAATAGCAGGACCCATCAAAATAAGGATTGGTACTGCCCAAAAGAGTACCTTAGGTCACCCTAACTATAACTGTTGCTCCTCTTAAAAAAAAAAAAAAAAAAAAATTAAAAAAAAATCAAAAAAAATCAACAGTCATGCAGCATGGCTATGAGAGCAAATGTTTGAAGAAATAACTGGTTTTATGTAAATGTGTCCACTTAACTAGTTCTATAACAAATTTTGTCTCCTTCTTTTGCCGAGTAACACGTCAATTTAGTGATTTTGTAACGATGGACACGATGGGGAAATCAGAATTGCGATATATCATTCCGTTATCAGATTAGAGCAGATGAAACGTGAAGAACGTCAGATGTTGAATATGAAAAAATGTGATTGCTACTTAAGATTCTTAAGTAGCAATCACATTTCTTCATCTTCAAAGTGCTAAAGTTTGAGAGCGGAATAAGATTTTACGATTCTGACTTCACCATCGTCTTCAACGTAAAAAAAACCTTTTTCCCCAAAACAGATTTTTTATGCAAATTTGAAGTTTTAATCTCAATTTAATCGAGAGTTATCGTCTGGAATGACACATACATAAACATATAAATATCGTTGAATAGTGATGAATGCAATTAAAAAGAGAGGTTCTCCAAAACTCACTGCGGGTTAATATGAAAAGAGCAAAACTTTGTTGTAATGGATTGTGTTTCACGTTTTAAATTTCATGCCAGGTTGACCGCTATGTACCAGGTAGGTATGGTAAAACAGAAAGGACGATGAAAGGGACAATTTTTCGGGTAGAGGCTTCACTCCCAATGATTTACCGTTTTTCTTTTTGGCGCTGATTTCCGTAATTGGAACTGATGGTATCGGCCCCTGGGCAAGCGTGAGTGGGGGGGGGGGGGGACAGAGGGGGTTCACGGGGTAACATCAACGTCGTTCGCCAATCAACGTTGGCACCAGCGCGCTTGTGATTAATCACGACCTTTCACGAAGAGGAATGTTCTGATGGGGAGGGGCAGCCCCCGGGCAATGTGTTGCTCCGGGTTTCCATCATCTTCAACCAAACCAGTGGCGAGGCGGCAGGAAAGAGTGAATGACAAATGTTAGGTGTGGCTCGAACCAACTACCTACCAGACCTGCAACTGATAGTCAAATCTACCGGCTTAATTATCCTACTTCAAATTGATGATTCCCTTCGTTTCGCGAGGCACACTCACACTCGTTTTTAGGGGAGCCTGAAACCCCGAAAGTGGACTTATTTTTTTGAGAATAGAGAGAATAAATAATATCATGAACGGGTATAATATTATTATTCCAATTATGGCTAAATAATCTTTCGGATTTGGGAATCAACCATCATCAGTTGCTACGTACCTATTTTTGATATTTTTCATTCAAATGACATTGTGTAATTTGGGATGAAATTACTCTCACTTTACTCCAGCCAAAGTCAATCTACAGTTTTAATGACGTCATCGTTCCATTCATTCTAGATTACATCCGACACTGGTACACGATAGAACTTGGTACAAACGATTCATGACTCGGATAAGGTATGAGTACATATGAGTACGTATATTTCATCCTCATGAATCCAACTTCTACATTTTAGTTTTTGGTTTATTATCTTCGATACGATATCGTATCGAAGATAATAAACCAAAAACTAAATGGTGTACGTTTCAGGATTCGCAGTTTTAAAACATCCAATAAATAAACTCTGCAAACTATTGACACAGCGGTATATTATGTTTTTTGTGCAGATCACTGAATAATTATTATTAGAATGACATATGAATGATATAATATTTATGATATTATATTTCCAATGAATAAGAAAGGTACCATCTCCTACGCTGCATCATAACAAACGCTAATACAACATCCTATGTGTAGCAAACACTGATATTTTCCGGTACTTTACTAGGATTGAATATGACTCGATCCATGGAAGTATAAATTTCACGACATCCAGCGGCTGGTTTGCAGGAAAGTGGCAAACGACACGGAGTTAAAACTCATCAAATCCCACTATTACGTCAATTGAGGGAGCCCCCGAAACTCTCTATGTTCATGAACCGTAATTTGCCGTGATCACCATTTGATTTGCGTGAGGTTGCGAACCGGTTGACATAATGAGTCGCCGGCCTTTGAACGCCCGTCACGTGCTCCGCATCTTCCTCTGCAAAATAGCTGTTGGACCTCGTCATCGGACTAGAGCCGGCGAAGCCGTTCACGATCCGGGGAATTTGCCGTATCTGAAATGATATTTATGGTTACGATATTCATTTCTTGTGCATATATGAATAATTTCGTCTCATTCGCTTCATGCCTATGTGGTGAGGCAAGTTGGAAATGCATACGTGAACTTGGATGCTGAATGTCAACGATATAGGGATGGGTATCGGTGGGAAAAACATCGATGTTTAAACATCGATGATTTTTTACGACATACGTCGATGGATAAAAAAACATCGATGTATTGAAACATCGCATAAAATTTTTTTTTGGTACCTAATCGTTTTTTCCCAAAATCTTAGGTAGGCCTACCTAAGTTCAAAACCCTACCTAGCTGTCCATTTGTTTTGGTAATTTTTGTTCTTATTTAAAATTTACGTTAAAAATACAAAGTAAAAATAGATTGAGCGATAACTTAGCAAACAATTGAGTTCATTCCCAATATTTATGGTTGGCCTCATTCAAAAATATCAGTTTTGCAGCCATATCTTCGGAACAGTCTCTCCGCGGGAACAGAGGAGGCGGTTGCAGGCACACATTTAAATACTAGGTACATCATAAAGGTTAGGATACGTATCTTTCATTAAAATTCAAAATACCAAGAAGCTTTGTTGAATTGTTTTGAGCGGAAGTTCAAGTTTGGATGTAGCTCATCAGGGATTGACGCATGCGAAATTCGTTTCTTCATCTGTCACTGTTCGGTATCGGCCAACGATAAACTTTTAACAACACAGGCGAACCTTACATTGGACGTAGTGGTGGTTTTGGTTGCATTCCTACTATTTTATGTCGAGTCAACCATAACTGACAAGAACAACGTACAACCTAAATATTGCAGCTGCTTGAACAATAAAAGACGAAAGGGCCGCGTAAAATAAAAAATAATGTAGTAGGTAAATAAAATTCCTAATAAGGCACAGAAATAATGCAATTACATGCTGAAACGTAAATTAGGTTGGTAATTATGGGTATTTTGGGAGAAAGGAAAAATCGGTTAGTAATTATGGGTATTTTGGGAGAAAAGACAAATCGATGTCTGGAAAAAACATCGATGTGTGATAAACATCGGAAAAAACAATAAATATTAAAACATCGAGTATTCGATACCCATCCCTACTACGAATTGACAGAAGAACTCGTATAATTATGTAGGAGATAACTATTGAAGAACGCCGTAGCAACTTCAAATAACAAGAATATAATAATCTTTGTAGAGATACTATGCGAAGTTCAAAAGAAAAGTCGCGCGCGTTGACCAGAAAACACCTACCAACCCTCCCAAGTCTTGTAATTACAAGAGTTGTAATAGTTTGCGATCTGTTGAGTTCATTAAGTTTAAATTGAATTCGGATTGCATCCCTCTTGTATTTATCTAGGTAAGCATTATAAACCAGTTTCTCAGGTGTAACTCGAGAATTAAATTGGCTTTATTGGACCGCAAGGATCGATGACGGCCAATTTCGTCGAAGTCGGAGGAGATACCTCCGTGCAGACTAATTAAGCTCACCGCGGCCATCTAGATTTATTTGAAAAGGGTTTTGAATCGTCGAAGGGGAAGTGGAGTGGGAAACATTCATTAACTTGGGGTTTGTGTAGGCTTTCGGTCGTTAGCGTCCTTGGTTACTCTTGCTAAACCAACGATACGATTGGTTTACTAGCGAAACCGCTTTGATCAAAGGGGAGGTTGACTGGACGATGGTGTCTAAAAGACTAGATATTAACATTTCCCAAGCTTTTTTTTCTTCCCTCGTTCAAATCCAACGTTATTAGTCACAGGAAATGTAGAGACAATCGGAGGCTCGTTGATTGAATCTCACTCATCATTGACCAATGAAATCTCCAATAATGAAGTCAAGTGTTAATCACTTCAAGGGGATTACGTGAGAATTACGAGTGAATATGAAATTATTGGATATTAAAATTGATTAAGTGGGTGTGGTTTAATTGCTGGTCAACCATATCAACTAATTACCGGTGCTCGCATGAAGTTCATGATGCATGAACATTTGGAGGAATTATGGTGAAATGATTGTAAGGGAACC